>OZ005661.1:163640449-164367449 GCA_963930645.1 Salticus scenicus
TAATAAAATATTTACAATATGAGATACTTTCTTTCGATAATATTTCTACTTTTATAGCCATTATTAATCAGCGATTATAATTAATTTAATAATTAGAAAAAATAAATACCCCCCCCCCTTTTATTTATTGTAATAAAATATTTAAAATATGAGATACTTACCCTTCGATAATATTTATACTTTTATAGTCATTATTAATCAGAAAATAAATTGTAGCGTTTTAATTTTGAAAATACAATTTCTTAAATTTCTTTGTAATTTGTTAAAATATTACAAAGAAAATATTATAAATACATACACACACATATGTATTTCGAGTTGATGATAAATTATTTTCTGGTAAATTATTAATTAAATTTAACCACCCTCCGCTAGAAAAAATAAAAATTAAAAATTCCAGTCAAAATAAATTATTTTATAAATGCTTGATTATTCTTCTGTTTTTAAATAAAAAATCATTATTAATCAAAGTTTAAACTTTTAACAACCTTAAAAATTTTTCTTCTATATAAATAATTTATTATTTAATAATTTATTTTTTATTCCTTGCTGAATATTTGTGTAATTCCTGATTTATTTTAGTAATTACTTTCTATTTCCTAATTAAATAAATTTAACTTTTTTCTTTCTTTTCTTTTCTTTTTTTTTTTTTTTTTAGTTAGTTAACTAAAAAGTATTTACAAAATAAATTAAATGTTTTAAAAGTAAATATTTTGATGAAAAATTATTTATTTTAAGCAAATATTCTACGTTTTTTATGACTTCTTTTCTTTTTTAAGGCAAACAAATATTTATTTATTTATTTATTTTTTTTTTTTAAGAAGAGTACTGCAAATATTAAAATCTTTCTAATATATATATATATATATATACATATATATATATATATATATTACTAAGAAGGGAAGTATGAATATTTAATTTATTAATTATAAAATAAATAAATATGTATATAAATATAGATTTCAATTGCAAAACAACAATTTCAAAATAAAGTGTTTGATAGTTTTATTTTACTTCTGATTGTAATCATTACTAATGAGAAATAAATAAATTACTTTAATTAAACAAATTACTTTCCATTTTTATTCTTTGTTGACGAGTGCATAGATCTTAATTTGTTTTAATAATTATTTTCTCGTAAATTATTAATTAAATTCACCACAAACACAAAAAGAAAAAAAAGTTATTTTCAGTTGAAATAAAATAGTCAAAGCTCGCAAAAGCATATTTCAATTTTATTTTTCTTAATATATATATTTTTTAAACATAGTATGCCCTAAAAATATATCCTTTGAATATATGTGTAACACTTCCTGATTTTCTTTCTATTTTATTTAAATTATTTAATTTATTTATTTTAAGTATTACTAACAAGGATAATATGAATAATTAATTTAATAATTAGAAAAAATAACTAAGAATTTATTATTATTATTATTATAAAATATTTAAGAAATGAAATGCTTTCACTTCAATAATATCTCTACTTCTACAGTCATTATTAATCAAAAAATAAATTGCAACATTTAACTTCAAAAATACAATTTCTTAAATTTCTTTATAATATTTTGCTAAATTATTATAAAGAAAATATTATAAACACACACATATATCTATATTTCGAGTTGATGCTAAATTATTTTATGGTAAATTATGAAATAAATTTAACTACCCACCCCTACAAAAAATAAAAATTCCAGTCGAAATAAATTATTTTACAAATGCTTGATTATTCTTTTGCTTTTAAATAAAAAATCATTATTAATCAAAGATTAAACTCTTAACCTTAAAGATTTATCTTCTATGTAAATAAATTATTTATTACTTATTTATTTTTTATTCCTTGGCACTGAATATCTGTGTAATCCCTGATTTAATTTAGTAATTATTTTCTGTTTCATAATTCATTAAATTTAACTCAACTTCTTTTATTTATTTATTTTTCAGTGAAATAAAAAGTAATAAACATTTGGATTTTGATGACAAATTATTTATTTTAAGCAAATATTCTAAAACGGAGAAAAGAAAAAAAAAAAAAAAAAAAATGTGGATTAAACGAGGTTCGAACCGAGGAACTCTCAGACAGCAGAAAGTTACTCTGCCACAGCACCACTGTCTACCTGCAGAGATTTTTCCATCAGTCTTAAATTATATTTTACAGCTCTTAAATAGAATCTTCACAATTCTTTCATTATAAACTATGAATTTTACATGGTTTAGCTTAGAATTTATAGCTCTGAATACTCGAAAATTGATTATTTTTCAGAAAATTATTCTTTAGCCTTTAATTTTAGACTGTTTCTTTCGCTTAAAAATGCAGTTGACAAAGCGATATTTCTCTTGTCACTCGTGAACTTTCTAATCGAATATCTTTAAAAATAATGTTTATATGAATATAGTATTCACACAAAGAATTAATAGTTTTGAAAGTTCGTTTTAAAAAGTATAACTTTGGTGCATATATTTTGCTTTTTTGTTTCATCAGTTCTTATTTAAAAATGGCTGACAACGTTGGATATATTCGCTTTTGACCACCTACTCACTGTGATTGGTCAAAAGTATCCGGTACCGATAAAGTTTTATATTTCCGCACTGGGCTTCCATTACCGGCTTCCAATACGTTCGTTGTAGGGCTAAGTATGAGTCTCGAAAACGTGAGTGCCGGGATCTTGGAAATTCGGTACCGGGAAGTTTCCTGCACGGAAACTTGTCGGCATGTACGTTGTAGGGCCCCCGGTCCGACTTTGTACCCGCTGAGAAATGATTTTTTAAATCTTCTTTTCTTAAGAATAAAAATTTGACTTGAGAAGAAATATGTGCGCGCAGCGCACGTGTACTTCCACACGTGCGCGCGCAGCACGAATGGGTCTTCGCTGCCGAAGGCAGTGGGGACCCGGTGCGAGTTTTTACCCGATCAGAAATGATTTTTTTTTAGGGGTCACGAAGGGTCATTAAAGGAATACGCGCGCACGGGACTGCGCTGCCGAAGGCAGTGGGGACCCGGGCCGACTTTGTACCCGATGAGAAATGATTTTTTAAATTTCCTTTTCTTAAGAATAAAAATTTGACTTGAGAAGAAATATGTGCGCGCAGCGCACGTATACCTTCACACGTGCGCGCGCATGGGTGTGTGCTGCCGAAGGCAGTGGGGACCCAGTGCGAGTTTTTACCCGATCAAAAATGATTTTTTTAGGGGGCACGAAGGGTCAGGGAAGGAATACGCGCGCGCAGCGAGCACGGGACTTCGCTGCCGAAGGCAGTGGGGACCCGAGCAGACTTTTTACCCAATCATAAATGATATATATATTTTTAATTTCTTTTCTTAACACTAAAAGTTACTGTTAGTGATTCATTAATTTTAGTGATTCATTTGAAAATACTGATCCGCTAGTGGGCGAAGCTCGCTAGTTCATTGATAAAATTTGAAATTGTTTTCTTGATTATGCCTTATTTGATTTTTAGTTATGTTTTAGTATTTATTATATTTATCTTTAAGTATTTATTTTTATTTAATTTTAGGATTTTTATTTCTCATTTAAACATTTCTATGTCTAATACTAGAGCAGAAATAAACAAAATACATTATGTATGAATGACTCAAGTTGAAAAAAAACAAATTTCCTACCCAATTATTTGCAGATGACCCTGGCGTGCTGAATTTCTTTGCAGACCGAGGGAAAGATGTGCCTAATATAAACAATTATAATAATAAGAAATCAATTGCGTTTTCGAAAGCCCATCTTTTAATTATATAGCCTAGGCTTTTCATTACACTGCGCTGCAAAAGAAAATATGTCCTTTTTGAGCTCTGAAAACATTCTTGTAGATTCTTTTGTAAAATGACCTCCTGAATCTGAATCTGGCCCCATTTTTACTCAGTCACTCACCGTTTTCCGGGACGCCAACCGTCCCAGGAGGGATTTTCTCACTATTCGGTAATTTTTTGGCTATGAAATTAATTTAGAGGGTTGATACGAATTATTTTAATATTTCATATATATATATATATATATATGTGTATAACAAATACTAATTATAATACATTAGTAAAATGCAATAAATGTAATTTTTAATTTTAATGGTAAATCCCCTCTAAGTTTCTCCCTTGCTACAAATGATAATGTTTAAAATTTTTCACCTCTACAACACTTCAGAATATATTTAACAATTACATAATCCCTTCTCCTCCTTCAAATCAAAATCATGGCTATAAAATTACTGAACAATAATAAAAAAAAAAAAAAGGGTGGGGGATTCAAAAAACATGATGGGTGATGGGTCAAAATGGGCATTATATTCTGATTCAAGAGGTCATTTTACGTAAGAATTTGTAAAATTATGTTGGGGCCGATTTCCATGCAGAACATCATGCATGCAAAGATCCAGTTTTTAAATCGAATTTGACATTGGATTAAATATTTTACGAATATATATATATATATATATATATATATATATATATATATATATATATATATATAAAGAAAGAAACGTTTTATTTACTGGGAACTCATACACTTTACAAACTTTCAAAATAACCTTCGGAAAAGGTTAGTAACTTTGCAGATAGGTTTATTACAATATAATGGATGAAATACCTAGTAATTCTACAAAAATAACTCACTTTATAGCTGCATCATGTAATAGTAGTAGGATAGTTTTTTGAAAAATAAATCATTATTTTAATGAAATCTTTCAAGGGGCACAGAATTAAAAGAAATACAATTTTCTGCTGCAATAATATCAAATTCATCGACTACTCAAACTAACATTTTAAAGGAAGAAATAAATGTTTTAAAATAACGGATTCACTCAATTACACAGGTGAAACAGGATGAGAATAAACATGAACGGTAATCACTTATAGGATTGAACTGATACAAACAATTTTACTCAACATAAACGTGCTGAAATGTATTTCAACGAAGGTAAACATTAGCAAGCAAAATTCATAGTTTCATGAGTGTAGAAAATGTGTATTTTCGCGGTAGAAATAATCGTATTAAAAAATTATTTGTGAAATTTTACAGAAAAACTGCATAAACAGAAGTGAATAGTCAAAATAAAATAAAATATTCTCCTGTATTAGTTGTAAAGCTGATGAAAAATCTAGTGAAGGCATTTTTTCAATGTTGGGGCTAATCATTAATTCTTCAAATCATTACATTATATTACCATATATACGGTAGAGAAAGTATTGTTTTTTGGTCAAATTTTTGAAATTGAATTTTTGTTATATTTACACGTTTTGAGGTTCCTTGTATATGTTTTTAGCAGTTGGTATGTGTATTTCTATCTGTTATCAGAATACGTCAAAAACACATAATTGCTGAAAGTCCAAACTTGGCATTCTAAATGTGCATTATATAGGGATGCTACACTAAATTTTCGTTGAGATCAAACAAATGGTTCGTGTGAAAGGACATCCAAAATAATTCAAATACATTATGTCTATGGGGAAATTTCGGGTAAGTACAATGTAACATCTATAGGCTGACATAAACAAAACAGTATGAACAAATTTATTATTGGAATTCATATTTCATTTACAGGTATTTGGATATATTGTGGCTATACTTGGAAATTTCTGAAATTCCTTCTGTGTCAGATCTTTATTGAAGTAAGACTAAATTTTATCACACAATATAGTTTAGAGTGCATATTAATTATAGACAATATACAGGGCTTTCCAAAATTAAGCTAAACTTTATTTTCTATTGAATGCACTTGATGGAAGTGCTTTGCTATATTTTACTTATATCAGCGAACGCAGCTCAGGAAACGAAATTAATTTTTCATACTGCAAACAAAGTTTTTTTTGAATTTTCAACTCTTTTTGTAAAAAATATGTTTCGAGGTAACCTAATTACGAAAAATCAATTTTCAGTAGTCGATGCGTATGTATGTATATCTCTTATCAGAATAGCTTAAACACAAGTAACTACAGGTAATTCAAATTCAATATTTTGAAGTCCGTATTGAGTTGGCACTTAAAATTTTTTTCAAGATTGGCAAGTTTCATGGTAAATTAAAATTAATAACAGCGATGATTTTTTCTTAATTATTGTGTGCACTGCAACTGAAAAGGGGATCTCTTACATAGAGTTACATATCAAATAAAACTGTTCCTAAACCTATTTCAGGTTATTTTAAAAGTATATTCAATTTATTATCTTAGCTGTTGATCTTAAGATTTAATATACCTTCTGTCTTTATAGTAATGAAATGCAGGTTAAGAGTGACAGACAGGAAGTGAGTGACATATCAGATTATTTAAACTTCTAATAAAGTCAAATAATGCAGATATGCATGAACTCAAACAAAATTTTTAGTTATCAGCATGATAAATAAGTGTTGATTTTCTAGTTAGTCACAGGTACCATTTAACAATAATATTAGCAATGTTACAAATGGACCTGCTTTGAACTCCTTCACGTCCAAATCATCTCAAGTAGCTTTTAAATTACAATGAGACATTTCACAACAAGCCGATAAAAATTTTTATTCTCCTGAATGTTCGATATTTTTTTTTAAATATTTACTCTTATGTATCAATTTTTACCCATATTAGACTCAATTTCAAAGTAAACGTTTTTCTTTTTCTTTTTAACTCAGATTCATCTCTATTAGTTACATCTAACGATTTATTCAAGAATTTGAAATTTAATAACAAGTGTAAAAATATCGCAAGAAGAATATCTATTAAAACTAGTAATTCAAAAAAATCAGTCAATACATGTATTGGGTTGTTGGGATTAAGGCCGAATGACTACACTCGGGTCTTAGGCCTGAAGTGGAGTGCCCTCCATGAGGGTCTTTCTAACAGGCCCTAGCTCGGATTTACGAAAGTTTCGGAGAAAACCACGGAAAAGTCCGAACGGCTAGGCCGATGAGAGAGACCTGGGATCGAAAGTTTCTATCCCTATCATATCTTTGTTGATGCTATTCAAAATGGTGTTGGTGCAATATTAAAACAGCCAAACGTTTCCGGTGTCTTGCTCCCAACAGCGTACTACTTTCGCTCTTCAAAAAGATTATGAAAAATTAAAAAGGCACAACAGACATTGAGAGTGATATGTTGTCTGGAGATACAACAGGAAATAATACGTAAGAGAAACGTGTTGTAAAAAAAAAAAAAAAAAAAAAAAAAAAATCATGCTTCACATCTCTTGCAAATGGATGAAATTGGGAAGGTGAAAAGAAATACCAGTTTTATAGGTTGGTTGCTTGGGTTTAACGTCGCACTAGTACTGCATAATGGATAATGAGCGACCGTCTGGGGCGCATCCCTAAGGATAGACCGGAGGTATGGCATCTCATCTTTCATCCTCCACTGAGGGGATTGCTCCCCCGTTTCAGTGACCTGCAGAGGTATAATTTGTCAATTTTATAAGAAAACTTATTGAAATTATTTTGTTTTGTATCTTTCTTAAGAAAGATATTACTAAAACTGTTAACTCAAATTACTCACAACGTATTAAAAAAAAAACAATTAGAAACATAACCCTCTTTTTTATTGTCAAAATATAACTAATACGTCACAATATTAAATTTAACATCATTGTCTTTACTGAAAATTTCGTATTTACGCTTTACAATTCTTTTATGGGATTGCACAAATGTATCTTTACACTGGGGTCCGTTACACAAATATATGCACTTAAGGAGAATGAAAATTTCACTCGTGTTTATTTTATTCATTTAAATTTGTTCCAACACTTGGTAACTAGAAAATGTTCAGAATATTCAGCAGTCATTCAAGACAGTCATTTTAAGTTTTCAAACTTCAAAGTGACGTTTTCATCTTTAATTTAATATTTAGATGTGATTAGATAAATTGTACTTTACTTAAATTTCACGAATTTTGCTCTAATATTTCTTATACATTATTGAGTTATTTATTTTAATCAGCGTAACCCATTAACACCCAGCGTCCTAATTTAGGGCAGCTAATACAGAGCGTATATTTTTTGTGGTTTCTTGAAAAGGTTTCTGCTTTTTTAAGACAGTTCATACCATCATTTTAAATTATCCCTGAAAGTTTTATGTGCCTACAATTAATAATAATTACATAATTTGGATAGTTATTTTATGAGTTCTCATTCGTCGCATATATATATTTGTATATGCGATTGTTATGTATTGTGCTAATATACACATTTAAGTCAAATTGAATAAAAATATATATTATAATACTTTACTTTCAAGGTTTTTGTCAGCATATAATAGGAAATTAATCTATTATCTCGAAGTTTTTCTATCTAGAAAAGTTTTCGCTAGAACACTAAAAGGCTTCAAATGAGGATAGGCTTTAAATTTAAAATTATCAGAAGAATTGTTTAAATTTAATATATTTTACAGTTGTCTATATTAATTTAGAAATGAAATATTCATCAAAATATAATTTATTAAATTAATTCGGGTGTTATCGGGATAATCCGATTTAAATAAAATTCAAATAATTTTCTTTTACGGTTAATGCTTACGAAATTTCGAACTGTTGGCAGACGTTAATATTAGCCAGTTTTAGACCAATTAATATCGACATGTTTCTTAACTACTAAGGATGTTAAGAGAAGCCATCAGTTTAAAAGACAGATTTATAAGTAGGAGATTAAAAGTCTATGATTACACAGAAATTGATATTTTGGCTAATATTATCATTGACTGTCAGCAGTGTACAACACAAAGAGGCCATAATAGAGCTGTTTCTCCAAAACAATACGAAGAATTTTAAACAATCATCAAGTTCATTCTTATGAATAACAGTTTATACAAAAATCTTTAATTGACGATCCAAATAAAAGGCTGAAATTGTATGAGAAAATAAAATGAAATAAAATAAAAAAGAAGTATCTTAATTATCCGGGATTTTTATTTGTTTAGGCATAATGCTTTATCAATAAGAGCATTTTTTTTTTTCTGAATGGAAGAGGTTAATAATATCCCCCCTCCCTGTGTCAACCCTCCCAAATCATTTCTACAATCCAGTGAATCTCTCTGTTAAAAGAAGCCATTTATTCAACAGATTTTTAAGGTTTTTTAAAATTATATATAAATATATACACACATATAAGATAAAATTTAAATATAGGAGGGAGTAAAACTTGAATTATTAAATAAATAGAACTAGAACAAAGTTTATATAAACTAATGCACAAATGCAGCAAAAGGAAATATAAAACTAGAATAAATAAGCAAAATAATCGAATCCAGATAAAAATTTAATCCCAAAACACTTGAGGGCATTCATCAGGGAAGGTCTCCCATGTAGGGAAAGGAATATGAGAAGTTTCTGACGAAACGCTGGTATTTTAACCAAAATACACGTTCCTAGCCCCCAACTTTTCAGAGATGGAAGCAAGACCATACAGCAAACGAATTTTAATTAGTTGAAAGCATAAAAAGCAATTAAATTCAGAAATCAAGCACAAAATATAATACATCAATATAAAATACAAGAATATAAATAATGCAAGAATATATAAATACATTTATGGACAAACTGGAATAGTCATTTGAAAATGGAAAATTGAAAACCACCCCCCATTATAAACAAAGAACCCGTTTCAGCTAGTAGGACCATTTACCAGCACTTAAATGTCGGTTTATTGTTCCCTTTTGGGCGACATTTAAGTGCTGGTAAGTTACCCTACTAGCTGAAAAGGGTTCTATGTGATTCTAGGAGTATTTTATCTCCCACTTTTACTTCTAAAATTCTACGCTTTAGGTTATAATATAGAGCTTGCTGCTCTTGAGCATTTTTCAAATTTCTCTGAACTTCTGGTATCAATTCTTCAATATTTTGCGTAATGATTGAGATGTATTTTCCAGTATTAATACCAGTTTTTGAAAGGGGGTCAGAATCTTTTTGCCCAAAAACAATTCAGCGGGAGTTTTTCGTGTTGCATCACTTACCGCTGTACGAATCGCATAGCCAAAATGATAGATAAACTGATCCCAATTTTCACGATTTTGACCAATGAACGTCGCAATTATATTAATTAAAGTTCTATTAACACGTTCGGCCTGATTAGCTTGCGGCCGATATGGAACCGTAAATACGTGTTTAATTTCGAGTGTATCGCAAAATGCCTTAAAGACATTACTTATAAATGAAGGACCATGGTCCGTTACAATTTGAAGGGGGGCACCGTAACGAGAAATATAACTATTAAAGAAGGCAGTGGCCACAGCTTGTGCCGAAGCTTTACGTAAAGGCACAAATTCAACCCATTTACTAAAATAATTCACCATAATTAACACATAACGAAATCTATTAGGTTTAGAGAGGGGGTAAGGACCGATTAAGTCAAGTCCAAGAATTTGATTTGGAAAATCAACTTTAATAGGAATTAATTTACCGGCCGGCTTTATATTTTTATAATTATATTGCTGGCACAAGCGACAACTCAAAACATATTCATTAACAAATTTCCTCATTTTAGGAAAGTAACATGCATCCTTGAGCTTTTTATAAGTTTTCCTAATGCCCAGGTGCCCCGAAATTGGAGAGTCGTGAAACTCAAATAGGATGGCTTGACGAGGAAATTGGGGAATTACAACTCGTAATTCGCCATAAGATGATAATCATTTTGAATAAAAAAGCAAACCATCGATTAAAGAAAAAGATTGGGACCGGTTTAAGGCAATGGCTGATTCAATTATTGAAAGTGACTCAGGATCTTCTAAATACTTATAGATTAATCCAAATTCGGGATCTTTTTCTGTTCTTGGATTAATTGATCTCTCGAATTTAACACAGATGCTGGCATAAGCGCTAAAGCTGCTTTTTCCTTATCAGATACGAAATTATCGTTTAAAGCAGTTACTAGATTAGTAGAAGCACATTGGTTTAATTGTTCGCTTTGAATTTCTTTTACTCGAGTTTCAGTTACATTTGATAGCATTTCGGATTGAACCAGCTCAGTATTTAAATGCGAATTATGAATATATGAAGCTTTAACAGTAGAATTTAACTGAACATTCTTTTCATTTAAAGCAAGGGATTAATTTACACAATTAGATTCCATCGTATTTTCTTGAATTGGAGTAGTACGTGAAAGAACGTCAGCTACGATATTGGCAGAACCAGGTCGGTGTTCAATGTTCATATTAAAGTTAGATAACTTAAGAGTCCATCGAATTATGCGAGGGGATAAATTATTTCCAGTTGTTAACCGAGTTAATGCCGCATTGTCCGTAACAACTGTTACTGGAAGGTGCGTAAAATATAAACGAAATTTTTGCAGTCCCCAAAGCACTGCTAAACATTCACGTTCAGTTACCGGGTAATTTCTTTCTGCAGCGTTAAGCGTTCGGGACGCATATGCTATTGGGCGGCCTTCTTGGCTTAAAACGACACCAATTCCGTAGGAAGAAGCATCAGTTGCTACTTAAAATTTTACATTATAATTAGGATGAGCTAGTGCAGGAGGAGCGCTAAGTATAGTTTTTAACTTATCAAATGCTTCTTGTGCTTCATTTGACCAGTTAAATTTAATTTATTTCCTTTTAAGTTTAAAGACTGGCTCGCATATGTGAACAAAATTAGGTATACATTTTCCATACCAGGCACACATGCCTAGAAATCTAGAAACTTGTTTGGAAGTTGTAGGGGGGGGGGGACCATGTTTAAAACTAGCTGAACTTTTTCTTCATCTACAGAAATACCAGCAGGCTTTTTTTTTACGCCTAGATACTTAATTTCCTGTCGTGTAAAATGGCACTTAGAAGAAGTTAAAGTTAATCCTGCATTTTGCACTAGAGTAAATACAGTTTTGAAATGATTTAAATGTTCATTGTAAGATGAGGACGTGATTATTATATCATCGAGATAAACATGTACAAATTTATTCAAAACAGGTTTAAGTATAGTTTCCATAGCTTTCTGGGACGTTCCAACTGCCCCTGAACATCCGAAAGCCCTTCGTTTGAAACCATACGTGTCGTTTTTAGTTATGAATGCTGTCTTTGATATATCAGCGGGTTTCATGGCAATTTGGAAATAACCCGATGTCAGATCGAGAGTAGACATAAAATTGGTCGTTGTAATATGTGCTAACAAATCATCAATTATAGGCAAGGGATTCTGAGGATATTGTGTAATAGAGTTGAGCTTACGATAATCTACTGCAAATCTCCATGCCTCAGGATCAGTAATAGGTTTACCATTTTTCTTACGACATAAAACAGCAGGAGATGCGTAAGGAGAAGTTACAGGCATAATAATATCGTTTTTCAACATTTTGTCAATATGCCAATTTATAACATCTTGTTTGGCTTGATCATAACAATAAGGTTTACTAAAGACTGGTTTATTAGTTCCAGTGTCAATTTCATGGCAAACAACATGAGTCAAGCCAGGTGTATCAGAAAATAACTGTTTAAACTGATTAAGAAAATTAAGAAAATTAATTTTTTCAATATGAGTGAGGGCACTTTCCTCTAAATTAACAATTAACTCTGTCGGCTCGACAGGTTTAGAATTTGACTTAGAATCATCAATATGTAAAGATTTATTGGCAAAATTAATTTCAACATTATTTGCTTTCATAAAAATTACATTATTGCCGCCCTATAATACAGGGATGCTGAAGATTGTCTATGACGCAAAAAGGCCAATTAATATTAAATTATGAATTTTAACATTCAGGCTGACTTCGCCTCTATTAATACAGGACTGGCCTTGAGTCCTTGTAATATTTAAATTTGTTCGCTTTAAAGGTTTAAAGGCAAAATACTTTTTATAAGTTTCATATGCTAGAAAGGAACGTTCAGCACCAGTGTCCCAATAAGTAGGTATTAAAATTGCACTTAAATTAGGGAGGTCCACCGGACTGATATAAATTGTGTCTAAACATATGGAGGTAGTTGAGTCATTCAGTGGCTGTTGATCCTTCTCACAAGAGCCACTTACTCGTGTAACTGACGACTCTGGTTATTACGAGAGTTACGAAAATGTCTGTTATTTCTATCAGCTCGAGAAAAGTTTTGAGACTGATTTTGATTAGAACGATCGTTCCGAGAATGTTAAAAGTTATTACGCCTTGGTTGCGGCAATTGACGTTCCTGTTGATAGCGGTTGAAATTTTGAGTGGGGGTGTGTGAAATTTTCAAGCCTAGAATTTTGCATATTTCCATAAACTCGCTGGCGATGAAAGGTATTTTCCGCCCTTGGAGGAAGACGTTCTTGGTACTTAGCTAAGGTTTGAAACAGGCTGTCGTAATAAGTGACAGGTTTCAGATCACGATAAACTTGAATTGGAATAGTCAATAGCGGGGTTATAATTTCCATTGCAGCGGCAAAAGATACAACTAAATCCAGCTGCTTTATAATGTCTAATTTACGTAACAAAAATGTTGTAGGTTTATCATAAAATGACATTTTAGTCGTGTAAAGTTCTTGACGAAGTCTGGTTTTATCAGCGATAGAAGAGAATGAACTCTTAATTTTAAGTTTCAAATCCTCATACGTGGGATTTTGCCCTAGAGATCTAGAGGCAACAGTATCGTAAAAGATTTTAGCATCTCCTTTTAAAGAGTATTTTAATAAATTAAATTTATCAGCTTCATCAATTTTACATACATCAAAATATTGTTCAAGATCCTCAAAAAATTCAAGTACATTGTTTGAGCCGGTAAAATAAACCCGAGCGGGGGGGAACGGGGTGTCGAACTGATTTGGGCGCCACTGTGAAGTTTGCGTTAAGGCAAACTCAATTTTAATAACTTAATTAGATAACTAAATGGTAAGTAAGAGAGTACAAGACTTGAATTAAACAAATAAGTAAGAGTTTATTTGAACAGATTAACGGGAGGGCGGTTTGGCAATCAAGCTAGCTCAGTCAGCGTAATTAATTAGTCAAAATATATGTATCAAAATTAAATTAGATAATCTTAAATAATTCCCCCCAGCAAATAGTCGAAGGCGTAGAGACGGTTGCACTCGTGTACTCCGCTACTGCGACTTCTCCGTGGATCAGAGGATTTCCTTCAGATCCAACTTTATCTCTACGAATGCTAGTAGATTCTCGTACCTACACTCATCACAACTTAATTTCCATACAACTAAATCTCCACTATTCCACTATAATATACATCACCATCCACTATAATATATCCACTATAATATACTCCAACCTCCACTATAATATACTCCAACATCCACACCAATCTACTAAAACCATCTCCATCTTATACTTTTTCCTACTAATCTCCTTTCCCTTCATTTCAATCAATACTTTTAAAATCACTTTACTTTCATCTAACTCTCCGAACCTAATTTGTACGTTGCAGCACCCTGCCGACACAAAACTAACTCTACCTCAACTTTCGCCGAGTCACTGTCGTCGAAGTAATTTAAACGTCCCCACTTTCTACTTTGCTGGATCCAGCGTAATTTTACACAAACTGTGGTGACGTTCTGACGTCTCAACCTCATAAACGCACGCAAGAGACCCTCTGTTGCACTCAGGATTTTTCAAGGAGTTTTTATTTTATTTTATTTTATTTTTTCCTCTCCTGGTGCTTCACTCAGGTAATAGCTCTGCTAACGTGGAGTATAGTCTCCTGAGACTAATATTCTAAATTAAAAAACACATTTGGCTTTTTTTGTTTCTTTTATATAAAACTAACTTTATGTTTTTGGCATTTTCGATGGAGGTTGAGAAGTTTGCGTTGATGCAAACTCCATCTTAATAACTTAATTAGATAACTAAATGGTAAGTAAGAGAGTACAAGACTTAAATTAAACAATAAATGAGAGTTTATTTGAACAGATTAAAGGGAGGGCGGTCTGGCAATCAAGCTAGCTCAGTCAGCGTATTTAATTAATCAAAATATATGTATCAGAAATTAAATTAGATAATCTTAAACATCTCACCCCAGCAAATAGTCGAAGGTGTAGAGACGGTTGCACTCGTATACTCCGCTGCTGCGACTTCACTTTGGATCAGATGATTTCCTTCGGATCCAACTTTACTTTTATGAATGCTAGTAGATACTCGTACCAACACTCATCACAACTTAATCTACACACAACTAAATCTCCACTACTCTACTTCTCAATACTCGCCAAAATAAGATTCCCCACAATTCACTATAATATACTCCAACATCCACTATAATATACTCCAACATCCACTGCAATCTACTAAAACCTTCTCCATTTTATACTTCTCCCTACTTTCCTCCTTTCCCTTCATTTCAATCAATACTTTTAAAATCACTTCTAATTCCTTCATTGCAGCACCCTGCCGACACCAAACTAACCCGACCTCAACTTTCGCCGAGTCACTGGCGACGAAGTAATTTAACCGTCCCCATTTTCTACTTTGATGGATCCAGCTTAATTTTACACAAACTGTGGTGACGTTCTGACGTCTCAACCTCACAAGGCAAGCATTGGTTGCGATCCAAATGCAGGTATTCCGAAGCCCTCACGTTGACGATGCACACTTTCATTTTCTCAATTCCTCCAGAAAGAGCTTTTGGTACGTTTGTTAAGAGCTTTCCCTCATTCTTATTTCTTTATTTTTATTTTTATTTATTTATATTTATTTATTTGTGTGTGAGTGTGTGTGTGTGTGTGAGAGAGAGAGAGAGAGAGACAAAGATAGGTCAAGCTGAGAATATTTTTCAATATTTTAAAAAATGGTATATGTAGAAAAGAAAAGAAAAAGATTAAAAAAAAAAGAAAGAAAGAAAAAAGGAAATTCTAGAAATATTTGATAGCTATGTTAAAGCGGAAACTTGGATAATCAGGATTTTACTGTATCTGTATTATTATTATTATTATTATTATTTTAAAGATGTTTAAAAGTTTTTTCAAAGTATATGCATAAAATAAAGAAAAAGAAAAAGAAGAAAAGCTAAATAAAAAAAAAAAAAAAAAAAAAAAAAAAAAAGAAAGAAAAAGAGCTACATTATAAAAGAAAATCTAGATTAAAACTTTAATAATAAAAAAAAAAAAAAAAAAAAAAAAGTAAACTCACATTCCCTTATTTGAATCAAAATTCGTGCAACTTTATAATCCACGGTGTGGTATAAAAGTGCCAAACCTATATAAAGAAACGTTCAAATGTAAAATTGAAATGAAATATTTACTTAGGTAATATTTGATTACGTAGCTAAAATTTATTCAAACTGTATTATCAATTACTTTGAGTTTATATTTTTACAATTTAATATTTGATTTTATATTATTTATGTTTATGAAAGTATTATTAAAAAAAGGGGGGGGGGTCGAGAAAGGTGTTTCAAAACTGATGTCATAGACTGTTTAAATCTGTACACTTAAGTGTTTTTTAAAGATTATCTAATTACAGAACGAGTTTTTATTACAAGCTTAGCTTCATAGAAAAAGCTCATAGATTTACAATAATGATGAATTCAGGAATCAGCCTTATACTTTACTTTTTCATAGTGACGAATCTTAAGATTTTAATGTGGTAATATAAAGTGTATGTTTATAAAAGGTTAAGATTAAAAAGAAATAAGATTATTTAGAAAATATCCCAAACTTATTTAAGTTTTGCACTCACTATTTTTCTTTCAGTCCTAGAAATATAAAACTATTTCGCTATTTTAGTTCTGAGACATACTGCACGACTGCACCATCAAACAGTTTCGTTTTTTTTTAAATATTATTTTTTAAAATGCAGGAAATTTACACGCATAAATTCTGAAAAAAGTAACTAATGGCAATTATATGTAAAAGTAATAAATAGCGTAACTATAAAAGTTATTAATCTTTACACTAGCAGAAAAAGTATAATATACACAATATTCTTCAATGAAGATATTTTTTTCTAATTGTCTAAATTTATATTTATAATCAAAATAATTATTAACATATAAATAATTATTGATATTTAAAGCAAGTTTTAATTACAAGATAATAATTCAGAGAATCTTGATTTTATTTTCGTTAGCTTGCATTTTTTCTATAATATGATGCGACCTAGTAACTATATTAATATTAGTTAAGCCCACTACTATCTATCAATCATTTCAAAGTGTTAAATTAAAGAAATTTAATTTTTCATTATTTTATAATTTTTAAAACTAAATCTTCTCTTGCCCGTATAAAATATCTATTTAAACAACAATTCTTAATTCTTATGGTTTTCGATATATTTTATACAGATTTGAAATCTTTAAATTGCGTTTTCTCCTTTTTTATTTATTTTTATGAATTCATGATCTACAATATGCTAAAACATCTATAAATATTAAAAAAAAAAGACGTAACACTATATTTGGATGTTTAATAGAACTTGAGTTAAAGAATTAGGGATGGTTTTAAAATATATTAATTAGATTTTGAGAATAAAAAATTAAAATGTGCTTGTCTTTGTAAAAAAGTTGAAAAGGAAGAAAACATGACTTTCGTTATACATACACACACCTATATATATATATATATATATATATATATTTCATTAAAAGATATTATAAAATCCATTCCCAACTCTTCTAAGTATGTTCTACTAAACGTCCAAAATGTACCTAGTCTTTTCTTAAATACCTGAAGAAGTTTTATCATTTTGAAGTTCCTGAATTCAAGAAAAAATGCAAAGCGAGAAAACGCGATTTAAAGGTTTCAAATCTATAAAAAATATATGTAAAATCATAAAAAATGTTTCCTGAATATATATATTTAAATGTGTAAAGACCTAATGTAATTCAATTTATAAATATTAAACGGAGATGTTGGCTTTTATATATGAAGCCATCAGTTGTGACAAGTCCCTTTAAAAAATGTTTGCACGTTCTTCTTCTCTTTATTATGATTATTGTTATTCTTTTTTAGACGTAAAGAGAAATATGTTTACTTATATATTTATTTTTCGCATTATTTTCCCCCCTTTTTATTATTTTAAGTTTAAAATGGGGGTTTTGCTTAATATCTTTTTAGCGAATTAATAGAATGCACAAAAAAATATGGCATTTGCTGGATTTTGTCCTGATTGGTAAGTGTATGAACTTTTATTTAATTCTAATAACCCGGACTGAAAATTCGGACAGATACAATGACAAAGTTTCCTCTTTATGTATTTACATGAAAACAAAAATGTTTGCACGTTCATTCAGAATTATAGATAAAATTTACTTACGGCAGCAAGTTTGCTGTCTAAAAGAAATAGTACTAGCTGTTGTCATAATAAATATAATTTTACTGTGCAAAAAGGAATGTCCTTAAAAATCATTTCCAAAATAGTAAATTCATGTTGAGATTAATTTGTATGTATATTTTTTACCTTTCGAAAAACCTTTTATATTTATTCTAAACCGGAACAAAAAGTGTTTTAAGAAGGAGTATCATAATAGTCTTTATATGTTCAAATATTAAATTATTTTTAAATTTGTCAATCTGCAACTAAAAATTTTGAGTTTTCCATAATTTGTTCACATTATCATGAAAATTGTAATCTATTATCTATAAACAAATATATATATATATATATACATGCTAAAACAATGGCCATTTATGGATCTTTGTTATAAAAATAAGGTAATAGTACAAGGAATTTAAATAAGTGAACAAAAAATTGTTTACATTTATGTAATATGCTGCTTAATTACGTTTATTTTGCAAGGTTTTGAATAAGAATGTATAAAAATAAGAAAAAAACATATAATCTATATCTTTTACAATTTCATAGGCAATAATGGTAATAAATGCATAAATAACTCCTTTTTTATTGTGTTTATTTTCATAATATTTTTTTATTAATTTATAAAATTATCTTTAGATTTTCAAAATAAAGAAAAGATTTACTAAATAAATTAAGGCATTATTTATTTCACCCCTCCACTAGAAATATTATGAAGGGCTTAAAGTACTAAATCACAAGAATATATGCAACGTAAAGGTTAGCTTTGTTGAAAATAAAATAAAATAAAATAAAAATCTGTTGAGAAATATTTTAAGTAGAAACAAAAGGAGCAATGTGAAATAAAATGTACTAAAGATATTTAATTAATTCTACTCTTGAAATATATATTTTCCTTTTAAAAAAAAACTTGAAATCACCATTCTAGACAAATCAAAATAACATACAATGATCAATAAAACTGAAATTAAATTAGTGTAATATTTTCTTCTTTTAATTAAAATTGATATGTGTAATATTTTCTTCTTTTAATTAAAATTGATATGTGTAAATATTTCTTCTGGGAAAATGAAAATTATATTTGATTAAATACTTTATCATTTAAATGCATAATTTGTCACCGACGGACAATAGAAACCAAACATTTGAAAGCGAAACACAATACACGGACAATAGCTTATAAACACTGTACTATATCTGCATATATTTGTAGAAAGAAAAAAAAAATTGCTTTTATTTTAAAATCGAAATACAATTCATGACAATTGAATAAAAAAAAAAAAAAGAAAGAAAGAAAGAAAAGGAAAGAAAGAAAGAACCAAATGTTAAACATAATATAAAATTCTACTAAAGTCCAAATGAATAAGTTTATAAATGTATCAATAAAGAAGACAATCTTTTTTGTTAGAATTCTGTGAAATTTCATGAAATTTCACAATTAAGTGCGAATTGCATTACTTTTGCAAAATCCGTTATACAGCCTGTTATCTATTTAATAAAAATTAATGAAACTTATTCTAAATATAATTGAAGTTTAAACGACTTTTGAAAACACGGTTGACTAATTAAAAGATTTATATTGTTAAATATTAGAAATAATTGTAAATTAGAAACTGTAGAACAGTTCTACTCTTTTTTAATTGTCTATGATAAAAATTAAGGTTAAACCAATTGCAAGGGTATGCAATTTGAAGAGCAAAAAGTACAAAATAGAGTTCGATTCCAACAAACAAAAAAGGGGAATTAGGTACTAATTAATAATAATCTTAAAGAACTGAAAAGCACAAATCAGTGGAGCATACAAAGTTTATTGATATTGCAGTTTTGTTTGAATTATATTCCAAAAGAGTTTAAAGTGTACCTTGTTACACTAGTTGTTTTCGGATATCTAATCATATCATTCAACATACTGATTGAACAAATTCTTTAATTTTCAAATAAAATTAGTGTGATTTTGTCTTTCCATCCGTGAATTCTTCCTGCAATATATTTCAGCTGGCGATAAAAACACATTGTCTCAGTACAAACTGGAAACAACAGATGGTGTATTCACGAGAAAAATGTTTTTCAAAATTGATAGAAACATTGAAATTTCAAAGTGTGTACTTTTCTTTATTTCTAGGCGAACAATCTACCTTTAAGTAAACATTCCTGTTCGCAGAAAATTTCAAACCAAGCGGAAAAAAAAAAAAAGAGCTCAACCTACGTTATAACGGGATAACAATGGTAGAAAGAGAATGAAATGGTAGACAGAATTATCTGAATTATCTGTAGCTCAAACTTGTAGTTTTTTTTTTTTTTTTTTTTCTGTTATAAATATATCTTTCGTGTTTTCGACACAAAATTTACTCAAGCTTTTGTTTATTTTCATTAACATTTCGAAATAGATCTTTTGTTAATAAGAAATAAAATATTTGTAGAAGATTTTTTTTTTTTTTTTTTTTTTTTTTTTTTTTTAACTTTTCTAAAGAGAGAGAAAAAGAAAAAAGGGGATTTCCTAAAAATAAAATATTCCAACGTTTTTAAAAAATCAAATGTAGAATATTGTGAATTACTAATTATGAGTAAAAAAAAAAAAAAAAAAAAAAAAAAAAATAAGTAGAATAGTAATAGTAAAAGAAAAGAAATGTATAAAGAAGAAAATTTTCAAAAGGAGCTGATTCGTATGTAAAATGACCTTATGAATCCGAATATGACTCCCATTTTGCCCAGTCACCCACCGTTTTCTAGATACAACACCCCCTCCCTGAATTTGATTTGAAGAATGAAAAATAATTAATTTAACACCTAAAAACAAAAAAAAAAAAATATATATAAAGATTAAAAAATAACATTAATAACGATAAAAAATATATAAGATATGTAATGCATAATTTCAGTGACAAATCTCCCCCCCCCCCCCCCAAAAAAAAAAAAAAAAAAAAAAAACTATTGTCACAAATGTCCATGTTTTACAATTTTCTAACTCTGTAGCACCTCAGAAGACATTTAACGGTTAAAATAGTCCTTTCTCCCGCTAATCAAATTTATAGCCATAAAATCACCGAAAAATGATAAAAATAGGGGACGGGACATTCCTAAAAAACGGTGGGTGATAGGGCAAAATGGGCATCATATTCGGATTCAAGACGTCATTTTATATAAAATATGCTGAAATGGTGTCAGAGGCAATTTTCATGCCGAGCAGTGTAATTAACAAGAATTTATATTATTTTTGACAATGATCCAAAAGTTACTTAAGCATTTGTACACAACGAAGAAAAGTACAGAAAATTCAGTTGAATATTCTTGAACCGTAAGTGATAAATAAATACAGAAGAAGATGCATTAACTATCTAAACACTTTTTCACAGATTTAATATTTCAAAATAAAGCATAAAAGAACTATTTAATTAAAAAAAAAAAAAAAAAAAAAAAAAAAAAACGTACTAAAAATCATGCGATGCGCATTGATTATTAACGCTTTCCAATTGTATGAAATTGTACTTCATACAACTTTTAATGTTCTTTGCAAACATTATCACTCAACGAACAAATAGAAGGACATAAATGCATACAGAGAGAATAACTGAATTCATAATTAATCCTAAACATCGTTGGCAATTTTTAAAAACGCTTAACGCAAACGCAAATATAGCCCTTTGATTTTAATTGCAGCCCTTAATCTATCTGAATATTTTAGTGTCACACTGTAAATTTGTGTAACCCTGTAAAATTTAACTATAACGTATTCTAAACAAAACATAATTTTAGCACATTTACAGTAAATTTAAAATTTTTAGGAATTTTGCATTAGAAAAATATTTAAATGTGATTTATTTAAATGTCTTTCTTCAAACTCAATGCATTTGAATGTTTATGCGGTGTCCATGTACACAAACCAGATGTACAAGACCTATTAATGTCATTTTATTAAGGAAACGTTCCATAGTGTATTTGAATAACATGTATCCTATCTTAAACATTTCGAAAATATTTACGGACGCTGGAGGCACGCAGAACGTCAGATAGACAGATGGACATTCGGACATACAGAAACAGAAGTTCAAAATATATTCACAATTAAAAATTATTATAAAGTGCTAAAAATGCATATGGTAAACGGAAATGCAATTCTAGTAAATTTCCAATTATATCCCTTAATATAACTCAATGATTTTGTGTGCCCCTTAATGCGTAAATCTTAATGCTAATAAATCTATATTTTTTAGAAAACATTCTTTAATGAATACGAGTAATATGCTTTAATTTAATTAAGATTTGTGAAATAAATTTATTAAATTTGGTTTCTAAAATATCTCTCTCATAGAACATAAAGCTACTTTAACATAAGCATACTTTCGGGTGTCCCTGTACATAAACAAGTGGTGGTATGTACTCTATTTTCTATAGAAAACATCCGATAGTGAATTTAAATATCATATTTCAATTTCATTAAGATTTGTGTAAAGTAAAAATATTAAACATGGTTTAAGGAAATACATTTCATAGAACACATTACTTTGGAATAGTTTTGGTGTCCCTATACAAACACTAGTAGAGATGTTTACTACACTTTCAACTGAGATCATCCGATAGTAATCTTGTATAACATATGTCAATTTCAAGAGTTTTCATAAATAATTACGGGAGTTACAGTACGGACAGACAGACAGTAAAACGGATATACAAATTCAAAATACACTGTTAAAAACAGTTTCTCAAAAATGAGCAAAATTATCTCAAAATAGCTCCGAAACAATTTATTCTTAAATTTGAAAACCCATGTTCTCATTTTTTATTTTACTAACATGCTCAAGAAAGGGGATATTGGGATTCTTACAAGGGAAGTATGAATCAGTAAAATTGCTATTGAAACCAAACCAAGCTTGAATTAAAGAGCATGGTTAAAAACATTGGGTACCGTACGAATTTGCTCCAACAACTCCCACGGGAGTGAGATATGCCCTCTATTAGTTTTAGTTATTTCTATAAAAGCCAACAAAACACACATCGGTCAACGAATGGTGCAGTGCCAGCGTGCTTGACTGCGGATACGGAGGTTCTGGGATCGAGTCCCGCAAGGGTGTTTTGTAGTAAAAAAAAAAAAAAAAAAAAAAAAAAATCTACACGGTTTTAATTCAATTAAATTATTAATTTAAGAGAAAATATTTATTACATTAAGGATATTTTTTTTTTTTTTTTTTTTTTTTTTTTTTTTGAGCATTCCAATTAATAAAGTATTGAGAATGAATTTAAGAAATGCATTTTTTTTATTTAAAAAAGAAAACCATGTTTAAAGCTACGAATATAGTTTCTAATTTATAACAATTATGATTAAAAGTAGAAAAATCATGAAACCATAAGTATTTTTCACAATTAGAACAAGAAATATAAAAAGATTGATCACAATTATTTGAATTTCAATTTTGTTCACCGTCAATTATTGTTCATCACGAACATTTTGTCAAATATCTGGCTTTTCGTCGAGATTACTTGATTTGTAAAATTCATATTTACCCAGATTTTGAATTTTTTTAGATGTAAATTAATTATAAATTAGTAAAATCATTTGGAGAAAATTTGTCATTGTCTTCAATATTATTGTCAGTTCTTCCGACACCACGAAATTTGACAGTTGTTTAATAAAATATTTCAAATAAAAGTTAAATGCGACGTCGAATAGTTAAGGAACAGCTGTTCATCATTCAGGATTTTTCATGCAAAAAATTGCCTGAATAAATAATACAATTAGAAGCCGACGATTAACTCTTGCTATTAATGTCGTCGTTAAAAAATAGTAACTAATAATTTATATAAAGCAATCATTAACAAAATTTTATCTGAATGTAATCATTAACAAAATCTTACCTAAATATAATATGAAAGTATTTCCCGTTAAATTATTAATTTCTTTAAATTTAATAAATAAATAAATAAATTGGTTAAAAAAGAAAAAATAATAATGATAATATTAAATTGTCCGCGTTGAAAAAAAAATTGTTTTAATATAATTAATATTTTCTCTTAAAATAATGATTTAAGTTAATTAAAAATGTCAAAAATAAATATTTCATTTGAAATAAAAATAAAATACAAAACACCCTCGCGGGGTTTCGATCCCACGACCTCCGTATCCGAAGTGAAGCATGCTAGCACTGCACCATCCGTTCACACTACGCTGCGTATTTTGTTGGCTTTTATAGAAATTACTAAAACTATTAGAGAACATATCTCACCCCCATGGGAGTTGTTGCAGCAAATTTGAACGGTACCCAATGTTTTCGACCATGCTCTTTAATTTAAGCGTGGTTTGGTTTCAATAGCAATTTTACAAATTCATACTTCTCTTGTTAGTGGTCAACCCCATTTTTGATCATGTCGATATAGTACTCAAAAATGAGTAGGGGAGACTGGGGTACAATGAACCACGGAGTACAATGGACCACTTCCTGTAATTTTTTTTGTAACATACCATAATATATATATATATATATATATATATATATATATATATATATATATATATATTATGGTTCGTATTTTGGTACATAGATAGCAGCACTACAGTGATGAAACTTGAGAAATGAAATTTGAGAGTAAATACAAATTCGAGAAACAAAAAAATGTGGCACAAAAGCGAGTTCTGTAAAAAAAGAAATACGTTGCTTTAAATAAAAGTGTAGATTGCAAACATAAACATTAAGACCCACTTTGATTTAATTGCTCGGATAATGACCACAACTCTTTTGATGTGTTAAACCAAAGCAAGAAATTACTTCACAGGTTAATATAGTCTGTTCTGAAACTTTAAACTGCAGGGTGGCTGAAAAGTTCGCGCAATATTTTTAAATATTTCACCAATGTTAAATTACAGCCTAAACAAATGAATCTACACAACTGACGAATAATAATTTTTATTCCTGTTGAAGATTTCTACGCAGTTGTTACTTGGACACAAAAGATGATTGTTTTGATAGCGACGGAGCTCCCAACTGGTGAGGTTTGGTTATAGCGCCTAGAATACATAGTGTGGAAAGCAACCAGCAAATCAGTGTCTTAAAAATTAAGCCTCTCACCAAAGGACAGTGCGATCGAATTTATTGCTTGAAAAACTCATTATGGGTTAATTATGTGCTTAAATCACATTACTGAGAAGTTGAATCTAGTAGAAGCCAATCAGCTCTTTGATTTGAGCAAAATATTCGATCGCAGCGCCCAGCAGTGTTTTAAGCATTCGATCATAAGCGTTTACCACACTGTCTATTCTAGATGCTGTAGTTTAGTTTGGTTTTGTTGATTTTTTAACGTCATACTAGTGCTGCACCTTGGGAAATTGACGACAATCTGATACACACCTCTAAAGATGGTCCGGAGACATGCCATCACAATTTTGAGCCTTCACGGAGGGGATGGCTCCTCCGCTTCCCTAAGTGGTGCGATAGTTTAAGTATAGTATGAAATGGTAGCAGTATTGTTATTCTGTTGCGTTAAATCTACAAGTTACGTTACATCTTAGTGTGTGCTCACATTTATACGCTTGGGTTTTAAAATACCCTATTTATTGGCTTCCATTACACACTTATAACCACAATTGAAGACAAGTTGAAGATGTAAACCAGTCTCATATTATTTGCTTTTTCATGAGTACTTAGTAATTTCGCACTAGATTTGATTTAAAAGGCAACTGATACGAACTGAGCAATCAGCTTTCTACATTTTACTAAATGTAGATCTATCGAAAACAGTTTATTTTGATTACAGTCCAACTTTTATGATGTAAGAAAATAAATTATGTAATTTAGATATATTATATACTGTAGAATGTAGATATGTATAACATATTATTAATTTTACTGAAAGGCATTATCCTGATAAATATCATAAACATATATAAACACTGAAAAATATAATACTTCAAATGTAACTGAAAATGATTTGCGACAATAAAATAAAATAAAATAAATAAATCTGACATAAAATCTCTAAAAACCCTATTTTCGTATTCATGGACAACAGAACGTATAATTATAACAAAAATTCATCATCGGAAATTGAACTTCAAAAAATATTCTGTCTACGATATAGAAAGTAGAAAGTAATTATATTTTATAAATTACTTCACAGACTTTATTAAACTTGGTAGAACACTTCTACTACTTGCATTCAATAGGCAAAAATGTGATCGCTTAGTTTTGGATATCCCTGTACACTATTTGTAATTTATATTAACAGCACTGTGTGTACTTAAATTTAGTACAAACATTTAATACTATTTGAAATGCACTTCTGACAGTTTTAAATATATCCTTAGCCGACTTTTCATGTGTGACTCTGTTAAGAAATGATAAATTACTTTTACATCATATTCCATACGAAACACACTGTATATACCTGCAGGAAATATTTTAAGTATCTCGTACATAATGTTAATAATAATAATACAGTCGGCAGCAAAATTATTGAAGAACACGTCCACAGTTTTCATGTATACACATTTATTAGTTTGATCGTTAATTTTCATCATTAATTTACTTTTTTATAAACAATATAAAACTAAGATCAAGTCTCATTTTTTAAGCAGGAATTCTTGATTTCAATTCCAGATAACAAGCACATTTGCAGCAAGTTTGATTTTTCATGATATTATCTTGCCATGTCAAATTTGATGTGATAAATTTGTCGTGAAATTTCCGAAAAGTAGATACAACATAAATCTATCTTTCGTTTTAATTTCTTTTTCCCTTTCACATCATTTCTGTTGCAAACTAAAATTGCTATGTAACTATTTGAAACTCAACCAAAGACTGATATTGAAGCAGTTTCGCAACGTTTTCTTGCTCGTGTTCTTTACTGATGGAAGAAACGTGACGTTATCCTCGTTATCCGGGGCTCGAAGTCTCGTGTCGATAAGTCTTATGGAAAATTCAAGCTATATTTTCATGTTTCTATGTGTATTTACAGAATCTGAGTTTGCAATGCATTAACAGTTGGTGTGACATGACAAGCTTGCCTATTGCGATGAATCTGCAGTACTCTTAATACGAGAAACCTAACTTTTCTACTAGTTTGCAACGAACTTGACACAAATTCGATACAATAATAGTGCAACTTGCACGACAAGTTTGCTGCAAATTTGGCGTATGGTGCCTTCGGAGATTGCGTTAACTTACTTCAATCTTGTTATGAACTTACAGCTTGTCACACTGAACTTGAAGTTTGTTGGCTTACAAAGCAAGATTGCTGCAATTTCGCTGCAAATTGAAATTGCTATGTGGGATAATTTTGCAGCCGACTGTAGAAGAATTGCAAGCATATTAAATAAAGCGAAAAACATTAAAATGAATTATCTATAAATACGTATGTATCTCAAAAATGTATTAAGCAAACCAGCAGATAAGAAAAGTACTTGTTTCTTTTCTTTTATTTCCTGTGTTTTTTCAGTATGAAACCACCAACGCCATTACAAAATAATATAAAGTGTAAGTACCACATAAAATGCCTCACCTAAAGGAAAAGAATACGTATTAAAGTAAAATGACTATAAAAACTAAATTGGACACTAAAGATTAATGAGCAGATGGGTTGAAACAGCATTTTTCAAGAATTAGTGACATGAATATTTTAGGCCGTGGGCCATAGCTGGATATCGTTCAAGTCCGTTTCAATCATCGAGGGGCAATTTCAATTTAATGTTAAAATTAAAAGAATATTCAGTTATCTACAAATTCGCAATGTTCTGGTCTGAAGATGTGCACATTATTTTAAAATTGATTAAATAAATTCTACAAATTTGACGTTTCTGCGGTCCTGCCATTTTACCAACTTTTAGAGATAGCAAGATTCTCTTCTCGTTTCTTTGCTTATTCTCCAATCAAAACCGGTATTTTTTTTCTTCTGGCATTTCGATCCAATGACGGCTGATGTTAGTACGCACGCTAGCGAAACGCTTGCATTTGATATGTTTTGTTTATGTTTACATTATCTTGAGTCAATATTCATTGATATTTTCATACAATTCTACTATTGTTTTCTTTTCATGTATTTTTAAGTATTATTTACATTTAATAGAATGTGAGAAAAAAATGGCGTAGTGTTTGCATATCGGGAATTAGATACATTAAAAAATGGAATATTTTTCTCAAATAAGATGTAAAGTTTCTCTCGACATGATTATCCTGCGTATTATTAACATTTTGATCGAATTCTGTTACCTTTTTTTTTTTTTTTTTTTTTCTATATTTTTAAGTAGAATTATTACAGATAATGTAATATCAGAGGAAATTACATTTTGTTTGCACATCGACGATGAGATACATTCAGAGATAAAATGTTTTTCTCAAATAAGCTGAGCTAAAGTGAGGCTGTGTGTTGATAAATGGAAAGTTTTAAATATTCGTGAAAGAAAAATATCTACCCATTTGCTTCTTCTTCCAATTAATGAACTGTTCCAACTGCTTTTGGACAACAGCATAGATTACCATAGAAAGTGTCATACAGTAAGTTTTACTCTGAATTGTAGTTAAATTATTGGCGAAACGTTAGTCGAGGCCTCCATGTGGAGATTAAAAAATATTTTCTGTTCTGTTTGTGTGTCTGTCTGTTTCGTGATAGCGGCCTCAAAAATCATGCTATTGACTTGCAATTTGGTACGCATGTTTATGAACCACACAGAATAGTTTTATAGTTTTAGGTGTGTATTCCATTTGTAGTTCGTGTACAGGGACACACAAAAGCTTTTCTTATCATTACGGCCTACGGACAGAATTTGTATGTACCGCGATAGCGGCCGCAAAAATCTCCCGATTGACTTGCAAATTCGTATACATGTTCAAGCTCTGTATAGAAATAGCTGTGTAATTTTTTATGTCTAGATTATTTATGGATCGTGTACAGAGACACAAATTTTTTCTTATCATTACGGTCTATGGGGTGAGTTTCGTTTAAGCGAATTTTAACTTCGTTACTCTGCCTTCAACGAAATGAAATTAGCGTACATTATTGATACGCTTAAATTGATCTTTTCCATAGAAATTAAATATGTGTGCTTAGGCTTCATAATCAGTGTACAGGACCTTACAAAAGTATTCCGACAATGTCATGTAATCATCCAAATTTTGTCAAATTTCGAACAATTATTTTTGAAAAACATAGAATAAGTTGAAATGTTTTTACTGGTGCTCTTTTACAGAGAAAAGCAAAAGAATTTCATAACATTAGAACATATGGGCAAATTTTTATCTAAGCGCATTTTAACGCGTTTATGCTGCATTCAGTGGAATTAGCATATGTTATAAACATACTTAAAAACATGTTTTATCTCTCTCTCTCCAAAAAAAAAAAAAAAAGAAAAAAAAAAAAAAAAAGGAGGTATGTATAAGCTAATTTTATTTACAGAGCCATACAAAAGAATTCTGATTGATGACATTCTGTAATCATTCAAATGATGTCAAATTAGGTTGAAATACAAGTGAGTTATAATTCATTAGGTGTGCTATTTTTATTGACGTATATAATAACGGTGGCTCTTTTTCAGGGACACACAAAATAATATCATACCATTATGGTCTATAGACAATATGTATTAAAAATGTATTTTAACATGGTTACATTAAATATTATAAAATGTTATTAGAATGTTTAAAAGCGTGTTTTTCTGTCGAAAATTGTGGGCATAGAATTGATAATTAGTTTACAGGGTTACACAGGGTAATCTTTTTGCAAGAAATTTGGTACATGTATTTATAATTTAAATACTTGTACCAAATCATACTTTGGTACAAGATTATGTATCAAATAATCTAACAGCCTTCTATTTATAAGAAATTAATAGAAGGCTGTTATTAGGAAAATGTAGAGAGATAGATATAGAGATAGATATGTAGAGAGGTAGATATAGACAGAGATATACAGCGGAAAGTTGAAGAGGGGCCGGTAGCCCCCATTAGAAATATATCTGTTTATGGTAGCGAGTATATATATATAGCGTCATATATATACATATATACATATATATATATATATATATATATATATATATATATATATATATATATATATATAAAGTGAGAGAGATGCATGTTAGGACTCAGCCGAAGAGAAAGAAAGCGAAACACTTATATTAGATTAGGGATAAAACCAATGTTACTGATATCATTTCTAGAAGTAAGTTAAAATGGAGTTGGGCTGGGCACTTTTCCAGAAGAAATGATGATAGATGGACCACCAGTCCTATTTTGGATACCGCGATACAACAAAAGACCGAGAAAGACACCAATGTGTCGTTGGAGAGATAAAATTGTGATGTTTGGAAGATCAGAATGGAGAAGAATTGTAGAAAACGGGGCAGATTGGAATCACCTAGAAGATACCTTCATCCTGCAGTGGACTGATAAAGATTGAAATTGATGATAATAATGATATATATAATATGGAGAAAATAAATATTATCAATGATCTATTGAATAATGAGTGATGAAAATTGGACGTTGAGGCTTCTGATATGCAGATCAACTAGTTATTAAAATTTTACTTTTTAAAATTTATTGCACTTGTGTGCAAGTTAATTTAAAATTTATTCAACGAATCACAATATAATATTAACAAAAATATATTGCGCACAGCTATAATCCAGCATCGTAAATGTAAACTCAGTTCCTTCAAATTGGAATCAATTTTCCAAATTTATGTGCAAAGTTTTTTTCCAGAACATTTGATATTTTCATTACCTATCTTAAAAAGAATATATTAGCAAAATTTTCAGATTGCCCCCAAAAAGTTGAAACGAGCTTGTTTTTAAATGACATTTTTAGCATACGGCCCACGGTCTATTTTGTGGGAAAACAGTTTGGGAAAAATTGTCACAATTTACAAAAAAGACCATTTTAATATAATGAAAGGCCAATCAAATTGTCCAGGATAAGATCTATATAAATTTAAATAAAATAGAACGTTCACTAAGATCTGAATTGGAGAGAAAAATAATGAGTTCTACTCCCTAGAGAGATTTAAAAAAAAAAAAAAAAAAAAAAACTCTGTCTCTTGAGATTTTAAAGACGAAGGATATCTTGGATCCCAGTTTCATGAAGAAAATAAAATATAAGTGATGACTACTTTAAAAATAAATAAATAAATAAAGTACGAATACTGTTGTTTAAATTTTCCACTGATATACTTAGACAGTTGCTATAAAACATAATGCAAATTCAAGTAAATGAGATGTCTGCTATAGAAAAAAAAATCCTCGAGAATAATGTGCGGAAACTGGTATGGAATTTAATCCATACCGATATACTTAGACAGTGTAAACAAAATGTGTGATGGTGCAAATAAAAGTAAATCATGCCTGCTAAAGAAAGGTAGTACTCGGGAACAAGTAAAAAGTAATTGCCATTTAAGTTGTGATGGGGCAAATAAAAGTAAATATAACTAGGATTTTGGAATCCAGTGCTCTAAAGAAAAAATAAGGGAATAAAAGTAAAAATAACTGTAATTTGGGAATCTAGTGCTCTGAACAACAACAAAAACAAAAATAAATAAATAAATAAATAAATAAATCTCTACACTGCTTCATGAAAGATCATTTAAGGGAATAAAAGTAAAAACAATGGTGATGTTTGAAACATGCGCTTTATGAACAAATAAATAAATAAATAAACAAAGACTGACGTTTGTAACCAACTGAAGCTCAGACTGTAATATTCATCAATATGTCCTGGAGACACTTTCACTTCTATAATTTTTCGGGTGAGTAGTATTTTCACTTTGAATATTCCTAGTGGTCAAAATTTTATTAACTTCCAAGTTAACACACCTATAAGTAATTACATGTGTATATACATGTAATGTAAACCCCCCTTTTTATATTAAGTTATAATCAAATTAATATATTCTTTAATAATGGTTAAAATCTGTTCTTTTTAAATCTAAACTAACATTTTTGCCTTCTTAAAAATTGAACCGTTAAAATTTTATTACTATTATTATTATTATTTATATTTTATGTTATTTCTTTCAAGTTTCCTTTTTTCCTTCAGGTAGAAAATATTCATTCTAGACTTAGTTACCACCCAGTCTGAGTGGAAAGGACCAAATGAATAATTAGAAGCACTAAACTGCGCCTTTTTAATTACGTGACATATCGTCACGCAGGGAAGAAAATCCCGTTCTCTTCTCATTTTCCCTCATATAAAAGTGCATACATCCCTAAATAGTTGATCTTTTTCGTCTTGTCATTGCTAAAACAATCATATGTTTTTAGTTCAGTTATTGTCTAAAGAAAAGGTATGATGTTTTTGTTAAAAAAGGATAAAGTCTTACTGGCCTCCTTCTATGCGAGAAACTCCAAAATATTTTAAGATTCAAATAAAGATGTGAAAATGTACGGACTTACTTTCACGACCACGTATTTTAAGAATGAGCTGCGTATACCGTTATATACATATGTTTATATAACTGTCTGTAATGATAATGATAAAAATAAGATGATATGTAGGTGAAAAAATCGTAATATTTAACGGAACCTAGTATCCTAGAGTAGATTTAATCACATTTAATTAATAATGATGGTACAGCTGTAATATCGCAATAATATCTATAAAATGAATGATGAATATATTATTTTTTGAATAAGATAAGAATTTTAAATGTAAAGGTAAACGAAGAAATTAATAAATGGAATCTTGATTCAAGGAAAAAAAAAAAAGAGTCATTTTATTTTAAGTTATTTTATAATAATTTAACAGTTTATATTTCTAATAATCGAATAGCAGATACGATTTGTTTAAATATATATGGATTTTAAAATAACCCTTAGTTAAAAAAAAAAAAAAAAAAAATCTTTAGAGTATTTTTTTTAAAGAAATAGTAATGATAATGATAATAATAATAATGATATATTATATATATATATACACACACACACATATATATAAGCAAGAATAATATTAATATGTAATAAGTAAATAAAGAATTTTTTTTGTTAAAATATGTTTTTGAGTTACGCTGATAGCAGTCGCATAGACGGACAGACACAACATCAAATGGCTTAAAAAATGACTTTTGGGTTCTAGGTTTCTCAAACAGTGTACATTTATGAAAAAATATCTACTTCGAAAATTCTTTCAAGTAGCCTTTTTAGAGGTAAGATAAAATAAAATTGAAAGAATCAATATCCTATCTTTTAAAGAACAGCGGCTCATAATACCAAACGGAAACAGTAGTCGAGATTCCTGGAATATTTTACGTATGTTATGTGCTCAATACCTGAATTGTGTAGATCTATTTAGCATTTATATCTATTTGTTAGGTTGGCGAGAAAGTTCTGCCGTATTTTAAATAAAACATACAAATCAGTTTTAATGGCGTTTATTTACACTTTAATCAATAATATAATATCCATTATTTGCAACCACTCGCTGCCATCTTCCGGGGAAGCTTATTGATCGTCCTAGCGTAGAAGTTCTCATCTTTGGACACAAAATATTTAACAATTGCCATGGAGACAACTTCGAAAGAAATAAATTTTTCCTATCAGATAATTCTGAAGCCGATGGATTAGATAATAATCTGATGGAACAATATCAAGTGAATATAGTGGGTGACTTACAACTTCCTATTCAAGCTCATTCAACTTCTGTTGCGTCACCATTGCCGTATGCAGTTTTGCATTATCCTGATGGAACAAAAATAAAATCTTTTTGTAAAAAAAATAAAACCGACTCCAAAAAGCAACTATTATTCAAACAATTAAAAAACAAAATGGGTATGAAATGAAACAGTAAATTGCGCCTAAAAGTATAAAATAATTTCTTTCGCCAAACAACCTATAACACTACAATTAATCATAACTTTTGAAGTCGGCGCAAAATTAATTAAAATTTAATTAGTTTTTAAAGGTTTGATTTTAGATCGGTTGCAACAAATGATGTTGTCTCGAATGATCCATTTTCATGTTTCCTCTATTATTTTATCACTGTATACAATTGGTCCATTCGTAGCATCTACATAGAGCAGTGAACATTCTTTAAAATGCGGTATTTATGTTTCTACGAAGTTAGAGTTTCTTTTGCAAATTTGGTATAACTTTGATAACCATCATCCTTGGTGGCTGTTGGATTTGGCGATCGAAACATACACGCAAGATGCATATTTTCATAATATATATTTTACGATATATTGTTTCATATTCCTGATTACTTTCTTAATATACCTTATCAAACTAATCATGATATCCCAAAGAAATTAAATATGTTTGCCAGATAATTTTGCGATTTTTCTTTCACCAAGGACGTCAGATACCAGCATCTTCGCCAACATTTGCTGCTTACGAAATCTTATTTGTTTTCTTGAATCAAAGTAGTTTTCGGCTGCGTTTTGCAGGTGACAATGTGAGATTTCTATATTGAATAGGATTTGATTTTTGTATTGAATAAAGTTATAAATTTTTATTTAATTTTGCGCCGACTTCAAAAGTTATGATTAAATGTAGTGTTATAGGTTGTTTGGCGAAAGAAATTATTTTATACTTTTAGGCGCAATTTACTGTTTCATTTCATATCCATTTTGTTTTTTAATTGTTTAAATAATAGTTGCTTTTTGGAGTCGGTTTTATTTTTTTTACAAAAAGATTTTATTTTTCTCTTTTCCGTGAAAACTTATTCATATAGCAGAACATCAAAAGACGTTCGATGGCAGCTTCACAAATCACAACTTCCAAGAAAAGTGACATAACTCAATAAATGGTTTATGTCACTGAAAAATACATGAAATGCACCCAATGTGAACAAAAAAGTTAGATCTCCATCTATAAAGTTATCCACTCGAGAGGCATGTCAGTTGAGAGTTGTGCCAGTTTTATTCTAGTCAAGTTATTTTTAAGTTGATTTTTCTCAAATGCTGCATTTTTAAGTTGTGTCACTTTTCTTGCCTTTATCGGATATGAGCAAAAAAAAATCTGTTGAATGAACATACGTTAAGTTAAAAAGTCTTTAGAAATGTAAAGAACGGATACGCTGTATTCGTAACCAAAAATTCTGTTAGGCATATATATTAAACTTTATAGTGAATACGTGTCACCCGCTGCGCTGGAAATTGCGCAGCGTAAAATTCAAACAAAGACCAAAATATGCATTGCAGCTGACGGACAGATGTTTCAACATCGATACTTACATACTGCTTTTACCAGTGTAGCTGCATGCGTTCAGCAGTTAGAGTGAGAACAGACTTTTGTGAGTATCCTGTATTTTGTTTATATCTTAAAGAAATCATTATGAAACCTACTTCAGGCTAAGATCAATACAACAAAAAAAGTATTAAAATTAAATCATCTCTTATGAAGTTAAAAGCTAACAAATTTCAACAACAACAACAATGAGAAACATTCTTTGTATTAAGAACCTCTTCCTTTATGAAGTCAGTTTAAAACGTCTATGCGTTAATCGATGTGACCGCTTGCAATAACTATGCTTTGAATTTTACATAGCATAAATGTCACCCGCTACGCTAGAATATATGCAATGTCGTTTAAGTGTACACAAAATAGGAAATTGTGAACAAACCAATGCACGTTTTAAGCGTTCTGTTTTTAGCATTAATGTCTAAACTATCTTTTCGTACTAAATCGATGATGCTCTGCAATTTTTTAATTCACTTTTTTCCCCTATCTTGAACCGTTTCTGAGATAGGATCGCTAACTCCACTGTTTTCCACCAGCATGTTACCGCTTACAGTAACAGTACTTTGAGCCACAGAGTATACGTGTCATCCGCTACGCTGCAAAGTGTGCAACTTAGTTCAAGTGTGCACAGTGTAGGAAATTGCGAACAAAAAACTGCACGTTTTAAGCGTTCGGTTTTTAGCAATAATGTCTAAATACTGTCTTTTGTAGTAAGTCGATGATTCTCTACAACTTTGTAATTAACTTTTCTCCCATCTTGAACCGTTTTTGAGATAGGATCGCTAATTCCTCTGTTTCTCACCAGATAGCGTTTTATTTTCTTTAGATTGCAAAGATATTACAATGGGATCTAATTCAGGCCAAGATCTTTACAACAAAACAAAAAGTATCAAGTAACCGTATTTTGAACTATATAGCGCATGTCTCACCAGCTACGCTACAACGTGTGCAATGTAGCTCAAGTGTGCAGAGTGTAAGAAATTGCGAACAAACAAATGCACGTTTTTAGCATTGTATTTTTAGCATCAATGTCTAAACTATCTTTTCGTACTAAATCGATGATGCTCTGCAATTTTATAATTCACTTTTCCCCCTGTCTTGAACCGTTTCCGAGATAGGAAAGCTAGCATGAATGTCTAAACTATCTTTTTGTACTAAATCGATGATACTTTTCAACTTTGTAATTCACTTTTTCTTTAGAACCGTTTTTGAGATAGGAAAACTAACTCCGCTATTTTCCATCAGGTGGCGCTGCAAGCGGTTAAACCTTTCACTGCATGGCCACTTTGCTATACTGACATAATATTTTTATCATTATAGCTGCTGCCGTTTAGCAGTTAAAAGAGTTGGGACTGATTTTTTTGGGCACCCTGTATTTTCTTTAGATCGTAAAGATATTACAATGGGACCTATTGCAGACCAAGACCTTTTCAACAAAACAAAAATTATCAAAATCGGAGCATCCGTTCAGAAGTTATGAGCTAACAAACATAAAAAAAACATACGGTTTGAAATGAGAACCTTCCTTCTTTTTTTGAAGTCGGTTAAAAATACCTTTTCTGTTCGCTAATACTGGCCGCTTTTTCTTCATAGAGGCATTCAATTTATCAATCTGGTTACGATATATATTCTCATTGTTAGTTGCCCCTGTTTAAGTAGCTCGAAGTACTTTGAATCTTTTCTATTTAACCAAAAGTAGAATATAACATTCCATTGACAAAGATCAGATTTTGAATAATTGCGGCGGATGCTCTAAGTTAAGTGTGAACTTTTTTTCTCTTTATATTCTCGTAAAGGACCCACTTCCCATCTCTCGCAGTGAGTATGTAGTTAAACAGCTCCACATTGTGTCTATCAAGGACAGATGTGCCGATTCTAATACTATCCAGTAAATTTCATTGAGTCAAATTGTGCAGAACCGAAATGCTTTGCTTCAAGACAATTCCAAGATATTTGGTGGTTTCATCAGCAGTCGAATGGTGGATGCCGAGTTCCTTTGCAATTGCTCCAATGATTAGATGCGGGTTACTCTCTAATATTGACCAAAAAATGTTATTATCAATTTTGAATAGACATCCAGATCAACGATATTCTTCGAGACTGAAATCTCCGGAACGAAATTTGTCAAATCATCTTTAGCAGGCCCGAACATTTATAACTTCACTTTCCAACGCGTCACGTAAGTTTTAAAAACAACTGATGCATCACTCCCTTTCTGGGACTCATGCGAGATGCAATGTCTTAAATGCACATAATTTATTGACATCTTATTTACTCTGTACTTCGCAAAGAACTAATGTTGGATACTGAAAGTAATCCTGTTATATCCCACGACCACGAGGGATACGCTAAGTAATAAAACCCCACATGATGCATTCGCACTTCTTTTCTTGACCTAACAAGGTCAAGAAAGTAATAAAATACAACAGAACTTTCCCGCCAACACAAATCATTGTAAATGTCTCCAATATCATAAGGGCCCTGCTCTACAATTCGGTCCCTAGATCAGATCTATTGCAGAGAAGTGCGGCTGGCGTTAGCAGTTAGGCTTAAGGTCAGTCATGATATCTTTACTCTGTCCCTTATACACCATTTAATCTTCAGTCATGACTAGATGTCTTAATGACCTACTAATTTAAAATATATATCATTAATAATAATGCTAATTTAATCTCTATATATTAAAAAAAAGTTTCTGTAGCCGGCTTCAAATTTTATTGTCTGCGACAGCATCTTCTCGCGGAGGGCAATATGCTCTGAATCATGGGAGGTATCAATGTGTTACGAATACTTCAAGGAAACCATTTCAGGTAGTTAGAAATCTGTATCATTTTAATTAACGAAGTTATAAAAACCTCGGGTTTATAAAGGTACTCTAATTGCCATTAAAGAAATAATTTCTCTTATTACATCATTTTCCACAATGACGTCATTCTCCACGGGGAAATATAAATGTTATCACTGGTGTAAAAAAATAAAATAAATTTCGTAAGCATCTTTTTTTTTTTTCTACTTTTCGAAAATTAATTTTATTACTGGAAATATTTATGTTTATTTTATTTATTTGTTCTTTTTTTTTTTTTTTTGTGAATAACGAAATAATGTCGTGTCTGTATAACTAACCGCGTTTCTCTTTACCATTAAAGTGTATTTATTATTTTTATTTGAAAACGTTTTTTAAAATACTTTGGATAGATTTTAGTATACAAAAATATTTAGATTTAAGTTCAAACTCAATTATAAACGAAAAATCTAACTCAATTATAAACGAAAAATCTTCTTATTTAGCATTGATAATTTTTTAACATTACAGAATTAGACATTTCCATGATACATTTCATACTTCTAATTATGGCTAGAAAAAATTCACCTAAAATTTTTATAGATTTTATTTTTCGTTAATGTAAGAAGTAGATAGGAGCGAAGGTACTTTTCCTTTCGCCGGCGAAATTCTCGCCAAGCAAACTTTATTGACGACAACAATACATTTATGGATTAAAAGTTAAGTTGTAATTTAGATTCTTTTTCTTTTTCAAATTTAAAGTTTATTTATATACGTTATTAAGTATTTGACAAAATAAATGTTATATTTTTTATGGGACAACACTTATAAAAGCTAGCTTTAAACAAAGCTTCAGAAAATTTAATTCTTAAAAATATAAAATAAATAAAATAAGTAAACGTAAAATAAGTTTCTTTATTTTTTTTTCTTATTATTATTCGAAGGGTTTTGAAACAATTACTCTGTCTTAGGTGCCTAATGTTTGGCGTCGGTTATATCATTCTTGGCAATTTTATCGCTTTACCGGCAAAATGGAAAAGTACCGAAGATAATTAATAATTGAAGCTGCAGGAGGTTTTTCCAAATTAAAATGATTATAATAATAATAAACTTTTTCTCTTTTCGAAATTTTCGAATGTCTAAAATTATTATGTAGCAGTTCAATAAATACATACAGAGAGTATATAATGCCATAAATTAACTAAAGAAATTCAATAAGAAAAAGTACGGGCATTAGAAAAAATAGATTATAACATTTTAAACAGGTTATTCTAATTTAATTTAATTTAAAGGTTCTATTTTATTTTATTTTATTTTATTTTTTTTTATTTTTTTTTTAAACAAGAAATTCTACCAAAAAATTCATCGCCACATAGTGACAAAAACTTAAATGTCCCCAAGAAGTTCACATACTGTATCTGTAACATAAAATGATCTAGATGTTACGAATGGACTCTTCCCAGCGTCGTCTGCTCAGTGATGTGATAGGGGAAAACAAATAATCGAATTCTGAGAATCGAATTCAATTAAATATTGTTCTTAAAAATAAAAGTGTTAATATTTACTATAAAATAAAATAAAAGTAATATTGTGCATTTGTAAACAGTAGAATAATTGTATTTGTAAATTTAATAATTTTTAAAAAACACTTTATGTGTTTATTTTCACCTGTAAGAATTGATTTTTGCATGTTGTAGTGTAACTGTTACACTATCTGATCTAGCAATAAATAATAGCTTGTACTTGTGGAAAGTTTACGGATTATAATTTGAAATTTTAAAATGTTTTCAATTAAATTTAATTGCATAAAGGTGATACAACAAATTAACAGAGTTAGTGGTCTAAATGGGTTTACACCGTACGATGTTGCACTGTCAATGATTTAAGTACCAAAAATCAGAGTATTTAACATGTTCTCCATGAACATCAATAACAAATATAAACTAAATGATTGTAAATGTATACAGCAAACAAAAGATGATGTATAATGATATAAAATGGATTAAAAATGACGATGTATAAAATAATAACACAGATTAAATACGATTGATCAAAAATAAGAATAGAAAATATGTTATTTCAGAAATTGCTATAGATATAGAAGACTTCGTCTGCTGTTTGTTTTTCATCTATCATGTGATCTCTGACGTCAGGTGGGAAGAGTCCATTTCTTTCTTTTCCGGGAAAAAAAATATATATATACTGATCCTTAGCACATTATTTCATTTAAAAAAAGTGGTATTAAATATTATGTATTTCAATTTGACATTGAAAATGGGTATTTCCATTTTTTTTTCTTGTTTTATGCAGTATTAATTTTCCTATTCTGCGAAAGGTAAAGAAACGAATATCAGCAATTCCTATTCAGCGAAAGGGAGAGCGCCACAGGGGTTAATAAGTGAAGCGAGTCGGGGGGAGGCGAAGCTTTCCTCCGGGGGTGGTGAGAGGAGCGAGCAGGGGGCAGAGCACCCTAGTTGTTTTAATTAAACTAAAAAAAGAAAGAAAATAAAAGAAAATAATTATATGCACAAATTTGTGTTTCATATTCTAGATTTTAAAATAAAGTAGTTAATTTTTCGCTTACAGAGCAAAACAAAAGAAAGTAGCTAAACTAGGGATTTTGTTTATGTTTGTTTTAGATTGATAGATATTAAATTTTGTTAAATGATTTTTGTATTGTGTAAATTTAAGCACATTATGTGTGTATTCGGAATTTTTATTCAATAGTGTTGAGAGTAAAAAAGAGGTCGAACAAATTTAAAAATATGGTCTGCGCACAAATTCTCTAAGTGCAGTGGGTAATCAAGTTTATTGTAAGATAAAAATGAAAGAAAACTGAAATAATTTGTGTCTGATATTTCGCTAATCAAGAACTCTTATTTTAATAGATATTTTATTTTATCCTAGAGACAATCTTCGTAAGTGAATGTGTTGCAGAGAGGAATGCGCCGCACCCAATTTTTACTCTTTGAACTGCTTAAGTCAGCACCTATAAAATTTATCTCGCGCGCTTTTCTAATGTATGGGTACTTCACTTCAGTAATGTAACCATGAATAGAAAGGAGCTCTGTTAGAATGCTCCTATACATAATAATATCTTTAAATTAAAAAAATATATATATACGTGTAATAATCAAGATTCATTAAAACAATATAGTCAAGAAAATGCAATTTTTCATCATAGAAAGCACACACAAAATAATAATTATAATTCTTTGCAGATTAGATAGATTTTTTCTTCAGGAATCTTCCAAGCTTATGGATAAATACGTCTTTCGTGGACGTATCTCAATAATGAAATGGAGGTGTGGACTGTAAGTGAAGGTGAGTACAAATCTTACCTTCTCTATCAAGTTTGACTTATAATTGCAAAACTTTTATATATATAAATAATTACCACAGCTCTCTCATTTCAATATATTTGAACTTAAATACATATTTATTTTAAACTGGTATAAATTGAGCGCGCTATGCGCAAATATCGAATATTTATAAAAGATTATGAGACTGAAGATATCAAATTTATCCAGAAACTTGCATTATAGGCAACTTGAAACGAAAAAAAAAAAAAAAAAAAAAAAAAAAAAAAAGAGAGCTGAATTATAAAATCATATTGCAAGCTGATTTATAAAGATATTTTATGTGATAATAATAAAGGTAATAAATATACAAATAAAAATTACATATATATAATTGCATATAAGTACTTGCAATATGAATAAGTTCAATAACAAAGATCTATGTTATTAAAATATGCAAAAATGGTTACAAAGAATAGAATATAAAGAAAGTGTAGTAATAGTATATACCGGGTGATTCAAAATAGATGTTACAGCGATTATCTCGTAAACTAAGAAAGATAGAAACAAACTTCCAATTACAAAATTAGAGCAAATTAAGAGTAGATTTCAGATATGGAATTTATTTTGTACAAGGGGCTGTATACATATTAAATACGAAATTTAATTTTTATACGGCCCCTCCTATCATGAGACTTATATTTAGAAAAATATTCTCCTCGCTGTAACAATCAAAATAAAAAAAAAATCATCTCTCTAAGTCAAAATCTCGCTGAGTTATTGGAATTTGAAAATGATGACTTACACCACTTTTTTTTCAATTTTGGCATCTATTTTTCAACGCCAACGAGCTCACTTTAGGGGGTTATCTATGAGATGAGAAAAAATTAAAAAAGATCCTTTATTTTAAAACAACAACTAAAATCGTTCAAACGCGTGAAATCAACAGTTTTAAGAACTTGATGCAAATTTACATTATTTCGTATTGTTAAAAAATTTAATACTTAAATTTCTTAGGGGGGTCACCTGCAAATTAAAACACGTTAAGAGAGGGAAAAATTAAAAGACTAGCAAAACCGTGTAAAATTTTCGTGCTTTATTTTTACCACTTTCCATCATGGTTGATAAATTTAATGACTTCGGCTCTTCAACAATTCCAGCAAGATTGGAAAGTGTTAATAACTTCGATTTGTCTGTCTGTCCATCCGTCTTTCTGTGTGTCCGCGCTCTAACTCCCGTGAATATTCATAGAATTCCCTGAAACTGATATATGTTATTTGAGTTTACGATCTGATGTTCCTTATAGAAAATGGAGTGAATACCTCTGCTAGCTTGTGCACAGGGACACCCGAAAGTATTCCAAGGCATTGTGTTCTATGAGAGGTATTTTTATAAGCCATATTTTAATACCTTTAATTTATGCATATATTAATAAAATTGAAATACGTTATTATAGTTTTCTATCGGATATTTTCTATAGAAAATGGAGTAAACACCATCACTGGTTTGTATACAGGGACACCCGAAAGTATTCCAAAGCATTGCGTTCTATGTGAAGATATTTCTATAAGCCAAAATTTAATTACTTTGCATAAATCTTAATGAAGTTGAAATATGTTATTCATATGCACAAAAGGGTGCTTTCAATACTGTATAGTACGATTAGCATTAGATTTACAGGGCACACAAAAATATTCAGTTACGTTAAGGGTTATTACTGAACATTTGCTGGAATTGCATTTTCGTTTACATTAAACATTTTCTAACAATTTTTAACTGTAAATAAGATTTCAATTAGCATTTTTTTTTTTTTTTTTTTTTTTTTTTTGTCTGACTGTCCATCTGTCCGTCTGCCCGTCCCCAGCGTCTATAAATATTTTGAGAAATGACATATGTTATTCAGGTTTACTATATGATATTCCCTATTTAAAATGGCATTAATTAATTCTCTACAATTGGTTTATGTACAGGAACGCACAAAAAATGCGTTTTGGGACAGATATTCTTATAAGTTACATTTAAATAACTTTATACTGTAAAAATCATAAGGAAATTCATATTTATTGTTAATATTCTAAAATAATGTTTTGTATAGAATATAATATGGTATAGATGTATAATTCTATGTCAAGGGGGTTACCGCCCTTCTCAACCCCTGTTTAATTATAGTGCCTATACTTATCAAAACATAAATCAAGTCTGTTATCAATTTCCTTAAAACTTGCAAACCTTGATCAACTTTTCAAGTGGCAACTAGATATGGAATCCAAAGTATCAAATTTGCATTTCCTGTAGTTATTACTTTCTCATACCCATAAGGTAGAGAAAGTATTGTTTTTGGGCCAAATTTTCGAAAGTGTGTTTTTGTTATATTTACACGTTTTGAGGTTCCCTGAATATGAAAATCGTGTTTTTAGCGGTTGGTCTGTGTGTGTATCTGTCTGTTATCAACATATCTCAAGAACAAATAGCTTCAGATATTCCAAACTTGGTATTTTAAATACGTATCATATAGGGATGCTACACTAAGCTTTTCATTGAGATGAAGCAAATGGTTCATGTACAGGGACACTCAAGAATATTCAAATAACGTCTATGGGGAAAATTGCAGGTAAGTAGAGTTTAACACCTATAGACTGCACTAAACCAAATGAAATTAATATATATTTTTTATATGCATAAAAACATGCCTCATGTAGAATATAGCAGGGAAATTATTCTCGGTTCATTTACAGGGCTACACAAAATAATTAGATTATAATGCGACAATAGCTGGAAATTGATGGAAGTGCATTTTAGGTTGTTCCGTATATTATTACTATAGGTTTATATTTAGGTGCACTTTGTGGTTTGTACATATTCTTCAAAAGATATACAGGGTTGCAAATATTTAAGCTATAATATTTTTTTTTTATTGCTAGTGAAAGTGCTTTAATATAATATTTTACCATGTCCAGGAAAGCTGCTCAGGAATGGAAATGAATTCCTCATAGACATATGATAAATAATGTATGTTTTAAGCTAAATATGCAACGCTTGTGTTTTGTGTATTTACACGTTTTGAGGCTTCCTTATTACCAAAGTCAAGATTTTTAAAGTTTGATTATTGCCTGCGTCGAATAATTTCAGGAGATTCCCCCCTCACACAGAACTAATTATCATATAAAACTCTTCCGAAGCCTAATTTGAATTATTTTAACATAGGTTTACATAACAGTACTCTTTATGTTACCTCTTAATTTCCAACCTGTATTTAAGGTATTAAATTTCAGGGTAAGAGAAAGTCATGTGAGTGACACACCAGATTATTTGTCGTTAAATTAGGCTGATAATTCATATATATACAGATCAACGAATAAAAATTTACCTTTCGTATTCAGGAGGCCTTAAAATGTGATATTATACAGAAAAAAAATCGCTCTCCAAAAGCTACTTTGTTTACAGTATGGGTATGAGAAATTAATTTTTCGTTCTGTGTCAGCAGTGTTCTTCGAAAAAAAAAAAAAAAAAAAAAAAAAAAAAGCAGCAAACGCTTACACCAATTACATTTAATAATAATAAAAAAAAAAAAAATTACCTTAATTTTAGGTTGCCCTGTATATTGTCTATAAACTATATACACATGACTTTGTATACGTAAATTTAGTGTTATATGTAAAATGGGTAACACAAAATGAAATACACTTCCAGCAATTCCCAAGTATAGCTCCAATATATCGAAATACTCTGGGTAACCCTGTAAATGAATGATGAATGGTTTTTATACCACAATCTACATAAAACATGCTTTTATGCGTATAAAAATTTTTTTCTTTTCATTTTGTTTAGGGCAGTCTATACATGTCACACTGTACATATGAGAAATTTCGCTCACAGACGTAATGTATTTGAATTCTTTTGGATGACCCTGTAAACAAACAATTGTCTGATCGTAACGTATACTTTAGTGTAGCACCGTAATATGATACGAATTTAGAATATCGAATTTAGATTTTCTGCTACTATTTGTTCTTAAGATATTCTAATATTACACAGACGCACTTACACAAGGAGAGAGAGAGACAGAGAGAGAGAGAGAGAGAGACCAACCGCTAAAAACATGATTTTTGAATTCAGAGGACCTGAAAACATGCTAATATAACAAAAACTAATTTTCGGAAATTTGACTCAAAAACATTTCTTTCTCTACACCTTGTATATGAGTAAGAGAATGTATATAGAAAAAGAAAAAAAAAATGAATTTGAAAATTCCCTTTTAGTACATAAATTATTCATAAATTTTATTTGTTAAATTAACAGTGAGTATTCTCTTGTGTATTCACTAGGAGAAAGAGAGACATTACAGGTTAAAATAGCCGTCTTTCCCTGAATGATTTCTTTTTTTCCCCCCCGAAACGCTGATCAACGTGTGTCATATTACAAAAGCAGAAGTAATTACAATTTCTCACTTTTGATACAACCCCTTAAGACTTGGCGAAAAATGCTAGAATTTTCAAATTGCAATAACTCAGCGAGAATTTGACTTAGAGAGATGATTTTTTTTTTTTTTTTTTGATTGTTAGAGCGAGGAGAATATTTTTCTAAATATAAGTCATATGATAGGAGGGGCGGTATAAAAATTAAATTTCGTATTTAATATGTATACAGCCCCTTGTACAAATGAATGACATATCTGAAATCTACTCTTAATTTGCACCAATTTTGTAATTGGAAGTTTCTTTCTATCGTTCTTAGTTTACGAGATAATCGCTGTAACATCTATTTTGAATCACCCGGTATATATATATATATATATATATATATATATATAATTGCATATGTGTGTGTTATAAAAGTGTTATAAAATATATATAGAAGTACAATAGAATTAAAAGAAAAAAAACTGTTTACCAATTATCTATAACGATTAAATATATGTGAATATATTTCTCAATTTAAATAAAAACTAGTTGGCATAGGTGGACTCTGCTCAGTTCCCCATCATATTTATGTTCTCATAAATTTCTAGTGCGAGACACATTATAATCATGTTAAAAGAAATGAATTTGACCAAAGCTTAATACAAAAACAGAATGAAATCTCCGCCTAAAAGGCTATCCACCGTTCACTTCCATATATTTATCTTATTCTAATCTATTAATTTATTTTAACAGGGTCAATTCTGTTGTTTAGTTTTCATGCTACTATTTCCAATGCAATAATCCTCAAAATTCATATTTATATGAAAAATTTACAATTTCGCTATGTTGATAAAATCGTAAATTACGAATAATTTACGAAATTTTCTTATTAGAATATTTGTATTCAATCATGTTCAAACAAATATCATAAATGTAATTTTGAAGTTGTCTAATGTATTTATGATCCTCAAAATGGAAGTTTATGCTCAATTTTGCCTTATTCTGACATGTTAAGTAAATCGTAAATTCCAAGTAACTTACGAATTTTTTAAATTGGAAAAACCATACTCTATGATATTCATGCCAGTATCCTAAATAATATTTAGAAAGTGGTCTGACATCTTTACAATGAAAATATCCCTCAAGATTGACGTTTATGTGAAATTTTGCGCTATTCTGTCATAATAAGAAATTCGTAAATTTCCAATAACTTACGAAATTTTTATATTGGAAAAATCATCGGCAGTAATATTCATACCAGTATCCTAAATAATAATTAAAAAGTGGCATCTGACATCTTTACGATGAAAATATCCCTCAAAATTGACGTTTATGTAAAATTTTGCTCTTCTCTGCTATGTTAAGAAATTCGTAAATTTCCAATAAATTACGAAATGTTTATATTGGAAAAACCATAGTCTATGATATTAATGCCAGTATCCTAAATAATATCTGGAAAGTGGTTTGACATCTTTACGATGAAAATATACCTAAAAATTGACGTTTATGTGAAATTTTGCCCTATACTGCCATGCTAAGAAATTCGTAAATTTCCAATAACTTGCGAAATATTCCAAGTAGCATATTTATAGTTACTGATATTCATTCCGGCATCAAAACTGATATTTTAAAACTGGTCTGAGATTTTTACAGTAAAAAGTTTCCATTTAATGCACGTTTAAGTGAATTTTTGTCCTATTCTCCCATGTTAAGAAAATCGTAAATTTCTCATAACTTATGAAGTTTTTTAATTTGAATGTTGCAAATGAATAGGGTTCTTGCCAGTGTCAAAAGTAATATTTTAAAACTGATTTGACCTCTCTGCGACAATTTGTTCTTGAGATATCGTGTACACAGACAAACAAACTAAGGGACTAACACACTAACACACTAACAGACACCCTACAGACAGACACCATACAAATTTTGTCATTTTCGGATTCCTCACACCTGAAAACGTGGAAAAAAGTAAAAAAACCTGGGTCGAAAATTTTCACGATTACCTAAGTTCCCCATACCTATAGTATGATGGGGAACTAATAAACAAATTTCAGTTTTGAAAAGAAAAAGAATATTAAAAGTAAATAATAGCGTTGTCTAAAGATATAACACTAGTAGAAAAATTAAATTCTACAAACTAGGATTTATGGTGCTTTAAAATAGAAATGGTCCTAATAAAAGAAGATTTATATAACGTTATTACAGATCAACCCCCAGAACCTTTGACTGACGAATGGCGCGCAAAAGATCGCGCCATCAGAGCCTTCATAAATCTGTCAATCGATGATAGTCAAATTACTAATGTTAGGCACCTAAATACCGCTAAAGAGACTTGGGTTACTCTCCAGAACATTCATCAAAGTGCTAATTTAACAAACAAACTATTTCTGTTGAGAAAGCTTTATTCAGCTAAATTGGCTGAAAATGGTAACTTGATCGACCAGATTACCATCATTTATCAAATAAGAGACAAATTAATTGCTATAGGTGAAGAAATACATGACTAGCATTTGGCAGCTCTCATATTATGCTCTCTCCCGCCGTCCTATGATACTTTTATTACCGCCACTGAAAGCAGAAATGAACAGGCATTGACAGCCGAATTTATACGAAATAAGCTAACTGATGAATACATTAAAAGAACACAAAACAAAAACACTCAGGGAGAAAACACATATAAAATGCAGGTTAAAAATAATTCGCAAACTTGCAAATATTGCACTTACTGCAAAAAATCCTCACATACCCGAAATGATTGTTATCACTTAAAGCCCAAAGGATGTAACCCACACCGCAATAACAATAAATTCAATAATAGTAGCGGTAACAGTACTAAATACAGAGGTAAACAAAAATCACACTTAATTAAAGAAACAGAGAATAAACTGAAAAATTACCTTTTATTATAGACAAAACTGAAAATGATGGATTTGTTATCGACAGTGGAAGTAGCGCACATGTCTGCAACGATTTAAATAAATTTACATGTTTAAAAAGCTACGAAAAAGTAAATGTCATGCTAGCAAACGGACAGACCGTAGTTTCTCAGGTACATGGGATATAAACATAGAAGTAGTTAACTCCGATAAAGAAACGAACAATATTACATTAAAAGATGTATTATATATCCCTGATATGGCTACTAACTTGATCTCGATAAAGAAAGCAACTGAAAATGTCTGTGTTGCCATATTCAAAGACAAAACCGGACCCAAGCAGGAACCCTGAGTGCAGCCCTTTGTCTGAGGCAGTTCTGTGGAGCCATCACCTCAGTTGACTTGGATCTTTCTCTTAGAGAGGTATGAGCTGATGACCCCCGCAATATTTCTCGGGCAGTTAAGTTTTTGTAATGTGTGTAAAATGTGTGGCCATTCAATGTTGTCGAACGCTCCTTTTATATCTAGGAAGACCAAAGTGATGTGTTTGCTTATTTCTGAGTTTACGGAGCAGGAGCTTTTAATATGTTGCAAACCATGTTCGCAGGATCTGCCCTTTCTGAACCCGTACTGATTAGGATGGAAAAGGTTGTTAGTTTCGAGATGGTAATTTAATCGAGTTACTATTAGTTTTTCTAATAATTTGCCAAGAGTAGGTAGGAGGCAGATCGGTCTATACGAGGTTGGTTCAGAGGGAAGCTTCCCTTGCTTTAGTAAATACACCACTTCCCGCTTTCTTAAGTTCTCCGGAAAATACTCCAAGCTAAGTCATGAGTTGGTCCAGCTGTGTAGAATGTGAAAGATTGTGTTATAGGTATGTCTAAGAATTTTGAAATCTATATGATCTGGACCTGGAGCTTTCTTAACATTAAAACTATGCAGAATGGCTTTGACTTCTGCCTCCGGGAAAGGATCATCCAATGGACACGATAAGGTTGGTGCGTTGAAGTTTGTGTATTTATTTGTTGGGAATAAATTTTCAGTAAGGTGCTCTAGGTTGTTACGTTTGCAGGACTGGGCTGGAGGACGTTCCAGTTTCAGCTCAGTGGGTGTAAAAAACTCATTGCTGTAAAATTTTTGAGCTGTGCCGAAAACGTTTGTTTCTGTTGTACAGAACTTTCTCCATGCGGTGTTTTTAGCCAAGTTGATTTGTTTTTTAAATTCAGACGAATGTTGTTTTATTTTCTGTTTGTGAAGGGGGATGGATTCTGGAGCAACGTATGTTTGATGTCTCCTGAGGGCTGTAAGCTTGTTCCGTATGGATCTGAGTTGGGGGGACCAGCAGTTGTAGGTGAGCCGCCGGCCCGATTTCTAGAGTTTGAATGCCGAGGAAGCAGATGAATAGATTGTGTTGATTAGGTTGACTGTGAATTGTTCTAGTTGATTTGTGTTGGTAACGGTTGTTATATGTTGTTCTAGGTGTGAGGTGGATTCTTGAAGAATTTTGCAAAATTTCTTGGTTGCCATTTTTCGTGGTGAATCTCTTGGATAGTGTAATCGTAGGAATGGTGGTGATTGAATATGTGATGTAATTGTGGTCTGATTGTTGTGTATGTCGAAGACTGACCAGTCGTTAATTTTGGCGAAGGTCTTAGGATTTACGATTGTGAAATCTGGCCAGCCTCTCGCATTATTTTTCTGGAATGTTGGTTGTGAATTTTCAATGTTTGCTATGCTGAGATTATTCGAGGTTATGAATTCTATGAGGCTGCTACCCCTCGCGTCTTTGCTTGTTGAATACCAAAGCGGCGAGTTAGCGTTTAGGTCACAGCCACATAGAAAAAGTGTTTTTTGTGAAATAATGTGCTAACACTCTTGCATGCAGTCCTCAAAATCTGCAGACGGGGCAGCGTAAGAACTGCCAAACCTCAGCTCACCTTCATTCGTGGTCAACGTGAGGAAGAAGCAATTCTCCCCTGTGAATAAATGGGTAAAGTTAAGGTTTCGTGTATTGATGACAATGTGAGATGAGAGTTGATTAGACCTGAAACTTAGCCAAGAGGTCGGGAATCTGTACAGATCACCCACAACAGTTCAGTTTTGCATTTTCCATCGAAACCTGTATGTATATCAATTTGTGTCCAGTTTGCATTATTTCTTCTTGGTGCGTCGTTTTTTTTTTTTTTTTTTTTTTTCTTTTTTGGTTAGAGAGTATATATTAGGGTGCATCAAAAAACGCGTTTTTTCTGCAATTCAATTCTAATAGCGCGGAAAACTTGCGCATAGGCGTCATTATAAATGAAAAAATATTATTATTATTTTTTTTTTTTCAAAATTTGAAATCGCGCAGAAGGCCTAACGTTACCAAAAAAGCCAAAATACCGGTAAATTTTTAAAAAATGCAAAAATTACAAAAAAATACATTTTTTGTTCTAATAGTGAAAAAAGTGTTTTTAAGAGTGTCCTTAATGCATACAAAATATAATTAGACCCATTCTTGTTTTACTGAATTCGCGCAAAAAGCCTAAAGTTGCGGGTTGTATCGTAAAAAAAAACCGATATTTCATGATTTTCGACGATTTTTAAACATGTGCCAAAACCCATCAAAGTTTTATTTTTAATTTGTAATAGTGTAAAAACCATTCAAAATAGTTTTCCCAATCCAGAAATAATACTTTCAGACCTGTTATTCCTTAAATGTATTCGCGCAAAAGGTCTAAATTATAGTATAAGTTAAGTTATAGAGTCCCGTAAAAATGCCGTTTTCCATATCTGATGAGTGTTTATTTAACACATTAAGGTTTGTAATAAGACTCTAACAAGTGATTTACAAAAAATGTATTAGCCAAACATATCATATTGCAGCTCTCAGCTCATTTCAACATTTAATCTGTGCTGAAATGACCCAGGACTCACGGCGAGGACGTGGCTGCAAGGCGAGTCCCACCTCCACCCTACCCAACCAATCAACCAGGATGAATTTTATTTACAATATTTACAGTAACTATTTACTTTGTACAATGCATATATCTGTACTAATAAGTATAAAGGATTTAAGTCCATATTCTTCATTTTTCAGGAGATGAAAAATAAAGTTAAACTAACTAAAAACTAATCAGAAGAATCGATTAGGAAAAAGGGATTACGTTGATTTATACATTTATACCGTTCAGTGATTGTCAACCTTCATTTAATAAAGGGGAAAATTTGAATTAAATATTTTATACAAAGATTAATGCTAAATTTCTGACTTGAATCTTTTTTTACCAATGGATTTCCTGAAACACTAAATGACATGGATTTAAATCCTTTATACCAATCGATAGAGAATTTTTTTCTGGGTCTGACTATGTACTTAACTCAAAATCGACATTTTTGGACTTAAATCCTTTATACTTATCAGTACAGATATGTTCGTTGAAGGCAAAAGGTTATTTACATAAAAGCCCCTTTGAATTCTGACTTTGAATTAAATGTGGGCATCAGCTGTCTTGATTTTAAAGTAGCTCTAATATAACCATCTCGATTTTCATGCCCGCACACTTTTTCTGCTGCTTCTGTAACCAGTTTTACACACCTCTCAACTGACTGGGTGTGACATGGGAATTTGAGGTAGTTAAACTCTGGTAGCGCTTTGTCTTTCAAGAAAGAAGCAATGTATCCAGTTGGCATCTTGGACAATAGTGGCGGTGGTGTTAACTTGCAGATTGACCAATCAATTAGTTCGGTATAGTCGTTTGCACTAAAATTTATTGAAGGTATTTTGAAGTCTCTTACATAACTTTCAGCTGATGGCTCATTTCTGGATTTAAGTATCCTCCTGTAGCCAAGTTCTCTAATGTGTGGTCTCACATCCATTATCATAGCCAACATCATATTTTCAGGGTGGCAGAAGAATGCATTCCTTTGAATTACTGGATCAATGATTTGCTTGATATTGTCCGGTAGATGCCTGGTTGTTTTAGCTACCTTCAAAATATGTTTCGGTCCATCTTTCACAGTGTAGTTTTTCTTTATATCAAACCAAACAGGTGCATATGACTACAGGAGGATCCTTAAATCCACAAATGAGCCATCAGCTGAAGGTTATGTAAGAGACTCCAAAATACCTTCAATAAATTTTAGTTTAAACGACTATACCGAACTAATTGATTGGTCAATCTGAAAGTTAACACCGCCGCCACTACTGTCCAAGATGCCAACTGAATACATTGCTTCTTTATTGAAAGACAAAGCGCTACCAGAGTTTAACTAACTCAAATTCCCATGCCACACCCAGTCAGTTAAGATGTGTGTAAAACTGGTTACAGAAGCAGCAGAAAAAGTGTGCGGGCATGAAAATCGAGATTAGAGCTACTTTAAAATCAAGTTAGCTGATGCCTACATTTAATTCAAAGTCAGAATTCAAAGGGGCTACTATGTAAATAACCTTTTGCCTACAACGAACATATATGCATTGCACAAAGTAAATAGTTACTGTAAATATTGCAAATAAGATTCACCCTGGTTGGTTAGTTGGGTAGGGTGGAGGTGGGACTCGCCTTGCAGCCACGTCCTCGCCGTGAGTCCTGGGTCATTTCAGCACAGATTAAATGTTGAAATGAGCTCAGAGCTGTAATATGATATGTTTGGCTAATACATTTTTTGTAAATCACTTGTTAGAGTCTTATTACAAACCTTAATGTGTTAAATAAACACTCATCAGATATGGAAAACGGCATTTTTACGGGACTCTATAACTTAACTTATACTATAATTTAGACCTTTTGCGCGAATACATTTAAGGAATAACAGGTCTGAAAGTATTATTTCTGGATTGGGAAAACTATTTTGAATGGTTTTTACACTATTACAAATTAAAAATAAAACTTTTATGGGTTTTGGCACATGTTTAAAAATCGTCGAAAATCATGAAATATCGTTTTTTTTACGATACAACCCGCAACTTTAGGCTTTTTGCGCGAATTCAGTAAAACAAATATGGGTCTAATTATATTTTGTATGCATTAAGGACACTCTTAAAAACACTTTTTTCACTATTAGAGCAAAAAATGTATTTTTTTGTAATTTTTGCATATTTTTAAATTTACCGGTATTTTGGCTTTTTTGGTAACATTAGGCCTTCTGCACGATTTCAAATTTTGAAAAAAAAAAAAATAATAATAATATTTTTTCATTTATAATGACGCCTATGCGCAAGTTTTCCGCGCTATTACAATTGAATTCCAGAAAAAACGCGTTTTTCGATGCACCCTAGTATATATATATATAACAAATTATGTGTTTTACTCGCTTAATATAAAATAAGGTTATATATATAACTATAAACAACATGATAAATTGCTAGCAAGAAAATTAATTTTCGAAATGTAAAAAAAAAAAAAAAAAAAAAAAAAAACAATTTTAAATTATTTTTTTATTGGAAATATCTAAGATAATGTTTTTTTATTATTTATTTGGGGAGACAAATTTCTGTTTTACGATAGCAACATTGCCATTTATTTATTTATTTTACACCATTGATCACATTTTAATTTTCATGTAAAGAATGACGTCACAAGACTGAAAGAACAACGAACAGAGGAAATTTTTTGTAAGATGGCAAAAAGAGTACCTTTTTTAAACCGATGTTTTTATCAATATCTTCACTAATAAAGTTGATACGAATATATAACTGAAATATCTGCTTTGGAGTATTCGGCCCATACTGATATCCCTCACGACGCAGATGACTTTGCCATCCGCGAGGAGATGCAGTCGCAGAGAAAAAAAAAAGACGCAGGCGGCAATAACTCTTTTTTTAATGTAAATAGATTGTCCAATTAAACTACAAAATACAACGTTAAATACATTTTATCCTTATTAATAAGTGTACCAATTTCTGATATAATCTAATAATCAGGACGGATACAATGACAAACGTTTTGTTTTATGTATTTTAAATAAAAAGAAAAATGTTTACAGGTTCATTCACTGTGGAAAGCAAGAAAAGCAACAACAGAAAATTTCTGTCTGAAGGAAATAGTAGGCCCTGTAGTATTAAAATAAAATAAAATAATTAATAAGATTTTTTTTTTTTTTAGATGTTGCATACAGAATAAAAGAGACTTTCGTTTGGATATTTAGCTTTATACATCTCTGTCGAATAAAAATCGTCTATATTTACCATAGAATGTAATTTTAATAAATTATATACACTGAGTCAATTTAAATTGGGAAATATAGAAGTAACTGTGAAACAAGCAGTATATTAAAGAGGAGAAATTTCGATTCTAGGACAGAAATTCTTTGAGATTTTCATTTCATATATTCGCAGATAGGTGGTGAATATGCCTCGTAAACAGATGTGCGAACACTATGCGCAAATATCAGCATTTGAGAGAGGACATGTAGTTGGGCTCAAAGAAGCCTGGTGTTCTAATCTGTAACTTGTTCAATATTTGAACAGGAATGATGCCATTATTTGACGATGTTGGCAGAAATGGGTTAAGCATTTTTGAACACAGTGTCTAGAATGGAGAGGTTGACCTAGAGAAACGACAGAACATGAGGGCCAGTCATTCGTTAGAGCTGAAAGCAGAGCCCCAAATTCATCCTTATTATCAATCCTATGTGCAAGTGGTGCTTCAGTGACTGCAAAGATCATTAATGGGTGGCTTAGAAAAATTGCCTGAAAAATCTTAATAAATTAAATCTTTTAATTCCAGAGTAAGATAAATTAAAAACAAGTATGTTGTGGCCTCATAAAACTTTCTTCTGCATAACTATACATAACAAAGCCAATTACGGCGCAAAGAATGGATAATTTATCACAGTAAAGATTTTAGGTGTGTTTTTAACTAATAGACACCGAGATGTAGTCCTGTGAAAAAATACAAAAGGTGAGAAATGACAGTTCTGCCTGTACAACCTGTACCTGTTCAACTTTTCACATATCTCTCAAATTTTGTTAGAAATCGTTTTCCTAATGGTCCTTTATTTTACAAGTGTAGTGGATTCAAGAGCTAGGATATAGTCTTCCTACACAAAGGAAAAACTTTACTAGAGAAGAGTTACTTCTCTGCCGATATGTACTCAAACTGAAACAGCGTAGTTTTACTTTTTATAAATAACCTTTAACATATTAAAAAAAAAAAAAAATTGTGCAAATATATATAACATAACTTATGATATATAAACTTCCAGTAATTGGGATTAATCTCAATATAAAAGTAGCACCGTTTGGCGATTTGCATAAAAGTTAATAGGCATCAATATATGTCAAATTGACAATAAACACAATTTTTTGTCAAATTTTGTGCATTAGTTCATGAGCTAGAGCTAGAGCTATACATATATAAATATATATATACACATACATACATACATGTATGTATATATATATACATACATACATATACACACACACACACACACACACACACACACACATATATATATACATATATTGACGATTTATTGCTGGTTAAACTGAATGCTATCGAGGAAACAGTAAATTTTGCCTTTCATCGAAACACTGTAAAATTTTCTTCCAGTACTATTAACTTAAAATTTTCTTCCAGTACTATCAACTATTTAGATATTAATCTAAATATCAAAGATAATAAAATAATTTCTACAATTTATTATGAAAGAGATCATTTTAATTTTAACACTATAAAGCTTTTGCATTTTTCTTCAAATTTACGTTTATCAGATTTTAGATTTTTTTTTTTTTTTTTTTTTTATGGAATTAGACGTGTATATAAACTGAGTTCTGAAACTTCCTATAAAATAACTGGTATTTTGCGTGTTTAAGCAAGCTATTGATCAAAGTTATCCGGTTAAGTTTGTTAAATTTTTGCTTATAGATTTTCTAAAAAATAAAAAATACCGAAGTGAAGTGATGTCAGTTATCGAGGCTTGTGAAGATTGAGTTTCAAAATGGCAATTGGTGTTTAAGGTTTAATTTCAGTGTAATTTATTGTTTTTTCTGGTCTTGTCAGGCTGAGGGAGTGTTGCCGGCATGAAACTAGTTTAACCCCACAGGTAAGTCACAAATCTTACCTGCCTGCCTCCTTGCTTCCTTTCTTAAGTTTCTTAAATTATTTTTTCATAAATTTTGTTTCAGTTTATGTTTTTCTGATTAGATTTTGTTGAGTTAGTTTATTGTTTCGTTTGTTTTGCAAGTTGTTAATTAATAAACTTCGGTTTCTTCAAATATGCGTATTTCAATACATGTATGTATACTAGTATTCAATATATATATATATATATATGTGTGTGTGTGTATCTGTACTGATAAGTATAAAGGATTTAAGTCCATATTCTTGATTTTTCAGGAGACGAGAAATAATATTTAACTAGCTAAAAACAAATCAGAAGAATCGATTAGGAAAAAGGTATTTCGTTGATTTATACCCTTTATACCATTCAGTGGTTGTCAACCTTCATTTAATAACGGGAAAAATTGAATTAAATATTTTATACCATACATGAATGGTAAATTTCTGAATTGGTCCTTTTTTTACCAATGGATTTTCTCAAAGACTAAATGACATAGAATTAAATCCTTTATACCAATCGATAGAGAATTTTTTTCTGAGTCTGACTATGTACTTAAATCAAAAACATTTTTGGACTTAAATCCTTTATACTTATCAGTACAGATATATACTAGCTGTATATACTAGCATATACGCATATTCAGTCACAGGCACACAGAAGGAAATTCTCTGAAAGATATCACACTGTGCTCTGCATCTCACGAAATATATAAATTTATTAAAAACTGCAAGTGAAATATATTTTACGAATCCAATATTTTCTTCTATTAAATTTAGGATAAAGTAAAAAATAATATTTATATTGCATTTTTTTTCTTTCTCAAAGTGGTTACTTGACGAACCGTGATATATAGGCAAGTTATTTAGTTTAAATCGGTCATAATTTAAGCGCATTACAAATGAAATGGAATATAATCAAGAGCAATGAAATGAGGATGGAATAATTTGAAAATCATTTGCGTTATACAAAGCGAACTCGTCTTTAGCGAAGAGACCGTGAACGAATATTTAGAGAAATTCAATAGTGAAATGATCCTTTTAGAATTTTCCATTATAATTCTGTTAATTGTTGATCACCGAAATTTTGTAAACACCTGAAAGCAGAAAAAATCATTTTTGACGAACTTTCTAATTACTCTAAAATATTCTTTCTTAACACCTTTCTAATTAATTTTTGTATTTATAATATAAATATTTCTTCCCTTTATTTATTAGTTAACTTCTTAATTATCATTTATTTCTGCAGTAGAATAAATGTATATCGAATATAATAAATCTTTACTGAAATAATTTTCGTTTGATTATGGGATAAGTGTAAATCAAAATATATTAGACAGTTTGTATATAGTGGAAAGATTCATTATTTAATATATGCAAATTCGTAGTTTCTTCTTTTTACTTTCCGAACACTATAGTGAGGAAAGTATTGTAATCATGTACAAATTCCGAATTTGAGATATTGATGTTTCTATACGTTTCAAGATCCTCTGAGTACGTTTTCACTAGTTTTACGATGATGTATGTATGTGCGTGTGTATGTATGTATGTATGTATGAGTGTGTATGTCTGTGAGTGAACATGTTAGCATCTAAACGCTTTGTTGGAATAAGCTGAAAGTTGGTACGTACTATTGTAAACCACTATAGTACGAACCCGATTGATTTTGGTGAATCTAGCACTTATAGTATTTTTACAGGGACACCAGGAAAAATTCTTTATCATTATGGCCTATGGGGCCAATTTTTTAAAAGTGTGATAGCATCTAAATAACTCATTCAATTAAGCTGAAAATTTATATGAATATTATAAATCACTGTTGCACTAACTATAAGCATTTTGGTGAATCTAGGATTTAAAGGTTTTTACAGGGACACAACGAAAAATTCTCTATCATTACGATCTATGGGCTCAAAGTTCAGTAGCGTTAAATAAAACATCGTGTAATAGATGGAGAAAAATACTCAAACACTGTACTATGGTTTTCTCTCTTTTGTTTGTTTAACAACTCCTCTTTCTTTACTTTACCTACAAAACTGTTAATTACTCAATGTTCGGATAGTCAAGTGGAGTCACACCAGATATTTTTTTTTAATCGAAAAACAAATCTTTATTAAATATTTCGAGAATAATATTAAATGTTTGATTTATTAAATAGATTACTTTCACAACCAAAAAGCATAATTGCTTGCTTTTATTAAAATTTCCGATATCTATATTTATATGTACATACATCGAAAATTATAATTATGAAATAATCCGGGGTAAATAATTGTATATTTTTATATTCTATACAAAACAACAGACAAATTGCACAGTAAACATAAAACTGGTCCCTCATATAAATGATTTGGTGAAGTAGCAAAAATTTCTACAGTAGGATTAGTTGATATGCTTGCTGATTTAATACGCTTTAGCGTATGTAATGGTCTTGTTTAGGTATATTAGTGATTATATCAATTCAGTCATTTTAAAATTACCTACAGTGTACATTATTACAACTATAATTTCTGTTGGGGTAGGCACGTTAATTTTTTCCGCGATTGGATTTATATATATATAGAGGGTGTTTGAATTAATTCGTAGCGGCTTTTTTTTTTTTTTTTTGAAAATTGAGGCTTTATTGTGCAAAAATAATTACAGATATATTATTCAAAGTATTGATCATCACTAGCCACTACTGTTTCCCATCTTTCTGGCAGCATACGGATTCCCCGTCGGAAGAACGAATCGTCTTCAGAGGCAATCCAAGAATCGACCCATTTTTTACAATCTTCATAAGAATAGAAGTGATCCTTTGACAGGCCATGGCTCATCGATCGAAACAAGTGGTAATCAGATGGAGCAATGTCTGGAGAATACGGCGGGTGAGGTAGGACCTTCCATTTGGTCGTTTCGATGTCGGTTTTGACCGGTTTTGCGACGTGCGGACGAGCACGTCTCTAGGTTTCAGTTCGTATGGGACCCAATTTCCCTGCTTTTGGATCATTCTAATGGCTTTTGGGAGTTTTCTGACTGTTGAAAAGTCAACTCTTAAAGATTCAGCTAAATCTTGAAGCGTTTGGCATGAATCTTCATCGAGCAATGACTTCAATTCTTCATCTTCGAATTTTTTCGGCTACCCAGGTCGTTCCTTGTCTTCCAGCTCAAAATCACCACTTTTAAATCGAGCAAACCATTTCCGACACGTTTGTTCAAGTAGTGCATGCTCTCCATAAACTTCCAGTAAAATTCGATGACTTTCAGGAGCGCTTTTCTTCATGTTAAAGTAATGAAGAACTCTCCGCATAAACACTTTATCCGGCACAAAGTTAGACATATTCAATGAAGTAAAAAATTATGTTATTTACGCTTCAACTATATGACATATACTAATAACGATGCTCAGTGATAGTAGGTTTACGGGGAATACTACTCGCGCCATCTATTGGAAAATGCCACTTGTCACGCCATCTATTAGAAAACGCTACGTATTAATTCAAACACCCAATATATATATATATATATATGGGGGGGGGGGATCGGGTACGATTTCCCGACACTCAGTTTCCCGACGACACTTTCCCGACAAGTACGTTTTTCCGACAGCTCACATTCCCGACAGGTACGGTTTCCCGACAACTAACTTTCCCGACAGGTAAGCTGTCGGGAAAACGTACCTGTTGGGAAAGTGAGTTGTCCGGAAACGTACCTGTCGGGAAACCGTACCTCTCGGGAAACTGACTTGTCGGTAAAGTGAGTGTCGGGAAATCGACCTGACACGATATGTGTGTGTGTGTGTGTTTGTCCTTTGTCATGTTTAGAAACAGCTTGAAATTTTATTCCCAAAATGGAAAATATTGATATGTTTTTCAAATTTATTTGAAGTATTGGAATTTGTTAAGCATGATATTTAAACGTTCTTCTCATCCAATTGGAAATAAGTGCATATACTGACAAGAAAAAAAAAAAAAAAAAAAAAAAAAGTAAAGAAATAAAGGGACTACCGGAGCATGTATTTTTAAACTCTAAAAGTACAGGCAACTCGGCGAGATTATATGTACAGTCGGTAACAAAAGTCTACGAACGCTAGCAAAAATTCCTATATAAAAAAAGTACACTTAATACAGTTTTGTTAAATAAATCCTTGTCGAAACATGTTCTTTGACTGAATAAGCACATGATTCGACATGGATTTATTTAACAAAACTGTATTAAGGGTAGTTTTTTTATATAGGAATTTTTGCTAGTGTACTGAGACTTTTATTACCGACTGTAGTTTGATATTTTCATACACAAAACAACACGCACACGAAAATATATATATATATATAAACTCTGCAGTTTTTATACTGTAGCATTTAGTGTTATTATTTTTTATTATTATTCTTTGTGCGTATTTATGTACATAACCAACATCTCATATAATTTAATGTATTCATTAAATTTCTTACTTATTGATATAACTGGATTTATTGACTTTAAAATAAGGCTAATTTTCTGTGTTTTTAGAATGAAAAGAAAAAAGATCACGGATGCTGCTTTAATCTAGATTTTTTATGCTCAACTAAAAAATATGATTTCCAATGTTACCACCGGCGCCCCGACCTATAATTTCTTTGACAGTTCATCTGGAAAATTATTAAAAACTATAAAACTTTAGAAATGTATCCTTTCTTTGATTAGAGAGTTATTATTTTAAGTAGCCAATAAGTATTTATAAAAAATGGTATTACTGAGATTTTTTTTTTTTTACAAGTTCGGTGTGAGTGGATGGGTTTATATATTTATTATATATATATATATATATGTAAGTCTTTTATGTGAATTACTCAAATACAAGAATTACCTCGACATTCAAACTCGATATTATATAGCTGTGCGTTCTTGCACAAGAACACACAAAATTAGTCCATTTACAGATTCCATCTATGGAATATGTTTCTCGACTTTTTTATTTAATATTTTTAAAATGAACTAAACAAAATTAAATTGGCATAAATTTTTATTTGCACAAAATCTCGCACCAGACGTAATGTGTAACGAAAAATATTTGTCCTTCGTTTACAGGGCTATACAAAATAATTTTGAAATATTGGTGCTACATTGAAAAAAATATATCTGTTACTGTTCTCTTGAAAATAAATTGCGGCTCTAGAAAAAATAATTTCATTTTATCCTTATAAATTCTAACCACCTCTAGGGGTGAGTCCCAGACTGTCGCCAATTGCCCGTTGTGCAGCACTAGTGAGACGTAAAACCCATCCAACCGACCAATCTTATAAATTCTAGTTTATTTGCTATATAATTCTAGAATTCTCCTTCAAAATTGTAGAGCGTTTTCCTCTTATTATCAATTTTCAGCTTATTTATAAACTTTTGCAACTAAATGCAAATATAAGAAGGAGGCTTTAGTAAGTATAATTCTAGTTTATGAACAATTCTAAAAATCAAGTGAATATCTCTCGTAATTGAAAGAATTCATAATATACTGTATCGTTTCATTATCCAGAAAAGTATCGACTTTAAATCAATACGTCTATTCAGTTTATTTGTTTGCTTTATTTACGGAAATTTATATTTCATAGTTTAGGGATTCAGAAAATGACTATTTACTTTTTCCAGATGAAAGTGGTATATAGATATATATATATATATATATATAGATATAGATATAGATAGATATTCAGTGTATAATTGGAAATGGCTCGATGTGAAATAATTATTTTTATATAATGGCAGCGTCAAATTTAAGTAAAAGAGTTTGTGCGTATATAATTATAAGACAACTTACACAGCTACTTAAATAAGTCGAATATGTTTAAAAGCGAAATTTTTGTGGCAATTCAATCAATGTTTAAAAAAATATTTTAAATTTTATTAACAGTCTTATTTATTTTGTGAATGAAGCCACAATATACAAATGGGGAATTTATGGACACATTAGTTTCCTTTTTACAAAATTCTAAGTTAATTTTAAAGTACACGAAAATGTTCAAACACAGTACTTATTATCTTGCAATATAAATAGTAATGATATATCTAGAGTTTTGGGTAAATAGAAAGTAGTGTGAGTGTCACACTAGACTTATTGTTTATATGTTCATTTATTTATTTCTCAATGTGAGGGAGTCATTTTGCTTAACAAAAGATTTGCTTCAAAAATTGAATTACATTGTCATACAATTCACTTTACAAATTTATTTAATGAATTTTCTAAAGCATTTAATTGATTGTATTCTTAAAACTATTCGGCAATTCAAATAAAATTTCGCATTTGATGACGTAATTCATAGGGAAATATAGGGTTCTGAAAGTAGACTCTATTGCCAAGCTGAATAATAGATAAATAAAAGAGGGGTAATGAAAAGATATGCGTCTGCTGCTGTGGATAGGAGAATCGACTCCATGTTTGAGAATAATGAAGCCTGATGGGATAATTATAGAAAATCTTTTGATAATTAGGAAATTTGGAAAACTGCACACGTAAATTCGATATCAGTGCAGTTTGTCAAGAAGTGTGGTAAGCATAGTTTGTTTAAATTCGTTGAAGCATAAAATTCCGAGTAAATTTAATCATTCAAAGAAATCTCATTATAATAATTTTAATTAGAAAATTCGTAGTGTGCGAGACGATTGAAAAATAAAACAAGATCTCTTACTTCAACGTCGTTACGGATTCTCCTGAACAGTAGATCTGAATCAGAACTAATCAGATACAAATTAAGAAAACAATTGTTTTTTCTTTCCTTTTTAGATATTTTGTAAACCTACATTCTATTTTTCTAATGGAATTTATGTATATAAATTTGTAGCTACATTTTATCAATGAAAAATAAAATATTTCCTTCTATATTCACGACAAAGAAAAAAAATGCAAATTTGTTTTTCCACTTTCGATGGATTTATAGATTTCAAGATGACCTCATCATAACTTGAGCATTATTAAAATATGTCCGCATATCTATATCTATGTGTGTGTGACAAACTTTTTCCTGCAGCTCTATCCCAAGAAAGAATGCACAGAAATTTATAAAAATATAATTACCTGCACCATGACATAAATTGGTCACTATTAACTTTTGTTGAAAAGTATATAAAAGTTATCGCTGCCATGCTGTAAACCTTCCTGTAAGCATGAAGACTATATTTAACTTTATTTTGACTATAACTGCACAAAACTGGACTTGTGATAGGGTCTTTATACAAAACTGTGCTTATTAGATTTGAGTGCATATAGACGACATGCCCTGAGAAAAAATTCTGTAACTGACATGTAGAATACAATTGTTTTAGTAAAACCCTGCATCTTCATGAACACTAGTTCCCTTTGAAAGTATGTTCTAGAAGCTTTTATTAGAATTCTAGAGCGTTTGTCTATATTATAGAGGTCAAACATATTAAAAAATATCCTCAAATAAATACGAACATAATAGGCAGGTTTCGGTAAGTATAACCTTTGTTAATGACACAGTTCTAGAAAATCAAGCAAGAATTTATCGCAGTACAAAAGATTCATGATATTCACAATGTTCATAATGTTGTTTCACTGTCTAGAAAATTATAGACTAGAAATTCTCAATCATTTCACTTATTCAGGTTATTTCTTTAACTTATACGCATAACTCGAAAATTTCTATTTCTATTGGGTTGTTTGGAAAGTCATTTCGTTTTTCTCAGCAGAGGACTTAATTGTATTTTTTTCACACCTTCTTCACATTTAAGTTGTATTGCCATTACATATTGTGACAGCTGATATAGCAATGCTTGCTTGCGAAAAAGGTCGTTTTATTCTGCTCAATAGTTTTTGATTGGTGCCCTATTAAATAAAGAAAATCAGAAGCGACATTTTCGGCACATTTTGTTTTTGCTATCAAAAATGCGAAAATACTATTCAAACAAGGAAAAAAAGTATACGATGTGTGCACAGAAAATTTATTTAAAGAACGCTATTGTCAAAACTGGTTTACCAAATTTTGTTCTGGCAATTTTAAGTTGAAGATGTATAACGTTCTATAAAACCAGTTTGTGCTAATGAAGACAAAATAAAGTATTGATTTATGAAAAACTGCCAATTAACAACTCGTGAGATCGCTAAGAAACCGATCAAAGTGGAGAATATATAATTCATTAAAATATTTATACAATATAAGAAAATCGTCTTTCATTTTCGAAGGAAAAAACGAAATTACTTTCCGAACAACCCAATAGTTTGAGGGTTCAGAAAATGACCACTTATTCGTTCTAGACGAATGCGGTATATACATATTCTCAGTGTGTGACGCCGCTATTCTATAATTTTCTTTTTATACGGGAGAACATTATATGAGCTACTGCAACGTAAAAGACGCCTAAATGCGCAAATTTTAGTCTGTGAGATGGCCATTATGAAATATCAATGCTAATTAAATTTGGTTTCATACTGACCGCAAGATAGCGCTCCTTCTACTCTCCAACTGTGACTTTCCCTATAGTTATATCTGAACATTTCTTGGTTATAACTGCACTAAACTGCATACGAAAAAAAAAATCGAAATTAGGAAGTAATATTTGTTCACATTAACCAACAGGCAGCACTGTTAAATAAAATGATACGAAAAAGGTTTTGTGATGGCCGCACCATGACAGTTTTCTGTGACATAAAATATATTTTTAACAATTTTGTCGAAAAAAAAAAAAAATAGTTAATATGTGAATTTTCAAATATTTAAACAATTATTGAGTTATTCTTTTCTGAATTATTATTTAAATTTATTTTCTTCGGAATTTAATTAATACTGAAATGATAAAAAGCCATTTTATTTACAAATACATCATTTTCAGCTTGTTTCATTTCAGCTTTTATTCAGCTCGTTGTTGCTGATAACAAAATGTGCAGTCGGAAAAAAAAAAAAAAAAAAAAAAAAAAACAACAACACTCGATGTGATTTTGTTGCTAATCGATGCACCAGAATGTAATGGTTTCATTCGACTGGGAATTGTGAGTACGTTTAGAAAATGAAGTGTAATTTTGAATTGAGGTCGTCCACATATTAAAACGCGCACCAAATTTGATTTTTTCAATAGTAATACCTTACTTTTATTTTATATTTGAATTCCTGGGGTCGCGACGACGCGAAAAAGTATATTGGTTGTATAATTTACTTATTTATTATTATTATTATTATTTAATAGAGTTATAAGCGTTGAAAGTTTGAAGGTGCCAATGTTAAATTCATATTTCAAAATTTTATTGACACTTTCACGACAGCACATTTCTGTCTTTTTGACAGTTAGCTCCGCTTGTGGGCGTTATTCTTGCACATTACATTATTTTAAATCAATGCTCCCTGTATTCATATTTATATTATAAATGGATATACATTAAAGTTATACTCTTTCTAATCAAAATATTTGTATCCATAATATATTGGTTGTATTAATAAGAATATTAGGCGCATTGTAAGCAAAAATTTAACCTATATAAAATAAAGAAACGCCCACTGGCGGAATTGCAGTTTTGACCTATATTAATTTTTACATAAAATGAATATTAATGCTGAAAAATATGGGTGTGCAAATTTGCAGCTCATTGCAGTTATTAGTTTTCGAGATATAAATAAATCTTTCTTTTGGAGAGGCTTAGAGGGCCATCTGTTATAAATTTATGCATGAGATAACGAAGAAAATCTTTAAAAATAACAGAGGAAACTGAACAAATTATTTTTAATTTTCATTTACGTGTCAAACTACATAACAACAACGTCAAACGCGAAGAAATGAAACAAAAAAAGATGATTTTTGGACATTAATGTTAGCAAAGTAATTCTTGTTTTCTAAAGAAAACAAGCCACGCCTTTCACTGTTCTTCAAAAAGAAAAGAATATAGAAAAGAAAAAGAAAAAGTGACTATTTGTATTAGTATTAAACCCTTTATTTTATGTTTGAAAAAATATGCACGTGACATTTGCCTCATCAATTCTTGGTCATAAATTTTGAATCCTTTAAACAAACACTAGAAGGAAAAAATCAACTAAATAGGAGGGGGTTTACTGTTTAAGATAAATAAATTGGTAGAACGTAAAAATTGTCAATTGAAAAAGAAAAAGAATAGTATTGTAATGCAATACTTGTCAAATTGCTTTTTAACTACAGTCTTAGTCAAAAGGTTAATCATTTAGTTCATAAATTGCTTTATTTTTTTTTTCTTTATTTATATATTTATTTGTGTGTGTGTGTGTGAAGGGGGATTATTATTTTAAGGATACTTTAATTTTTAAAAATTTTATAAATATATTTCAATTAATAAACTATTTCATAGAAATTATAAAACAAATCGTACAGTTTCAAAGAGTTAAACTGACCAAAACTGGTAAGTACGATTAAAATTGTTTAATGTTTACTTCCTGATATCCTACAATAATTTATCGGAAAAGATTTAGTTTATGCATTGTTATGTGCATATATATGTATATAAATTATTTCAGTTCGTATACACTATACAGTCCTTCTCATAATTATAAGGACACCCGTTTTTCTATATTAACTAAACACTGAACACTTTTACTTAAACAAATATATTTTTAATTAATTTGAATTTCATTAATAGGCTATATTTAAAAAGTTTTATCGTTTTTCTATCTTAAAAAACTTTAAATATGGTAAAAAGATGATTTTTCAGGTGTTCACAATTATAAGGACAGCTCGAATTTTAGTAATTGTTTTCAGTTATTCTTTAAATTACTATTTTATGGGGTCTCTTTTTAGGGTTAAACAGTCAGAAATTCTCTCTGGTATATATATATATTTTTTTTTTTTTTTTTTTTTAATATTCAGTTTCAATACCATTTCGTATAGCATATATGATATTCTTAATACATTTAAACTATTTAAAATTGCTTTCTACTTGCATGCACTTTTCTAATATCATAAGTTAGGGTATTTTCAACTTTTAGGCCATGGGAAAGGCAATAATACATAAGTTTCTTTCTTCAAACTATTTCCTATTGCTCTAGATGTAGAGCAAAAATGTAAGTTTTGTTGAAAAAAATATTATTACCCCCCCCCCCCCCCCCCAAAAAAAAAAAAAAAAAAAAAAAATCTAACAAAAATCTGATAATTCCACGTTTAAAATTTTCGGATATTCTCTTGATGTTCATAATAATAGAAAAAATTACTAAATTCATTCTGCCTTCAGTAGAAGCAGCTCCTCAGAGCACCATAGATCCACCGTTAAAATGCGCGATTCATATCTGCCCTTAAAAAATATGCTCTGTCTTTCGCTATCTTCAGATCGTGCCAGTAACTGTTAAAACCATTTGGTTAATCAAGAATAAAATGTTTTTCATCCGAAAATGCAACATTTTACCATTTAATATTGTCTTTATTCATCTTTAACACAGACGTTCTTTCCCCCATTAAATGCTGATTGGTTATTACAGGTTTTTTATTCATTTTAACATATTATTAATTATTTTAAACATGCATAAATGTGGACCCTAACCTCTCGTTAAAAATTACGGGCAAATTCAGCAGCAGTCATTATAAGGTGAACAGTAAGAGGAATTATGAGTCTTCGATCTCTGTAAAACAACTCTCATTTTGCATCAGATCTCTCTCCTATCCAACCAGCAGTTCAACGTTTGATTACATTTCCTTCAGCAATTTCAGACCTCCGAATTTCATTAGAAATTCGGCGGATTGAAATTATCCTCCCACTTAAAAAACACATTTATCATACTTTACTACTTGAGCGTTCTTTTTTTCGAGGAATTATCAGTAACGTCCGTTCAAGAAAATTTGAAGGCTTATATATGAATTAATCTAGCCCAGTAGTTAGCAAATTCGCATGTCAACTGTAATTTATCCGCTAGTAAGTTAAATAAAGCGAAAAAATCTTGATCGTCTTTATAATTATGAACATCTAAAAACGTGGAGAAAAACACATTTTGCATTATTTTTTATTAATTTTGTTTCATATTAAAACAATTATAGCAATTTGGTTTTTAGAATACTAAATCATACTTGCCAACCATGTCATTAATAACCGTACAATTGTTAACTCTCCCTGAAAAAACGCCCCTTTTCTCACACCACTATATTTTTACAGGTGTTCTCACCAAATGCTGTTACGATTAAATAAGACTAAAATTACTCTAAAAAATTATTAGTGTGAATAAAGAGGCGGGTACTAAAAATTGTACGGTTCATAATGAGATGGTTGGCAAGTATGCTAGATATATTAAGTGCACTTAGTATAATCTTGTTCACAATTATTTTTACATTAGTTATTTCAAAATATAAAGTGTCCTTATAAATATGAGAAGGAGTGTATTATGTCACACCAGAAAAATAAAGTGAAGGAAAATTTAAGTTTTATTGGTGATGAGTATAGCCACGATGACACATTTAAATTGAAAAACATTGCACATATTTCAGAAAATGGTGTCTGAGTAATCTAAAATTTATTCTCTAATGATGTATTATTTAAGTACATACGTATTTAAAAATTCAAAGTCACGTATAGCCAAGATGCTGTAAAAATGATAATGTTTTATTTTTATTAATTTTTATAATACTTTTTTCTTAAAAAATTTCCTGTGTGAAACCGTAAACTTTTGCCTAATTTTTGTAGATTCTTACTTTTCTTTTTCTAGATGATTTATAGATAAATCCCTAATACGTTTTTGGTTATAACTCTAGGAATACTAAAGTATTACTTTTCCGCACTGCCAGACTCTTAGAAATTCAATTATGATGTCAAAATTGGATGTTGCTATTGAAAAAAAAAAGTTGGGGATCATTTCAATATGTAGATGATCCCTGATTGAAAATTTGACATCATTTTCAAAACGTGCTCTTAATTTTTTGTTGAAAGATGTCTATTGTTCTGCACCAATTTTTCTGCATCAATGAATAATGAAATTGTAGCGAGTGTTGCGTTTTTTTTTTTTTTTTTTTCGACTGTACAATCTAGAAAACCCGGCCGGTTATTTATTTATTTATTTATTTATTTTATTTTATTTTTTAATGTAAAATGGGTGATATTCCTCAAAATATATTGAAGAAATAGCACACCACATTAGAACTTGTCTACACTGTTTACTACAATCTGCCTACACTCTTGCCTAGACTGTTTACAACTGTCACAAATTTTCCGTTAATCAGCCTTTAATGTTCAAAACCTTTTGGAAATTTTTCTTTTAGTAGCACTTTATATCATTTTTTCTTCTGTTATTTTTTTATACGTTTAGAAACTATCTATTAGTACGTAAAATATATTTACTTTTATTTTTATTTTAAGTTAGGCATGACAAACATTTAACCAATGCTAAATTTTATGGCTTGTTTCTAACATAAGAGTCGAGCTTAATAAACTATTGCATTGAAAAAAAATTCTGTGTCTGACATCCAGAAACTAAATTCTGTCTCTAATAAAATGGTTACATGTCATTCTATAAATTCTAGTTCCTTTTGCTAGCGAGTTCGAAAAGCCCCTATTAGAATTCTAGCTCGTTTTCCTATATTATCGTAGAGTCAAACTTATTTAAAAATTTGAGAAAATAAATGCGATATTAAGAGGCGAGTTCTAGCAACTATAATATGGGTGTATGACCCAATTCTAGGAAAATAAACGAAAATTTCTCGCAATACAAAGGATTCGTAATCTCCATAATATTAATAATATTGTTTCATCATCTAGAAAAATATAGACTAGAGATTATCGATCACTTCATCCATCCAGTTTATTTGTTCATCTTATACGCATAACGCTTAAATATATATTTCTAGTTTAGAAATTTAGAAAATGACTACTTATTCGTTCTAGGAAAAGGCGGTGTATCCCCCCCCCCCCCCTCGCTCCCAATGTGTGATTTTACTCAGAATTGTAAACAAATTGTCCATTGTCGAACAATAAGCAAACATTTTGAGAAATTTATTTAAAATATATTTAATTTTTATAAGCTCTTAATTTTTTCCTGAATTTTTTACCATTGATTTTGAAATTGTCATAAAATAATTTCATAAAATAAGCCTATACATGAAAAATGGAGGAAATTTCAGAAAAAAAGTCGTATCTGTAACAATATACATACTAATAGAATAATTGTCGAAACGTTAGTGGAATAAACATGTGGAGACTCAAAAAAAGTTTTTTTTTTTTTTTTTTTGTATGTATGTACAGGTCTGTATAGAAGTAATGAGACTGATTTGGTAAAATTTCTTTATTTGAAGATAATATTACAGACATTTAATGTACTTCAAAATAGCCTCTTCCTGCATTAATATACTGCTGCTAACATCAGCTTTGTCTCTCATTGATGCCCGCTTGGAAGTCTTCAACTGAAATGCTGTTCAGAACACGCGTTACATTTCATTTTCTCTGCAAGTTCTTCGTATTGCCATATCGATTAAAAACAGTGTCAAAATAATCTCTTAAACTGAATTTGGCAAAGAGAATAGGAAAAAGTCAGGCAGTGACAGATCAGGGCTGTGCAGTTATTGGAACAGTGTTGCGACGCTGTGTTTTGCTAGGAACTGAGTCACGAGTTTCACAGAAATTTTACGCAGTTGAAGTTTCTTTTTTACGATTTTATGCGCACTCGATTTTGCACTGTCCCAATGTCTCCGCAATCTTTCGGACATTTATCGAGCAATCATTGACCAAAAGCGCTTTAATTTTAGCCACATTGACTGAATCTCGAGAGCTTGATGGACGCCTAGCGCGTTCTTCGTCATAGACGTCCTCTCTTTTGTCTTTGAAGGCTTTGTCCTCTTAAAAACTGGAACTGTGGACAAAACACACCTCTCATAGGCTTGTTGTAACATGGAAGACGTCTTCATAGCCGATTTGTTTACTTTACACAAACTTTATAACGGATCGCACTGAAAAAAAATTCTGTGACTGACATCAAAAACTAAATTGTGTCTGAAAATAAAATGGGTGTTCGGTAATAGATATGGTTCTAAGTCATTTTTATAAATTCTAGTTTCCTTTGCTAGCAAGTTAAAGAAAAAAAAAAAAAGAGAGAAAAAAAAAAGAGAGAAAAAAAGAGAAAAAAAAAAGAAACTGTTAGAATTTTAGATCTTTTTTTCTATATTGTCAGAGTCAAACTTATTTAAAAATCTCTGCAAATAAATGCGAACTTTCGAGTCGAGATTTTGTAACTATAATCTTTGTTTATGACCAAATTTTAGGAAAACAAGACAGAAATTTTTGCAATACAAACTATTCGTATTATTCAAAATATGCATAATATTTTCTTCCAGGTTATTTGTTTACCTTAAGTGCATAGTGCGTAAATCTATATTTCTAGTTCAGCGATTTAGAAAATGACTACCTATCGTTCTAAATGGAGGCGGTACTTTTTTTTTCTCAGTTCGCAGCTCGTTACACTGTAGCATTCTAACCTAACTTCACTTTCAATCATGTGTCTGTTTATGAACGATCTGTGCTCTACAAAGACAGAGAGCCAAGTAGATTATATAGCTAAAATACCCAACCATCTGTACTACTCGCAAACTTCACAACTTTCACTTTCTACTTGGTGCAGAAAATTCATCCTCATTGCATTCTGGACAGAACTTTTGTGTATATCTTGCGATAGCGGCTGAAAAAAATCACCCTTTTATTGTCTTGCAAATTGGTACACATGTTCATGAGCAAAAACACAGAATTATTTGTTTAGTTTTGGATGTTTGTTCCATTTGTAGTTCGTCTACACAGACACACAAAACTTTTTCTTATAATTACTGCTCTGGACAGAATTTGTATATTGTATGTAAATAGAGGCCGAAAAATATCCCGATTAACTTCCAAATTGGTACACAAGTTCAGGAACAAAGAATTACCTGCATTATTTTTGTTGTGAATATTGTTTAGGGATAGGGATCATGTATAAGAATGCATCAAAACATTTTCTGATCATTACGGCCTATTGTCAGAATTTTGTTTAAATGCATTATAATACGATACACTGTACTCAACAATAAGGAAATTAACATACATTATTAAGATAATTAAAAGAATGTTTTCTGTAGAAAAATATGTGCTTACAAAATATAATTAATGTATAGGTCCTTACAAAAGTGTTCTAAGAGTGTCACGTAATCATCCAAATTATGTCGAATTTCTAACAATTATTCATGTGCTACATAGAATAGGATTTATTGTTTTTACTGGTGTACATAATGTTTATGAGAAGGAAACACAAAATAGTTTAATGACATTAGAATAGATGGACACATATTTATTTAAAAGCATTTAAACACATTTATGCTGCATTCAACATGCATTATTATGTGCTTCAAAGCAGGTTTTCTCTAGACAAGGACGCATATATAGATTAAATAATTGCCTGTGCGAGAGCAAAAAACTGAAACATGGCGTTTATACTTAAATCTCACCTAGATCTACGATAAATATTAAATTATTCGTCCAGAATACTTCAAAGCATATTTGGAAAATATAATTCAAAAATTTTCAGGAGATGTATTTTATTGTCATAACAAAATCTGCCTAATCCCAAGAAAGAAATTCCAAGCTTTTCAGAATTTAGATTAAAAAAACTTCAATAAAGTGTTCGAAGTATTATTTATTTATTTATTTATTTATTGCAACGTACGCAATAAAAAAAAAAAAAATACTTCTGTGATTATTTTCATTGATCAAAGCTTTTTATGCTTTTTGTAGTCAATCAGATTAAAATTCAAGGAGTAAACTTCTTTTTAGCATAATATAAAATTACATCTCATATAGAGACATGATTCCTCACGTGTATTATTTGTAGAAAACCACAATTTATAAAAGAATTCACTGTAAAACACGTATAAAATATATGTAATTAAAATCATTAAAAAACACATCATGTGAAGGCCTTTCGCCCTGAATATCAGGGCTTTTTTTCTTGTAAAGATTTAAATTAATGCAAATTCCTCAGCATGTTCCTCAACACAGATTAATGTATAGCCTCAACTGTTCCACAAAAATGTGTCGCCATAGTAAACCAAATGAAGCTCGACTCTTCACCCTCGGACTGTTTTCATTTGTAATTGATGTGTTTCATCTATTTCATGTTTAGTAACTGTAACCGAAATATGTTTCTTATGTATATATAATGTTACTGTATTTCTTGTTAAAAATGACTATTTCCTGATGATGCCCTGATATTCAGGGCGAAAGGCCTTGACACGATGTGTTTTTTAATGATTTTAATAAAATATATTTTATACGTGTTTTACAGTAAATTCTTTTATAAATTGTGGTTTTCTTTTTAGCATAGTCTGCTACTCATATACAAAATAATAATCCATATAATATTTCTCTAACGTGGAGCAATTACCATTAAATTTTGTAGAAACGATACGGAAATAACTTAAATACGTGCGGATAAAAAATAATACATAAGCAATGTTTAAGCACGGAGCCCCAGTTCAGTAATCCATTAAAAAAGAAAAAAAAAAGACGACATTTCTCTGATGAGATTATTTTATAGAAAAATCTATTTTTAAAAGTTGCATTTTTACAATCTTTGAAAGCGCCATTTTTAACCGACAGCCGACAACAAAATTATTGAACCACTTGCAATATTTCGTATTTATGATAAAAGATAAATACCTAATACTGTGTTTCAGAGGTGGAGAATTGGCCCAGAATTCATACCGGTATTTATAAAACAAAATTTTCTTCTTCTTAAACCAACAATTTTATAAGTAAAGAAAATTTTCAAACAAATACTGGTATAAATTCTGCGCAAATTTTCCACCCCTGTGTTTTGTTAAGTAAATATTTGTCGAGTCATCTTAGCTTTTATGCTGTTTATGAAAAAGTAAGTTCGTGATTAAAAATAGAGATGAAACTTGATGAAAGAGAACTTGAATAGAGATGAAATATATATATATATATATATATATATATATATAATGTGAATGAATGCTTCAATAATTTTGTTGCCGAATGTAAAAATACTTTAAAGAGAAAAAATAAAATAAATAAAACATGAGCAGTTATCATAAATTAACTAATAAACGCACTAATAAAAAGCATAATAGGTACTAAGTTTTTATTTTTATTTTATTTTATTTATTTATTTATTTTTATTTATTTATTTATTTTTTAACAAAAATTATTCCTAAATTAATAAATGAAAAAAAAAAGTTTATATAACTGTCAAAATAAAAGATACGTGTAAGTCGAAGATATATGTTTTAAACATTAAAACAAAATTATATAAAAGAATCTTATGATAATACAACCACTATATGGTTCTCAACAACTTTTCTCAGATTCGAGAACCGAACTTTCACAAATATCACTTCGTTCCGAATTACTGTCAGATGCATTTATACTTAAAATTAGAATCCGAGCCACTTTGTAATTCTGACTCCGTAATGTATGCAATATTAAAAAATATATTTTTACCACAGGGCAAACACGATGCGCATTCAAAAGCCTAACTGAGCTGAGGTTACAAAATAAGTATTACAATTATTTAAAATTAGATATTGCTGACAGTTTAAAACAAACCAACTATCTGCAAATACATTTTAAATAGTGTACTACTTCCATCTACAGTGTGAAATAAGAAAAAAAAAACCTGGGTATCAGAAATAAATTACTAGAATTGCTTTCCGTTTATATTAAACTAGCAGGCTACGCCCGCTTCGCTGGTCCCTATTTTTAAATGAATCACTATAATTACTGAATTCTCAAAATTGCATTAATTTTTATCATATGAAAACAAAAGAGAAACAAAATCTGATTAGGAAAAATGTCGCACCGGGTTCCCACTGCCTTCGGAAAAAATTCCCAAAATGCTCTAACTCTTATTTATATTATTTTGCCCCTTCGCCCCCACCCTCCCGTCTATCCCAATAATCTTACAAATCCAAAAATATCCGCAATCGATTTGCAGGTATCAAAAACCAATATGCAACAGTTTTGAACGATCTATCTCTATTTTTTCTGCCCCTTCGCCCCCCCTTCCCGCGCCTCCCAATAATTTTAAAAATTCTAAAATATCCGCAATCGATTTGTAGGTATCGAAAACCTCTATGTACTAATTTTGAATGATCTAACTCTATTTTATTTTTATTTTTTTTGCACCACCGCGTCCCCCCTTCCTGGCCCTCCTAATAACTTTACACTTTCGAAAATATCCCCATTCGACTTGCAGGCCTCTAAAACCTATTTGTACCAATTTTGAACGGCCTAACTGGATTTCTATTTGCTTTTGCCCATAGCCCCCATTATCACCCACCTCCCCCTTACCGCCCCTCCTAATAATTTTCCAAATTCGAAAATATCCGCAATCGATTTGTAAGTATCGAAAACCTCTATGTACCAATTTTGAACGATCTAACTGTATTTTTATTTTTTTGCCCTTCCCCCTCTCCTCTCCCCCCTTCTCGCCCCTCCTAATAACTTTACACTTTCGAAATTATCCCCATTCGACTTGCAGGTCTTTAAAACCTATCTGTACCAATTTTGAACGGCCTAATTGTATTCATATTTGTTTTTGCCCCATAGCCCCCCCCTCTCCCCCCCCCCACACACACACACCTGGTTCCTGAACTTCTAAAATTCCAGAAATTGGTTTTTAGATATTTGCATTAACTATATTTTAGAGCAAAAATTTCACGTATATCTGTTTTTTTGTTTGAGATATACAGGATTATGTGAAATCACGTTTAACGCATGTGAAATCACGTTTCGCCCCTTCCTCCCCCACTTGGGGACCGAATTTCTAAAATTCCAGAAATCTATTTTTAGACATTTGTGTTAGCTAAATTTTAAAACAAAAATTTTACGTATATCTGTTTTTTTGTTTGAGATAGAAAGGATTTTGTGAAATCACGTGTTGCTCCCCCTTTCCCCCCTTGGGAAGCTAATTTTGTAAAATCGCTTGTTAGAGTGTGCCTACGTTATAGAAAGGACATTGTCACAAAATGTCATGCTTCTAGGATTTGGTCTAGATTTGGTCTTTGATTAATCACCCACTCACTCAGTCAGGAAGAACGATTTTATACACATAGATGATTTAAAAAAATTTAAACAGTGCTTAAGTGGGATTATTTAGTCATTTGGTGTGGCTTTCTGTCTGTCTGCTTGTTCGATCATGTAGGCAAAAAATATTAAAGCTTAAATGATACAACGAGCACGTACAGTTTGGACACGTTAATAATTCATGCGTCTGAAGTTTTTCATTCTTGATTAATTTGCTCATTGTCCCTACATAATACTTACACTTCAAGGAAACTCAAACAAAGATCACAGTTTAACTTTATTTATTGAAAATTAGTTGAGTGCATTTGGTATTTCTTGACACTCATATTATCTTGTTTTTGATTTAAAAACTTCCCTGATTCCTTTGTGTATAAATTTCATTTTTGCTGATGAAACAGAATTTTATGTGATACAAAAAATGGTATAGATCATTATTTGTTCTGCACCATAATCAAGCTAATTTTATGTAGTACACTTTGTAAATTATCTTATTGGACAAGTAATAAAAGCTTTTTAATTGACCAGTTTTGTGTGAGATAATAGTATAAAATTTAAAAGTTAATTTTTTTTTTAATTAAACAGCGAAAGTCTTAATTTCAATTTTATTTTAAACCTATCTTCTAAAACTTAAATTGTCCGCTTATTTTTAAAAATAAATAATTGAATCGCTTCAATGAAAAACTAGTGAAAATCACAAACTTTTAAAAAATATACATTATTATTCCATGTTCATTTCAATGGCGAAATTGTGCAACAAAAAATGAATCAACCGTACAATTTTTCTCAGGTTTATATCATATGAAAACTCTTTCACTTTTCAATATAACATCTTTAATGCTTTTCTAAAATTATTGTAAATTGAATCGAAACTACACAGTCTAAATCTGAATTTTGATGCTGACACTAATTAAAAATTAAAAGATGTCAGGGTTTCAACAAATTCAGATTTTTTATTAAGTTATCTGAAAACGTTGAATTATTGAAGTTGGAGTAATTGAAATATGAATATTTAAATAAAATTTAAATAATCTCTATGTATTAAAAAAAAAAGTTACTGTCACTGGCGTCAAATTTGTTTGTCTGCGACAGCATCGTCTAGCGGAGGGTAGGGTCCTTCGCGTCAAGAGAGGTACAGTCGGTAACAAAAGTGTCCGAACACTAGCAAAAATTCCTATGTAAAAAAAGTAAACTTTATACGGTTTTGTTAAATAAATCCTTGTCGAATCCTGTTTGTAGATTGACTTAGAACTTGATTCGACAAGGATTTATTTAACAAAACATTATGATGTGTACATTTTTTACATAGGAATTTTTGCTAGTGTTCGGACATTTTTGTTACCGACTGTATCAATGTGTTCCGAATACTCTAAGGTAGACATTTCAGTTGCTTAGAAATTTCTATCAATTTAATTAAAGAAGTTATTAACTAAAAACGACAAGTTTATGAAGGTATTCTATTTGCCATTTTGAAAACAGTTTCTCCCAGTGACGTTGTTCTGTCATGAAGTCATCTTACACTGGAAAATTAAAATATGATCCATGGTTGTACCTAGTTAGGGAGGTATGTAAGTAGGTATGTTCGATTTAACGTCGCACAAGTACTGCGCTATGAATAATTGGAAACGGTCTGGGACGCCCCCTAGAGATGCTCCGGAGACAGGCCATCACAATTTTTATCCTTCACGGAGGGGATTACCCCTCCCACGCTTTAGTGATCCCCAGAGGTATAGTGCGGACGGGAACATGGACAACTTTGCGGCCAGACAAATTTTATGTGCACCAATCACCATTATTTTACACGACGGTCTTTGGCCGACTTAAGTATGGAATCGGCAATCTTCCAATTACGTGTTCGGCACTTTACCGACTAGGGTACCGCGGACCGAAACCATGGATATAAAAAAGAAAGAAAATAAATATCAACTTTTTTTCTCTACTTTTAGAAAATTAATTTTCTTACACTGGAAAATTAAAATATGATCCATGGTTGTAAGTACGTAGATAATTATGTAGGTCGTGTCTGACCCCATATAACAGTGATCTTCCCGCTTCGCTCCCTGGGACCTCCTGGATTCTTCCCGGAAGAATCCAGGAGGTCCCAGGGAGCGAAGAGGGAAGATCACTGTTATATGGGACGTCGCACCATTACTGCGCTATGGATAATTGGCGACGGTCTGGGACGCACCCCTACGGATATTCCGGAGACATGCCACCACAGTTTTGGTCCTACACGGAGGGGATAGTTCGCCCGCTTCGGTGTCCCCCAGAGGTATAATTTCGATGGGGACATGGAGGATATTGCAGCCACGACATATTTTGTGTGCACCAGCCACGGCGGTCTTTGGCTGGCTCGAGAACCGAGCTTGACGCTCTACCGACTGGGGTACCGCGGCCCGGAGCTAAGGTTGTAAAAAGAAACAAAAAGTATCATATACTAAAGCTATAATGCAAAATGGTATACATATTATGAATTTCTTTCTATTAAAAAATAAATAAGTATTATATATGTCAATTTGACATTGAATATGAGGATTGCCATAATAACTTTCTGTTTTTGTCTTGTAATATGCACTATTAATATTCTTTTTCAGTGAAAGAAAGCAGCGAATAGGCGGGCAGAGCACCCTAGATAATTAAATATTTATTTTTTCTATAAAACAGAAATTTAAATAAACATCCAAATTTAAATAAAACATAAGTTTGCGTTTACTAATTATATATATATATATATATATTATAGAAACATAATAAATTGTAAAATCACCCAACGATTATTTCAATTTTAAAATAAATATTCCCGACACTATATCGGGCAGAAAAAATAATAATCACAAGAGTAACATGAAATCAACAACGTAATAAAATAATATTTGAATACTTGATAAAATAAAGTATTAACGTTATAATATAGAGCAATAAAAGTGTAATTTTAATAAAGCTTCTATGCTACAGTCTTGCATAAATGTTTCGCCTAAACAAAGGTCATTATTAGTTTTTTCATCCAAAGCAATGATTAAATGCAATGTTTTTTCACCTAAAGCAATGTCACCCAAAGACAGGATTAAATAACATTCATTAATATTTCTAGATTTTAAATTAGGTAGCACACCAACACATTTATGTGCAGATATTTTAAGACTATTTTAGCATGTTTCTCTCTCCCTCTCTCTCTCTCTATATATATATATATATATACAGTCGGTAACAAAAGTGTCCGAACACTAGCAAAAGTTCCTATTTAAAAAAAGTACACTTCATACGGCTTTGTTAAATAAATCCTTGTCGAATCATATTCTTACACTCACTAAGAACAGGATTCGACAAGAATTTATTTAACAAAACCGTATGAAGTGTACTATTTTTACATAGGAATTTTTGCTAGTGTTTGGACACTTTTGTTACCGACTGTATATATATATCTTTTGAAACTGAAAACACATTTTTATCAGATATTGCTTCCTGAGAATGTATTTTATAAGTAACTCAAAATATTGTATTTTAGAATATGATGCCGAATCATCTCTTCAATTTATATGCTGAGAATGAATTTGATAAATATATACGCACAGCGTACCAAATATATACAATATATATTGGACAGTTTGAAAATTTTGATAATGCACACCAAAGAGAAATATGAAAGTACATTTATCTGACAATACATTCTTTTAGTATAAAAAAGATTCTATAAGCCTTTTTTCCGGGATATTTTACTTAGAGTAAATAAGTCTTTGACGCTACTATATTGCCAATAAAATTTCCTACGAATAAAATAGATAAGAATTCACTTGGTTGAAGTATTTATTGCTGTTACTTTTTTCCTGTTACATATACAAATAAAATTCTTACAGAAAACCTGAATCTTTATCCCTGTAGTTTCTTAGCAATAATAATATTAATAACAATAACAGTCTATATAATATTTCTCCAAGGTGTTCCAGTTACGATTAATTGCTTTAGAAACGATACGATAGTGACTTAATAAGATAATACATAAATAAATGAAAAAAATAATACATAAGCAATACTTAAGCACGCTGACTCAGTTCCATGATATAAAAATAATAATAATAATAATAATAATAATAATAATGACGACATTTGTCTGATGAGATCATTTTTAAAATATATTTTTAAAAGTTGCATTTTTACAAAATTTGCAAGTAAGCGTCTTTTGCTATGTTTTAACGGTATAAACCACATATGAACTTTTGTTATAAATTGACTAAAAAAACCAAATAATAAAGAGTACAAACAAAATAAGTACTGCTGTTTTTAACACAACATTAGGCCAAAATAAATTAATTAATTAACAGAAATGTATCGCCACCATGGTGACAAAAATTTAAAATTCGCCATGGGGGTCCTATACTAAATCTGCCCTTTCTCGCGAAGTATGAAAATTAGGTCGTCAAACATGAATTTTATTTTTAAGCCTTTCATTAATGATATTGGTTTGATTATCATTAGCATTTCATCCCACAATATTAATTTGTTTCTAATAATAATTTGGCTTCTAATGAATTAAAATTAAAATTTGGTGGGAAAATTGGCTTAAGGTTTAGGAGTTTCAGAATTTAAAGGTAAATAAGAAAAGAAATAATGTGCGAAAGTTTCGCACGGGTTTGCTAGTAATTAATGATAATAATACACTTTTCAAAAGCAATACTATGTTTGAAGATTAGTAATATAGTTAATACATTAGTAATCATGTAAACAAAAAAAGGCAATTAATATTATTTATTTTTTAAGAGCATAATTTTTTACGTGAAATACTTTACAATTTTTTTTTTTTTTTTTTTTTGATGATAATTCAGAATGCTGCTTCCGTACCAAATTTTTCAAACTTCTAAATTTATACATTTTAAGAAACCCTGAATAGGGAAATGAAGTTTTAAGCGATTGTGTGAAGTACATTTATATTTATCTGTGCGTGTGTGTCCATGTGTCGGAAATAAATTCATTTACGACACATGCAAACAGACGCACAGATGTACACACGCGCACAGATAAATATACATGTACTGTCAACCGCTTAAAAATCCATTTCCCTATTCAGTATTTCTTAAAATGTGTAAATTTAGCTGTTTTAAAAATTTAGTACAAAAACAGCATTTTCATTTCTATTAAAAGAAGCAAATGTAAAATATTTCAAGTAAAAAATTATGCAACTCATATCTCTTAAAAAATAAATTGTATTAAATCTCTCTTTTTTTTTTTTTTTTTTTTGTTTACATGATTACTAATGTAATATATATATTACTAATCTTCAAGCATAGTATTGCTTTTGAAAAGTGTATTATTATTATTTATTATTGTATTATTATTAATATTATTATTAAGAAGGGAAAATACTGTTTTCTTGCCAACTTTTTAAAACTTCTAAATTTACACATTTTAAGAAATCCTGAATAGGGAAATGAAGTTTTAAGCATGTGTCATAAAGGAATTAATTTGCGACACATGCACACACACACACAGATAAATATATATGTACTGTCAACTGCTTAAAACTTTATTTCCCTATTTAGCATTTCTTAAAATGTGTTAATTTAGCAGTTTTAAAAATTTGGTACGAAAGCAACATTTTTATTTCTATTAAAAAAAAAAAAAACGTTATATATATTTCACGTGAAATATTATGCAATAGACTGATTTCAATGATATTTAAATCTAGTTTATTTATTTATTTATTTATTTATTTTATTTATTTATTTATTTATTTATTTTTTTTATTGAAAGTTTATTAAATTGGATGTGTTTCTTTACTTATGTTTGATGAAAATTCTTTTGATAGATTTTTCAAACTAAGTAAAATATCTTTTGTCAGCGCACTTTGCACTGATAATTAAAAATTTAAGAGCTTCTAATTTTTTTAATTTCAAAACATAATAAATATTAATTTACGTGTTTTTATTTTAAAGAAAAAGAAAAAGAAAAGAAAAGACTAGAGTATAAAAATGCTCAAAAGAATGGCTATTTTTAAATAGGTTTTGTCGAAATTTAAAAATAAGCTGTAAATAGAAAGTCTAAATTTACACAATACTAAATTAAAGAACTACAACTAAAAAAAGCAACCAATATTTAAACTTGAAAATTTCTCCACACACCATAATAATCACTACCGGTCTTGAGAGGATAAGGCCCTTTTTCTTTAGGTGCCTTGGATGCAAAAGCAAGACTGAAAGGAGGCCAAAAACCCAAAGGGAGGGGAACAACACAATTAAACAATAACAACAGTCTGCAAAACCAGTCATAGAGGAAGACAACCAAAAAACAGGAAACAAGAGAAACAAACACAATAAATAGAGGTAAGGGATATTTAAATAATTTATTTATATATTTTTTCTTTATTTTTATTTAAATACCTTAAACTTGTTAACACTTTCGCGACCGCATGTTTTTGTCTTTTTGACAGTTAGCTCCACCTGTGGGCGTTATTCCTGTATATTACATTATTTTAAATCAATGTTTCCTGTATTCGTATTAATAATATAAATGGATACTCTTTCTAATCAAATTATTTGTATCCATAATACATTGATTGTATAAATGAGAATATTAGGTGTATTGTCAAGCAATAATGTAACCTATATAACCTAAAGAAACGCCCACTGGTGGAGTCACAGATTTTCAAATGACATGAATTCACGTCAGCGGTCGTGAAAGTTTTAATTAATTAGTTTATTTATTTTATATATTTAATTTTAATTTTAATTAATTAATTAATTTATTTTTATCCATTCATTATTATTACTATTTATTTATTTATTTATATTTTACAAAAAGAAGGAAATTTTTTAATTGAATTAAACAATTTTTTCCAAGCTGTAGACAGAAAAGTGGAATCTGATTTTTCATTAACAATTTTATCTCAATTCAGGTAGATCGCTAAATTCTACACGGAAACTCGTTTGGCGTAAAAGATAATTTTGGTTTCCTGAAAATTTGGTTTATACATTGAAATCAAAGAATTTGTTAAGCTAACTAAACTTTATGTTTCCAAACGACTTTTGAATTTAATTGCAAATTTTATAAATAGTGTGATGGCTTAAGTAAGGATAATCCATTATCTCCTACTCTTGGCGATATCTATATGCATTATTTTAAGGAACAAAATATTAAAGATGTTAAATTTAAAGTGTTCATAACGTTACGTCACTTTCATTCTTGTTGAAAATCCTTTTGACATTTCTGCTTTTCTTCCAGTTGAAAATTGTATTCAGTTTACCTTCGAGTTAGAAAATTATAATCAACTTCCCTTATTGATGTTTTAGACACTAGGCGCGATTCCTTTTTTTTAAAACTTCTGTGTATAGGAAACCTTTCTTTGTACTCACGTCTTGCCCTTGCCTCCTAGGCAGTAGCACGTGCTTGGAACCTGAAGAAAAAGTCAACGTCCTTTCGAAACCAGAAGTTCTTTCATTAATTTTTGTAGTGTGTGAAGAATTTTTAAGTTTGAATATAAGTTTACAGTCCAGAAATCTTTTATAAAGATATATTTTATAACTTCCCATTGGTATTTTAAAGTTTACGAACTGTCGATCGTTAAACTCATGTTATACGACAAATCATGTTTTTTTTCTAAATTAGAATATAAAAAATATTTATTAAAAAATAATAATAATAATAATAATAAAAGTAATAATAATAATAAAAAAAATTGATTATGAATTTACAGTCCCTAAACTGTAAATTCGATTCAAAATTGGCTATTTTCAACAAATTAAGTTTTAAATAATTACAAGATAAAAAGAACTTTTTATATACCATGTTTTTAAATTTTCTGTTGAATCATATAAACGCTACCGAAGACAGCGGGAACCCGGAACAATTGGCTAAAAATATTAAAAATATTCATTGGTATCGTATTTTGAGCTATTATAAAAGTTAGACGGAAGCTAGTGAAAAATCGATTCCAAGCTTTGTACTGGTAACGCTGCCGAAGGCAGCATTGTCCTAAAGAAGTTGGTTAAAAATATTTAAAAAATGCATTTTCACGCGCGTTCTGAACTATTCTACTAGGGAAGTTAGTTAATCAAATTTTCTGTTGAATCATATAAACGATGCCGAAGGCGGTAGGTACCTGAAACAGTTGACTAAATGTAATTAAAAAAAAAAAAAAAAAAAAAAAAAAACTGCATTGCCACCGTATTCTGAGCCATCCTACAAGTTTCAGATGTCTAGCTAGTCAGGTAGTTAGTGAAAAATCGATTGCAAGCTTTGTACTGGTAATACTGACGAAGGCAGCAGGAACCCGAAACAGTTGGCTAAAAGTATTTTTAAAATGCATTTCACCGTGTTCTGAACTATTCTGAAAGTTTCAAATGTCTAGCTAGTCGGTAAGTTAGTTAAATAAATTTCCTATCGAAACATATAAACATTGCCGAAGTCAGTAGGGATCTGAAACAGTTGACTAAAAGTATTAAAAAAATGTATTGTCACCGTGTTCTGAGCTGTCCTGAAAGTTTCAAATGTCTAGCTACTCATGAAGTTAGTTAAAAATTGATTGCAAGATTTGTACTGGACAAAAAAACAAATAAATAAATAAATAAATAAAAACAACAATCGTAGTAAATAAAAACATGGTAATAATAAATTCGAGCTCGCGCATTTCATAATTTGCGACTTAACATTCTAACAATTGAAAATAACATTTAATTTCAATCTGAAATTGAATAGTTCAGTCTTTATTGTCAAATAATATTTGATTAAATACGATGTCGGGTATTTTTATAAATTTAGCTTCTCACACTTCTTAATTAATCTTAATTTAACTACGGAAAGCGTAAAATTTCTGGGAAACATCAATGCAAAATATTTTCTAGCGAAACTCTTTTTGATAAGAAGAAAATATTTGCTAAATGACGATTCTCCCAGAGTTTATTTAATCAACGGTTCAAGAATTCAAGAAAAAAAAGTAAAAATAAATAAATGAAAAACATGCAAGGTAAAATGGAAAAAAAAAAGAGAGAGAGAAAGAGAGAGAGAGGGAAAGATCAGGTCGAAAGGACAAATTCTTTAAGCAAACAGTTTATTTGGATAGTTGTATTTTTTAATCAAATTTTAATTAATGAAAGGAAAGCTATAGATACTTGGAGTTTCATAAATAATTTAAATTTTCGGATTTAAGATTGTTCATTTAATTTGAAAGCGAATAGTTGAAACAATTACTTGTTTTTTCGGAGATAGTTTAAAAGAAACTTAGGAGAAAGAAATATTCTGAAAGAATGTGCATTGTACAAAATTTAATTGATTTAAAAATGTTAAATCTTTTTCAACGTTTAATTGTCGCTGAAAACAATTAATTTAAATGTCGAAAAATGTTTAATCATCTAATTGATCAATTTTGCATTTGATAAACTGAGATATTTTAAACTAAAACATGATGATACTCTTGATGATTTGATTTTTATAAAAAATCATTATTTCTCCCCCATGTATTTTTATTTTTATTTTATTTTTTATTTATTTTTTTTTTTTTTTTTTACGTTAAAAAAAAAAAAAATTAAAAAAAAATAAACATTTCTAAAAATTGGTATATTTCAAAGCTAAAACTATTTCACGAATTCAATTCATAGTTCTTATTCACATAAATTCACATATATAACATATATATTATTTAATAAATATTATATATTATTAAAGAGAAATCATGATTTTTCAACAACTTAGTTTATTATCAAAAATGCATTGTATACTTTTCGTTGGGAAAAAAAAAAAATAAATAAATAAATAAAAAAATCCAAAATGTTCCCAATCTTGGGGAAATTGTGAGGTTTTTTTTATGAAGAAAATATATGTATTTTTTTAAAGTTTGATAAATAATTTGTTGAAGTCCTCACTTCTTTTAATCTCGTCAAACAAACAAAAGTTTAATTATAATAAAATGATACTCTCTCCTACATGAATGCAATAGAAATACCACTGCTTAAGTACATAATTTTGCTATGAATTTTTATTTTGAGGTTATATGAATATAAAAGTTATTGTCTCTCTCTGTGTGTGTGTGTGTGTGAAGAACATCTAAGAAACAAATGTTTGCAGGATGTCTATATGCGGTATTTAAAATCTTAACGATATGAGGATAGAACTTGAAAATTTTATTGAGAGCGTGATGGAAAACGGAATTAGTTCGTGTACATGAATTTACAAAATTTCAAATCCATTATGTTTATGATCAAAATTTTTGTTGGTATATTTTAATATATTTAGACTGTACTAAACATAATGAAATTAACACATATTTTTTATGTGCAGTAAAGTATGTTTTTTTTTAATGCTAGAAATGATATGTCTGAATATGTATGACTTTCTCTGAAGTGCACTTCATGTTGTATTGCGATTTTCTTTTGCTGTGCTAAATTTAAATACACGATTTTTTGTCTATACAATTAAAAAACAATTTATATGGATACGCAAAATTTGTAAATACTCGTAATTTTCAAAGAAATATGTGGTTAAAAATTACTTGGATAAATTTGAACATATTTTTAAATTTATCAACAACCTTAAAATTGTTTTGTTTGTGTAAATAATTTATCCAAATAAAGGGTTGTGGGGAAGGAAGACCCCATTACATAGTAATGTATGCCAAATAAAGCTGATACTACTAATACTATTACTAAATGTAGTCCTATAGAAACTTTCATATATAGTACCTCTTAGACATTTAAATTGTAGTTTGTTTTCATATAAATGCTGGGTAAGAGATAGTAGATAATGCTGTACCAGAATATATATATTATATCTATTTCAAGTTAATCTAGATCTAAAATTAATACACATATATTTGTATGCGTCAATAATATTGAAGGGCAATATAGTGATCATGTTCTTAATTTTCTCGTATTTTTCTCCTCTTTGAAATTAAAAGTACACCATTACTCAAGTTTTAGATAGTCTATAAATTATTTTATTTTGATTCTAAAAAAATGAAAAAAAAAAAAAAAAACTTATGATTACATTATCAGTTTAATTTAATTTCAGTTATTTTTTCTGTTTTTAAAATATGAATTATATTTGTTCGTTATTATGCTATTAAATATAATCCATTTAACAATAATAACTAATTAATATATTTTAAAATTCATTTTTCAATACCGATTAAATGAAAAAAAAAAACAAAAAAAACACTAAAATATTTTGCTTTAAAATGTCCATATAAAATGGCAGAAAATTGTCGAATTCGTCTATATACGTCTAAATGCTAAATTGAAAGGACATAAGTTAGAATGCTGTATAATATCTATGTATAAAATCGTTTGCCCTGAGTGATTGAGGGATTCATCATCGCCCAGCCCAAACCCCTAGACCTAGAAGTCTGAAATTTTGTGACAATTTTCCATCTATTACGTAGACATCCACTAAGACGCGATTTTACAAAATTCGCCCCCAAGCGGGTGTGGGGGAGAGACTATGAGGGCATAATGTGATTTCACAAAATCATTCATATCTCAGGAGAAAAAAAAAATCAGATATCCGTAAAATGTTTGCTTTAAAATATAGATAAAACAAATATTTAAAAATCAGTTTCTTGAAATTTAAGCATTCGGTCCCCAGGAGGGAGGGGGGGGGAGGCAAAACGTGATTTCACATAATCCTATATATCTCAAACAAAAACAGATATACATGAACTTTTTGTTCTAACATATAGCTAATAAAAATACCTGAAAGCCAATATCTGGAATTTTAGAAATTTATCCCCTAAATTGTGGAAGGGGGCAAAACGTGATTTTAAATAATCCTTTATATGTGTGTGTGAAATTTTTGCTCTAAAATATAGCTCACACAAAGATCTAAAAACCAATTTCTGGAATTTCAGAAATTCGTCCCAGGTAGGGCGGAAGGGAAGCTATGGGGCAACAAATAATAATAATAATAATAATATTAAATAAATAAATAAACACAGTTAGACCGTTCACAATTGGTACAAGTAGGTTTTAGAGGCCTACAAGTCGAATGAGGATATTTTCGCAATTGTAAAGTTATTAGAAGGGGCAGGAAGGGGGGGGGGAGCGAGCGCAGGGGCAAAAATTAAGAAATTGAGATAGAACGATGGAAATTAGTATTTTTAGGTTTAAAAGCCCGAGAAATTGATTGCGGAGCGTGCGTGTATACGCTGCTGCAGGCAGTGGAGGCCCAGACCGATTATTTCACCGATGAGAGAAGAATTTTTTTTATATTTTATATTGATGTTTTTCCCTTACGATAATATAGTGATTCATTAAGAGTGTCGAACATAAATGCCTGTGCTGCCGAAAGCAGTGGGAACTCGGTGCAACATTTTTTTCCCCTATAAGAATTTCTTTTTCTCGTTTTTTTTCTTTTTTTTTTTTTTTTTTTTTTTCACATGATAAAAATTAATGCAATTTTGAGAACTTATTAATTATAAAGATTCATTTCAAAACAATAATCAGCGAAGCGACTTAGCCTACTAATTATACAATATTCTTTTAGCTGCTGTATGCATTCAAACATTTACATTCCGATATAAAATAAAGACAGTAATAAGACTGAAAATGTATATAAATTTCCTCTCAAAATTACTAGCAATCTTCAGAAATTTAAAAACCGATAAACTATTATGTTTATTACAAAGTATCTTTATTAGGAAAAAAAAAATATATATATATATATATATATATATATATATATACAATACATTAACCAAAATTTCTCTTTAACCGAAAAATGCTGGGCTGTATACCTATAACTCCCAGAAAGCATTTAATAGCAGTGCCACCTGTCGGTCAATATGCACACGAATAATTCGGTATTTGTTTTCATAATGACCATTTCATTTATTAAATTTCGATGGGTTTTTTTTTTCTCTCTAGAAGATGAGATATAATCTTCCGGAACACGAAATATTTATAGCACAGCAACACCACATTTTGGCCAATATACATAACATTTTTGTTAGCATTATTTTTTCCAAAAAGTATATTGTGCATCAAGAATTATGCATTTATATATTATAGCAGCGGAAATTTGCCTGATAGTACACTGGAAAAATTTCAGCACAGTAGTGTCATCTGTCAGCCGATAATAAAACCGACCGTCTAAGTTGAATCAGTATGGTTTGTTCATAATTATTACCAAGTTGAGATTTGAGCAACTACATGACCTAAAGACTAATAAAAAGCCAAAAATAAATTCGAAAACTGCCGTACAGACAATAGCAAGAAATTAAAACTTCTTCACACACCATAAATTTTAAATCAGCACAACCGGTTTCGAAAGGACGTAGCCTTTCTTCACACGTGCAACTGCCTTGGAGGCAAAAGCAAGACTGAAAACAGGACAAAATCCAGAGGGGGAGGAGCAACACAAACAACCAATAGGAAGATACATGCAGGGCAGGACCAATCAGAGAGGTACACACACACCACAAAAAGAGGAGGGAGGAAAGGAGTAAACAATTATTATTTTTTTTTATTTATATTTTATTTTTATTATTTATTTATTTATTTTTCATTTATTTATTTATTTTTTTAATTTACATAATGTTAAACTAAAAAGTAAATTTAATAAAATTTATCCATTAATTATTATTTTAATTAGAATTATTTTATTATAACTAATATGATGTTATAAACATAATGAAGGAAATTGGTTGCTGTGTAGTGACAAAAAAAAGTCTTTCTTAATCATCACTTCACTTCAAAAAAGGAGAAACGGGTATACACTGACATTCTGACAGCTTCCCCATCCCCCCTCTCTTATTACTAATTGAAACTAGAGCCCTCGATGTGAATCGGGGGCTCTAATTGAAACCTGAAAGAACTACTTGTAGTTAGTTCCCCGAGGCATTTGCAAAATCGTACTGTTGGTTACATTTTGAAGATTTGGAGTATTCCTTCCTTCTTCCTTCCTCTCTCCGGTCCAGTCCAGTCCGATAAGAAGAAAAAAAAAGGGGGGGGGATCATGCATTTCTATGCAAAACTTTTAATATCTACTTTTCAGATTTTTATATAGCCATGAAATCGAATATCCTTTACAAAATTACTGATCTTCTTTAGAAGACAATTACGTGTAAGCTGAAATTGATTATTACGGACGGACAAAAGGTACACACACAGGCAGAAAATCAAATCGAAAAAATTATATTCATCAAACAATGTCTTAGAGTATAAGAAATGTTTATTACTACTATAAATCTACTTTCACTCATTTCCACTTTTATGCCGTAATCTATCCGAATTCTTTTACGGGATTCTGTGAACAAAACAATGTTAATATAACCATTTTCAATGCAAAAGATGCTTTTAAGCATCATTACATTTAATGCCTTGGAAAGAAGTGGAAAAGCGATTAAAAATATCATTCAAAATCTCTAAACTCTACAGAATGCAAGGTATAAAAGCCTCATAAACATTAACGTATCTAAATTGTTTTGTGTGTATATATATGTGCGCAAACTACATATGCACACTATTTTGGATAGGAAACTTGTTAATATGCTATAAATTTTGAGATATGCAGAAAATATTTACGAAAATCAAAATGCGAACAGACATATAGATTACACTACGCTGCAAATAAATAAATAAATAAATAAATAAAATAAAATAAAATGAAATAAAATAAAATAAAATTTTGAGCTCTGATGCCATTCCTGCTGTTTTCTATGTAAAATGACCTCCTGAATCCGGATATGACACCCATTTTGCCCAATCACCCACTGTTTTTTCTGGACGTCACCTCCTTCTCAATTTTTATCACTATTCGGTAATTTTATGGCCATGAATTTAATTTGGAGAATGGAAAAGAATTACTTTTAAAAACAAAAAACTACAATGTTTATCAAGTAATAATAATAATTGATTAATAAATTATAATAAATGTAATTTATAATTTCAATTTATAATTTCCCCCCCCCCAATTTTTTCCCTTTCTGCAAATGTTCATGTTTTATATTTTTTCACATCTGTAGCCCCTCAGAAGATATTTAAAATTTAAAGTAACCCTTTTCACCGCGCAAATAACATTTATAGACATATAATTACCGAAAAGTAATAAAAATATAGGGGCGTCCCCAAAAAACGGTTGGTGATAGGGCAAAATTGGCGTCATATTCAAATTCAGGAGGTCATTTTACATAAGAGTTTGCAAAAATGGTGTTGGGTCAATTTTCATGCAGGCAGCAATTTTCTGTGTTATCAAGTTAAAGTTATAAGCATTTTTTAAACAAAAAAAATTTTTATGTGATGTACTAGTCTATAAACATGTTTAGTGCAAACGTCTAATAGAGACATTATTCATACTCACTAGCATACGCTTGTACAGAGTTATAAAAACCCTGACTATAACTTTTATTATTATTAATGGATATTACAAACATGTCATTACTGAAAGTGTCATACTGACAGTAACTTGAAAATTCTAATAGCTGTTCTGCTGTAAGTATGACAAACGATGGCCTTTTTTCAGTCTACAAATGGGAATAGTTTCAATGTGTATTTTAACAATAGCTTGCCAATGACAGTAGACCTACAGTCCCAGTATCTCTTTATTTTTTTCGGAAACTATGCACTTTACACAAAAGAAAAAAGAAATATATAATACGCAATTTCCCGCAAAGATTGATTTGATTTTCCATAAGTTTACCTAAAAAATAACAGAGTCTTTTTTTTCTTTCTTTTTTTTCTTTCTTTTTTTTTTTTTTAGAAAAGGGTAATTGTGTGAATTGTAAGTTTGGGATATTGCATTGTAAACATATGTGGCGGAGAATACTCAAAGCGGTAAAGTAAATCTTTTTAAAGATTGCAACAGTGCAAGCAAATGACTTATTATAGGTTTGATAATGAATATTGCATGTGTCAGTAGTATTCTGTGTTCTGGAAAGTAGTTCTTGTGATTCAGTCTGTGCTACAATCATACATTTTTTTGTGCTATCATCAGTTTGAGTTTGAACCTCGGAAAAGTAGCTGGATGTTATTTATATTTTGAATCCTGTTATTCCGAAAGATATGATACTTGGATCCTCTGAAAATAAATAAAATTCTACCTTTCATCAAATTGAAATCAAATTCCAAATGGGTCGTTGTAGAAGATCAGGCACTCTTCACTCACTCTGTCAAGGCTAAGAGATTTCCTTGGACACTATCTGTGTTTGAACCGCCACCTAATTTTCATACTTTATGCAATTTTAAAAAATCTAAATCGATAAGCTGTATAATCCGACGGATTCAGAAAAATCGCCCCTTTCATTTGGTACCTTATTTGTAACAAATTTTTGATTAGATATTTTAAAATTAACAAAAATATAAATATAGAAATAGCTTTAAAATAGGCATTTAAATTTTTAATTGTTGCCTTTTTTTTTCAGCATAAAATGAAATATACTTTCACGTGAAAAAAAATAATAAATAAATAAATAAATAATAATAATAATAATAATAACACATAAATAAATAAATAAAATATTAAATTTTCTCATGCATATGAAAAAATGACGTCTATAAAAATAAAAACAATAATTTTAAATTTTAAAAGTAACGAAGAGATAAATAAAGTGCGAAAATTTCGCACGGGCTTGCTAGCAAACGAATTATTTGAAGTGAGAAATAAATAAAATGAAGTGATCATTTTTCAACGGGCGCCTTAGTCGTTCTATAACTAACTAGTATTATATAAATAAAGAGAAGTGTGTGTGTGAGTGAGTGTGTGTCTCCCTGTCTGCGCTCTGGAGCTCAGGGTTGTTGGGGCATTGCAAGTGTGTACTTCGACTTTTTTTTTCTTTTCTTTTTTTTTTTTTTTTTTTTTTTTTTTTTTTTTTTTACATTTTTCCCGATTTTATCCATTGGTTTTTCTGATTCATTTTCTAAAATTTATTCTTTCACTTTAGTCGTCTGCGTATAATACAACGCATTTTAGATTGTTTATTTATTTATTTATTTAATTCATTCACGTAAATGCGAAATATTTTTTTTTCTTGCATTGCAATCGTATGTGTATCACAGCAACGTATTTTTCAATATTTATTTAATTCATTTAATTGAAAGCTAAATGTTTTTTATTTATTTATTTACTAGCAGGTTTTGCTAGATTTGCTGGTCGCTGTATTTAAATGAATTCTCAAAATTGAACGCTGTTTTTTTTTAAACACTTTATATACATAAAAGTATACAATAAATCCCATTGAAATGAATCCCTTTGAGCATTAGTTCGCGTACCCGCTGCGTTTGGCAGTATCTTTCTCTCGTGTTATGTCGGCTCAAGTCTATACAATCAGGTCTCACTGCCTAACGCAGTGACATTTCAAGAAATTTTAGTTTAGTTATTTATTGGACGACAGATGGAGCTGCTATTGTTCAAGAACTACGATTTCGCAGATGGATATATCCTAGCCTTTTCATTTTTGTACCATGTAGTAGCAAGACCCAATCACTCAGTTTTTTTGCCCTCAATGTAGAATTATAAAAATTCAAATAGAATAAATTTATAATTTTACTACAATTAATTATATTAAAAAATATATACATAAACATAACTGTTATAAATATATGTATATATATCTTATTTAAAATTTAATATGTTTAGTTTTTTCTACTGTATTGCTATTTGATTTCAGTATATGTATAAATAATAATAATAATAATAATAATTATAATGTATAAATAATAATAATAATAATAAATCGCTTTTACATGTATGAGTGAATTAAATAAATAAAAAATAAAGAGTTTATAGCTTTAAAATAAAATTAAAAGGAAAATTAATAAATTAAAAAAAAAAAAAAAAAAAAAAAAAAAACTTAAAAGTCGTTAAGATACACAGACGATTGAAATGTAAGAGTAAATTTTAGGAAATGAAACCGAAATATGAATACATATGATCGATAGAAAAAAAAATTCAAAATTCAAATTCAAAATTCGAAAAAAATCTCGATGAGGTGTACACTTGCAGAATCCCGGCTATCCATTTGCCGAGTTTTGTAACTCTGCGATCAGTTGTGCGAGCACCACAACGCGCGCACACACACATGCTCACAGAGATTAGAGTCCTGCGCGGGTCGGGTTTTACCCGACCCGAACCCGACAATTGGATTTTAAATCAACCCGAAACCCGACCCGAACCCGAAAAAAAAATTTCAATCAACCCGAAACCCGACCCGAACCCGAATTTTTTTTTTTTAATCAGCCCGAAACCCGACCCGAACCCGCGACAGAAAATTTTGACGACCCGCATCCGACCCGAACCCGATTTCTTTATACCCGAACCCGACCCGAAACCCGAATATAAATGAAAATGAATAATTCAACTAAAAATCATGCAAATATTTTTAAGTTATAAAATAAATTGGTAAATCGTTTTAAAAGGAATTGAAAATATAATTACTAGTACTAAGTTAAAAATTTTAAAATATAAGAGATAGATTTATAATAATTTTTAACTGTTTACAGTCGGCGGCACAATTATTAAAGCACACATCCACATTTTTCTTTCTTTCTTTTTTTTTTTTTTTTTTAATCGCTAATTTTTATCATCAATTTACTTTTTTTTATTAACAGCATAAAGACTAAGATCATGACTCAACAAATATTTACTTAATAAAACAGTATTACGTGCACATATTGCTAGTGCTTCAAAAATTTTACTGCCGATTGTAAGTGTGATGTGTATTTCAAGTGCTCAAAATAGAGTTTCAAGTTTCGCGCTTGTAGTTTATTCTTTAATGCTCATCACACACACAAAAAAAATATAAAAATAATACAGTTTTGCAGACTCCTAATAAACATCCGTTCTCATCTAAATCTAAATACTACATTACATTTCAATAACTTTTAGAAACATCTGCAAGAGAAAAAATATTAATTATTAGTTTAGCTTTAGGTTCACAGTCTATTTCAAAAGGATGTGAGTAATAAAAATAGATGAATCACACATCTGATTATTCTCCAAGAGGGAGCCTGCTTTTCACAGTTTCTATTCTAAAAGATAATAATGATGTATTTGATGTATTTTGTTAATTGTTTCAGTGTGATACGGATGTTTATTTTGCTATAATAATTTGGGTAAGAATGTATTCTTTATGGGTATATATAGCAAATACATTTCTATTTTATAAGGTAAAAATTTTTTTGAAAGATGTCCTCAAGTCGACCCGACTGGCTGAAAACTGAACCCGACCCGAACCCGAACCCGACCCGCAGTAAAAAAAAGATCAGTCAACCCGACCCGAACCCGACCCGCACGAAAAATAAATCAGTCAACCCGACCCGAACCCGACCCACAAGAAAAAAAATTTAGTCGACCCGACCCGAACCCGACCCGCGGGTCGGGTCGGGTTCGGGTAAAATCGGGTTACCCGACCCGATGCAGGACTCTAACAGAGATACACACACGCAGACACCTTTCTTCATTTAAGTAGATTATATTTATTAAAGTCAAATGACAGTACACATTAGAAATCAGAATACCATTCTAATATATTATTTATAATTATACTGTTATTTATCCTTTTTAATGAAATTACAACTACGCATACTTTAGAAAAAATATTTTTTCTTCTTTACTCATTGTGAAGCAGACTTCAACTAAAAATTTTATTTTTAGCAGAAATACTAAATAAAAGTTTGTAATACTATTGGTATGCTTTATTTAATTTTATTACTTCTATCTAAAAACCGTTTGATTTATCACTCAACATGAGTTGGAAATTGCTTGCAAATTTTCAAATATCGAAAAAGAAAAGAAAAGGAAAAAAACACATTTTAATTATATTAAAATAGTTGTCGAACAGATTTTCATTGCACATAGCTAAGAAATACACCAGTTACCAGTATCAAGCTTTCTAATAAAAATATCACACTGAGAGCGGCCTATTCGTTTTGGAGTTACAATGTCTGACACATCTCCTTTTGGGTCGGAAATTAATAATGGACATGGAGTTAAATAAGACAAAATAAATTTCATTCAAAAGACTGCGTCTCTATTCACAGAAACAGAAGGGAAATTTCCGTCTCTTGTGAGAGCGATTAGTGTAGATTAGGTAGGCACTGGGGAGCTTACTAAACTAATTAACTAATAGTTTATGAGCACTTATGCTAAGAAAACGCAGGTTCGAAACGTGGGATCACTTTTTCTAGCATTGCTGAAATTATCTTGACCTTTATATCATAAAAGTGTGTAATATATATTGTCAAAGTTATCATTTAAAAACTATTAGTATTTGATTTGATTTATTTATTTATTTATTTATTTATTTCATTTTAATGTGTTTGTAAGAATCTAGTGTTGCAGTGGAAACTTATTCAAAGACAGTTCTGTTACAAAATGATAGTTCGGAAATGCTCAATAAATAATATTGCCATTTCATATCCAGTTTCAACAAAATCACTACAGACTTTTGAAAGTGATACTGTAAAATATGTTATGCCCCCTCTTTCCTTGATAGAGGGGGAAGGGTTTTAATCTTAAATATGATTCTTAAGTATATATAGTTACATATAAAAATCAAAGTTTTATGGGTATATTTTCTCCTTTGATTTATGAAAAGACATATTAAATATCTTATTTTTCTACTCTAGTGAATTTTTATTCATTTATTTATTTATAGGGTGGGGGAGCAATTTAAAGTGTTTGAAATTCGTATTTAATACATTTTAATGAAATGATGCTATGTATATAGTATGTGTTTTATTTCTTTTTTTTTTTTTTGACATATGATGGATTACATGAAAACAAGTTTTACCCCCCACCTTCCCATTTCTGCCACTACCCGCCTCACCAGTGGCCCAGCAGTTTTGCGCTCAAAACTTGTAAAAGAGAAGTACTGGGTTCGATACCAGGTCACGCTCTATGATATAGCCGTTCGGAGTTTTCCTTGGTTTTCTCCAAAAATCGCGTAAATACGGGCTGATACCCCGTACAAACATGGTAGGGTGGTACCAACTACGCCTAGGAACCTAAATTAGCCGTGAAATTTATTGACCTTAATCCTAACACCAAAACATCTCCTAACTCCTTTGGAAAATGAAAAAAAAAAGAAAAATACATAAATAAAAATAGGATTTTTATTGTTAAATATTCCTGAGTTACTTTTTAAAATAAGAATCATATGAACATTTATTTAGAACTGTATATGTATATATATATATCTTTTTTCCCTGGAGATGGAAATAAATATATGAAAAAGACGCTTTATTCCTTATCTTCTTCCGAGATTCGGGGTGAGGGGGAAAGAGGAATGATTTGTTTAAAACTCTGAAATCGGTAATTTATGCCTGTATTATTTAAAAAAAATATATATATGTGAAAAAATATATATATGTATATATATATATATATATATATATATACATATTTCTTTCTTTCTTTTTCTTTTATTTATTTTTCTTGACATCTAAAAGCTTATACGAAAAGTTCTTGCTCCATATCCTATTATTTTAATTTAGAAAATTCTTGAAATTTATAAATTTTAATTCTGAAAAAGCATTTGTTACATTTTAAACGAAGATTATTATGCATATCATTTTTTTTTTTTTTTTTTTTAACTTCTTAGAGGGAATAGACGTTAAAAATCACGCTGTGCTACACCCCTCCCCTTTAATTTTAGAGGACGAATTACGAAAGATCCTGAAATTGATTTTATAAATTCGCATTTTGCATTTCAAAAATAGAATTTAATGGATGTATTTTTATTATTATTTTTTTAATATAAAGGATGTGTGAAAAACTATTTTTCTCTGTTTACGCCTTTGAACAAAACAAACTATTCTGCTTATAGTACAAATACGTAATATGAATTATTACACTATATCTGGATAAACATCTTTTTTAACCAACTTCAAAAAAAGAAGGAAGGTTCTCAATTCAAACCGTATGTTTTTTTTATGTTTGTTAGCTCATAACTTCTGAACGGATGCTCCGATTTTGATACTTTTTGTTTTGTTGAAAAGGTCTTGGTCTGCAATCGGTCCCATTGTAATATCTTTACGATTTAAAGAAAATACAGGGTGCCCAAAAAAATCAGTCCCAACTCTTTTAACTGCTAAACGGCTGCAGATAAAAATGGTATGTAAGTATAGTAAAGTGGCCGTGCAGTACAAGGTTAAACCGCTTGCTGCGCCACCTGGTGGAAAAAAGTGGAGTTAGAGTTCCCATCTCGAAAACGGTTCTAGAGAAAAAAAGTGAATTAGAAAGTTGAAGATTATCATCGATTTAGTACAAGAAGATAGTTTAGATATTCATGCTAGCGTTTCTATCTCGGAAACGGTTCAAGACAGGGAAAAAAAGTGAATTATAAAATTGCAGATCATCATCGATTTAGTACGAAAAGATAGTTTTGACATTGATGCTAAAAGTACAAGGCTAAACACGTGCCTTTTTCTTACACTATACACACTTGAGCTACATTGCTCACGTAGTAGCGTAGCTGGTGAGACATACGCTATATAGTTCAAAATACGGTTACTTGATACTTTTTGCTTTGTTGTAGAGATCTTGGTCTGAAGTAGGTCCCATTATAACATCTTTACAATCTAAAGAAAATAAAGCGACATCTGGTGAAAAACAGCGGCATTAGCGCTCCTATCTCAAAAACGGTTCAAGATAGGAGAAATGTTAATTTCGAAGTTGTAGAGTGTCATCGATTTACTACGAAAAGCCAGTTTTTAGACATTATTGCTAAAAATAGAACGCATAAAACGTGCAATTGTTTGTTCGCAACTTCCTACACTGTGCACACTTGAACTACGTTGCACGCTTTACAGCGTAGCGAATGACACGTATACTGTGTGGTTCAAAGTACTGTTACTGTAAGTGGTCACATCGATTAGCGCAAAGTCGTTTTCAACCAACTTCAGAAAGAAGGGTGTTCTTAATTCTTGCTATGTGTTGTTGTTGGTGTTTGTAAGCTTAAAACTTCGTAAGAAATGCTCTAATTAACCGACTTCAAAACGGAGGAGGTTCTCATTTCAAAGCGTATGTTTTTTATGTTTTTGTTTTTGTTTGTTAGCTCATAACTTCTGAACGGATGATCCGATTTTGATACTTTTTGTTTTATTGTAAAGGTTTTGGTCTGAAATAGGTCCCATTGTAAGATCTTTACGATCAAAAGAAACTACAGGGTGCCCAAAAAAGTCAGTCCCGACTCTTTTAACGGGTGAACAGCTGCAGCTTAGTGATAAAAGTGGTATGTAGGTACAGTAAAGTGGACATGTGCTACGCGATTCAACAGCCTAAAGCGCCACCTGGTGGAAAAGAGTGGAGTTACCGATCCTATCTCGGAAACGTTTCAAGACAGGGGAAAAAAGTGAATTATAAAATTGCAGAGCATCATCGATATAGTACGCAAAGATAGTTTAGACATTAATGCTAAAAACAGAACGCTTAAAACGTGCATTTGTTTGTTCACATTTTCCTATTTTGTGCACATTTGAAAAACATTGCATATATTGTAGCGTAGCGGGTGACATTTATGCTATGTAAAATTCAAAGTATGGTTATTGTAAGCAGTCACATCGATTAACGCATAGGCGTTTTAAGCCGACTTCATAAAGGAAGAGGTTCTCAATACAAACCATGTTTCTCCTTGTTGTTGTTGAAATTTGTTAGCTTATAACTTCGTAAGAGATGATTTAATTTTAATACTTTTTTTGTTGTCGTGATGATCTTGGCCTGAAATAAGTTTCATTATGATTTCATTAAGATATAAACAAATTACAGAATACTCACAAAAGTCTGTTCTCACTCTAACTGCTGAACACAAGCAGCTGCACTGGTAAAAGCAGTGTGTAAGTATCGATGTTCAAACGTCTGTCCAACAGCTGCAATGCATATTTTGCTCTTTGTTTGAACTTTACGCTGCGCAATTTCCAGTGCAGCGGGTAACACGTATTTACTGTAAAGTTCAATATATATGCCTAACAGAATTTTCGGTTACGAATACAGCGCATCCTTTCTTTACATTTCTAAAGACTTTTTAATTTTACGTATGTTCGTTCAAAGGATAATTTTTTAGTCATATCCGATAAAGGCAAGAAAAGTGACACAATTTAAAAATGCAGCATTTGAGAAAAATCAACTTAAAAATAACTTGACTAGAATAAAATTGGCACAACTGTCTCTCGAGTGGATAACTTTCTAGATGGAGATGTACCTTTTTTGTTCACATTGGGTGCATTTAATGTATTTTTCAGTGACATAAACCGTTTTTTGAGTAATGTCACTTTTATTGGAAGTTGTGATATGTGAAACTTCCGTCGAACGTGTTCTGATGCTCTGCTATATAAATAAGTTTTCACTGAAAAGAGAAAAATAAAATATTTTTGTAAAAAAATAGAACCGACTCCAAAAAGGAACTACTATTCAAACAACTAAAAATGAAAAAAAAGTGGCAGAAAATGGAACTGTAGATTGCGCCTAAAAGTATAAAATAATTTCCTTCGCCAAACAACCTATAACACTACAATTAATCATAACTTTTGAAGTCGGCGCAAAATTAAATAAAAATTGATACCTTTATTCAATACAAAAATCAAATGCTATTCAAAATACACGTCTCACATTGTTACCTGCAAAACGTAGCCGAAAACTACTTTGATTCAAGAAAACAAATAACATTTCGTAAGCAGCAAAAGTTGGTGAAGATGCTGGTATCTGACGTCCTTGGTGAACGAAAAATCGCAAAATTATCTGGCAAACATATTTAATTCCTTTGGTATATCATGATTATTTTAATAAGGTATATCAAGAGAGTAATCAAGAATATGAAACAACACATCGTACAATATATATTATGAAAATATACATCTTGTTGCCTTACGTTTTTATCGCCAAATTCAAAAGCCATCAAGGATGATATAACTTCGTAGAAACATAAATACCGCGTTGTGAAGAATGTTCACTGTTCTGTGTAGATGCTACTAATGGACCAATTGTGTAGAGTGATAAAATAATAAAGGAAACATGAAAATGGATCATTCGAGACAACAGCATTTGTTGCTACCAATCTAAAGATAAACCTTTAAAAACTAATTAAATTTTATTTAATTTTGCGCCGACTTCAAAAGTTATGATTAATTGTAGTGTTATAGATTGTTTGGCGAAGGAAATTATTTTATACTTTTAGGCGCAATCTACAGTTCCATTTTCTGCCATTTTTTTTTTTTTTTTTTCATTTTTAGTTGTTTGAATAGTAGTTCCTTTTTGGAGTCGGTTCTATTTTTTTACAAAAAGATTTTATCTACAAGAAATACGAGTGAAAAGTGCTTACGTCCTCTTCCAATTGTCATTTATAGCCGAAGGGTACACGAGTAAAAGTTAGCGACACAGGAAGTAATTTATCACGATCCATCATTTTCCCCCTCAACAGAGATTGAAAGTAAAAGAAGATCGTAATATTTTTTTTTTTTTTTCGGCCGTTTTACAAAAAATTAAATGCCTAAAAGTGAATAAAAGTTGTATGACACTAAACAAAAAATTTTTTTACATCTCTGAAGAGTTTTTCTTTTTAAATTTTCCTAATTGAACTAAAGTTATCGATGTTTAAAGTAAAACATATGCAAATTCGCCCAGAATAAATTTAATTTAAATGTGTTAAAAATCATTTCTTCAAAAAAATAAAACTGTAGAAAGGTGTGAAAAGTTGTCCTCTACAACACTGACAAATATTTTGCAAATATATTGGTTTTTTAATTAATTATTAAGGGACAAAATTTCCCCGTAGGTTAACATGGAACCTTGAATATTTAAGATGGCGGGTACACAGCAACCTTAATTGAATTAAACAAATTTTTCCAGGCTGTAGACAGCAAAGTGGAATCAGATTTTTCATTGACAATTTTATCACGATTAAGGTAAATAGCTAAATTTTCCAAAAAATCCAGTTCGGAAACGGGTTTGGCATGAAAGATAATTTTGGCACTCTTAAAATTAAAACTATGAACAAATTCCCAACTATGCTTCGCAATAGAAAATTGAAACGCTTCAAAACTTTGGCTAATTAGCCAAAGTTTTGAAGCTTTTCAATTTTCACGTTATTTTTAAACCTGTCAATAAATTCCAATTCCCTTCAACCAAATCCCCTGTTCCTTAGCTTCAAGAATGGGGTATCTATAATGTCCCTTGTAATAACTGTGATTTATCTTATATTGGTCAAACTAAAAGAAATCTTGAATGTCGTTTACGTGAACATTCTCGGTATGTTGTTAATCAAGAAATTTCTAAATCTTCTATTGCGAAGCATAGTTGGGAATTTGATCATAGATTTAATTTTAAGAGTGCCAATATTATGCTGAAAAAATTCGTTTAATTCAATTAAATAATTTCCTTCATTATGTTTATAACATCATATTAGTTATAATAAAATAATTATAATTAAAATAATAATTAATGGATAAATTTTATTAAATTTACTTATTAGTTTAACATTATGTAAATTAAAAAAAGAAAATAAAAGAAAATAAATAAATAAATAAATAAATAAAAATTGTTTACTCCTTTCCTCCCTCCTCTTTTTGTGGTGTGTGTGTACGTGTGTTCCTCTCTGATTGGTCCTGCCCTGCATGTATCTTCCTATTGGTTGTTTGTGTTGCTCCTCCCCCTCTGGATTTTGTCCTGCTTTCAGTCTTGCTTTTGCCTCCAAGGCAGTTGCACGTGTTTGCACCTGATGAAGAAAGGCTACGTCCTTTCGAAACCGGTTGTGCTGATTTAAAATTTATGGTGTGTGAAGAAGTTTTAATTTCTTACTAATAAAAAGGTTAAGATCGAAAATGTTTTTGAATTTTTTTCGTAATACTTCTTCTTTTTTTTTTTTTTTTTTTTTTTTTTTTTTATCAGCCTTTCTGAATGTAAATATACCATACAACCTATGAAATTATATGGAACAAACTTGATAATAATGTGAAATTTTATCAAATATCATTTCTATATATATATATATATATTTTTTACTTATTTAATAGAATAGGCTTAAATTCATAATCTAAAATTAAATTCTACTTTTTTTTCAAATGTTGCCACAAAAACAAGAGTAATTAATAAGCAGACACTGTTTTCTCTCTCTCTCTCTCTCTCTCTCTTTTTTTTTTTTTTTTTTTTTTTTTTTTTAATACCAGACACTAAATATCTACACGCATTATATCCTATTTCTAAGATTTTATTTCGTAACATATGTAAGATTTTTAAGGGAAGACTAAATGAATATCTCTATCAAAAGCCCAATAATATTGACCAATGTTAGCATTTGCCAGGAAGGTGAATATTGCATGAAATTACTTTTTGCCGTTTTCCGCCGATATCATTATACGTCGGACCATCCAAATAACAGTGTACAGTGATTTGCAGAATTTATAACATTGTTGAAATTGTTTTCTTCCACGATATTTTCTAAAATGAAGTAAAATGTAAAATTTAAGCTGAATACCGAACATTTAAGAAATTTCTAGGATACAACATTGGGTAAGATTCAGAAAAGTCTTACCGATTATACTTACCAAAGTTGGCATTATTAGGTTGTCTAAGGCAAATATTGCAGCTCTGCTGGAAACATGTTTGAATTATTAAACAATTTGGATGCGATCTTGCAGAAAATATGTTGTTATATTTAGTTAACGAATTATTAGTCATTTAATGAGTATTTCTTAGGCTACGAAACTTTGCGACACAGCTTGAAAGTACATGAGTGATATTTCTTCAGAATATCATTATTAAAAAAAAAAAAAAAAAAAAGTTATATATATATATATATATATATATATTCATACGTATATACGAAAAATCTAAATATTTTCAAATATTTTAGAGGAAGAAAAAGTAGAGCTATGAAGGAATGAAAGATTAATTAAAAAATACCTTCAAAATCCATGAATTAAAGCATACATTACAACAATTAATTTTAAAATAAAACTGGACGATATTTTGCGATATATATATATATTTTTTTTCCTGTTTTAGCATAATTATATATATATATATTACAATAAAAAATAGTATTTCTAGAATATATATATATATGAGTAACAAACATTCAGACCGTATTTTCTCCTTCGGATACGATTTGTCCGAAAACTCAAAAAACGTTTCAATTAAAAAATGCATACATTTAAACAGTAACTATTGTTTGTTTAGATGTATTATTGGTTTCTAGGAAGATATGCAGATATACTTTACCTAATGAACTCAAAATTAATTAGAAAAATGCATTTGAAATTTGGTGAAATCATGTTTTGATCGAAGACCCGAGGTGGAAACATGTTTTGAATGTTTCCAGTGTAGATAAAGCTCTTTTTGAATGAAAAAATATAAACTAACATAGCATAAACAAAATAAATAACATAAAAACTGGTAAGTGTGCCGGTCACATGACCATTAAGAACAGCTCTGATTGGCTAGCTGGAGGAATCGCCATTTGAATGGAGACAGGCTCTGAAGGAAGCACTTTTTGATTGAAACCTCAATTTTCTAAGTTTATAATGGGATAAAATTAATTTAAATTAACAATAATAGTATATTTTCGTACTATTTTGTGTTGAGATTACAGAAAAATCACTAATTCTTTTTTTATTATTATTATTTTTATTCTTTTTGGAGAAAACACGGTTTGAATGTCTGCTCCTCATATATATACACTACTGTCCATTAAAATACTGCCCGCAACACCAATAAGGAATGCGAATATCAGAATGATATTTATCGGGTACATACATTATAGTAGGAAGAACGATTGATTTAGATGTCAGGTAATTTGGAGTAATATGTACTGAGAAAACAGTACATAAAACAGCGAACTCTGTGAGCAAAAATAGTGTTTATCTGCCTAGTCATTGAATCAAACAGCGATTGGATGGCATGTACGGTTGAGCACTTCATGACGCTTTAACACGATGCCATAATTCATCGATCGCAGTTACTGGTGAGTGGTTGGGGGCCAGTCGCTTTGCAACGATTAAACAGTCATTTGGTCCGAGCTCAGGAGAACACGCTGGCAGAGCAACAGCCGAACATATTCTGAATTAATGCTGGTCCAGAGAATACGGACAACTTGTGGTAGCGGGAGTGCATTATCCTGCATAAATATTGCACTTCAGAGGCCTTGAATTGAGGCAGAGCTACGGGCATTAAGTCGTCAGAAATGTAATGGCTGGTATTTAGCTTCTATTCAGGGAATGGAAACAACAGGTGATCGAGACGTTTATCAAATGGTACTGCAAACCATCACTCAAGTTTGTGACTCAGTATGCAGCTACCAAATTTTTGATTACCCTCAGAACTGCATCACTGATATGAGCTCCTTTAATGTGTAATCAACGACGAACCTGGAAGCAGGAATAGCGTGAAGTCGCCTTTCAGACAAATCACAATCCTGTTTAAAGTGTCAAGGTGGTCTTATCTGAATTTATCAACATTGTGAATAATGCACATTACCAGCTAGGACTCGACATATTCACACTGTCCATCACTTGCATTGATGGTATGGGGTACCATTGGATACACGTCTCGATTACTTCTTGTTCGCATTCCTGGCACTCTGAATAGCGGCCATTAAATTTCTGGTGAGCTAAGGTCCGCCCTTTTGCCCTATATTCATATCCTCCGTAGCGCAACATTTAAGCAGAAATAAGCACGAGCGGAAGTTGTCCGTATTATCAGGACCTTCCTTGATGCAGAATATGTTCGACTGTTGCTCTGGCCAGCGCGTTTTGCTAATTTCGCACCAATGAAAATGACTGTTTAATCGTTGAAAAGCGACTAGCCCCAACCACTCACCAGTAACTATGATCGATGAATTGTGGCAACGTGTTGAAGCTTCAGGAAGTGCTCTATAAGTACATGTCATCCAATTGCTGTTTGATTCAATGTCTTGGCAAATAAGTGCTGTTTTTGCTCACAGAGGTCACTGCTTTATGTCTTTGTTTTCTCAGGACTCTTGTTTTCTCCAAATTTCCAGAAATTTTAATTAATTTTTCTTCTTACAATAATGCTTCCACCCAATAAATATCATTCTAATATTCTCATTCCTTCTTGGTGTTGCAATTTTAATGGACAGTAGTGTATATATAATATATATATACTACTAGAAAATTTTATTAATATAAATTTTGTATTAATATTTAAAGCTCGGCTTTTGTATTTTTACTCATTACCAATATATAATATGAATATTTAAGTTAACTCTTTCCAACTCTATGAGGCCGGTCTGGAATCACTAGAACATTCTCTTTTCATATGCTAAGAATATTCTTTAAGCAAAAGGAAAATTAGTTTAGTAAATACTTTTAACCTGATTTGTCAAAAACATGAATCAGCTGTACGAAATTTATTCAAAGTTTTTTGCTGCAGTAATTCTTTAAAAAGTTTCATCATGCGCTTCACTACAATGTTCAAAAGTAAATTTTTACAAAATTTATGTGGCGCAGTGGGAGAACCCATAAAATGTAAATGACTGCAACTATAAATGATACATATAAACTCTAGAAAGTTTTATTAGACTGCTTACAATTGCATTTGCTGAAATTCCAAGTTTAAGTGTCCAGTTTTGGAAGTTCGTCTAAGCAGTAGTGGGCCTTCATTAGGCATAACCACGAAATTAAAATTGGCAGCTGTTATCTTTACAAAATCATTTATGTGAACTATTCTAAACCTGATTAGACTGCTCGCAATGTATTTTGCCTGAAATTCCAAATTTAAAATGTTGTGTGACGGAAAATTTTAAAACAATATATTGCTTTTTAAAACACACTACGTTTTCAATATTAACAAAGTGTGTTTCAATTATATTATTATTGTATTTATGAAGTATTGTTTAAAAAATAATTAAAGATCAGTATTAAAAAGAATTATATAAAAAAGGAAAAAACTATAAATGTAACAACTGATTCAAATGATCCGTTTAGCATTTGTTAATTTTAAACCACCCTGTTGTGACACTTTGTTGAAATAAGGCTGATCAACACATGTTGGGACGTAAAGAGGCCCTCAAAATATTGCATTCGGCATTCATGTTTATTAATTACTTACAAACAGAGAATTAGCACACTGATAAAATGAAGATATTTTTATGCTGATTCAAGAACATCCACAAGTTTTTATTACATTCCTTGGATAATGGAATAGACATGATGACAGTAGCTTGAACACAATATTCAAAAATTCATTTTGACAGACTTTCATGAATTACCACAAAAACCTATGAATACTGATTAAATACTAAGTAATTCCGTGTATAAAGAAATAATCATAAAACAAAACTTTACTCATCTTGAACAACAGACAAATTTTTTGCAACTGTCATTACTTTTTTTTTTTTCATCCAATTAATAATGTGAATATTCATTAGGATGTCTTTTTCGTGCCAAGGGTTACACAACAGGAAGAAAATCGTCGATATTGGCGATTTGAAAATAATATTTTTTAAGTGACAGGAAATGGGTTAAATTTAATATAATGAATTAGAAATAGATGCTATAATTATATTATTATTATTATATTTATTTATTTATTCATTTATCAAGAGAGAAAATTAAATATTAATATTTATTGTGGAATGCGGAATTTTGCCTATATTTTAATTCTGCATTACATACTCTCCCACGTGGCACAATATATATATATATATATATATCATGAAAAACGGCAGTTTTTCGAGTGACGCAAGCGGAAGGACAAACGGACGGAACGCTGCGAACTCATATATACGCCTAGTTCGACATCAAAGAGATTTGTAAAAGCCGACACTTAATATCTCAGCAAATATACCATATTTTGTTCTGATATTTTCAAAATAATCTTTTATCGTCGGTCTTAATCCATCCTGTAAATTTTACGTTCCTACATGCAGTATGTTTTGAGATCTGAATCTCAATTTAAAGCCAAAAAGGGAAAATGTGTGGTGTCCACTGTAAGGATGTAAGGATGTAAATCTCTAAAACCGCACGAACGATTTTAATATAATTAATATATGTTGTTAATGGGATCTTTCTGAATCGAGTAACGTTTTTGTTTTTTTCAGGAAAACTCTTGTTTTTTGTAAAAGTTGATTTGAAAATAGAACTATATTACTCCGCCAAAATGTATGCTTTTATTCGGCGAAAATGTCGTAATTCGGTTCTAACTTACAAGACACGTTGGTTGGCTGACCAACGTGAATGCAGTCAATAAATTTTTGTTATGAAGAATATAATTTTAATTTTAAGATTTCCCATTTCGTCAAAAAAGTATTTAGATAATATTTAAAATAATTAAGAATTCTTTAATTATAGATATTCTATTTCATCATTATTCATAATGAATTAAAAATTTTTTTAAAGCGAAAACGTTTAATAAATCCCTCATGCACACAAATTTATACCATGGTCCATGGTCTTTGGAGCGCATGCGTACATCATACGGATGCGTACATCCTGTAGACGCTAAGCTAATTGTTTTCCCTGTATCCGTCCGCGGTGTTTGTTTAATTTGTTGATTAGAAATTGGAATTAATACGAAATTTTGCATGATTTAGACAAACATTGCTAGTGCTCGGATACTTTTTCTGTGACCCACCAGTGTACCACGCCTGCGTGAACGCGTTAATCATAATTTTTATTAAAGAAATTAAGAGTGTGACAGTTTTTTTTACATTTTTATTTTCAATCGGTTTTCAATCGGGAATTAAAATATTTATTCAAAAATTCCACCTTCTTGCATGATTTAGTGGTAAGTGTTTTATAATTTTATATTCTTAAAACTTGTTTAATTTTACGTATATGTAATTATAGTCTTCGTCTGATTGCACGAAGGTATTGTTATTTGTAAACAAACCATTGTTTACTTTTTTTATAGTCGCTTTTTCCGCAAAATGTTACTCAGTTTTCTGTAATATGATAATTAAACAAGTTTCGAATTCTTTATTAGGTTTATTATTACTTTAATTATGTTGTTATTATTGGTAATATGTTACCTTTTAGCTTAGCAATTTTTGGAAAAATAAATTTAAATGTTTTGATTAGAGATCCTAACTATTCGAGATACTAAGAGATACTTCGATTACAGTCCAAAATTTATTTATTGGAATAAAATAGCTGTATTATTCTTTTCAAAAAACAGATAACGAAAAACTTTATTTTTGAATGATACAGCCTTGTAAAACGAAACAACAAAAATCCTATATATGATAACATGGAAAGGGAGAAAGGGAGCTATCTGACTGATGTACAGCCTTAATTAGATACATCACAAGTCTAATGTAATGGGTAATTGGGAAATGTTGTGTGTACTGTATTAATACATTATAACTGAATATTGTTAAATTTTAAATGAATCTGAATGTCTTAGTTGTGTATCATAATAATCATTTATAATGTTTTTGACGGATATAGCTAAGGTAGTATGAAAACTACTTTATATCAACAGGGTTGCCACGCTACCTGGAGAACCTGGAATAGTGAGGGAATTTGAAAACTGACTATAAAAGTCAGTGAAAAGAAAAATCTGCCAATGCACGGTCATTTCCCCCCCCCCTTTTTTTCCCCCCATTAGCTTCTGCTATTTTTTTTAAACATCCCCACACTTCTTTTTTGCTCATGTAAGGAATTTCTTATTTCGCTTATAAGCGACAAATGCTATCATTATATGCAACTTTTACAAGTGGGACCTTAATTATTTTGCCCTCAACACAGTCATTGCTCAATATACGGTTAGACTGGAATCTTTAGAATATACCTGGAAAACCTTTTAAAAGTCAGGGAATTTCATTCTCCTGTTTGAGTGGCAACCCTGTATCAAGTTTATACTGTACTCTACTCTAAATATAATAATGCAGCACAAGCAGTATAAAGAAAATAAGGCTAAGCTTTACTATAGGGTACCTGTTGGCGATTCATGATGCTGTGATGAGATTCAGTGTATCGACACTTTTTAATAGTAACTTTTTTATATCGGTACTTCATTTAACTGTCTTGGAACTTTGTTTTTCTTTTTGTGCCAGCCGCGCGCGTGCGTTTATCGTAATGCGGCCCAGCTGAATGATTTTACCATGTTTTTATTAACTTCGATTCTTGTTTGTTTGTGGGTTTGTTTATGGGTTTATTTGTGTGTTTGTCAGGGACAAATCTTGCAGTCGATTTTTAACTAACTTCCCGACTAGCTAGATATTTGAAATTTTCAGGACAGCTCACAACACGGTGACAATACATTTTTCTAATAATTTTAGTCAGCTATTTCAAGTCCCACTGCCTTCGGCAGCGCTTATATGATTCGACAGAAAGTTTATTTAACTAACTTCCCGACTAATTAGACATTTGAAACTTTCAGAATAGTTCAGAACACGGTGAAAATGCATTTTCTTAATACCTTTAGCCAACTGTTTCGGGTTCCTGCTGCCTTCGGCAGCGTTATCAGTACAAAGCTTGCAATCGAATTTTCACTAACTTTCCGACTAGCTAGACATTTGAAACTTTCAGGACAGCTCACAACACGGTGACAATACATTTTTCTAATAATTTTAGTCAACTGTTTCAGGTCCCGCTGCCTTCGGCAGCGCTTATATAATGCGACAGAACATTTATTTAACTAACTTCCCAACTAGCTAGACATTTGAAGCTTTCAGAATAGTTCAGAACACGGCTAAAATGCAATTTTTAAATATTTTTAACCAACTGTTTCGGGTTTCTGCTACCTTCGGCAGCGTTATCAGTACAAAGCTTGCAATCGATTTTTCACTAACTTCCCGACTAGCTAGACATTTGAAACTTTCAGGATAGCTCAGATCACGGGGGCAATACATTTTTTTTTTAATACTTTTAGTCAACTTTTTCAGGTCCCTACTGCCTTCGGCAGCGTTTATATGATTCAGCAGAAATTTTATTTAACTAACTTCCCGAGTAGCTTGACATTTGAAACTTTCGGAATAGTCCAGAATACGGTAAAAATGATTTTTTAAAATATTTTTATCCAATTGCTTCGGGACCCTGCTGCCTTCGGCAGCGTTTCCAGTACAAAGCTTGCAATCAACTTTTAACTAACTTCCCGACTAGATAGCCATTTGAAACTTTTATAATAGCTCAAAAGACGATAGCAAGGAATTTTTTTAATACTTTTATCCAATTGCTGGGGTTCCGGCTGCCTTCAGTAGCGTTTATATGATTCAACAGAAAATTTAAAACATGGTTTATAAAAAATTTTTTATCTTATAATTATTTATTTTTAATGCGTTTTTGAGGTATAAAAATTAATTTTTTGAGTGTTATTTTATTATTTTATTTTAATTTTTAATAAATGGAATTATTTAGGGGAAACAAGTGTATTCTAGTAATTGATGCAGTATAGATTTTCATGCATTTTTTTATTCATGTGCCATGAATTAGGAGTATCCAGTGATGTTTTTTTTTTTTTTTTTTTTTTTAATATCGGGATAGTGACCACTGTAGTACAGATTTTTTATGCATTTTCTGATTCATGTGCTATGATTTAGGGGTATCCAGTGATATTGTTTTAGTCTTAATATTGGGATACTGACCGCTGTAGCATGAATTTTCAGATTCGTGCATGACAAATTAGCTGCATCCAGTGATTTTATTTATTTTTTGTTTGTTTTGTGATTGCTTCTGTACAGATTTTCATGCATTTTCAGATTCATGCAAGGCTGTAATTTTGAAATTTTGGGGCAAATCTTCAAGTTATTTTAGATTATACATCATTTATAATGCTGAATTTTATGTGTTAAAGCTTGAAAGCTCTCTGATTTTTTTTTTTTTTTTTTTTTGTGGTGAAGTAGCTCAAATTTATATTACTGTTTTAAATATTTTATTAATCTTTAAAATATGCTTAATTTATTTCAGTGAATTTCAAAACAAGCACCAGAGTGAAACAGTAATTTATATTCTTAAAATGTATTTTTGATGTTTTGTAATGATTCAGAATATCGATTTGCAGTAATCGACTCATTCAGTGAGATGTACATCAGCAACAGCGATGGGTGCCTTATAGTAAAGCTATTCCAAAAATAAGCTAAATAAAACTTATCAAAAGCTTTCTTACTTAGATTTCTTTTTCTTCTTCTTTTTTTTCCCCCATAGCAGTTAATTGTACAAATGCATCTTAAAAATTAAACCCACTTTCAAGGCCTGCATTATTTATCATTAATAGATTGCTCACACTGTTTAGTGACAGTTTGTTTATAATTTCATTTCTTACCAAATTTATGCAACTGAAAACTATTTTCACAATTTGTCCGAAATCACAATATTTTTGAAAAAAGTTCATTCTGAATGAGGAATTTGCACACATGGGGGATTTGAACAAAATCCTATTCTTCTGGTAGTTTTAGGCCCATAAATTTCAAAAAGTTTATTAAAAATGCAAAAAAAAATTCTCATTAATTTAAAAAATAACTTTAAAATTAACCAAAAGTCACGTGACTTCAAAACGCTGCCTGACGTCACACTTTATGATGCTTCAATGTTTACATTCTGTTAGCCTGGTTAGTAAGCAGCAATTTGTTTTAACTTTCGTAATTATTAATCGTTTATGTGATTTCTGAGCATTTCTTTTTCATCTTAGAATCATTCAATATCATTATCACCATTTTCCATTATCATCATTTTCAAATGTTTTCTTTTCATGGCGGTTGTCCAATGTTTTCGTTTCATAGGAGAAAAACTTTTGAGAAGCGTTAGCTGTTGTATTAGTGAAAAATGGTACAATACAAATAATACAATATTTATACTACAATTTTTTAATATCAGTCATTATTATATCATAGAAAACCTATTTCACTGATTCAAGAAGCAAAGTAAAGCATGAAATCAAATGTAAACAACGATTACTTTAGTTTGTTGTCATAAAGAGTGACGTCACGATATATTATACTGCGTTTTCTCTATACAGTAAATAGTGCGATGTTAAAATTGTTATAAATCAGTCATTAGATTTCAAATAAAGAAAATGTATGTATTTATTGTGTATTTATTATTATTCATGTAATGAATATGTATGCATTTATTTTCTTACCTTTTCATTTTCTATTAGAATAAAATCAGAAAACGTGCAAATTGTCTATTGTGACTTTTTTGTGAAAGATTTTTATTATTATTATTATTATTATAGAATTTAATGTAATTTTTTAGTATAAATGTGTGATCATGTTCTTTAATTATCGTATTTTGGATAACTGTCTAGCATTTTGCATAAAAAGCGACTGTAGTGGAAACACTGGTTTGTTTATATTTGACAAAATTTTTGTTCTTCATAACAGACGAAACATGTAATTACATTTTATGAAAAACTAAATGTAAGTTTTAAGAAAATAAAACTATATAGATATATCTTACCGCTAAGTCATGGAAGGAGGTGGAATATCCGTAGACATTAAATATAAACAACTCCTGCTGCCAGGGATCACTCTAGAGCGTTTTAGCGGTACGAGTTGCCACAGGGTTGGCATAATACTTACTGCGCAGTGGTGTAACGGGTTTTATCAGTTTTTACCGCCTTCATTTATCTCAAACACTTTAAGGATATATTTTAAAGTTTTTAGTTCTCAATTTCCCAATGTATTATTTAATATTTACTATGAAATTCCTACTTCTGCAATTTCTAAAAACATTTAAAAAAGAAAATATTTCCTTATTTATTTAGCTCTTATACCAGTTTATGTCATTTAGCATTGGCTCATATGATATTTAAAAAATAATAGCATTGTTTACATTGTACTGTTTAAAAAGCCCTGCAGGCTCCAAAAAGTTTTAAAAAAATAATAACATTTTAATTTAACTACATATAATCAGTTAAATACAATTCGAGGCTGCTGTCACTGCTTGTTTTAATGAATTGTACCCACTAAATGTAAAAAAAAAGATTAAAAAAAAGTATTAAAATGGTAATGAAAATATGAATATTGTTAATGGGTAAAGTGTGAAAAAATTTTCTTGATTCAAATGATATTTGTTAAACCTAAGTAAAAATTTTTTAGAATATCTTTTTTTTTTTTTTTATCTTCCCTAATTCCTTATTTTTTTTTTTAAATTTTGATTAGAAACTATGAGTAAAGATTTTTTTCTCTTAATACATTGCTTCAGTTATATGTCATATTTCCTATTAAATTATCCTTTTCCAAAATTATTTTATGTGTTCAATAGTGTGAGTAAAATTTTGCTTTATTTCAATACATTATTGTAGCTACAAAGTCAAAGTCTGAAGTTGAGTGGCTCATACTACCGCATTTATGATTGTTATACAATTACTTCTTATTATGAAGATATTATGTTGAATAAAAATGTTGGTAATAAATGCCTACATGGATTTTTTCTATAGAAATAGAATATTATTTATATTTTTATAATTTAAGTAAAATGATTGATAGTGTGGATATTGTGCATATATATACACATAATAAAAAACAAATGTTGTACAATAATGTATGAATACATAATAAAAATCAATTAAATCTTGATTTAAATAAAAAAAATCGATTTTTTTGAAAAAAATAAAAAAATCAACAACCCTGTTTGGAAGTCAGATTTTCGAATAGTGTGCAACGATGTTAAAATTTATATTTCCAATGAATACACAATTTTGACTTTTAGATCCTGGAGAAAATTTTACAACTGGATACTAAACTTGAAGTAATTTAGTCAATATGCTTAGCAATTATACTTATTGGGACTTTTGAGTTTTTTAATGTTTTTTTTTTTTTTTTTTTTCAATCTTAAATCTCTTGGTGATATTAGTTTTTTAGTGTAGCTCAAAATCTACTGACCAAAAGAACTGAAATTTCATAAAAGTATAATTAAAATAATTAGGAACCAGTGAAATATTTGTTGCAAAATACTTCTAATTTGCAATTTAAGAATTTTTACTTAAATAATATCTAAATATTTATTTTTTAGATAATTTTATTTAAAAATTTTTAAATTGTAATCTACAATAATATTTTTAATTTGTTGCAGGCTTTAAATATGTAGATTCCCTAAGAATTTTCCCCCATAAATAATTAAATTACACATTCTATAAGGAATGGTAGGTATCTATTTTTCTCTCTCGATATTTGTTCAATCTGGTACATATAGGTATCATCTTTATTTTTTTTTTTTTTTTAAAGGTCTATACATTATTATTTAAAAAAAAAAAAAAAAAAAGCTGCACAGCATGTGCAAAAATAAATGTGAAATTAACAATATTTATACATATAGTCACAACCACTTGTTAAAATATGCTATAATTTCACCAGTTATCGATAAAATTCACATATTTCAAGACTGATTTCCAAAATTCGCGATAATTTTACAATTGATCGCTAAAATGCATAATTTTTTCATCGCTAATTAATAAAGTTTCTGCGTTTTTTAAGTTAAATGTCCCAAATACTCAATTATTTCGTCGATAATAGACGTAATTTGCACTTTGTTCTCAAAGCTGAATGCTGAAATACACAATAATTTTGCAGCTGATTTCGAAAATACGGGATTATTTTCACCGCTAACTATGGTGTCAATTTTTATAGTTAAAATTTACATTTAATCACATTTAATTCCCAAATACCGCTATTATATCTCTGCTAACTAATAAAATTCACTGTATTATTTTGCGCCTAATCGATGAAATTCGTATTCTTTATAAAGTTTAATCTCCAAATACTCAATTATTTCGCCGCTAATCTATGAAATTTATGCTTTTCTCAAAGCTGAATCCCGAAATATGCAATAATTTTGCAGCCTAATTCGGAAATACGGGATCATTTTACTATTAACTGTCAAAAATTTATGCTTAAGCGCAACTAATTGCTAAAATACGATATTAATTCGGCGTTAATCGATAAAATTTGAAATCTTTTCAAAGGTGATTTCTGAAATTCACGATGTTTTGTGGCTGATTATTGAAACACGCAATCATTTCGCCGTTGCTTAATAAGGTTATTTTAATCCTAATTGTTTGCTGAAATAGGTTTTATCTCTATGTTAATCAATGAAATTCGCCCTTTTTTGCAAAGACAATATCCGATGTATGCAATAAATTTGCTGAAATATGGAATCAATCATTTTACCGCTTATTTTTTAAAATTATGCAAGAGCAACTAATTGCTAATATAGACTATTATTTCACCCCAGTGGCAGAAACACCGTGACACAGTGACATAGTCGCGAACACAGAATAAATGCTTGCAGACAGTTTTTGTCTGCACTAATAAAACAATTAGTCCGTAACTTTCGAACACTCTTTGTCTGTCTCTGTACTAATAAAAAAAATTGCCCACAACTTTCAGACAGTCTTTGTCTGCAATTTACGGACATTTTTCGCCTGCGACAATGCGCTACCCATGTATAACGTCTTAGATGCTCTTTGGTAGGAACTCTAGAGCCCCCATATAGGTGCCTTGGTAGGAACACACAAAACAGTACTTAACAACGGCGACCTAAGCAGCCTATATCTCCCTTGATAGACAGCATATGCGTATTCTTTTTACCTGTTACTAAGATTCTACGGGGACATAGAAAAGTGCTAATTTCTTTTAAAACTGCTCCAAAACTTCTCCTCCACTTCATAATTCACTTATAAAAATTTCTGTATCAAAACTAAAACTAATACTTTTGTTATTTATACTGTGTTGTGTCAAACATTGCTATAAATATTTAATTGAATGAGTTCAACTTATTATTTTATAATTGTTTATTACTATAGTTCTGTAGTAAAATTGTATTTGTGTATTGTTGCACGAGATCACCACTATTGTTAAGCTCTCTCCCCCAAAGATTGCTGCTATCAGCTTCAGGCTTTTTGAGTGTAAGCCGTTCTCATCCCTGATTACAGGCAAATTTCGCAGACAGATTGTGAAATTTTAAAAGCCTGTCGCACACAGCTACAAAACTTTCTGCCACTGGAATTTCACTGCTAATTATTAAATTTTGTATGTTTTTAAAAAATGATTGCTGAGATATGAGATTATTTCACAAAACAATAATAAAATTACTTTTTTTATTATTTATACATTGCAGAAATACGCAATACAAAAGTCTATCTACAATACGGGATCGTTTAACCGATAACATTTACTTTTAATCTTTCAAAGTACGAAATAATCTGTTAATTCATTACAAAACAACATAATATTTTTGCAGTGAATTATCGAAATCCCCAGTGGCAGAAAGTTTCGTAGCTGTCTGTGACAGGCTTTTAAAATTTCATAATCTGTCTGCAAAATTTGTGTTAATCAGTGGTGAAAATGGCTTACACTCAAAAAGCCTGAAAGGTGATTGGGGGGGGGGGGGGGTAACATCAGGTGATATCGTGCAACAATACACGAATACAATTTTACTGCAGGACAATATAGTATAAACAATTGTGTGTACTCATTCAATTCATCTCATTCAATTAAATATTTTATAGCAATGTTTGACACAACACAATATAGATAATTATAAATAATAAAAGTATTAGTTTTAGTTTTTATACAGAAGTTTTTTTTAAGTGAATTGTTATTCGAAAGTTGCAGACAAAAACTGTCCGCAAGCCGCTTTTCTGTGTCCGTAACTATGTCGCGGTGTTTCTGCCACTGGGTCGAAATCCATCGTTTCATGTCTTATTAACAAAATTTACCTTTATCATGGCTAATTGCTCAAATAGCGATTGTTTCTCTTTTTCACTAAATAAAGATAGGCAAATATTTTCGCTGCTATAATGGACGAAATTCGTGCTATTTCTGAAAAGTGATATCACAGATGTTAAATACATATATTGAGTCAAAAATCAGCGAGATTTCTGCCTTTTTTTGGCATATGTTTTCTGATTACATAATTTTTGCATCTGATTACCGAAATATATGCAATTTTCTCATCTTTTGAAATACTGAATCAATTTAAGTTGGACATTGAACTTATCACACAAATATCTTGGATGAATTTTGTTCCAACATTTATCTAGTTTCCAAGTTGCAGCCACTTGAAATCAGGCTGCTACTTGAAAATATGCCACAACGATAACTTTTAGAATACTAAACTGGTTCACGTTCAGATTAAAGTTGGGGAGTGAATTTAATACAGTTTAAATATCTTGGAAAAGTTTGCTAGGCAACTTGCTCCACCATTTTGTTTCCAAGTGGCGGCCACTTAAAAATTTTTTATTACAATAACTTTTGTAATATGGAATCAGTTTGAATCGCATTTGCACAGTTGACATATCATTCAAATATCTTTGATAAGTTCACTGGGCATCTCAGTCACTCTGTCCTTTGTTTCTAAATGGTGGCCACTTGAAAATTATCACAATAACTTTTGAACCGATTTGCTTAAAACTCCATATGTAAATAGACCTCTTTGATAAATCTACCAAGTTCATTAATAAATTGTAGCTGTCATTTTGAAAAAAGATGGTGGCATCTTCATAAGAAAAGATAAATCAACCTAACCTTCCTATGAGCCGGAACGACTTGTTTTAATTTTTTGATCAATAACCTCTAAAAAGTAATGATATCAGTACAAAAACCCTTAACGGGTTAAAAGTTTGTGACGCAGCTACTTTATCACTATAAGAATTTGAAATATGGGTCTTAAAAATAATGATATCAAGTTTTAAGTGACGCTCTTCTATTAGTTAAAATATACATAGATTTTCTTATTTGATCATTCGCTTTTTTCTTTTATTTATATTTACAATGCAAACATAATATTTTTAACTTCAAGATAAGACAAATATATAAAATATACTCACTGATGCTTTTTCATTTTCATTTCAATTTCAAAATAACAGTTTTAAAAGGAATGATATAAAAATTCCAGTCACGCCTCGGTGTCATTTTAAAAGATTTGTTTTTAGATTCCATTAAAATTACCTTTGTTTTGTCTGATAAAGTATATTTACACATTCAAACAGTGCTTTTAATTTTTAAATATACTGTCAAATAATCACACTTTCACTGAGTTTGCATTATAAATAAAAATTATTTATTTCAATAAATCGATTTGTCTTTTGCGTCACGCTATCCAAAACTGCAAGTAAAATTTGGTCAAATGTTTTCTTTGCATCACACTGTCTCTTTGCAGAAATTCTCACTTAGTTGGATACTATGATACAAAATAACATTTACATATATTTTACTCACAGTTTTGGATAGCGTGACGCAAAAGACAAATCGATTTATTGAAATAAATAATTTTTATTTATAATGCAAACTCAGTGAAAGTGTGATTATTTGACAGTATATTTAAAAATTAAAAGCACTGTTTGAATGTGTAAATATACTTTATCAGACAAAACAAAGGTAATTTTAATGGAATCTAAAAACAAATCTTTTAAAATGACACCGAGGCGTGACTGGAATTTTTATATCATTCCTTTTAAAACTGTTATTTTGAAATTGAAATGAAAATGAAAAAGCATCAGTGAGTATATTTTATATATTTGTCTTATCTTGAAGTTAAAAATATTATGTTTGCATTGTAAATATAAATAAAAGAAAAAAGCGAATGATCAAATAAGAAAATCTATGTATATTTTAACTAATAGAAGAGCGTCACTTAAAACTTGATATCATTATTTTTAAGACCCATATTTCAAATTCTTATAGTGATAAAGTAGCTGCGTCACAAACTTTTAACCCGTTAAGGGTTTTTGTACTGATATATATACATATCAATGCTTAATTTGACATTATGCAAATGCATATCCATACTAGAATATATAAACACAATAAACACAGTATGTAAATGAATAACATAAACATAAAAATATAAGCAAGCAATAAATTGTCTCAATTGAAATGTATATTTGATCGATGATTCAGTGGTTGAAAATGTCAGGTGCAATAAAATATACTATCTTTCTTAATTAAGATTTACTCACCTATTTATATATTAAATTTACAGTTATATACTACATATTTTACAAGATTAAAATATTTAGGGTCTCCCATTTCGACCCATACCAATGTCTGCCACACACTGAGCAAAGCAAAACAGTACATGTACCGCACGTGTCTTGACATACGGTGACCCCTCATGGAGATTAATCCATAACACTCCCCACCGAACTCGCATGAGTTCATCATCAATCTCCAAAAATTTTAGAATCATAATCAGTTTTTAAATCCATACATTGAAAAATAATTTGAACATCTAAATAACTATATCGTCTAAAAATAAAAAAATAAATATAATGTTAAGCATTAATAGAAATTTACAATAATATTCATTCAACCTTAATAAAGTTTTCAGTAATCAAATAATAATAATCAATAAATAATAATCATTATTATACATAAGTTAACATTTTTTACTTATTCAAATTATTATTAAGGGTTAATTTCTAAATTATATACAAGTTGAACTGAGTGCTTAAAGTTATCTTTAGGGCTTTTGATAAGAAGAGAACGAATTTTATCATCTCGAACTGGATATATATTTAAAATTCTACCCATCATCCATATATTTCTAGGGCAGCGCTCATCATTAATTAAAACCACATCATTTACTTTGAATGATGAAATCTTACCTGGTTGTGGAGATATATAAGCAGATTTTATATTAAGCAAATGCACTTTTCTCCATCTGTTCCAAAAAATGAGTTAAAAGAGTCTGTTGATATTTATATCTCATTACCAAAGAATTTCTGATTGCAATTAATTCGTCTTTGTTAAGCTTAGTTACAGGTAAAGAAATTAATATTTTTCGAACTAGAAAGCGTGAAGGAGTGAGTGGGGAAGGTTCTGATTTTTCACTGTACAGATACGTAGTGGGTCTAGAATTAATCATTGCTTCAATTTCTAGAAAAACAGTTTCTAATTCTTTAAGAGAAAGAGAAGGTTTACCAATAATTTTCTTTAAACAAGTTTTAATTGTACGTATCTGCCTTCCCCAGAAACCTCCCCACCAAGGATTTCTTTCAACAGTGAATTTCAATTCTATACCTTTAGAGGCAAATAAGCTTTTTACCTCAGGGTTATCAATTTGACTCCACATTTTTCCAATTCATATTTTGCCCTTTTAAAGACTTTAGCATTATCAAAATATAAAACTGAATATAAACCTCTACGTGAAATTAAACGTCTCAAGCCTAATAAAAATGAATCTGTACTCATATCAGTAACTAATTCCAAGGGTGCAGCTCTTGTAACTGTGTGGCGTTTCGGACTTTCGGGCGAGGGTTCTGGTAGCGAATGAGAAAATCCCGTCACAGCAGAAGTTGATAAGAAAATTAATTTAATTAAAATTTAAACAAGATTCTATGTACAACCGTTAGTTACAATATTGATGTTGGAGGATTATATACAATGGCTAGGAGTTACAGCATGGATCGATAGTTGAGCGGATGCTTTTAACAAACAGTTTCAGTGGATCTCCGTGATCCGAAATTCGATTTACTGAAACAATACTTGCACCGTTCCAGGTACAGAAAAGATATAATTCAGTCCTAGGATAATTTAACGTAAAATGTCTCTTACGAGCTGACCTGCACACCTTCCCTGGTGACAGAAAATAAGCTGACCTGTGTTCTCTGCTCCTAGAAGAACACAAAAAAAATCACTAAGTCTCGCTACCTCTCCTGGTAAACGGGACAAGAAAAAACCCTCCGACCTTCACTGGCCGAAGACAAGATACGAATCCCCGACTCTCTGCTTCCAGCCCTGCTCCTGGGGAAACTCTTTCTCTCGATGGCAACCCGCGCTCCTCCCTCATTCGCTGAGCGGGCGGGCGCCTTCTCGTCTGGCCGAAGAAATTCCTCAGAAACTCCGCTGTTCTCACGACCATCAGGGCGTACTAGCAGGGCAGCTTCTTTGTACTTTAGTGTCACAGTTCGAGACAGTCTGGAGCCAAACTATTGTAAGTATCAGCACACCTGCTCTGTGTAGAGATTAAGGTCTGGCCAACTTTAATTAATTGGAAGGGGGGCTGTATGCCACAACTTCCCCCCCCCCTTAAGATGGTTTTCTGGGGTTGAAAAACTCCAGAAAATCTCTGCAATCAAATTAGGTTAGGGTGCATCAAAGCAATTCTAGAGAGGCTAATCTTCCTGACTAAACAATACTTAAATTTACACTAAAGTTACAAGTTTCAAATTACAAATTAATTAACATAATAAAAACAATACTAATAATAATAAACTATATACAAAATTTCTTACAGATAACTTTTAATCCACCCGACTCAAACAGTCCACATGAGGAATGTCTTTTCCTGGTCTGTGTCGGATTTCATAGTTAAAGGGCTGCAAGGTTAACGCCCACCGCATTAATCTGGGATTGTTTCCCGCATTTCTCTTTAACCATATTAATGGGTTGTGATCAGTTTCTATGGTAAATTTTTGACCATCCAGGTAATGTTTTAACTTTTTCACTGCGAAAATGATCCCAGCACATTTCTTTTCGGTTGTGCTATAGTTTTTCTCTGCCTTAGTAAATTTTCGACTTAAGTACAGAATTGGATGTTCTTCATCTCCTTGCCTTTGAGCCATGATAATACCTATCCCCTTATCTGAGGCGTCACTTTGAATAATAAACTCCTTAGTATAATCAGGAGCGTACAGTACTGGGTCACGGGTGAGTTTATCTTTTAATTCCCTAAAAGCCTTCTCCATTTCGGGACTCCAGTCTACTTTTTCCTTTTTCGTTTTCCCTCTTAAAGCTCGGGTCAGCGGTTCTACTATTATTGCATAGTTCTTTATGTATCGGGAGTAATACCCGCACATCCCTAAAAACCTTCTAATTTCCGTTTTTGATTTTGGAGATGGGAAATCAGTAATGGCCTTAATTTTAATCTCGGACGGTTTCCTACGTCCTTTCCCTACAACATGCCCTAAATATTTGACCGTCTCCTGGGCAAATTTACACTTGGCTAATTTAATGGTTAATTTTGCCTTGGTTACCCGCTTTAGAACTATATCTAAATGTTCTAAATGCTCTTCCCATGAATTAGAAAAGATAGCCATATCGTCAAGGTAAGGCAAACAGAAACTTTCTAGTCCCTTTAATAGAATACTCATGAATTTTGAAAACCTATACGGGGCGGAGACAAGTCCAAATGGCATTACCAAAGGTTGATATGAACCGAAACTAGTTACAAATGTCGCTAAACGTTGTGCGTTAGGGGTTAAAGGTATTTGCCAATAGCCTTTAGTTAAGTCAATCACGGTAATAAATTTTGATGCTGCCACTTGCTCTACCCTCTCTTCTATGTTAGGCAAAGGGAAAAATTCGGCACGAGTTATCTCATTTAACTTGCGATAATCAACGCACGGGCGGGGTCCTCTGCCAAGGGCCTCTACTAATATCATAGGCGAGGTATAATCTGACTCCCCTTCCTTAATTATGCCCAATTCTAACATACGCTGGATTTCGGATTTCAGGATGTCGGTTTGTCGAGGTGACGTCCTATATGGCTTCATTCTAACGGGTTTATCACTAGTCAATTCAATATCATGCTCAATTAAATTCGTTCGGCCTGGAATATTGGAAAACACTTTCTTGTGTTTAATTAGTAATGCTCCTAATTGCTCCTGTTGGGCTTTTGTGCAACGACTTCCTAAATTACTGTCCCTAATTACCATATTGAGGTCAAATTCTTCCGGGTCAGTTATAGGATAAGGTATTTCTAAGTCTGCCTCCGTCGTTTTATTATCCCGATTTTCCTCTATTAATACATTTACGATTTCTGCTCTCTGCACGTAAGGTTTTAGTAAATTGACATGATAAATTTGCGACTTTTCGCGCCTGTCCGGTACATTTACAATATAATTAGGCTCTGACATTTGACTCTCAATAGTGCCTGGCCCTATCCATGATACGGATAATTTATTGGGTTTACTTGTGGCTAAAACCAGCACTTTGTCCCCGGGATTAAATTTCCGATTTACCGCATTTCTGTCATACCAGATTTTGCGTTTCTCCCTTTTTTCCTCCATCTGCTCCCCTGCGAGCTCTTGACACCTTTGGAGTCTGTTTATCAATTCGAAAACATACTCCGTCACTGGGTTTTGCTCCTCTTCCTGCTCTGTCCATTTCTCAAATAGCAGGGTTTCCGGGGTTCGCAGATTTCTCCCATGAACCAACTCGGCTGGGCTGAATCCCGTTGATTAATGTGTTACCGTCCGCAAAGCTAACAAAGCATAGGGTAAACTCCTCTCCCAACTTTCTCCACTTTCTAAACAGATTACCTTCAATAACCGTTTAACTGAACGATGCCAACGCTCAATGCAATTTGTCTGTGGGTGGTGTACACTACTGTGAGTTATTTTAATTCCAAATTTTTCTAAGAAAGTTGAGGTTAAGTTACTCATAAAACAAGCCCCTAAGTCTGTTTGGATTACTTTCGGAAATCCCATTCTACTAAATACTATCATTAACGCGTCGATCACTGTTTCCGACCTTGAATCGGGTATCGGGATAGCCTCTGGATACCTCGATACTAAACACATAGCCGTGAGCATATATTTATTTTGATTTTCCGAAGGTGGGAGTGGTCCCACAATATCACAGTTTATATGCGTAAAAATTGCAGTAATAATGGGAACAAGTTTAAGAGGGGCTTTTTTTTGCTCTCCTGCCTTCCCAATTTTCTGACAAGGATCACACGATTTTACATAGGCTTCAGCCTCTTTAATGATATTTGGCCAGAAAAAATATCGCAGCAATTTATCCTTAGTTTTAGTCATGGCCACATGACCGGATATTAAACTGTGACAAAGATTCAAAATTTCATTCCTATATTTCCGCGGAATAATTAGCTGACGTCTTTTTCTCCTCTGTGATCTGTAGCAATTCTGTACAGCAAACCTTGATCTATTGTTAAATTCGATTTCTCCTCTTTCGCGCGCGCCCACAACTCCGTCAGGCTTTCATCTTTTTCCTGCTCTTGGCGAAACTCGTTTTTCCCAACGTGCGCCAGAGCGGTGATCCTATCCTCCTCTAACTCGGGGAGGAAAATTGATTCTTCCGTACCCTGATTTTCCGTAGGCTCGCTCTCTGGCGACATTTCTGCCTCTCCTTGATCATTCCCAGCGCTTTCACTCGCCAGACTGGTTTTCGGCGCAGTTTCGTTTTTACGCCTTTTTGCTCGCGTTTCGACTGCATGGATTAATTCGGGTTTTTGTTTTTTCTCTCGATTAATTTCTGCGTCTCATTTCCCAGTAAATAATAATCCATGAGAACTTCCTTATCCGCTACCGCGGCTTTCGTATTAATTAACCCTATTCCCTCAATTTCTAATTCAATATTGGCTATGGGTAGACATCTCACTTCGTTGGCTAAAGCTGCTTTAACCCACACGGTTTCCCCGTTTAATTGCTGATTAGAAATTATTTTATGAGGGGCAATATCGAGGCACGTCCCAGAATCACGTAAAATGGTAAACTTTTCCCCATTTATCTTGGCTTCACTTAAATAAGGTTCAAAAGCCGGGTTTAAATTCTCAGCGTCTCCTACGTGATTTACTTTTTCAGCCTTCTCTTGTCTGCTTTTCCAGACTGGGCAATTTGGCTTAATGTGATCGGGGGAAGAGCTCACATAGCAAACAATAGGTTTTCGGGCCTCAAATAATTTAGATCTTTCCGTCAGATCAGACTTATCCCTCCAATTTTTTTGTTCTGGGGCATTTTTCTCAACCCTATTTTTATCAAAGTTGCGAGGTTTATCTAATTTCTTTTCTAGTGGTGGTTTCGGGGTCCAACTTTTCTTATTATTTCTGCGAACTGACTCGTACGCGTCAAACTTCTTAGCTAACTCTCGCGGTTCATTGAGAGAGCTCCACGAATCTATGAAATGATCTTTCATTTCGAAATTAGCCCGTTTCTTTAACTGGTCGGCCACCATTAATTTCTTTAGATCCTCAAAATTTGTCACTTCTACTCCCTCTAACCACCCATTTAAATATGTATCTAAATCATAAGCTAGATCATGCCAAAGAGTTCCCGGTTGTTTTTGGTGTTGCATAAATTTAATTCTAAAATTTTCCGGACTTAATTTAAATCGATCTAATAGCATTTGTTTGACTTTCTCAAAATCGTCACTAATTTCTTGGGGTTCTTTTAAAATTAATTCCGCGAGTTCTACGGGCAATAAATCTAATAAATTAGTCACTAGATCCTCGTCATCTATTTCTAACTTCCTAGCTTGTCTTTGGAATAACGCAAGAAATAATGCCATGTCCGATTTCTCCGGTTCAAATTTTTGCATAACCGATTTTAGTGATTGTCGGCTGGGGCGTTCGCTACGAGTCGAAGCTAGACTTACTGTTTCTGAATGTTGGGCTATTTTAAGTTTTTCTAACTCTAATTCATGTTTCCTTTCCGCTTCTCTTTCAGCGATTTTTTTCTCTTCAGCCTCCCTTTCCGCAATCTTTTCCGCCTTCCTTTTCTCTTCCGCCTTTCTTTCTAAGAGATCCTCCCGTATTAACTTAATTTGAGCTAGGGCTAGGTCTTTATTATAATCTGGAGACTTTTGAATTTTCCCTATGATATCACTTATCCTATCCGAAGTTTCAACAATCACTCCGAATTCGACTGCGAGCTCTTGCAGTTCCGCTTTCCTATACTGCCCTAATTCTGACATGTTTACCTAATTCTAAATTCACAATTTAATCTTACACAATTCCCAAAAAAATTTCTACACAATACCTAACACTTTTACACAATTCCTAACAATTTTACACAATTCTTACAATTTTACCCAATTCCAAAAAATACATATACAAAATTACACTAATAAAACCTATAATTCAATTTTTCAAATTTTTGGGGTGTATAAAATTCCAATACAACACGATTCAAATAATTAAAACTTAATATTCAATTCTACACATTAAATTTGAAATATTTGAAATCACAACCCTTTCCAGGAAAGAAACCTCTTTCCGTAACTTATTTGATTCACTTTTAATTTTCATAAATTACACAAAACAATATGAAATTACTGTGTTATCTTTCTCAAGATATTTTAACACCCTTTTTGTTTTCTCAAATAATATCTGTTTTCAAATATAATCCTTCTCATTTAAAACAAGATAATCAAATATGTGCAAATCAATTAATATTTTTCCAAACTAAACAAATATGAGTTATATTTAAATTAAATTTACCTATAATTTAAATTCCTCCCTCTTTTTACTTAGAGTTTCTAATATTTGTGATATGCCATATTTAATTTTTCCAAAAACAATGTTAATTTAAGGTTTACTCTCCCTTAATAAATTTCTAAATAACTTTTAACTTTATACATTTATCATCTAATACCTTAAATAACAAAAATTTTACAGCCTCACTAGAAAAGTTTGACTCACCCCTGTTTTGTTGTCGCTGCTCGAGTTCCGTCCTTCCTTCTGGCACTTATGATGGGCTCTCGGATCGGCACTCCGTATGGAATTCGGGATGGGCTCCGGATAATTCAGGCTGAGGGCTCTCCTCTCTGTCTTAGAGATTCTAGTCGATGCGACGTAGATGTATCCTCCGTTGATTTGATGGTTCGACGTACTCCGCTTCGTCTATCCTTCCGATCCTTCCGTTGAGTCTATCACGTTTCTATCGTCCGTAGTCCGTACTTCTTCAGGCAGTGTAGTATTTCTCCAACAATCATCCCTCTAGCGCTGCCACCAAGTTAGTATAGCTGTGGCGTTTCGGACTTTCGGGCGAGGGTTCTGGTAGCGAATGAGAAAATCCCGTCACAGCAGAAGTTGATAAGAAAATTAATTTAATTAAAATTTAAACAAGATTCTATGTACAACCGTTAGTTACAATATTGATGTTGGAGGATTATATACAATGGCTAGGAGTTACAGCATGGATCGATAGTTGAGCGGATGCTTTTAACAAACAGTTTCAGTGGATCTCCGTGATCCGAAATTCGATTTACTGAAACAATACTTGCACCGTTCCAGGTACAGAAAAGATATAATTCAGTCCTAGGATAATTTAACGTAAAATGTCTCTTACGAGCTGACCTGCACACCTTCCCTGGTGACAGAAAATAAGCTGACCTGTGTTCTCTGCTCCTAGAAGAACACAAAAAAAATCACTAAGTCTCGCTACCTCTCCTGGTAAACGGGACAAGAAAAAACCCTCCGACCTTCACTGGCCGAAGACAAGATACGAATCCCCGACTCTCTGCTTCCAGCCCTGCTCCTGGGGAAACTCTTTCTCTCGATGGCAACCCGCGCTCCTCCCTCATTCGCTGAGCGGGCGGGCGCCTTCTCGTCTGGCCGAAGAAATTCCTCAGAAACTCCGCTGTTCTCACGACCATCAGGGCGTACTAGCAGGGCAGCTTCTTTGTACTTTAGTGTCACAGTTCGAGACAGTCTGGAGCCAAACTATTGTAAGTATCAGCACACCTGCTCTGTGTAGAGATTAAGGTCTGGCCAACTTTAATTAATTGGAAGGGGGGCTGTATGCCACAACTGCACAAGTAAAAATGAGTAAATAACATTTTTTACAGTCAATAGTAAAAAAGGGTCCAGCAAAATCTAAACCAGAAGCATCAAAAGGAGGATGTTCCTGAATTCTGTCAGGGGGTAGAGGAGCTACCACCTGATTACCAGCTTTTGATGAAAAACGTCTACAAATCAAGCAGTTTTTTAGAACTGTTTTTAAGAACTGTCTGCATTTAAAAATCTAGAACTGTTCTCTTAGGTGGATTAAAGTAGTATCTAGACCCAAATGGCCCATTTTTTATGTGAACATCAAAGATGAGTAATTCAATGAATTTATCGTTGGTTGGAAGCAGTGGGGGAGTATTTGGCCTGATCATTATTACTTGAAAACTGCACGCGTCCTTCCAAACACAAAAAGTTATTTTGGTTAACTTCACAATTCAAACTGTAAATTCTAGAATTTTTATTTACAATACCCTGGGAAGTTGTTGTATTTCACTCCCGAAATGCTCATGTTGAAATGTCTTGATCCAAGTATCAAAGGCCTCCTTAAGTTCTGAAGCACATATGGGTCCCCGGCATTTTTGAGAGCCAGGATTGGCATTGTGGTCAAACCTTCTTATCCAAGCTGTCACGCGCAAAAGTCGAGAAAGTTACTGTATTCATTTACTTCAATGATCTTTAAGAAAGAATGATGATTAGTAAAACAGACAGTATTTACTGCTACTAATACAGCTCGTAGCTCTTTCGAAATTAATTGTTCAACATTATTGTCATCAGATTGGAGGAAGGAATTTGGACCAGGCCACAAATGAACGGGTTGAGACAACCAAGAAGTGCCCATCCACCACAAGGAACTCGAAATATTACTTTTCACTGATCCTCCTCTAGTAGTGAGATCTACAGGATTCTACGATCCATTGCAAAAATTCCAGCACTCAGGAAGGGAAAGTGATTTCACTTGAGCCACTCGATTGGCAACAAAAGGTTTCCAAACTTTGGATGAATTTAATCACCCAGTGAAGAACGATTTTAGAGTCGATACAGAAATATATTTTTTGAGTAATGGCTGTAAAAATGCTCTGAATGTAATTTCCATAACGAGCACCTAGAAGTGCGGCCATTAATTCTAATCTGGCTAAGGCTAAACCTTTTAGAGGAGCAACTTTACTTTTGTAAATCACAAAACTTATGTTAATTTTTCCTTCACTAGTTACACATCGGAATTTTGCTGCAGACAAATACGCCTTAAGACTGGCGTCTAAGAAAACCATGAAGAAATATTTCACTAACATTTTCCGTTGAAAAAAGTTTAAGTTTGATGTTAAAACTTTCCAATTCAGAAAGTTCAGATCACCATGTTCTCCATTTTATTTTTCTAAGTCATATGGTAAATTTTCATCCCATTGTAGACCCTTTTCCCACTATTCATGAATGAGAATTTTAACTCTGATTATAAATTTCCACAAGGATTGAATATTTTAGAAATTATACTCAATATATGTTGTTTCGTGAATCCAAATTCCAAAGAATCCCTAATATCCCTTAAATCTAATTTAATTTTATCCTTACTTGCATCCCACTTTAATCTAAAAAATTATTCTCCTTGCCCGAAATCCATATTTCCATCGTGCCCGTTTTCATGCCAAAGTTGTTTTAATTCATCACAATTACTTTTTAATTTCCTGAGTTTAAATCCAGCGGTGCGTAATACTATTTCTATTGCCAAAGAGGTTAACTCACAATCATCACGTGCAGTTTTCGCTCCATTACTCTGTTGGATTGTTCTTATTTTTTATTTTTTACTCCAAATTTTATTTAATAAATTTTAATAAAAGGAAATTATTTAATATATATTTCAAAAATTATTTTCTTAATAGATGAAAATTTTACGTAGCCATTCTCTTTTAATTAAACTGTTTAAAAGAAATTTTCTACCCATCGCACTACTTTATTCTGTAGCATTCTATATAACAGCGCCACTTAACCAGTTAACATGAACAAAAATTTAATAAACACTGTATCTCAAAATAAAAATTTTACATATTAAATTTGTTGCAGATTTCACTAACACATGCTGAGGTATAGCTATCTGGAAAAATTGCATAATAAAGAATACTATATCGGCCGATATATACCCAAACTGAATTATCATAGTTTTTCATAATATATATTTCACATACATGTTAGTGAATTTTTAATAATAATAATAATAATAATAATAATAATCTGAGATATTGCTTTCCTTTAAACGGGATTGAGTTGCAGCACAGTAGTGCCACCTCTCAATCAATATATGCTCAAATTAGATCACCATAGTTTAACATAATATCTATCTCACATATCAAGTTTGGTGCAGTTTTATTCAATAGAAACTGAGATACTGCCCTCCGTTACATGGAAGGGGGGGGGGAATTACATAATAGCTGAGCACCTATTAGGTCATATATTCCAAAAATTAATCAGGGCTAGTTTAAATAAAAGTTCAACTAAATATGAAGTTAGGTTAAATTCTGTCCACTGATTCTTCAGATACAATTTCCACAAAATTTTATTAAGATGCGCAAACAAGTTCTAACAATTGTCGAATCCTATCGAGGACGTCTCAGGGAGTTTTTAAACCCTAAGTCGAAAATTTCTATGCATCCATTGCGTTCTTTTTATGTATACGGAAAAAATAAAGTGCCATTTCTGATCCTTTCACTGAATATTTTGTTCAATACTGAAATATACACTAAAACAAAATATGCTTTTCCGTTTAATTCGAGATTTTAAAATGGAAAAATAAAGTGATCTCATAAGTTTTTAAAATACTTTATAAAAATTTAAATAATTGTTTAACTCAGCTCCATTTTCCCTTAAAATATTGACTATATGTTTTCTACAGGTATAAATGCTTAATAAATTTCTGTTTCAAATGTTGAACTTTGAAACATGATTATTGCGGATGTAAGAAGGGGAAGGGCAGATGTGGATTGCATTTATTTAATTCTCGCTGACCGTGCAAAGTCAAACGTCAGGTCTTGGGAAAGTCGTGTCGTTATGTGAGGCGGTAATTTAAAACATGTAATCCGTTTTGTTCAGTTTTCGCGTTATAATGACTTGGATAAGCTTTAGAAAAGGTAAAAATGTAATATTTTTAACCAGTAATATTCTCTATGTTTTATTTATTAAAGTCTTATTTTAATGTCAATTAAACAATCATTTTCATATCTGTGTAAGTTCTTAAGCCTAACTTTTGATACTTGTAAGCAGCGTTGTATCGCAGAAAAAACTGCTCCTGTTACAGAAAACCGCTTAGAAATTATGGATTCATTTTATTAATTTAGTCTTCTGAGTTGGAAATTGTTAAAATAACTAGTTTTGGTTATTATGTTTCTGAATGAAGAAGTAACATGAAGAGTTTAGAAGATAAGAACTAATTTTAAGTGAATGCCCTTCCATACTGGTCATTATGTATTTTAAAATGCTAGTTGCAAGGGCGTTTTCTTGAATATTCTTATGAAGAAAATTAAGAAGGTTCGTAATTCTTTTTTTCTTTTCTTTTTAAATTCTGAAGTATTTATTTAATGTTTATATGATTATATATAATCTAGGTTATGCAAATTGCATATTTTTAAAATAATATCCTAAGTTTCACCGGCTTATAATTTTAAATATCTCTTTACTGTTATTTATTAAATAAAATACATTAACTTGTTTAACTGCATAATAAAACAAAGATTCAATTCAATTTTATTCCACATCTTTAAAGATATTCTGCTTTAAAAAAAAGAAAAAGAAAAAAAAAAGACGATTTACTATATTATTTATTAATAATAATAATATTTACATTTATTAATTATTTAATATGCCATGAGAGCATAATTACATCAAATGAGTAAAAATTGCGTTCACTCAGTTTAAAGAAATTTAAACATTTAAAGAATACCAATTACATTGCCATGTGGAATAAATTTAAACTAGTATCGCCCAGTGGTCGAAACTCGACCATTTTTTTTGCAAAGCGAGGCAAAGCAAAGTTATTGCCTTGTCCTAAACGGAATCCAAATGCAACACAGTTGCGGCAATTGTTTGCCGATATTCACTTCTCTCTGTACATGTTAGCCTTTCCTGAAAGGAGAGAAAATCGCAACGTGAAAACGCCCCTCGTTGGGTGATACAAGGCCAAAAGCTAATCGGTACCATGTCAAACCAAGGTCCAACCAAGTGCCAAATTCTGTTAAATAAATTCGATTGGTTCATAAAGTACAGTGTTTGAACAAAAAAATAAATAAATAAATAACTAAAATAAAATAATAATAATAATATGAAACAATATTTCGTACAATGCTTACATCTGGCATGTATATTTTAGTGTTACGCTTTTGATCGCCAAATAAGAAAAATAAATAAATAAATAAATAAATGAAAAATATACAGACACGACATTATTTCATTATTTAAAACATGAAAATCTGACATTGACAGATTTTAATTTAGTGCCAGAGGCCTACTGCTAAACTTGTTAATATCGACAAATTCTTCTTTAGTTAATTCGTGACGATCTAAATTCCATAATAAAGTTTTCATTAAATCAAACCAATGTGTTTCAGCTGCAGATACTGTAACAAATAACGTTGGAAGTCCAAACTGTCTTGTAGCCGCAAAACAACCTTTTTTGCTCTTTTTCCCAATGAGGGGAGGTGTGCCTTGGGGGGGACTCATGTCAAAGGTGTGCCTTGGGGGGGGACTCGTGTCAAAGTTGTACCTTGGGGGGGACTCATGTCAAAGTTGGGCCTGGGGGGGACTCATGTCAAAGTTGTGCCTTGGGGGGACTTCATTCAATAAATCCCCATTCAATAAACCGACTGAAATAGGCCCTTAGCACTATTAAGAGTGTATTATAAAAATTCGACAACGCTGTACCGACTGAAAGAGGGGTACCTTGGGGGGGACTCATGTCAAAGTTGTGCCTTGGGGGGACTTTATTCAATAAATCCCCATTCAATAAACCGACTGAAATAGGCCCTTAGCACTATTAAGAGTGTATTATAAAAATTCGACAACTCTGTACCGACTGAAATAGGGGTACCTTGGGGGGGACTCATGTCAAAGTTGTGCCTTGGGGGAACTTCATTCAATAAATCCCCATTCAATAAACCGACTGAAATAGGCCCTTAGCACTAATTAAGAGTGACGTATAAAAATTCGACAACTGTACCGACTGAAATAGGCCTCTAGCACTAAAAAGATATTTTTCAAAAATGGTAAAATTGAGTTCGGGAAATTTCAAAACGTGTAACTTTATCGAAAACCGAAAATCTAAAACTTTTCTGAATCTTATGATTTCTACTTATATATGCAGAGGAAAGAATAATAACTCCACTTCTTAAAAAATAAAATAAGTAGTCAATTTCACTTAATTAAAATGCAAGGAAATCTCAAAACGTGTAAATTCATCGAAAACCGGAAATCAAAAGTTTTTACGTATCTTCTACTTGCTTCTTATACCCACAAAAGCTAGCAATAAAGACACTTTTTTAAAAAATAAGTAGCCAATTTCAGTTAATTGAAACGCAAAGAAAGCTCAAAACATGTAAATTCAGCAAAAAACCTCTTCCGTTGCAACATATTAGTATCTTATATCAGATACTTTATTTAGACATTTAAAAACAAATTTAACTTCAAATTATGATAGAATATTTACCATTTTCCTTTTATTTAGTATATTAGTTGAATATTTATTGTTTAAATATCACCCATTCAAATGAAATGTTTATGTTTACATTCGAAACTGGAAGTTTGCCATTTTTTTTCTGGAGTTTTGTGATTTTAAATTAAAATTTTATCAATTTTACAGAAAAAATAACTCAATCGAACACATGTAGACAGCAGACAGTAACTTATACATAACCCAAATATCGGAATTAAATTCGGCAGATAATTTCCATTATTTTTCAATAATTTTTTACAAAAAATCCAATGGACGATTAACGTAGAAAATCTTTTTCATGGCTCCATGGACAGACAGTGACGTCATCACTTCGCTTGCGTATAGTGATGCTACAAATTACTGTGTCTATAGTTTTATTTGAGCTTTATGAAATTGCCAGATTTAACAACTTTCTACTTTTAGGTATTTTTTAATGTAAAGAAATATGTGTATAAAAGGGAAAAATGGGGGAAAAGGTATAAAAAATAAATGTATTTTTAAATACCTTCTTGACATCGTAAGAAAATAATATTTGTATTCGCACCTTCCGGCTAACCATACCTTTCGAATGAAACCATTTTCAACCCTCTACTCCCATAATTAATATGTTAAAAAGGGACAACAAATTTTATGCTTGCCTATTAATATATAGATACCTGCAAACATCATTTTTGTAAACTGCTGCTGTAAACTGAAAATATGTATACACACATGCACTGAAATTTAAAAATATGAAGTATGTTAAATATTTTAGAAAAAATATTTTGATTAAATATATATATATATATATATATATAAGTATTTGGAAATTTTTAAAATTTCTTCCTTCTAACTAATTTTTCATTTTTCATTTCAATTTCTTATTATAAATTAACAATATATTCTAAACTCAATTATATATTATTTTAGCGGTGTATTGGTACATTTATTTTCGAAATTATCTTTTTATGTTGGAATATTAAAACTTTCTATGAACTTCAGCCTTCAAATATATTTATAAACTATCCATGGACTTACAAAGTAGTACCCAGAAATGTTTAGAATATACAGGGTGCAAAGTCGAGAGCAGGTCTTTATTTGCGCAGCAATTGGTTTCAGACGTCCTCCAATTAGAAAATGCATTAAAAAAAAAAAAAAAAAAAAATGTAAGCATTCATTATATGACATGTTTAAATTAAAAAGACCAATTTATTAAAAATCGCAAAAACTGATAATTTTTATACAATTTTCATGACGATAATAGTAAAAGTTGAGTTCCAACCTAAAAAATATAAAACGAAAAGTTTCATTTTTGTGCACCCAAAATTGTCTGAGATAGTTAGTTTCAAAATTTAGGATTATTTCGCATTTTCTCGGGACTTATTAAAAAGTCAATGAAAAATTCTTTAATAAACCCAGGGAAAATGCAAACAAATTCCAAATAGGATTTTCAAACCGATCCCTTTTTGAAGGCCGAAATATGTTAGAAAATCTAAACTTTAATTATCTTGTTCCATTTTGGGAGAATAGAAATGAAACTTTTTGTCAGTATGAGTGTCAGTTTTCCTAAATATGACTATAGGGATCTGGAACTATATAAAAAGCTAGTTTTTGTAATTTTGAAAAAATAGATATTTTAAATTTAAACATTTCATACCACAAATGCTCATAGTCTTTAAAACATTTTGTAACTGAAACTATATATTTGCGACCAATAGTTGCGGAGATAAAGGTATTCTCGTCACGATGCTTTGCACCCTGTATTTAAAAAAAAAAAAATTATATATATATATATATATATGTATGTATGTATAAATGAATTTTTAATCTTAGTTAAAGCCAAGCAACAGATATAAGATCCCTGAAACCAGATAGAACAATGAGAAGGAAATTACAACAAATTTAAATAACCTGGGGAGACTGATTGTGATTTGTTGAAACATTTATTTTTTTTATTTTTTTATTTTTATTTTATTTAACTTCAGTCTAATCATAAATGTATTCCTATCTTGTTAGTTGCAATTTTAATAATTTTGCCGGAGCGTAAAAACCACATGAAACTCAGATCAAAAGATACAAACAAGCAACGAGGAAATAAAAAATTAAGACAGCATTTTAAACATTTTTTTTTTTTTTTTTTTTTTTTTTAGGAAAAGCTTAGAACGATAAAAAAAAAACTCGTCAGGGGTGACCTTTTTCCTCGTTGAGCACCAATGTACGATTTCGATCGTTAGCAGCTATAATAGCAAATTGCTAGCGGGCACCCTATCGTACAAGAAATTAACTGAAGTTAAAAATGAAGAATAATTTGGAATAAATTATCTAGTTCAAGAAATCAGAGAATCAAACAGAAAACAACCATGAAAAACAAACATTAATCATAGGATGACGCATTCGGAATCACAAGGATTAAAACAAGCAAAATAATTCAAGAGTTTAGTTGTACATAGCAGATGAAGAATAATGATACAACATAGCAACAGGGATATAAATTACTTTTTTTTTATTCAAATAATGTTTGAGAAATTTTAACATACTTACTATTCCTTTAATTTCAACATATATGCATGAAAAATTCCAGATTTTATGACAGTAATTCCCAAAAAGTGTCATAACAAGTCTATATCCCATAAAAAATTCCTTAAATTTTTGCATTTTTGAAAAATTTCTTTTTTTCCCTAATCTGAAGATAATGACGTTATAGTATTAATTACGAAACTTTGAATAAAAACCATAAAATGCAAGAACTCGCGACTGCTACAAACTAAGCACGGCTGCTACAAACAAAGCGGCAACACATTCAACTTACTCAACGTGCTTGTTTGCAGCTCTCGTGCCTACAATGCTCGCCTGATATAGGGTTGTGTCTTCTTTTGACCCGAAACAGTTGGTGCGAGTTCTTGCATTTTATGGTGTTTATTCAAAGTTTTGTAATTTATACTATAACTTCATTATCTTCAGATTAGGGAAAAAAAAGAAATTTTTAAAAAATGCAAAAATTTTAGAAATTTTTTAAGGTATAAAGAGACGTTATGACACTTTTTGGGAAAAACTGTCATAGAATATAGAATTTTTTATGCATATACATTGAAATTAAAGGAATAGTAAGTATGTTAAAATTTCTCAAACATTATTTGAATTGAAAAAAAAAAGTAATTCATATCCCTGTTCATGTGTTGTATCGTTATTCGTCATCAGCTATGTACTTTTTACTTCTAAACGCTCGTACTGAGGTGATTTTTTATAATGACGTCATATTTTTTTTTTTTTTTTTACTACACGATTTTAGAACGTTTACAGTACGTTTTCTAGAACGTTCTGAAAATGTGTATAACGTTTTGAAAACGTTCTAAAAACGTTTAGAACGTTCTGAGACCTTACACATAGAACGTTCTCAGAAAGCTTCTATAACACCGATGGTGATAGTTACACGTTCATTGAACGTTCTCTGAACCGTACTATTGTACGTCTTCAAGATGGACAAAGACGTCTATAACACGTTCAAAGTCAACGTTCTTAGAACGTGTTTGTAGAACAATTTTTGAACGTTCAGAGAACGTTTCGGTGCTGCTCGGGATTGTACAAGGTGTCGACGTATAAAGAATTTACCATTTCATAAAAATTAGGATATTTATCTTTACATTTCTCTATGTGAAATTTTAAAACGCAAGACCACAAAACTTTTAGATATTTTCTATCCTCTTCCGCAATTTCAATCATAAGGAAAGCCTTCTCTAGATTTCCGCAAAAGCAACTTGATTTTCCCCAAATTTAAGTATAACATCCAATAAAGTTGGATAAAGATTAACTCCTGATTCAAAAGAATCGTTTAAGGAATTTTTACTTTCATACGCTTTGAAGCTGCAAAATACCATCCGAACGTGAGTAGTTTCTTTATCATTCCTTATTACTGCTCTGTGGGGAATATAGTATCCTGAATTCATATCCTCGTCAGTACATTTTTCCACAATATTACATTTCAATTGACCCGATACAATTTCCTTGTACTGATAAAAAATTTCAGTATTTTTTTTCCAATTTAATTTTTAATGAATTGGAACGTGTGCTCGCGACTGCTGGAATTTTGTTTATGTTTGTATTTCCGTTTGTGTTTCGCACGTTCCAAGAATGCTTAACCCTGCTGCTGTGTTCATTACGAATGAACGAAATGGACATTCATTTTTAAATGTACGAAATGGAGTCCAAACGAGATAAAAAATTATTAAATTCAATATATAACTGTACTTTCATTTCCTATTTCTCAATTAAATTTATATAACAATTTATATAATGTTTTTATGGAGTGTAGTCTACATAAAATACAAATTTTCATGTATGTCGATGCTGGATTGAAATGGACCCGAACACAGCAGCAGGGTTAGAAATAATTATGCACTATTAATCTATTGTTTGTCTTCTTGAGGTCTTCCTTTCTTATTTCTCTTTACTAAGAATGGAATTTTTTCAAATTTTCTCTCATTTAAACCTGCTTTGTTTTATAGTTGCTGTAGTGTAGTTAAAGAAACTATGCTGCTAAACACTTTTTCTGAATCTCTTTTATGTTCTAAATGTAATACAAACAGATTTTATAAGCAATGGCTTTTTAACTTACGGTCATCTCGCTTGGATGAACAACATGGCCGCCTAAAATCAAATTTTTAACGTCCAGAAATTTTTATATCTTGCTAAAAACCCTTTTACCCATATTTCGTTAACATTTAATTATTTTGCCATCTCATGGGTTATTATTATTTTTTTTTTTTTTTCATTCAAAAATTTATACTTTTTGTGGCATTGTTAACTGCCTTATTCTTACCATTTTTGAAATTATTTCTAAAATTACAATTTTACTGACAATTGCGTTTTGTTTTTAACACTGAACTCAAAGGTAAAGTGTATGTGGAGGATAACATAATAAAATCTGTTCGAAAATTTGCTTTTTAAACGATAAAATTGGCGGTTTTAGAAGGCGAAAAGGAAAATATCCAAGAGCGGTTTTTTTTTTCGCTTAGTGTGTGTATATATATATATATATATATATATATATATATATATATATATATATATTTTTTTTTTTTTTTTTTTCTTTGCACTTCTTTTAGAGAGTGTCAACGTCAGTCAACACAGAGAGTTTATTTGACATGTTTTTATTCACATCGTCCATGGGTCTCTTTCATTTCTCCCCCTGACCCTGACAGGGAAAATTGGGTCTGAATAACTGTTAAACAACTCGTCAAACAGCTGAATCTGATAAAGGCTACTTACATGATGTATGTAGTTCTACTTTGGACGATGATCATAAGTGCCAATGCCGTTTTGAAATGGAAAATTGGAAGGGGAGAGAAACTCTGAGGAAGTAAACCGTTTTTTGTGTGTTTAATTTACCCCTTCTTTGTGGAGATTAATGGCATATTTGGTTGTGATAAAAAAGAGGGGAAAGGCTTTAAATTTTTTCATGTTTCACAACGAGGATTGCCACTTTTCTTTTTTGATGAGCAATTTAGAGGACTGCTAATGTAGGGGGTTGTTGTTAATGTAGCGGGGAATGTAATATTGAACACATTAAAAAGTTATAGCGAGCTTAAATATACTATATATACATATATATATATATATATATATATATATATATATATATATTTTTTTTTTTTTTCGTAAAAAATAAAGAAAGAAAGAAAAATGAAATAATGAAATAAGCATTTTATTGGTGGCCAATAAATAAGCTTATCAATTAGGAAAAGGTGAAAATCATAGAATTGTTTAAGTAGGAAATATAAACTAATGTGAGAATCAAGCTACTTCTTTTTCTGGTTTGTTATACGTATAATATTACAGTTTAAGGTATAGTATAGTATAAGGTATAGTATAAGATATTGTCCTTTAACGCTTTAAGTACATTTTAAAGGACAATTCAAAGTAGTTTCAGATACTGCTTTATTTAACACACATTTCTTTGTGAGGGGCAGGACGCTGTACAAATACATTCAACACCTGTTAAGGTAATGTAGTTGCATTTATAGAATAATTAGGAATCTTGTTAAATTTTATAGTTTATTTTGAATTATTTAAAGAATTTCCTCTCCCAATAATCTTGGAAACTTAATGAATAAATTTCGAGCAGCCCTGTATAATTTCTTTCATTTATATTCACACCAAACAATGTACTTAAATTGAGTACATAAAATAGTAATAATAATAATAATAATAATAATAATAATAAAACACTTTGATCTTAACCAAGAGGCCGAGAAGTGATATAATAATAAATAATAATAATGCCATAACACAACTTGAAATGCACTTCAAGCCACTTCCAGTCTGAGAATATGAGAACTGATATATGAGAAAACAATAAGAGATGAATCTGAGAATATGAGAAACTGATATATTCCAAACTTGTATATGAGAATTATATGAGTGCCCCTATGAACGATGAATAAATACTTTGCATATTATATTCTATCTTTAAACATGTCTTTATGCGTATAAAAATGCATGTCAGTTTCATTATATATAAACATTACTTGAGAGATATTTTGTACGTATTCCATGTACGTAATGCATTTGAATAATTTCGTATGTACCCGTTTTACGAACTGTTTCTTCGTACGTATGTACGTGTAAACCATTTGTTTCAAGTAGCATTCTCATAGACACTGAATGGTCGTAGAATGGCTTATTGAGTTCATATGGAGTTCATCATAGAGAGGAAGTTCAATTGGGATTACTTTAGTCCGCAATTTACCCACTGATAATTGTTACTCAGTTAGACCTTTCCTTGTTTGAATCAGAGAACCTGAAATGTATTAAGAAAAAAAAAAAAAAAAAAAAAAAAAAACTAAGCTTCAAAAAACTAAGCTTCAAAAAACTGACTTACGCACAATACTTCCTCTAACATATGCGTATAAGATAATATAAAATATTTAGGAATTTTAAATTAGAGTGTCTCTTGTAAACTTAAATTTTTCTCATTTATTAGTATAAAAGACTATTTTTTCATAATCGAGTTCCTTCTTACACTTGAAAATGTAAATACTTTTAATCTGTTTGTAACTTAGCAGAAAATAGACATGATATTTCGTTTATAATGTGAATGAAAAAATGAATTTTTTTATTTGCAACATTACATTTCTTAAAATAAATCTTTAAAAATAAAATAAAAAATATAAATAAAATAATAATTGTAATAAAGATAAAATAAATAAATAAAAATTATAATAGTAATTAAACCTAATATTTATTTATTACTTTCTTCTATCACTAGAAGCGCCAAGATTTCTCCCTACCTAGAAGCGCCAACGGCAGTCAATTTGACTGCTCCGTGAATTAAATGCAGATTTGAAATAACATACGTTTAATAAAACTTTACACTATTTTTAATTACTTTATAGAATATTTTTAAGAACTTCTTTGGTGAAAAACATATTAATTTTTATAAAAATATACAATTATTTTATCTAAATTTCCACTTACCTTCTATAAAAAAAATAAAAAAAAAACATTTTATTGCTCTTTACAATTTTTACACAGCACAACTTTATCTACTTCAGACGTACATTTCCCACACACATAATACGAAAATTTTTTACACATATCACTTGTTTTGTTGTTGTTACAATGTCCTATCTGGCACTAACGTCTTTTCTTTGAGAGTCTTATGCTGGGGCAGGGAATTTCTACAGGCAATTTTGAGCTCGTTTTTCTATTTAAATGAATTTCTCTTAATTCCTCCGCTAACTGAAATAGGAAGTTCGCCGTGAAATGTTTTTATCAATTAATTCTTGATAGATGACAAAAGCATTAATTGCTGCTAAGTCTAGTACATTATAGAAAGTATGTACTGGCCACCTTCTCGAAGCAGCCCGAACAGAATATTTTCGCGCCATCTGGTCGACAATATCAACACCGCATTTAGTTTTATTGTAGAATTCTACAGTTTCTGGAAGTTTCTTCTTATGTTCCTAATCAATTTTTACATCTGGATGCAAGGTACTTAGCAACAGAACATTTTTATTTTTATTTTTTTTGCCTTGATGAACTGTGAGTGTAGATTCTCCATTCTTTAGTAATACAGATTCATACAGTGCAGTTTTAGAATTCCTTACTTCGAGAGGAATTTCTTTTCGATGTCTCCTTACTGTGCCCGTTTTTTTCTTTTCGAGTTTTTTAGCTAGAGATAATGATGAAAAATAGTTATCAGCCGTCACATTTCGTCCTGTATTCAAGTAAGGGTTTAGAAGGCGCATAACTACACTTTCAGGAAGACTTTCGTTTTCATTTCTTGATTCATCTCTTCCAAGATACGGAAAAGCATTGCACATAAACTTTGAGTTTACATCAACTGGCATCCAAAATTTGATCCCGAATTTGTCCGGTTTGTTTGGCATGTATTGTGTGAACTTGCATCTAGTTTTCGATGGAAACAGTTGTTCATCCATAACTAAATATTCACCCGGGTTATAGGAACTACCACAGTTTTCTATAAAATTGTTCCAAATATCTGAAAACAAAGCAAATTTATCAGTTTTTAAGCGTTCAGACCTCGTTGATTTCATGCCAAACCTTAGATATTTCATTATATCTCGAAAACGATTGCAAGGCAATGTTTCACGAAAAAAAGGTGGGCCCCACGTATTATTCCAGAGAAAATCATAATCCATATCATTGGATCCGTATGCTCCTCTAGCATATATGATAGCAATAAAAGCATCAAGTTCTTCTAAAGATACACTCCAATTTTCTTCATTATGTGAAACTGCATTTGCTTCAATGCATCTTTTTATATGGAACAACATCGACTCATCTACAAGCAGTCTCTATGCACTGGTCACATTTTTACCGACTTTTCTTTTTGCATAGGATGTTGGACCTGGTACCTCTTTCAGCACATTTTGGGAACCATATTTCCCAGATTCTCTTTCTAAGTCAGATATTACTATCCAGGAAGTTACGTCTTTTGCGATATATGTAGATCCTTTTACATGGTTTTTGATATAACATCCGGTTCTGTTTCCTGATTTTGAAGAATCAAGTTTTCTTTTTGATCCTGTATGTTTTGAAGTACTGGAACCTATAATAAAAAATATATAAATTATTATACGTGCATTTTTATCATTAATATTTTTCAAAAAATCAAGTACTTCAAAATCAAAACATGAAAGAAAAGAAAAGAGTAAAGAAATATATTTTTTTACCTGTTTCAGCAGATGAAGAAATTCGACCAGGCTGAATGTCCAGGTCCGTTGCCTGCTCATCTACACTTTCCTCAGAACCACTAGAACTGTTTTCTCAATATTTCCTAAACATTCATAACTGATTTCATCTAAATTGCTTTCTTCAACTTCAGAATCATCGTCGGATATCTCCTGTAAAACTCGTAAATACTCATCTGGACTGAGATATTTTCGTCTTCGAGCAGCCATCATACCGTCATTGAAAGAACAAAATTTCACAACTCAGTGAACAAATGCAAAATTCAAAATGATATCTATTACAAGTCTCAAAAGAGCAGGTGTGAAAGAATAAGAGAAAAAAAAAGTTGTGACGCATTTCCTTTTTCAGCGAATGAACAAAGCGTATTATCTTTCGATATATTTCGAAGATAAGAACGAACAGTAGACAGGTGTCTGGAATGAGGGGGGGGGGGGGAATTCCTGCGTTAGCAACAATAAATGAAGGGAATATGTAGGAAGTATGTTTTTCTGAAAATAGATATGTTTGAGAGTAAAGGCCAGTATCGACTTGGGCTCAAGATCAACGCTCAAAACGTCATTAATCACGCTTCCGACACAAAGAGCCAAATGTCTTGTCATCAGTTGTAGCCCTTTTTTATCAGATTGCGCTGTTACCTCAAAGGAAAGCATGCAAAATTGACAAAGATGTCTACCCCTGGCCCTCAATTATCTCAGCAGGGGATTAGATTCCATCCCCGTTCGAGGGCTTTGAGCTCCGGTGAGCTCGGCTCACCACATCAAAGGATTCTGAATAGAAACCGCCCAATGAGCGCAAGTGGAAACCGGACTTAAAAGAAAAACTCAATCGACTCATTTTTAATGGCAGTCAATTTGACTGTTCGTGGCGCTTTTAGGTATAGCTAAGCATATCTCTGTTAATTTTAATTCAATTCATTTCATATTTTGTACCGTATATTTTCAGGTTATTTTAGGCAAATACAAAAAGTTCTGAGTTCGTAAGATTACAGGATTTTTTTTAAATACAAACAAAAAGTAAAAACAGTAAAAATGACTGCTCTGGCGCTTCTAGTGCTATATGCAATAGAAGAAAGTATTGGATTCGTAAAAATTTTCGCCCTCGGGTTTTTTGATGGATTTACGCGTTTTGAGAGCTGTAGAACACGATTTGACCATTTTTAGAAAATGTCTCTCTGTCTGTCTGTCTGTCTGTGTGTGTGAGTGTGACAAAATTTTGTGGCAACTGTATCTCAGGCACAGAATTTCATTCAAACACTGAATTCACTGAATTCAACCATTTGAATTTCATTCAAATTGGTATGTAGTTGCACCTTGACATAAATTAGTGCCTATCAACTTTTTGTAAAAATTGTCTTACAGGCTGCGTTGCCCTCCCACTTTTTCTAAATTTTTAACATGGTGATATAGGACAAAATTTTGTATAAATGTGCATAAAGAGAATTATTTTTAGTAATCATTATGAAATTTACAAGAATTATTTATAACAGAGATAGTCAACTGGGAAAAATTTTTTGTATGTCTCGTCAAACCCCTGGGGGGGGGGGGGGGAAGTCCCCCCTCGAGGGGAGTAAATTTTCAAGATGGGTATCTCTCGAAAGGTCTCGTCAATACCTTTAAAACGAATGGTTGAAATATAAATCTGTGATAATTTAAAACAAAGTTAGCGATTTTTATTTTACTTTTTACGGGAAAAAAAAAAAAATAGAAAAAATTAACCAAACTCTGTATTTAGTTGGCCCCTCCCATAAACTGGTGCTGATTAGATTTGGGGATCAATCGCACAACAGGAAGCGCTGTGATCGTATTTTTTCTAAATTTTTAACATGGCAGTATATAGAACAAAATTTCGTATAAATGTACTTAGTGAGAGTTATTCTTAACCTGTAATTGGAAAATTAATACGAATTATTAATAATAGTAGTAGTTAATTAGGAAAAAAATTTTTGTGCATTTGGGGGGCATCGCTTCCCCCCCCCCTCCCCTGGGAGGAAGAACCCCATGGGGTGGGGTAAATTTCAAAGATGGGTATCTTTCGAAAGGTCTCGTCAATACCTTTAAAACGAATGGATGAACTATAAATATGTGATAATTTAAAACAAAGTTATCGATTTTTTTTTTTACTTTTAAAGAAAAAAAAAACTTGGATTTTTTTTTTTTATATATATATATATTGTTACTGAGTGAGTTTGTATAGGAAAATATAGAAGAAAGTCTTGTGGTGGCCACAACATACTAGTTTTTATTAATGTTATAGACGATTTCTTCTGATAAAATTCAATATTGCAGTTCTGTTATTAAAAAAAAAAAAAAAAAAAAAAAAAAAAAAACAATATTGTATGTAAATAATGAGTTTTAAATTTCTGTGTATATATATATATCATAGGATATAGTTTTTAATTTTGCATTAAAACTTTAGATTAGAAGTTCTTCCTACAAAAGTAATTTTTCATTTTTTTTTTTTTTTTTTTTTTTTTCTAGTTATAATTGAAATTGATCCTGACAGTTATCTAAGGAAAAAGAAAACGGATTATAAAGTTACCCATTGTTAAAGACTTTTTTCACAATGTTTCTTTTATTAATCAATGTGAAAAACAATTATGCAAAATAAAGAATAAAATTCAACTTAAAAACAATCATGTTTTATTATTAATCTTTTTTAATTGTAATTTTTCTTTGCGGAATAGGTTTTTTTCTCCCTCTAAGCTTTTACCACTGTATCGCCAGGTGAATTACTCGGATTATCAGAATGCTTTTTCTTGGAGTAACAACGCATAATTTGTCTCTTCTTTGGATTCTATTTTGTAGAAGGAAATAGTTTTAAAAATTGTTTTTGTGAGAAATATTTTTTGTAATGAAATTTTCATCAATTTTGCAAGTTTATTAGCCCATACAGGTGGATGGAGAAGGGGACTTCGGGAGTATGTAAATTAGGACTTTAATTATGGATTTTAGAAGTATGTAAATGTCAATAAATAACTTCAAACAATTGGAACAAATCATGATAGTGGGGGATATGTAAAGAGAGGCATTTAATTCCTGCCTGACATGTAAGGATTAACAAGGACAGGATATATAAGGGCTTACTCATTCTTGTTTACTTCATTTTTCTCAAATATTAATAAAGCTAGTAATAAACACACAGACATATAGGTATATATGGATATATATGTATACATATAAATACACTAACGTATTACACTGATGCATCGTGGTATTTTTAATGCGAAAAATAATTGTTGGGAAAATTAGTTTTAATTAGTGTTTCTTTTTAAATTGTTACTTTTGGTTAATAACTTAAAATATGCTTTATGGTTCTTCTTTAATTGCTTTAATATGTATACAAATATAAACACTTTATAAACTACTAATATTATATACACAGTTTTTTTTTTTTTTTGTTTTTTTTGTTTTTTTTTTTTTAGTGGAGATTTTTCGTGGAGATAACCTACGAATTTCTTTTTCTTTCTTTTTTTTTTTCTTTTTTTTTTTTTTTTTTTTTTAAGGCAAAATGAAACTCGATGTATATATTTAAAAATTCAAATCCATTTAGTACCTGACACATTTTTAAATAATTACATTTTTGTTTCATTTAGAAGATGGCACCTTTTAATAATATAATACATTTTAATCGATTAGATTTTCAATTTCATTCTTAATTGCTTTAAGTTTTACTAAAACAAAATCTTAAATGTTTATATATACATTTATTTTATTAAAATATTTAAAATGTGTAATAATTAATATATGTATATATGTAAAGGAATTAAATTATTCATTATATATATATATTTACAAAGTGGGCGAATTTTTTGAATGAGAAAAGTGCATGAGGTAATTAATAGCACATGTTGGCGAAATTTGATTTGATAAATTTAGCTGATATACGTGTTTTTTTTTCATATGCTGAAACCGAAAATGAAGCCAGTTTCTCTCGATCACGTATAGTTTTTATCAATATAATGTGTTTACCGACATTTTTTTGTTTCTAGTAGTTTCTAGTATGTTTTTGTGATTAATTTTATAATTAATCATGGAAACATAATGTAATTTTTGCCATATAATTATATTTACATAATTATAGTTACATAATTGCAGTCACGAAAGAAATTACATCGGTAGACACCCTGTATTGACTAGTCTACTAGCTTCAGTTTCGGTTTCAGCGTACCAAAAAACTTTAAGATATAAATTTTAGATATTTTAGATACCTGTGAAATATTTCACTATTAAGTCCCCTCAAATAAGGGAAATATATTTTTTTAAACTTATGGTGAACTAAATATTATCGACACAATATTAAGCAAACATGGCATATTTTGGAAAATATTTCTGATAATTTTATTTTAATTGTACTACAGGCCAACTTCTTTATGAAATTTTATATTTAAAGTTTAATATATGCAAAATGTAGCAAAAATTCATAAAAATTGCAATTAATGATGTGTTAACGCTTTATAGGGCCATTTGTTTTCTAGTAATGTTTTGTTAAAATATTTTTTGGATTGCGATTGATTTATAAAAAAAATTCATTTAGCTTATTACCTAAAATTAATTTGATTTTATGATTTTTTTTTTTTTTATGTAAGTACGTTTCTCACCGCCCACTGGGAGCTTCAAGGTATTCAAAGGTATCTTCATCATATATTTTGCATTTATTTTTATTTCGCATTGCATTATAGATTTTTTGTAAAGTTGGCAAATGGTCACCAACTTTAGTCAATCGTACGTCATCTGGAACAGTTTTCTTGCAACTCAGGAAACTTACAGGCCGTCCTTTGCGTTTACGACTTGAAAATCCAGAAATCAGTTGTCGTGCCAGCCGAAGTAGAAAATTTAATTGGTCTCTAGGTCCCGAATCTCTTCTACTTACTTTCCAGAGAATGAAGGCATTTACAATTGCCAGATCAATTAGGAAGTATAGGATTCGACATTTAAAAATTAATAAAGTTGGTGTGAAGTATAGTTCTCACTGCCTTATAAAGGGTTAAACAGCATTTCAAAGCCTGCTAAAATATACGTACAAGTATAACAATCTTCATATTGCTAAATATTTATACAGTTTTTGCAAAACATATGAAGCTTGTCTACTAAAGTCTGGCCGTCCCACCAGTGGCTGAAAGTTATCTTCTCTAAGATTGAAGGTTGAAGATACCGGGCTCGATCCTAGGTAAAATTACCTAATATTAGAAAGCCCCGCCAATGTCCGAGAAGTTCTGCTCTCAAAGTTTGAAGGTGGAAGGTACCGAGTTCGATCCCAGGTCGACCTTTTCTGTCTATCCAATTGGAATTTCTCATTGTTTTCACTAAAACCCACGTAAATACGAGACAGGACACCTTAGAATGACATCAACACAAAGCATTTCACATATGCCTAGAAACCTAGAATAGCCAGTCGGCTGTAATTATTAAAACCACACAGACTTAATATTTTGAGTTCAAGACGTTCTTAAGTGACGCGTATTTAAAATAAGTCCCAAGACTATCAATTTAAAGTACAGAAACACCCTAATCTAAGTTTCTTTTCATTATTTTATAAAAGAATCTGTACTTACACAACGTGTTTACTAGATCCTTACATAAATACATGAGATATATTTATACAGTTGTGTGTTTTTGTACTTGTAAATTGATATTATTAGGATTTATTGTTAAATACGTGTCAGTTTAATGTATCTTGAATGTGCTAGTAATACTAATCTTATAAGCCAACGTGATTGTGGCGATTAATGCCGACTGGCTGTACTAGAGTTCTATGCTTATGTGAAATGTCTTGTGTGGCGATTTTTTTAAGGTGTCCTATCCCATAATTACGCGAATTTTGGAGAAAACCACGGGAAATTCAGAATAAGTAGATCGAAATGCGCGAACTGGATTGTGCCTGCCACTTTCACCTACAAACTTTGAGGTCAGAGCTTCTTAGACACTTCTGGGTCTTTCAAATATTAGGTATTTTTACATGGATAAATTTATTGAGATTTCTATAATATTACACACGTGAATTTACAGAGAGTTGGATGTTTTTACAAATGTAATTTTACAAATGCTTCAATGATTTACCTGCGTGAATTTACGGAGATTTGGAGGTTTTTGTATATGTAAATTTATAGAGACTTGGATATTTTTAAATCTGTAAATTTATAGGGACTTAGATGTCTTTGCCTCTATAAATGTGCAGATACTCGGTTATTTTGACATACGTAAGTTTACAAAGACTGTGATTTATCTACAGAATAGTTTCTCTGTATTTTGTCAGAATCTCTTCTTTTTTTTAATTCTCTGTAAACTTAAATAAGACATAAAGTAACTGATTGCCAATAGATTCTCTGTAAGTTTACATAAAAAATTTTAACAGTGTGGAAATTTCAGTTTTCAGCTTGGCAATGAACGTGTTAAAATGATTATTTTAAATGTCATCGTCAGGATTTAAACGACAGTCATTAACTATAGATATAGTAATAAGACATAGATTGGTCATTGGGGGGAAAGAAAAAATTCCTTTTTACTCGGAGAAAAGTCCACGATATGGCCGTCTTTCTCCGAGTGAATACACACAGATAATTTAGAAAAAATAATTTTTGAAGAATTTATGTTCTAAAGGTGAATGAAAAATTGCAGATACAATTTAAAATTCATTTTTCTTTTTCTTTCTTTCTTTCTCTCTCTCTCTCTTTCTCTCTCTCTCTCTCTCTCTTTTTTTTTTTTTTTTTTTTTTAACTATATTTATTAATTTAGTTAATATTTAAAGTTAAACACTTTTTATATAGTAAAACTAACGTTCTTTACCCACGCCGCTGCTAACTATATTTAAAAGAATTTTGAAAATTCTATATTACTTATTAATGTAAAATCTTAAAAAATATCAAACTTTGAAAAACGTATTCCATTAAAAATCAAAACAGTTTTTATTTCATAACAATAACAAAGCAACTGATTATAAAATTATGTTTTTCATAATTTAGTCAAATATAATTTACTCTTATGATAACTTATCCAATTTCTTTTCCTGAATTTATTAGAAGAATTAAAAGACGCAATATTTCGACATTTTTCATCAACATTCTATTCTATCACAATTGCTGAGTTTCATTGGTTTCAATACCACTATATGGCTGATGCCAAATAAATTTTCGGCATCAAAAATTTTTGCATGATTACGATGAGATGATAGATCTATATAAATTACTATATGTCATGAACACTATATAGTACAAGAAATACCTTTAAAAGCATTTTTATTACACAAATAGGATAAGAAATATTTAAAGAAGAAAACGTAAAAATAAGCTTAAAAGCAATTACGTCTGACTTTTTCATAAAATATATCCAATACCATTCTTTCCAGTAACCTATCTGTCAAAGATATATTAAAACTTTACCATTTTAAATTTTCTATATACATTTTTTTTTCTTTCTTTTTTTGTATGTGTGTGATAGAGAGAGAGAGAGAGAAAAAAAAAATCAAAGCAGTGTTTGGGGAATGCCGATAGAAGTGAAAACTAAGTAACTTGTGAATTGCATCGTTGAGCTATTAGATTATTATTTTCGAATTATTTTTGGTTTGTAAAGAAGTGTTTATGATCTGTATTATATGATTCGGCACAATATTTGTAGCTACCCAAACTAAATGAACTAAGACTTATACAAAAGAAAAGCGATTCAGGATACCCCAAACCGCGTAAATCAGGTGAAATCTCGAATTCCACTTTCGATAATATAAAAGAACTTTAAAATATCTTTCGAATGATGTATTAAAAATAATTTAATCATAATTAGAATTTGAAATATTGAAATTTTAAAATATTACAGCGACATCTGGCGGTAGAAATTTCTGTAATCTACTGCTCGATTCCAAATCAATAAAGCTTTGTAATGATGTATTACTTATGAAATTATTTTAATTAGTACCTGAGATACAAAAAAAAAAAAAAAAAAAAAAAAAAAAAACATTCAGGACACCTCAAAACTTGTAAATCAGGTAAAATCTCGAATTCCACTTTCGATAACATAAAAGAACTTTAAAATATCTTTCAAATGATGGATTAAAAATAATTTAATCATAATTAGAAATTGAAATATTGAAATTTTAAAATATTACAGCGTCATCTGGCGATAGAAATTTCTGTAAGCTACTGTTCGATTCCAACTCAACAAAGCTTTCAAATGATGTATTACTTATGCAATTATTTTAATTAGTACCTGAGATGCAAAAGAAAACCCATCCAGGACACCTCAAATGTGTAAATCAACTGAAATCTCGAATTCCACTTTCGATTCTCATGGAAAGCCTACGCTGACGATGACGCGAGTTTCATGATTTTTGTTCACCCAAAAGTGCTCAACGCGCCAAAAGAAGTTTTCACTTCAAATGGAAAACCTTCGTTGACGATGATGCGAGTTTCATGATTTTTGTTCACCCAAAAGTGCTCAACGCGCCTAAAGAAGTTTTCACTTCAAAAATTGTTTTCGCACGAGCTTTTAATTATTCTTTTCTTTTTCTTTAAAATTTCTTTTTCCTCCTTTCATTTTTCAGATTGTTTATAAAAATTTCTAAAATTCTTTTATAAAAATTTCTGAACTTGCCACTAGTTTTTTATTTGATGAATCTCTTTTTGATCTTTTCTTATTTTGTTTTAAATACTTCCACATCTCTCCATTTTTTTTTTTTTTTTTTTTTTTTTTTTTTTTTTTACTTTAAACATTGTAGCATATTCTTTATAAGAGAAGCCTAATTTTACGCCTGTTTTTGAGAAAATATTCTGATCGCTCTTTATGCCGTAACTGAAACTTTTGTTTAATATTTAACACAAGAGCAAGGTGAAATTTTTCGAGTGGCGGTAGAAAAAGTTGGTCAACAGAAAGTTTTTTCTACCGTCATATTAGAAGCTAGTAGCGACTAGTTTATTTTTGAAATTACTCGTTTCTTTAAACTTGTCGAGTGTTTAGGATTATTTCTATGGATTCTGTGAATGGCATATAGTAAAGGTTGGCACTCACAAAGCCTTTTAACATATTTTCCTTAATGAGTACAGACTATGAATCTATAATTATCTCAATCAAATTACACTTTCTCATAAAGAAGTCTGCTGTTTTCCTCGGTAATTTTATGAGGTGACTAATTTAGTTTCCTTTTAGAGAGGTAAAAGACATCGATAAAATTCAATAAAGAATTTCTTCATGAATGTAACATATGCGTGTTAAGAAAAGCACTTAAATCTTCACAGTCTAGTCCAGTGGTAGTCAACTCGGTCTCTACCGCCCACTACTGGGCATTACAATTGTTATGGTGAGCGGTAGGAATTGTCTCCGATACTGAAACACTTTACTTTTTTTTCTTTTGTCGTAATACTACTTCCCTACTTTATAAATCACCATTTTTGTGAAACCATTAGGCGAATAGAAAATTTTGCCAATAACAGATATACAAAACCCAAGCAGCACCGAAACGTTCTCTGAACGTTCAAAAATTGTTCTGCAAACACGTTCTAAGAACGTTCACTCTGAACGTGTTATAGACGTCTATCTGTCCATCTTGAAGACGTACAATAGTACGGTTCAGAGAACGTTCAATGAACGTGTAACTATCACCATCGGTGTTATAGAAGCGTTCTGAGAACGTTCTATGTATACGGTCTCAGAACGTTCTAAACGTTTTTAGAACGTTTTCAAAACGTTATACACATTTTCAGAACGTTCTAGAAAACGTACTGTAAACGTTCTAAAATAGTGTAGAAACGTTCTGAAAACGTTCTATACACACGTTCTCACAACGTTATGTAAACAATTTTTGAACGTTCTTTGTACGTGCTAAAAATGTCTTTCATGTATCATAAAATGGAAGAACTCGCAACAATTGTTCCGGGTCGAAAGAAGACACAACCCTTCGTCAGACGAACATAGTAGGCACGAGTGCTGAAAATACAAGAGCTACGTTGCAGTTTTTTTTGCAGCATTCGTGCCTACTTTGTTCGGTTGATGAAGGGTTATGTCTTTTCTTGACCCGGAACAATTGTTGCGAGTTCTTCCATTTTCTTCGAATTCTTGAATTTTATAGTGTCTATTCAAAGTTCTGCACTTGTTATTTTATTTATATTTTATTTTTCTTTTTTTCCTTCCTTTCCTTATTTATCTTTTCTTTTTTCCTTTTTGTGCAGTGCATTGTAATATGGTATAAGAAACGATCAAGTATTTTGAATATTCTGGATAAATATTTGAATTCAAAAACAAATAAATAAATTCAAGATTTGGAATATTTTGAAAAAATGTAAGATATATGCCCCCTGCTAACTAATTATTATTTCTCCCAAGATTTTGCATCATTATAATTTAACAATAGAATATAACCATATTTTGATATTGATTTTAATAAGTTAAGCAAAAAAACTTAAATATATTTTTATGTCTAAATTTTGAAACTTACTGCAAATTTTAGCATTCAAACACAAAAAATTTTTATTAAATTTTAAATTATCAATGGAATCTCAGATTAATGCCCAGATATGTTACATATTCTATTTTTAAACTATAATAATGCAGAGTCAATGGAAAACAAAAAATAAAAATTAGTTAAAAGAAGTACCCAAGTGTACAAAATTAAAACAATAAACTGTTTCCTCGTTTTTTTTTTTTTTTTCCCACATAATTCTTAAACAAATAAACACAGAAGTATAAAATTTGGATAGCATGTTTTTTAAAATACCATGAATCGAATTTTATAGAACTTTAGCATAAGTAATAATTTTTAAACTAAAAATCAGTAAATTTTTCTCGAAAATAAACTTTGAAAAAATGAAAAATTTCAGCAATTTTAGAAAAGAAAACTTAATGAAAAATGGTCATGAAGGTGCATTACAGATAGGTTAAAGATGTACGTGCATCTATATTTTATTTGTAGATTAAAACCGAAAATTTTTTCTTGTAGTCATTTTTTTTCTTTCTTTTTTCTTTCTTTATTTTTTCGCGTGTGAATATTTTTTTTAAATTTTACATAGAAACATGAAAATCGGATAAAACGTTCATTATTAAATTATTTATCGACGTTTTTATTATTCTAGTGATGGTCACAGTTTATACAAATTAGTAATTATTATTATTATTATTTTTTTTTTTTTTTTTTTTTTTTTTTTTAAATTCCGTTATTAAAGTAAAAGAGAAATGAACACAGAAAGAAAAATCAGGATTTTGTTTTTAACATTTGAGGGCATGTGCGTGTTCACTTGTCTATAATGCATCATTAACACAATTTTTCATTAAGTTTTCTTTACTAAAATTGTTGAAATTTTTCATTCTTTCCAAAGCTTACTTTTGAGAAAAATTAATAATTCTTACTTTAAAATTATTGCTTATGCTAAAGTTATGTAAAATTCGAATAATGGTATGATAAAGAACATGCCAGCCAAATTTTATGTCCATGTGTTTATTTGTTTAAAAGTTATGTACAAAAGAAGAAAATAGGAAAGAAGGTTTGTTCCTTTAAGGGCCCTCTTCACTCAGCATTTCCTTTTCTAAAATCCAATGTTATCCTATGTAAAACTTTCTTTGCACTTAAAGCAGTGACATATTAATTGATTGAGATGCGGTTTTTTTTATTGGATTACTCTCATTTCGTAAACTGACGCAGCTTTTGTAGATTTTATGAAAAAATAACAGTTGTTTTTTAAGAAAGCTGTTTTATTGCAATATTTGGGTTGATGCATTAAATGGCTTATAAAAAACTCTTTCAATTTTTTAAAACAGAATTTAAAAAGCTGCGTCAATCTCAAAGAGTTTAATTCAATGCGGAAAAAAATCCTGTATTTTAATAAAATTTTAAATCAATTAAATTTGCAAAGAAAGTCCAAAAATTTTACAAATTAGTGCCGATTTTCCTCTTTGACACACCCTTTATCTGGCTACGCCTCTCGTTCGTGGTTTCGAAGAAAAGATGTTTACATTTCTGTGGTGAAGATACGTCTACGCGTTGTGGTTTTTTATTCGGTTATTATTTTTTTTTTTATATTATTATTATTGATTTCACCTGTATTACGGATGTGAGTAACATAACAATTTAGAAGACAATCGTTCAGAGACTTATTTATAGGACATATATGATCACATTTTATTTTAAATAGTTTTTCATTGCGCGTAATACTAATATTATATGAATGCTTTGTACATAAATCTGATATTTTACTGATAATGCCACGATTGACAATATAGAAAAATTTTTTTTTAACAAGTTATATAAAACTTTTTACTAAATTAAGCAGATTTTCAATAATAAATTTTATTTTAAAGTATATAATCTGGTGTGGCACCCACACGACTTTTTATTACCCTACATTTAAATTTTATAAAGAGAAATTCAGATTGAGGAATAAAATATCAAGTACTGTATAAAATTCTATAGTAAAAAGAATTTAAGCTAGCTTTACGGATAATTTAATTTGACAAATAATTTTCAGTGGGAAGGGCTCTCAACCCACATTTGAAACTAATATCAACATTTCTATAGAATTCACGACTAATATTAAATTTAAAATTATGTTCAACAATAACTTTCAATCACATTTATTGACAACTTTAATCCGTATCACTCGTTGAAACTTATCAATATTGATCAAACTGTTCAAGTATGAATTTCATATGAACTTTAAAATATAACGCTTGAGTTCCCTGCCGGTATTTAGTTTTTAAAGTTACACTGATAACAGACTCACAAAGAACAACTGTTAAAAACTTTGTTTAATTATCCACGGAATCTCAAAATACGCAGTTATTTAAAATAATCTGGTGTGTCACTCACACGACTTTCTCTTACCCTGAAATTTAATACTATAAATACAGGTTGCAGATTAATAGGTAAGATAACGAGTACTGTTATGTAAACCTATGTTAAACAATTCATATTAAGCTTCTGAAGAGTTTTATATGATAATTAGTTCTGTGTGAGAGGGGCGGTAGCCCCCCTCAACCCCCCGTTTCATTAATGCACCTACATTTATATAGAATTTTATTTGGTTATTAAAAAATAATTTATTAAAATTATTATTTAAAAAAATTGTCTTTTATGATAAGGCAGACGATTTCCATATTAGAGAAGTAGTATAACACCAAATATCCAAAAAAGTCCATTTTATTCTCAATAAAAAAAAAAAAAAAAAAAAAAAAAAAAAAGCTTTTCTTTTCGTTAAAAGTAAAAAAATCGATAACTTTGTTTTAAATTTTCGCAGATCGATGGTTCAACCATTCGTTTTAAAGGTATTGGCGAGCTCTTTTGAAAGATACCCATCATGAAAATTTACTCCCCTCGAGGGGGGACTTCCCCCCCAGGGGGGGAGGCGAGGCTCCTACATACACAATTTTTTTCCCCAGTTAACTGTCTCTATTACAATATATATATATTTGTTTCATTTGGTTTAGTGCAGTCTATAGACGTTAAACTCTATTTTCCTGCAATTTCCCCCATAGACGTAATGTATTAGAATTATCTTGATTGTCCCTGTACACGAACCATTTGCTTGATATTAACGAAAAGCTTAGTGTAGCATCCCTATATGATACACATTTAGAATACCAAGTTTGAACTTTCTGCCATAATTTGTTTTTGAGATATGCTGATAACAGACAGACACACAGACCATTTGCTAAAAACATGATTTTCGTATTCAGGGGACCTCAAAACGTGTAAATATAACAAAATCTCGCGTTCGAAAATTTGACCCAAAAACAATACTTTCTCTACCTTATGGGTAAGAGAAAGTAAAAAAAAAAAAAAAAAAAAAAAAAAAACAAGACTTCAAATTAAACTAAATATTTTATTTACTCTTAGGTATGAAGAATTAATTCCTGAGCAAAATAAGTTGTATTAATATTGAAGTCTAGGAATTGAGTGAAACAAATATTTTTAAGGACATAAGCAAGTTGATTTTATAACTGAAGAAACTAAAACTAATTAAAGTTTGCAAGAAATGGGAGTCAAGTGTTTATGAAATTATTTATAAACGACGAAATCACACTATTATTTTCAAAGATTTTGCGCTCTTATTTTCGCGCCTAACATAAAAGCACAGCTGAAATTTTAAGTATGGTACCTGAACATGAACGCTGTTTCTATGCGTTCTTTTAGAATTACAGTAACTGGATATCAAGCTGTGTATCGATATTAATAAAATCAGACTTTTCTCTGTAAATTTATCAGGAAAAAAAAAAAAAAGCGATATCTTCACTTTCCACACACCATAAAATTCGAAAATTACTTCAGAAAATTTTGTCTGTGTGTGTGTCATCGTGTCTGTATGTCTGTAACGCTATTATTGTCCGGGTATCACGTGAGAATGGCTGGATGGAATTCAACGGCGCTTGGCAGAAATTTAGGTCTTTACGCAACTAAAATCTGCCAACTTTTTCGAAATTCCCTCCCCAGTTATCGCCGGGATGGGGGGAACAAAAGTCAAAAACATGTTTGTAAGCATAACACCGTTCCAAATTACTTCACTGTAAAGAAATTGAACATATAAAGAATAGACATGAGTATAAATAAAACGTTATCTGCAATTTAGAAATTTTCGATTATTAACCCTTTCAGCCGCAGTGTTCCCGCTGATGGAACACCTAATTTTAATTCTCAAGTGCAAAAACTCATCCCGTAAATTTTTTAGCAAAAATTTACGTTTATAACATATTAGAAAAGGCCCTTTTTTTTAACCTGAAAATTTAAAATTTCTTTTATTTAAATTTTGTTCGTAAATTCCGGTGGCGAGAAATTTCGCAATTTCCGAATTTTTTAAAGAACTCTACAAAAAAATGGAACAAAGATGTTAAAAAAAGCTACGAGACTTCCTTAGAAAATTTCCAAAAACACATTTTTTCCCCCCTAATTTCCGATGTTTTTGTGAGGAGGGGGTTACGAAGGGTCAAAATCGAGACAACCCTTTTAGCGCTAAATTTTTCCTGAGAAATCTATGGAAGCTGCGGTCACGAATTTCGGTGCTCGGATTATATGTATCTATCCGACACCTAAAGTAATGGGATTTATTGGAATAAATAAAACATTGCGATTTAGGAAATTTCGATTTTTAAGGGAAAGGAAGAGGAAAATCAACTTTTGGCGGAAAGTTGTTCAAATTCCAGATTTTTAGTAAAATTTTAACAAAAATGGAAAAAAGATGTTGAAAACAGCCATGGGTCTTCTTTAAGACATTTTCAAAACACATTTTTTTTTTTTTTTTTTAAGTGGGGGGGGGGGGATAGGTATGTGTTACAAAGGGCAAATTCGAGTCACCACTTTTACCGCTAAATTTGTCCTGCGAAATTTATGAGAGCTGTGGTCAGGGTCAGAAAGTTTGATGCTTGGATTGCTTATATATGTATCCGACCCCTAAAGTAACGGAATTTATCGAAATCTCCCCCCCTTTCACCCTGGGGGGGTAGGAAGCAAAAAAAAAAAAAGTTTGTAAGCATAACTCGGCCCCAAATTACTTCACGCTGAAGAAATTGCACATGAGGAAACAAGATTTGAGTATAAATAAAACATTATGTACGATTTTGTAATTCTTGACAGGAGGGAGGAAAGAAATCGTTTTTTGGGGGAAATTTTCAGAAATTCCGGATTTTTTAGTAGAGCTCTACTGAAATGGTACAAATGTATTGAAAAAAGCTATGTGTCTTATTTAGGACATTTCCAAAAACACATTTTCTTTCTTTGTGTGTGTGTGTAAAATTTTCGATTTTTTTTTGGGGGGGGGGGGCGTTACGACGGAGCTTATTCGAGACCCTCCCTTTTAGCGCTAAATTTGTCTTGGGAAATCCACGGGATTAATGGTCGCTAAATTTGGCGCGTAAATTTTTTATATGTATCCGACACTTATTGTAACGGGATTTTACAAAATTCCTCCTTTACCCTACCACCCGGGGGGGGGGGGCAAGAAACACGTGTAAAATCTCGTTTTTCCTTTTGAATTTGCTTTAAATTATCGTAGATTGGCGAATTTTGGTGTATGGATGTGGATCAAGTGTACGCATTATTTACTTTGGTGGGATTTCACATAATTTCGAACTTACCCGCTGGGGGAAGCGATAAGAAGTGGGTAAGTCGCTGCCGAAGGCAGTGTGGACCCGGACTTCTCACGTTGCGAGCGGGAAAACCTCTACCGAACACATCGGAAAATGACAAATTTCATTATAAATAGACAGATAAATATATAGATAAACGAAGTGGTTGCAATAGGACGATTTAAAAAAAAATCATCCTAAAAAGTTTTTTTTTCCCTAAAAAAAACCTGTTTTTTTGCCTACCCTTCGAAAAAAAGCATTTGGATGATATTGTGATCACTGACATACATACACATACATCATCATCATCATCATGAAAATAGTAAAAATGAACTCATGGGACCTCAAAACATGTAGATACGCCAACATCGCAAAGCCAGAATTTTGTCACGATTACAATGATTTCCTTACGTATGTATTTTCGGAAAGCAAAAAACTGCATGAAAGGTATGTGAATCATTTAATTTCATCATGCTTAATAACTAATTTTTAAAAGGTATATGTGTCTATGAGAGAGGAAATGACAATGCAGTTGTAAACAATGGAGGGAAAAAGTGGAGGATTGAAATTCAAGATATAAAATATACCTTTACATCCACCCTTAGAAAAATACAAATATTTCATTTATTAAATATTGTAAATTTTGCGTATTCCATGTCTATTTTGAAAAATTCAAATTGATTATACAAACATATTAATAAAATATCTGGTGTGAAACAACAACACGACTTCCATTACAAACTATTACACATATTATATGCATTTTTTGGAGATAATGTGATCACAAGATATAAACGTGACCTAAAGAAGTAGAAACCTAACATTTTTCTGGTAAGATAAACTTTATACACATGTAAAGACATATAAAACGAAGCGTACATAAAGCGAGGTAAAAAATAAGGAAAAATAATATATATATATATATATATATATATATATATATATATATATATATGTAGTAGAGTTATTTTTTGAAACACCAATTTTCGAGATCTACCTAAACTTCTGACCTACCTAAACAGGGTAGCAGTTAATTTTCCTCTAATAATTACGTGATACATAAGAAAGAAATGGATTTATATAACAATTTTCAAGAAAATCGTTAAAGCCGTTTTTGAGATACCAAATTTTACCAAAACTCAATCATTGACAGGAAAACAATAATTACATACAAAAGCATATTTAAAAGTGAGTTAATATGGCGAGTTTGAAAAAAAATCCGTACAGCTGGTTTTAAAGGAACGCACTTCCGAGACCTGAAATTGAGCTATTTATACAGACCGCCTGTCAATTTTTCTGAACTAACCAGCTATATCATTCGAAAGGACATCTAATAGAGTGTTTATGTAACAAATTTGAAGAAAATCGTTAGAGCCGTTTTTGAGATACGGACTTACGGTCCCACTTACGGTTTCTGATGTCCCACTTCCGGTTTTCAATTTTCTCCAAAATATGGAAAATTCATTTGTACACCAGACTTGTTTCAATTCTAAAGTTTCGTAGTTCTATCTTTATTAGTTTCCGATACATAATAGCCAGAAGATCCTCTCCCCCCCCCCCCCCCACACACACACACACTGACCAATTGCCAAAAACATCTTTTTTGGACTCAGAGGACCTTAAAACGTGTAAATCAGGTGAAATCTGGATATCAAATTTTCAGATCGAATACAAATACTTCCATTACATACTGTAGTAGGGTAATGGAAGTAATTTTTTTTTTTTTTTTTAATTGAAAGAATAAAGATAGCTTTTAATTTACTACTCGCAAATAATTAATAGTGAATAAAAGTGGACGAAATGGTATTTTATCTGGGACGGTTTTAACCAGGTTTTTTCGATTATGGAAAAAAACCGAACAACCCTGTATCAACATAACTTAAATAACTTCAGGAAATTCAAATTTGGTATTTTGAAATTGATATGTGGCTGCTACTTGTAAAGTTGATCAAGACTGGCAAGTTTCAAGACACATTAATAAGAGTCTTGTATTTGATTTATTTTTACTTCCATTACCCGACTACCATAGGTAATGGAAGTATTGTATTTGGTCCAAAAATTCGATATCGAGATTTCACCTGATTTACATGTTTTAAGGTCTCCTGAGTTCAAAAAAGTGGTTTTTAGCAATTGGTCTCTGTGTGTATGTATGTATGTGGAAAATATTCTAGCTATTATGTGTCGGAAACTAATGAAGACAGAACTACGAAACTTTAGAATTGAAACTGTTCTGGTGTACAGATAAACTTTTCAAATTTTGGTGAAAATTGGAAAACCAGAAGTTGGGACATCTGAAACCGGAAGTGAGGCCATAAGTCCATATCTCAAAAACGGCTCTAACGATTTTCTTTAAAATTGCTGTATAAACACTCTATTATATATCCTTTCGAAGGATATAGTTGGTTAGTTCAGGAAAATTGATAGGCGCCCTGTACAAATGGCTGAATTTCAGGTCCTGCAAATGCTTTCCTGTCAAAACAGCTGTATGTTATTTTTTTTTTCAAACTTGCCATATTCACCCTCTTTTAAATATCCTTTTACATATAATTGTTGTTTTCTGGCCAACAATTAATTATGTCAAGCTTTGGTAAAAATCGGTATCTCAAAAACGGCTCTAACGATTTTCTTGAAAATTGTTACATAAACCCATTTTAGATATCCTTTCTCATGCTTTACTTGGTTATCACAGGAAAATTAATAGTCATCCTGATCAGACAGATCAGTTTTACATCTCGAAACTTGGTGTTTCAAATAAATAAATAAACTGCCAATTTTCTTCCCCTTTCTTTTAAAAAAAAAAATCGCTGTGCAAACTCTGTTTTATGTTTTTACACGTGTATTAACTTTCCCTTACCGGAAAATTTTTAGGTGTCTATTTCATTAGGACAATTCCATGTCTTCTGTTAACATTATCTTCAAAAATTCCATATAATACGTGTAATAGTGGGTAATGGAAGTCGTGTGGTTGTTTCACACCAGATTTTTAAATAAATGTAGGCACTATAATTCAACACTATTTATATATTATACTACTTATAAAAAATTTGACTTGTATAAAGAAACACGTATAAATAACAACACAAGTACACTTTCTTTAGAAAACAGAGCTGGAGGACTTGTGCGACTGCACCTGTCCGTGATCTTCGAAATACGATCCCGAAGGTCACGACCTGTCGCACACCCCGTCCAGCTCTGCGTTCAGTAGTCTGAGCTCCAGAGTGCAGATAACCCATCTCTATATATCAGTAATGTTATAATGTTATATATCTTTGTTATTTTTTAGTTAAATTAATTATATCAAACCGCAAGTTTAATCATAAAAATGTTTTCTTTTGTTAAATTTCATTGTTACAGAATTCGCCGATATAACTACTGAAAGCCTAAAACGGGCTGAATATAGAATAAAATACTTCGTCGGGTCGGGCTACGTTATTAAAATACATATAAATAGACTAGCAGGCTACGCCCGCTTCGCTGGTCACTATTTTTAAATGAATAATTATAATTAATGAATTCTCAAAATTGCATTAATTTTTATCATGTGGAAAAAAAAAAAAAAACTCTGATCGGGAAAAATGTCGCACCGGGTCCCCACTGCCTTCGGCAGCGTAGACCCGTGCGCGATTGCATATATATGAGCGCCCTAATAACTTTACAAATTCGAAAATATCCGCAATCGATTTGAAAGTATCAAAAACCTCTATGCACCAGTTTTGAACGATCTATCTCTATTTTTATTTTTTTGCCCCTCCGCTTCCTCCTCCCTTCCCGCCCCTCCGAATAATTTTAAAAATTCAAAAATATCCGCAATCGATTTGTAGGTATCGAAAACCTCGATGTACCAATTTTGAATGATCTTGATTGATATATTTTTTTTTTTTGCCCCTCTGCCCCCCACCCTTCCCGGCCCTTCTAAAAACTTTACACTTTCGAAAATATCCCCATTCGACTTGCAGGCCTCTAAAACCTATCTGTACCAATTTTGAATGGCCTAACTGTATTTCTATTTGTTTTTGCCCCATAGCCCCCCCTTACCACCCCACCCCTACCCGCCCCTCCTAATAATTTTACAAATTCAAAAATATCCGCAATCGATTTGTAAGTATCGAAAACCTCTACGTACCAATTTTGAACGACCTGACACCATTTTTATTTTTTTGCACCCCCCTCCCCTCCCCCTTCTTGCCCCTCATAATAACTTTACACAATCGAAATTATCCCCATTCGACTTGCAGGCCTCTTAAACTTATCTGTACCAATTTTGAACGGCCTAACTGTATTTCTATTTGTTTTTGCCCCATAGCCCCCCTTACCACCCCACCCCTACCCGCCCCTCCTAATAATTTTACAAATTCAAAAATATCCGCCATCGATTTGTAAGTATCGAAAACCTCTACGTACCAATTTTGAACGATCTGACACTATTTTTATTTTTTTGCCTCCCCGCCTTCCCTCCCCCCCTTCTTGCCCCTCCTAATATCTTTACATAATCGAAAATATCCCCATTCGACTTGCAGGCCTCTTAAACCTATCTGTACCAATTTTGAACGGCCTAACTGCATTTCTATTTGTTTTTTGCCCCATAGCCCCCCCTTACCGCCCCACCCCCTACCCGCCCCTCCTAATAACTTTACACAATCGAAAATATCCCAATTCGACTTGCAGGCCTTTAAAACCTATTTGTACCAATTTTGAACGGCCTAACTGTACTTCTATTTGTTTTTGCTCCATAACCCCCCCCCCCTTGCTGCCCCACCTGGGGGCTGAATTTCTAAAATTCCAGAAATTTGTTTTTAGATAGTTGCATTAGCTATATTTTACAGCAAAAATTTCACGTATATCTATTTTTTTTGTTTGAGGTATATAGGATTATGCGAAATCACGTTTTACGCATGTAAAATCACGTTTTGCCCCCCCCCCCCCCGTCCTCTTGGGGACCGAATTTGAAAAATTCCAGAAACCGATTTTTAGACATTTTTATTAGCTATATTTAAAAGCAAAAATTTTAGGGATATCTGTTTTTTTGCTTGAGATATGAAGGATTTTGTGAAATTACGTTTTGCCCCCCCTCCCCCCATATCAGAAAAGTAGTATAACAGTAAATATCCAAAAAAAAAAGTCTATTTCATTCTCAAAAAAAAAAATAATAATAATAATAATAATAATAATTACGATTTTTTTTTCAAAGTTTTTTTTTTATTAAAAGTATAAAAAAAAATATCAATAACTTTGTTTCACATTATCACAGATCTATAGTTCAACCATTCGTTTTAAAGGTATTGACGAGACCTTCCGAAAGATACCCATCTTGAAAATTTACTCCGCCCGGGGGAGGGCGACGCCCCCAGAAGCACAATTTTTTCCCCCTAGTTAACAACTACTTTTATCAATAATTCATATTAGTTTTACAATCAAAAGTTAAAAATAACTCTCATTATGTACATTTATACGAAATTTTGTCCTATACTGCCATGTTAAAAATTTAAAAAAAAATGCTATCACAGCGCCACCTATTGGGCGATTGATCCCTAAATCTAATCAGCACCAGTTTATGTCAGGGTCCAACTAAATACCAAGTTTGGTTAAATTTCGTTCATTGGTTCGTGAGATACAGCCTCCAAAAATTCGCGACACACACACACAGAGAGAGACAGACATTTTCTAAAAACTATCAAATCATGTTCAGCACATCCCAAAACGTGCAAATCCATCGAAAACCGGAGTTCGAAAATTTTCACGAATCCAATACTTTCTCTATATTACATATAGAAGAAAGTCCCCCCCCCCCCCCCGGGAGAGATAAATTTTCAAGATGGGTATCTTTCGAAAGATCTCGTCAATACCTTTAAAACGAATGGTTGAATTGTAGATCTATGATAATTTAAAACAAAGTTATCGGTTTTTTTTTGTTGTTGTTACTTTTAACGAAAAAAAAAAAACTTTTGAAAAAAAAAAAAAAATCGTAATTTATTATTATTGTTATTTTTTACTTTCTTCTATATGTAATATAGAGAAAGTATTGGATTCGTAAAAATTTTCAAACTCGGGTTTTTGATGGATTTACACGTTTTGAGAGCTGTGGAACACGATTTGACCCTTTTTAGAAAATGTCTGTCTATCTGTCAGTCTGTCTGTGTGTGTGTGTGTGTGTGACAAAATTTTGTGGCAACTGTATCTCAGGAACTACTGCACAGAATTTCATACAAATTAGTATGTAGTTGCACCTTGACATAAATTAGTGCCTATCAACTTTTGGTAAAAATTGTCTTACAGGTTGCGTTGTCATCCCGCTTTTTCTAAATTTTTAACATGGTGATATAGGACAAAATTTTGTATAAATGTGCATAAAGAGAATTATTTTTTTAGTAATCATTATGAAATTTACAAGAATTATTTATAACAGAGGTAGTCAACTGGGGAAAAAATTTTGTATGCGTAGGAGCCTCGTGAACCCCCCTGGGGGGGGAAGTCCCCCCTCGAGGGGAGTAACTTTTCAAGATGGGTATCTTTCGAAAGGTGTCGTCAATACCTTTAAAACGAATGGTTGAACTATAAATCTGTGATAATTTAAAACAAAGTTATCGATTTTTTTTTACTTTTAATAAAAAGTAACAGATTTTTTTTTTTTTTTTTTTTTTTTTTAACGAAATTTAACCAGACTTGGTATTTAGTTGGCCCCTGACATAAACTGGGGCTGATTAGATTTGGGGATCAATCACTCAACAGGTGGTGCTGTGATCGTATTTTTTCTAAATTTTTAACATGGCAGTATGGGACAAAATTTCGTATAAATGTACATAATGGGAGTTATTCGTAACCTGTGATTGTGAAATTAATATGAATTATTGATAATAGTAGTAGTTAATTAGGAAAAAAATCTCGGTCATCGCTTCCCTCCCCAGGGATAAGTACCTCCCGGGAGGGGGGGGGGGGGTAAATCTTCAAGATGGGTATCTTTCGAAAGGTCTCGTCAATATCTTTAAAACGAATGGTTGAACTATAAATATGTGATAATTTAAAACAAAGTTATCGATTTTTTTTTTTTTTTAACGAAAGAAAACTGAAAAAAAATCGTATTTTTTTTTTTTTTTTTTTTTTTTTTTTTTTTGTAATATTGTTACTGCGTGAATTTCTAAAGGAAAATATAGAAGAAAGTCTTGTGATGGCCACAGCATACTAGTTTTTTTTTTTTATTATTGAGAATAAATGGAACTACTTCTCTAATATGGAAATCGTCTGCATTATCATGGAAAAAAAAATTTTTTTATAATAATTTTAATAAATTATTTTTACTGAGGGAATTTGTATAGGAAAATATAGAAGAAAGCCATGTGGTGGCCACAACATACTAGTTTAGTTAAATTAATTATATCAGACTTCAAATATAATTATAAAGTATATATATATATATTTTAAATTTCACTGTTACGTAATTCGCCGGTATAACTAAAGAAAACCTGAACCGGGCTGAAAATAGTATAAAGTACTTGGTCGATAGATTAGAATAAATGAGGAAAGTTATTTCATGTCATGTGAAAATGGAAAAGAAAAAATAAATAAAAATAAAAAAGGAAACACAAAAAGAAAAAAAGAAAGAAAGAATCAAAACAAAACAAAGCTCCGTCGAAACCGCAATAAAGGCGTAGCTGATTTTTGATTTATTCTTCCAAAAAGTCAATGATTCGTCAGTGAATCTGTCAATCTTCTCCACCTCCTGTCAAAACCACGTGGGACACTTTTTATCTGCTTTCAGCCGGCATCGGAATTTTTTTTAGGTGAAGAGGGCCGTTAATTTTGAACAGCGGTGTATTTTAAATACGTTTAAAAATATGAAAAATAAAAATTATTATTATTATTTTGTTTTTTTATTTAAATAGATTACGTGAAATTTACTTAATATTTTCATATTTCAAATCATGCGTAAGCAAAATTTATTTAAATTATTGATTTTGAGTTTATAAATTTTACATACACCATGCAGTGAAATATAACAGTATAAAATGTGGTAAAACTTTTTGAACAATAAATAAATAATTAATTAAAAGTTGTTTCTGCAAACAAAACAAATAATAAAATAATAATAATAAATAAAATAAAATAATTTAAAACATTTAGAAATATTAAGAATCACCTTCATATTGTTTGTGTATGTTTTTTTTTTTTTTTTTCTTTGTTTCTTTTCTGTCTTTCATTTTTCTTCCCTTTGGATTTTGTGATTCTTTTGTATGTGCGCGTGCCTTCGTGTTATAAAATTTTACGTACATGTCTTCAAATATAATAACATACAGTATTTTCATTTTTTTTTTTTTTTTTTTTTTTTTTTTTTTTGAAAACTATAATTAAAGAAAACTGAAAAGTTTTAAGATGCTCCTTACTGACTAATTATTATTCTTCCCTTTGATTTTGCATTAATATATTTTAACAATAGAACCTAACCATATTTGGGTAATTAATTTGCGAATTTCTTGTTAAGTTAAATATATATATAGATATAGATATATACAGTCGGTAACAAAAGTGTCCGAACACTAGCGAAAATTCCTATGTAAATTAAGTACACTTCGTACGGTTGTATTAAATAAATCCTTGTCGAATCCTATTCTTAGTCAGTGTAAGAACACGATTCGATAAAGATTTATTTAACAAAACCGTATGAAGTGTACTATTTTACATAGGAATTTTTGCTAGTGTTCGGACACTTTTGTTACCGACTGTATATGTTTAAATACTGAAACTTATTGCAAACTTTTGGCATTCAAACATAGAACTATTTTTAAAACTTTAACTTATCAATGAATTCACAAATTAATACCTAGATATGTTATATATTCTATTGATAAAGAGTAATAATGTACAAATGATGGGAGAAAATAAAAATATTTAAGAGAAGTATTAAAAAAAATTTTTAATTAATTAATTAATCTATTTTTTTTTTTTTTTTTTTTTTTTTTTTTTTTTATTTAAATCGATTTTGTGAAGATTTAATTTTAAAGTATTGATTTAGAGTTTATGAATTTTACTTACACATGCATTGAAATATAACAATATAAAATATGATAAAATTTCTTGAAAATCTTTTAAATATAAAATAAATAAATTTTAAATTTTAAAATATTTTTAAATTTTTTAGAGAGCCGGCTCCTAACTATTTTTCCCTTGATTTTACAATACTACAGTCTAACAATAAAATCTAAACAAATATACTTAAATATATCTAACATTAAATTGTAATAATACAAAATCGAATGGGGAAAGAAATAATAATAATAAATAATTAAAAGGTAGTTAGCATGAAAAATTTAAAAAATTAAAGTTTTCAAATTATTATTATTACTCTTTATTTATTTATTTATTTGTTTATTTTTTATGGTTTTTGAAAACTTTAATTTATTTAATTTTGTTAAATTTGAATGCAGATTTGGGCAAAACTATGGAAATCCTAGACTAGACATATGAAAATTGTGTAGAATGAACTTATCTGTGATAGTGTATCCAAATGTCAGGAAGAAATCTTAAACCACCAAACGCAATGAAAATAAAGACAGAAAAAGTTACCGTTATCTATCTTGGACCTTGGAGTCCGTGTTCGTGCTTCCGTTGTCATAACTGGCAAACCCAATAAAAATTTCACAGTTTGGCGAATTTTTTCGTTTTTTTTTTTTTTTTTTTTTTTTTTTTAAAGATTGCAAAATGTATATCACTTTTATATTATTAATTGAAAAGGAATTTATTTTAATTATATATAATTTTTGTGAAAAATACAAAACTCAAGATTTTTTTTTTTTTTTTTTTAAATATTACGTGTTATTGCGTATCTATTTAATAATATTTTACAAAATAATTGACGTTTATTATGAAGTAAAATATAAAAATTTGATCGCAACTAAAATAATCGCATGCCTGCTTATATGAATCAATTACAATAAATTACAGGAAATGTTAAACTAGTGTCTTGTGACTATCACACAATTTTTTTCTTTATTTTCTAATACAATTCACATAGTTTAGATCAAATCACACATTTTACACAGTAAAATTGAAAAACAAAATAATATATATATATATATATATATATATATATATATACATATATAATAATATTAACTTTTTTTTTTTTTTTAAATATCGATAACTTTGTTTTACATTATCACAGATAATTGATTCAACCGTTCGTTTTAAAAGATATCAACGAGTAATTTTGAAAAAATATTATAAAAATTTACACACCCGAGGAGGGGGGAAGGATTGCTATTTTTCTTGTTAAAAGTCTTGTTCACCGTTAATATTTTTTAAAAAATCAGTTTGACAATGTTCAACTAAAGAAATTCCTATTGTGTGTATTTGTAAGAAATTTTTTCCTTTTATTGTAATATTAAAAATTTTGAAAAAAATAAATGACAGTGCGACCTGTTGAGCGTTATATGTGTAAAAAAAAAAAAAAAAAAAAAAAAAAAAAAGGGGGGGGGGGTAATAATCACTAACTGATATCAACGGGGAGCTAAATATAAGTTTTCAGGAAATTCTGTTCATTAGTTTTTGACCTAGAGTTGACACAAAATTCTTATCACACATATCCAAACACACAGACAAACTGGCATTTTCTAAGAAATATCAATTTTTTATTAGAACATCTTAAAAAGGGAAAAATCTATCGAAACGCGGGAGCCAAAAATATTTACGAATCAAACCTTTCTTCTTTTTATTATAGAAGAAAGTAATAAATAAATAAGGAAAACAAAATTTTTAGCTACTTTATTTTTTTTTTTTATTGTTTCAGCTTCTAAATTTACAATATCATAGATTATTTACAACGTATGATCACTTCACTGTTTATTATTATTATGTTTGTTACTTACATAAGAAAAAAGCACTAGATTTGTGAAAATGTTTAACTTCCGGTTTTCGATAAATATACACGTTTTGTGACTTCTGAGTATGATTTGGCTTTTTTTTTCACTTGAAAATGACTGTGAGTTCGTTAAAAAATAAAGAAATAAATAGAAATAAATAAATGTGGACGCGGTTTCTCACAAAGCAATTGACGCAAAGTAACATAACATTTGAATGGACCAGGAATTAAATTAGTGCTTATTAGCTTTTAAGATATTATCGTCCATTTTGTGGCGCTGATATAATGTGATCCCATATAAGGAAAGGTTGTATCAGAACTTGTATGATACATAAATGCACTAAAGTTATGTATGAGATCAGCATTATGTAAATCTCTGCTGATTCAATTTGGGTGCATATCGGTCGACAGGTGCTTCTGCTATGCTGCAATTTAATCTTGTTAACGGGAAGGCAGTATATCAGTTTCTATGATATTTAAAAGCATCACATTTCGTTTGTGAGATGGCTATTGTAAAGTTAAATAAATTAATTTTCCATATCGTCTATGTTAGGTGGCGCTACTACGTTGAAGTTTTACCCGTTTAGTTAAAATTTTATTTCAACTTTTGTCATTTAAATACCACAAACTTGGTATGTGAAAAATATATTATTAAAATTTATTCTGATTGAATTCGGATACAAATTGGCAAACAAGTTGCGCTGCTATTACTTTTTACGATTTCTAGATGTCTACAGTCTACATTTCAGCATCTATTGCTGAAAATTACACGAAATTACATATATAAAAAGTTTATTATATGATGGTAAGTTGATTAAAATTCTGTAAATGCTAATCGTAGCTAACTTTGTTCATATAGAATGATATAAAAGAAAGTTTTGTGATGGTCCCAGCATAACTAATTTTGTATTATATTTGTGTCACTCAACGAAAAAATAGTTATATTTTTATTGATACGAGTATAATACAGAAATTATTTATTTTTTAGTAATAAATTTCGTAATTAACAAAAGAGAAAAATAATTCGAATCTCATTGTTTATAAAAAAGTTCCCATCTCTTCTTCACTATATTGTTTAATTTAGTGATAAACCCTACAGTTAATGCCTTAAAATATGCTTGATTTCAAATGAAGAAGAAGAAATCTCCTGAAATCTATCTTTAGAGCTTTATATGGAAAATAAAAGTTTAAAATAGGTTATTTTTTATATAGCTCTTATATCGTATAAAAATTTCGTGCACATTATTGTTTTCTTGAGTAAATATTTATCGAGTCATGATCTTAGTCTTATGCTGTTCATAGAAAAGTAAGTTTGTGATAAAAAATAACGGTCAAACTATAAAAAAAAAAAAAAAAAAAGTATATGAAAAATGTGGATGTGTTCAGTAATTTTGCTGCCGATTGTATAAAAAGTTTTCTTGAATGATTATCAATATTGTATGAACAAAAGAAAATTCATTTCACAATCCTTAGTTAAAAAAAATCTGTGCATTTTTATACAAAATGTTATACCAGAGGTCCGCACGAGCCGAAAGTTTAAGGCCTGAGCCCAGTCCGGACGAAAACCGATAAAGTCAGGCTCGATGAAGAAAGGGGGGAAATGAATAAAAAACAACTAGTATGTTGTGGCCACCACAAGACTTTCTTCTATCGTTACCTATACATATTCAATCAGTAACAATATTTAAAAAAAAAAAAAAAAAAAAAAAAAAGTACGATTTTTTTTTTCTAAAATTTTTTTTTTTTTTTTTTTTTTTGTTAAAAGTGAAAAAAATCGATAACTTTGTTTTAAATTATCACAGATTTATAGTTCAACCATTCGTTTTAAAGGTATTGACGAGACCTTTCGAAAGATACCCATCTTGAAAATTTATCCCCCCCGGGGGGGTACTTCCCCCCCAGGGGGGGGAAGCGATGCCCCCCCCCCCCCATGCAGAAAATTTTTTTCCTAGTTACATACTACTATTATCAATAATTCATATTAATTTTACAATCACAAGTTTAAAACAACTCTAATTATGCACATTTATACGAATTTTTGTCCTATGCTGCCATGTTAAAAATTTAGATAAAATGCTATCACAGCGCCACCTGTTGAGCTATTGATCCCCAAACATAATCAGCACCAGTTTATGTCGGGGACCAACGAGATACCAAGTTTGGTTAAATTTCGTTAAAAAAAAAAAAAAAAAAAAAATTGCGATATTTTTCTAAGTTTTTTTTTGTTAAAAGTAAAAAAAATCGATAACTTTGGTTTAAATTATCACAGATTTATCGTTCAACCATTCGTTTTAAAGGTATTGACGAGATCTTTCGAAAGATACCCATCTTGAAACTTTGCCCCCCCCGGGTGGGAACTTCTCCCCCCGGTGGGGGGGCAACCGATGCCCCCACATGCACAAAAATTTTTTCCAAGTTAACTATTACTATTATCAACGAGACCTTTCGAAAGATACCCATCTTGAAAATTTACTTCCCCGGGGGGGAACCGATGCCCCCCCATGCACAAAATTTTTTTCCTAGCTAACTACTACTATTATCAATAATTCATATTAATTTTACAATCACAAGTGTAAAATAACTCTCTTTATGCCCATTTATACGGAATTTTGTCCTATGCTGCCATGTTAAAAATTTGCATAAAATGCGATCACAACGCCACCTATTGAGCGATTGATCCCAAAATCTAATCAGCACCAGTTTATGTCAGGGTGCAACTAAATACCAAGTTTGGTTAAATTTCATTCATTGGTTCGTGAGATACAGCGTCCACAAAAAAATGATACAGACAGACAGACAGACAGACAGACAGACAGACATTTTCTAAAAACTATTAATTCGTGTTCTCCATATCCCAAAACATGTAAATCCATCAAAAAGTGGACTTCGAAAATTTTCGCGAATCCAATACTTTCTCTATATTACATATAGAAGAAAGTAACAAGAAAAAATTGCATGCATTTCTATACGCTTTTTTATTTTTATTTTATTTTTATTTTATTTTTATTTTATTTATTTATTTATTTATTATTATTGTTATTATTATAATAAGTATTAGTATTATTATTTTGTATCTAATTTTCAGAGGCTTTATTAGATTACAATTTTTTTATTCAGAGGCTAAGCAATTTATTAATGGAAAATGATGCCATTCTCACGTAATATCCTGACAAAAATAGCGTTATAAACATACACACAATGACACACACATGCACTCACATATAGAAAGAGAAAGTTTTCTGAAATCATTTTTGGCTCTCATGATGTGTGAAACTTCAAGATATCGCAAAATTTTTTAATTACGAAAAATTTACAGACAAAAGTCAGATTTATTAATATAGATTTATCATAAAAGATTTTTTTTTTTCATTTATCAGACCCTTTCCAAACGCAAATAAATAAATAAATAGATAATGAAATAAAAATTACTTTTAGTTCCCCATCATACTATAGGTATGGGGAACTTAGGTATCGTGATAATTTTCGACCTCGGTTTTTGGACTTTTTTACACGTTTTCAGGTGTGAGGAATCCGAAAATGACAAAATTTGTATGGTGTCTGTCTGTAGGGTGTCTGTTAGTGGGTTAGTGTGTTAGTGTGTTAGTCTGTGTACACAATATCTCAAGAACAAATTGTCGCAGAGAGGTCAAATCAGTTTTAAAGTATTACTTTCGACACTGGCAAGAACCCTATTCATTTACAACATTCGAATTTAAAAACTTTGTAAGTTATTAGAAATTTACGATTTTCTTAACATGGGAGAATAGGACAAAACTTCACTTAAACGTGCATTAAATGGAAACTTTTTACTGTAAAAATGTCAGACCAGTTTTAAAATAGTTTTGATGCTGGAATGAACATCAGTAACTATAAATAAGCTACTTTGAAAATTTCGCAAGTCATTGGATATTTACGAATTTCTTAACATGGCAGAATAGGACAAAATTTGACATAAACGTCAATTTTGAGAGATATTTTCATCGTAAAGATGTCAGACTACTTTTGAAATATTATTTAGGATACTGGCATGAATATCATAGACTATGAATTTTCCAATATAAAAATTTCGTAAGTTATTGAAAGTTTACGAATTTCTTAACATGGCAGGATAGAGCAAAATTTCACATAAACGTCAATCTTGAGGGATATTTTTATCGTAAAGATGTAAAACCACTTTCGAAATATTATTTAGGATACTGGCATGAATATCATAGACTATGATTTTTCCAATTTAAAAAATTTGTAAGTTATTCGGAATTTACGATTTACTTAAAATGACAGAACGGGGTAAAATTGAGCATAAACTTCCATTTTGAGGATCATAAATACATTAGACAACTTCAAAATTACATTTATGATATTTTTTTTAACATGATTGAATACAAATATTCTAATAGGAAAATTTCGTAAATTATTCGTAATTTACGATTCTATCAACATAGCGAAATTGTAAATTTTTCATATAAATATGAATTTTGAGTATTATTGCATTGGAAATAGTAGCATGAAAACTAAACAACGGAATTGACCCTGATAAAATAAATTAATAGATTAGAATAAGATAAATATATCGAAGTGAACGAAGGATAGCCTATTAGGCGGGGATTTCAATCTGTCAATCTATCAAGCTTTGGCGAAATTCATTTCTTTTAACATGATTATAATATGTCTCGCACTAGAAATATATGAGAACATAAATAAGATGGGGAACTGAGCAGAGTCCACCTATGCCAACTAACTAGTTAATTATATATTACCAATTAAAAAAAAAAAAAGACTGTTTTTTATTTAAATTTTAATAATAATCTGGTGGCACTCATCCGACTTTTTCTTACTCTTACCTAGCATTTGAATGCTATAAACACAAATTGCGGATTAAGGTGTAAGGTAACAAGTACTATATATAAATCTACGTTTCAAATATTTCAAACTACTTTTAGGAACAAATAAATTTTGATGAATAACTCTCTTAGTGAGGGGAGTTAAATATAGTACTTACTATAAATAATTCTTGGTTGATATTAAATTTAAAAGTTCATTTGAAATTATTCAATCAACTTTGATCTGACCACTTTTGAAGCTTATTAATCTTAGTCAAATATTTTAAGTAGCAACCTCATAATCAACTTCAAAATACAAAATTTAAATTGTCTGCAAATATATGTTCTAAAGTTAGCTGATAACAGACATACACAAAGATTAACATTTTAAAATTTCATTTTAGTATTTAGGGACCCTCAAAACGTGTAATTATGCGCGAAACAAGCCTTAAAAATTTCACTTTAAAAAATTTTTATTTTGTTCTCTGCATAGGTATAAAGAAATTTTTATTCCTGGGTAGACCTGTAAAGGAGAGGAGAACGATTCTCATACCATATTTTCCACAAAACATGCTTTTATGCATATAAAAAATATATGTTCATTTCATTTTGTTTAGTACAGGCTATAGATGTTAAACTGTAAATAGCAAAAAATTTTACCCACATACTTAATGTATTTGAATTATTATGGATATCCCTGTACACGAACCATTTCCATGATCTCAACGAAAAGCTAAGTGCAGCATCCTTATATGACACTGATTTAGAATGTTAAGTTTTCATATTCTGGAATTATTTGTTTTTTAGCTATGCTGATAACAGGCACACACGCATAGACATACACAAAGACACACATACACACTCAGAGATCAAACGTAAAAACTTGATATTTGGAGTCAGGGGACCTCAAAACGCGTAACTATTAAAAAAAGGCAGTTTTCAAAATTTAACCCAAAAGCAATACTTTCTCTATCTTATCTAAGGATAAGAAAATGTATAAAAGAAAAGAAATAATTAAGGAGAGTAGAAAAAGTAGCCAAAGTAGCGAGAAAGTTGCCAAACCGTTTGGTTTGACTTCCCGCAACAGCTGCAAATTAAAGCGCGAAAATCTTTGTGACTGCAATTCTGCTGATCATGCATTATATTACTCATTCAATAACATCCGGGATTTTCTTTTTTTTGTTCACGATTTCCATTAGACTCAAATCTTAAACATTTTTTAAAACTTGTACATTGAGGCCATCACAAAACATTCGTCCATATTTTCCCATTCAAACTCTTGCAGTACAGAACATGTTATTTATTAAATTTATTATTTATCAAATACTTTCCTCTGGCGAATGCATACGATTTTCATAAATCAGAAGACAATCAGTTTTATGCTATATAGAAGATCTAGAAAATATAATCTTAGAAAACATAATTTTCTAAAGGTTTTCATTTTTGTTATTATTATGAAAAATGATAAAAAAAAATAGATAAATTTGTTTTTAAATCATCAGAAATTGATGGTTCAACCATTCGTTTTAAAGGTAATGTTAAATTCTTTTCAAAGATAAACATATTGAAAAATCTTCCATACACCCCTTCTCCTCCCTCGGGGATGATGGATACTTATTCCTTGCGGAAAAATTGATGTCCTATGAATAACCCCCCCCCCCAAAAAAAAAAAAAAAAAATCTTGTTGACTATTACTGGTTATACAACCAAATTGTATCAGTAATATATCAAATGTATATCACAAACAAGGTATGGTGAGTATATATATTATAATATTATAGAAGCTGAGGTATAGGCTTTCCGTAAATGGAAAATATAGGCTTTTTATAAATTGGAACGTGGCAGCGCCACCTGTCGTCCGATAAGCACCCAAAGTCAATCAGTAGAGTTTTACATAATACCAATTTTACGTACAACGTTTAAAATATTTATAAATCACAGAAGTTGAAATATTTCGTTCCCGTTATGGGATTAAATTGCAACATAGCCACGCCACATGTTGGCCGATGTGCATCAGCAACGTTTTACATAAAATCGATTTCACATATAACTTCAGTATATCACAAAATTTAGAAGTTTTAGTTTAGTTTTAAATCGCATAAGTTGAAATATTGCCTTTCAGATAACGAAATTAAATTGCAGATTAGTAACGCCACCTGTTGGCCAATGTAAACTTCCAAATTGTATATACACCTCCTCATACATACACCCCGTATATCAAGTTTAATGAATTTGTACACTATAGAAGCTGAGATATAACCATCACATAAATGGTGGGATTCACTACGTAGCAGCGCCACCTATCAGGCGAAATATCCCATATGCAATTAAAAAAAAACACCAATTGAGGGCAAGTTTCAATTATGTAACAAATTTCGTTAAATTCTGTCCATTGATTTTTGAAATAAAATATCCACAATTTTTTTTTTCACCAATTTAAAATTTTGTAATTTTTTTTTCACTTCACCGCTACTACTTCTAGTTGAGCATTCTTCATTGACGTGCTAACAAAAGGTTAAACTGAAAATATAAAAAATGCCCTATCCGCTATCATGTTAAAAAGTTATAAATTTCGAATAACTGGCGAAGATTTTAAATTAGAATGTTGCAAATCTCTGAATAGGATTCTTATTGATATCATACGTGATATTTTAAAACTGGTCCGATTTCTCTGCAATCATTTGTTGTTGAGATATCGTTTACCCGGACTAACAGATTAACACACTAATATGCACCGATACCCATTAACAGGCACCATACCAACCTTTTGATTTTCGGATTCTTCACACCACAAAACGTGTAAAAAATTCGAAAACTGAAGTCTAAAATTTTCATGATTAAACAAGTTTGCCTACCAATAGTATACTTAAAAATCATTTTGTCATGTTCGTTATAATTACACTGTTACAGAACGTGTTATGACGGTCATATACTTGAACGTTCTATATAGAACTAGAATTGTACGTGTTATAGATGGTACAGAGCAAACATTTTCAGAACGTTTTAAATAATACTATTTTTGAACGTACAATAGGACGTTCTATTGACACGAAACACGGTGTTTGAACTACTGTAACCGTTATTAGACGTTCAAAGAACGTTCTTGTGCTACTTGGGAAGTGGGTTGTACGTATATAAATGTTAACGATCCATGGTCTAGTCTATAAGTCTATTCATCTAACGTAAACAATGACATTTCGAATTTGTCACTTTATTCGTTAGAGATTAAGAGTAATTAAATGAAGCTTTGCATCTGCTCTTATTCTTCTTCATCTTGGGATCAATCCCAGGTCGCGCTCGTCGACCTAGATGTTTGAAGTTTTACGTGGTTGTCTCCGAAACTTGCGGGAATATGGGCCCCTTAGAAAGACCCCAAGGAGGGCACTACCCTCAAGCATAGGATCCCAGTGCAATCAATCGGTCCTCATCCAGATAACCCTAATCCAACTCTTCTTTAACTTTTGTATTTTTATAATAAATAATAATGTAAATCGAAATAGTTCTTTTTTGGCAATAATTGATTTATAGCATGTAAAAATGATGCAGTGATAGCTTATCGTACGTAATCTTTAGGTATTTTTGAGCATAATAAGAGCCAGGGAATGAAATGAGATACTTAAATGAAATTCTTACGTAGGTTTTATTGAAATAATAATTTAAAAAAAAAAAAAAATGATCTGTTGTATAAAAATCACTACTTCGAGCAACCAAAATCTCAGATTTTTTAAGTGCCTGTCATAGTTGCTAAACCCAGTTTTTATTTTTAAACAATTATTCTTTTCTGGTGTAGAACTTTTGATAAAATAACATATATTATTAAAATGAGCTACAAAGTTTAAATAAACAATAAAGGACTAACAAAAAAAAAAAAAATATATAATAATAATTAAGCCCTTGCCAGATATGCCCAAATTTATCTTTCAAAAATAATTATATGTAATACATAATAATACTAATATTATTAATAAAAATAAATTATGACGAATGAAAATATGTAAAATAAATGCATAACTATATATAAAATAAGTATATGTTTTACTTTCCTTCTACAATTCGATAGTCTTTTAATGATGGTAGATAAATCACCTGACCAATTTTTAACTGAGTTGTTCATCCACATTCTCAAGATCAATGTAAAACCTGATCAAGGATCAAAGCGAAGCAATTTCTACCTGGATCAATTGATCTGGGAATTTGAAGAGTGGGGAAAATGCAGAGTACTATAGGTTGGAGGAGAGACGTCTACATTTTTCTCTATTTATTTTATCCACTTCCTCATCTTTTTATTTAATTAACAAATTGGTTTTTATTCCTTTTAAAAGGCAACATTTTGCATTTTCCAAGAAAAATTTCATGTTTAAAGCTGCTCGCTACCCTTTAGTGTTCTTTTTATTTCGCTATATAAACTCCTTTTCTTCTCTTTTTCTGTATTCCTTTAACTCACGCTTTTCGGGGTCTTGGCGATAATCAATCGTCTTTTTTTCTTCACATTCAATTCACACAAGTGTAGTGATTCGAACCTACTCAGGTGTAAAAATTAATCAGATTCGTCATACATTAGATTCGTTTAAATGCAACGGAATCAGCTTTTTTTTTTTTTTTTTTTTCTTGTATATTTTGCAAATTTTTATTCGGTTTCGTAAACGTTTCCCTAATTTTTTTCGTAATGTCATAGCTGTGAAAGAATGCATAGAGTTGAATTATTAAAGTTAAATTTAATATCGCAAAATTATTCGAGTGCTAGCAACAATTCCTATATAAAAAAAGTACACTCAGTACTGTTTTGTTAAATAAATTCTTATCGAATCATGTTCTTAGACTGACTAGAACATGACTCGTCATGGAATTATTTAACAAAATAGTATTAAGTGTATATTTTAATATAGGAATTATAGTTAGTGTTCAAATAATTTTGCTGCCGACTGTATGTTTTGATTATGCAATGTATCAGAGTGTTAAAGTGCGAACTTTTATATTTTTGTTTTGAAAAATTGCATAAAGAGTAAGACAAAAATGATAATTTGATTTCGAAATTTTTTATTACCGATTCATACTTGCTTATAGCAATGTTGGTAAATTCTGAAATATTTAATAATTTTTTATATTGAAAAACAATAATAGATTTTTTTGCATTTATTTGCATATTTTTTTTGCACAGTTTGCTTTTTATTTATTTATTTATTTATTTTTTTTTTTTAAGAAAAGGAAAAATCGTCTGTTATATACCACGGAACGTAATAACATAATGAAAAACAATTAGTAATTATGATTTCTTATTATAGAATACAACAGATATAATTTATAATAAAATTATTTCAGCCAAATTATGTGAATTGTTTATCATAGATTTGTAAAGAATGGCATAATTTTATTCCTTGTTATGCGACTTTTCTGAAAAAATATGTGATTATAATGCGATAATTTTTAACATTGTTTATTCTTCAGAAATGTTATTTTAAATCAAATTAAAAACAGACAAGACGAGTGATAAATTAGTGACTTTGTCCCTGCTGATTATATGCAAACTAATCCAGCTATATACAATGATAGTTTGTGGTTTTCTTCTATAACTCACAATTTTTAACTCCAAAACCATGTATTGCTTGCAGTGACGTAACAGAGCTCGCGCGTTTGTAATAAGTATCCTATTTTAAAGTGTCACCCCCCCCCTTTTTTTTTTTTTTTTATAAATCTATGTGAAACACTATGTGCAAAGTGCATTACGCTTTGAGTGCGTCTTCATAACCTATTCAATTTTATTGCATATAGATACAATAATCAAATTCTAGATAGAACATTAATCAAATTCTATTTAAAGCCCGCGCACATACACACACATTTATATGTATAATTTCTCCAATGACAGATTTGATAATCTGTCATAGGAGATTTGATCCACTTCTGTGAAAATGAAAGATTTTGCGCCTCTAAATTTAAGTATGTATGTATATGCTACTTTTGATTGAAGTTATAATATCAAAATATTTTTAAAATATTGGATTTAAAAATAAATATTAAGTCATGGGTGACATATCGTTAATCGCGAAACAGCATTGCGCGCTATTATAATGAGTCGGATCTTCGTCTGGTTATAGGTCTTAGTTCGAATGTTTGAATGATCCATTTTGTTCTTGTGAAAATCTATTGAACTTTTCTATATAACGATCAAGTAGTTCACCAACATTTGAGAATTAAAACTGTTATAGGATGAATTAACTTTTTCGGAGTTTTCAATTTTCTTTCTCAGAAAGACTACTCTGTCCTGAACTTACATGAAATGCTCTCCATGAGAATTTTTCTAAAAGGTCCTAGACCGTATTTACTCAAGTTACTGAGAAAACCTCGAAAAACTCAGAACAGCTAGTCTGAGTAGCGTGACATGCAATCGAACCCGGCGCATTCCGTCTACCAACTTCAAGAAAAGAACATTTCGAGCGCTGGTGGGGCTGAGAAGTTTACAGACCCATACATATCACAGTAACATTTTTTATTACGTGTAATAATAATAATAATAATAAAAGTATGCAATGAACAATCATCGCAGCTTTGTTTTATATCTTATTTTATATCTGTTTTATACCTGTTTGTTTTATATATGTTTGCAAAGCTCTTTTCCTTTATGTTTTATATCGTATTTATATCGTTATATATGTAGGGAAAAAAAAAACCGCTCAAAAATTTGTTGAAAATAGAAAAGTTGTGCAATGGAATAAGATTTTCAGCATTTCTATGCCAAACACAAAACATATAACTGTAAAGCGCATTCGTTCCATGTACGAAAATATGAATTACTTAAAATTTAAAATAAATAAATAAATAACTTTAAAACACGTATATAAGTTTTAAAAAACATATATTTAATTAAAAGCCACATATTTCAAAGCTTTTCGCCCTGAAAATCAGGGCATCATCAGGAAGTCTACATTGTTTTACACAATGTGCAGGTCTGTTACAAATATATATATTACCATAAATCAGGTTAAAGCTACAGTTATATCGCTACTTTAATACAAAAAAATTTTTAGTTCATTGGTTGGAGCCATTCTGCATTCCAACCAATGAACTAAAAATTTTTTTGTATGTATTTGTAAATTTTTTTTATATATATTTGTAGCACAACTGCACATTGTGTAAAACCATGTAGACTTCCAGATGATGCCCTGATTTTCAGGGCGAAAAGCGTTGAAATATGCAGCTTTTAATTAAATATATGTTTTTAAAACTTATATACGTGTTTTAAAGTGTTTTATTTATTAATTTAAAACGTTACACGTGTTTTTAAAAGTGTCTCTGTATGAGATATATATATATATTTATTCATTTAACATTTTAATTAAAATAGAGTGCTTAAAAGCAATGTTTGTACAATCAATTCCCCCCCCCCCATCTCAAAACGCCATTTTATCAATAAAATGTCAAAAATCCAGTAATATGCACAATAACTGATGAAGATAAATTTGGATAGGCATGTTTTGAAAGAAATCGTTACAAGAATTACACGGATTTTAATGAAAGTAGGTTTTTCAAATCCTTTAATGGAATATGACATACAACTGATATGTGATTTAAAAATTTACTATAGCATTATCACTACAAGAAATTGCATGCTCGCTGTTTATAATTCTTATACAGGGAAGCACAAAAAATCCGGATAATATTTATCCGAATTATATTTTATGGTTCCGTGTAACAATTATTGTTCCATATTGCAATTTATTGTACAAACACTCGAATTTAATGAAAGTTACACAGTCGCCCTACTGTAACTTTTATTTTTGTTTATTTACGAAAATAGTCAGATTAAAATTTGTTTATTAAACGCCTGTTAACTAATAAGTGTAAGAAATATTGAATAGAATGACATTAGATTTTTTTTTTTTTAAGTCATATAATTTGTTGTTGCTTTTATTTTCTATTTTAGCAATTAAAAAGGTTTTCTTTAAAGAAAATAAATAAATAAATAAAAATAAATAAATAAACAAAACATTTTATTGTTTCATATCAGGAGAGATTTCTTAATAAACGGCAAATTTTGATATTTTACTGGTTTAAACAGAAAGAGGATATTAATTTTTTTTTATAAATTATTGTCTTAAATTTGCATTTATATGCGCTGAAACACAAAAGAAAAAGAATAGCATTTAAATTATTAAGTATTAGGATTTTTTAAACTAATAAATTAAAAATATATTTATTATTTTATTTCTTTTCTTTTCTTTTCTTTTCTTTTCTTTTCTTATCTTTTCTTTTCTTTATTTATTTTTAATGTCTTATGTGAGTAATACATAACAATATTTCAGCATATATTATTAATGGATATTTAGCAAATATTATAAAATAAAAAAGTAATAAATATTTGCAAATGAGAATTTCGATCGATTTATTATTTTCAAATCAATCATTTAATATTATATTAATTTTTAAATATTTTATGTGATTAAAAAAAAAAAAAAAAAACGCTTTAAAAATAATCTTAAACAAAAAAAGTTTTTGGCTAGTAATACTTCAAAATTTTTCAAACGTGTAAATTTAACGCATAAATCAAACTTATATTACATTTGATATTGCGCATACCTCTAAATATTTTTTATAACAGAAATAGAACATTATAAATTGAAAAAGGATAGAAATAAGTAAATAATTTCACTCTTAATAAGTCATGTGAAAATATTAATTCCCTTTAAAGTCACAAACTATTCTTAACTTGCTTTAGACTGCAGATAACCCCAATAAAAGTTTAAAAGGGACAAATGCAAACAGTAATTATCTCTTTCCCGTTATCTTCGCAGCTTCGACTTTCTTACGATATTTCCTATAATCTTCAATTCACCGCCTTTATTTTTTTGCCAAGACATAAAAATTATCGCCGAAATGAGAGTATAGTAAATGAAGGTGACATTCTGTCCGGAAGTATGACCACGGTATCTTCCTACCGAGCACCCAAAGTGTTCTTTGCCCCTCTCTAGGGTTGTGACTGCTTTTGTTAAAAGGTGTCAGGGAAAAGAGCGATAAAGCCTAGATATGGCAGTCTGCACTCCTCGTTTTTACTGGAGCATATTCCCTCTTTCGTTCAAGTTTCAAGATAAACTGTTATCGGGCAATTACTTGTACTATAGTGTGATCTCCATGGGTGAAATTGAAAGAAGAGAAATATTTTTACAATCCTTATATAAGATTTTATATTCATGAAGTATTTATTTAATACAGTTTAATAGTCAAGATTTTAATAATAATATTTGGTTTTAATGGCTTTATGTTTGCTTATTTATTGAAAGATAGAAAAAGAGCAGAATTTCTAACGCATTTAAAATTGTAAATTTCGTTTTCTCTATAATTATATTTTACAAGTTTATAAAAATTAAATGCATAAACTAATTAATTAAATAATAAATAAATAAATTCATAAATATTAGAATCGTCCGGTGGTTGAATCCTTATTACTTTTTTTAAAGTAAGCATTCAAAGAAGAAATATAAACATTCAAAATTTAAGTATAAAAAAAGTTCTTAGAAATTACACTACCCATCATAATAAATAATATTATAGTTTTAAAAAATTAAAGAACAAGCTTTTATAGAAATGTGAACTAAAATGCACAAAATATCTATCTTAGTATTAAAATGCAGGGTAAGAGAAAATCGTGTGAGTGACACACCATAATATTTACATACATTTAAATCTTTAATAAAAATAATTTAGAATTAAACAAAAACCATTTTTAAAAAATCTCCCCTACTGGGATCGAACGCTAGACCTTTAGGTTCGTAGCGCAGAGCTATACCTCGACGCCACGGCTTTCACATGGAGAAAGGTCTTTTTTTACAATATAGAATTTTTGTTTGCTCCCAGAGCGGTTACAAACATACAAACGTACATACATACATACAGGTGAAGCTAATAAAAGCGTGTTAATAAAAAATGAAATGAATGAATAAACAAATAAATTTAAAGTGAATAAATATAAGTAAATATCATCTTTTTACTTTCCGAACATTATAGTGAGGAAAGTATTGTAATCATGTCAAAAATCCGAAATTGAGATTTTGATGTTTCTATACGTTTCGAGGTCCTCTGAGTCCATTTTCACTATTTTTACAATGATGTATGTATGTGTGTGTGTGTCTGTGAGTGAACACGCTAGCGTCTAAACGCTTTGTTCGAATAAGCTGAAAGTTGGTACGTATATTGTAAGTCACCATAGTACGAACCCTATTGAGTTTGGTGGATCTAGCACTTATAGTTTTTTTACAGGGACACCAGGAAAGATTCTTTATCATTATGGCCTATGGGGCCAAATTTTTAAAGTGCGATAGCGTCTAAACGCCTTATTAATCTGTGCAAAAAATTTGTACACATGTTATAGGTCACAGTTGCACGAACTGTATAGATTTTGGTGAATTTAGCACTTAGAGTTTATTTACAGGGGCGCAAAGAAAAATTCTTTATCATTATGGCCTATCGGGCCAAATTTTTAAAAGTGTGATAGCGTCTAAACACCACTAATCAAATATTTCTACAATCTGCATAAAGGAAATCAAGATAAACTGGCAATTATTTGTAGAAAAAGAGCAGAATTTCTAACGCATTTAAAATTGTAAATTTTGTTTGCCTTTTTTTTTTTTCCCGCAAAAGGATAAATGACTCATATATACTCATATTATTTATTATAACTCATATATGAACCAGATGGGTCATATAGTAAAACTGTAAAGCGAAATTGTCAAGATATTACAAATTTCTTTCTATTCTAATAAAAAGCACAATATTTTAATAATAATAATAATAATAATAATAAATGTACGTTATAAAATATGATGTATTTCAATTTGTCATTTAATATGGGGATTTTTATAGCATTTTTCTGCTTTTGTATTGTGCCATGCACTGTTAATATTCCTATTCAATAAAGCCCAAAGCAACGAATGGGCGTGCAAAGCCCCGCAGCGGTTAATAAGTGAGGCAAATCGGGGGTTGGTGAGTGGAGCTAGCAGGGGGCAGAATCCCCTAGTGTTACAAAATTTAGCAATGTATATTTTAACGCGTGTTAAGTATGACAGTTTAAAAAATAATTTTTGTTATTTTATAATATCAAATAGTCTTCCGTCTTAAATTCTGTATTTTTTTTTTTTTTTTGTGTGTGTGTGTGTGTGTGAATATCATTTTCATTGCCTTTAATACAAGTTTTATTGAATTCAAATGAATTTTGAGAAATCTAGTATTTTTTCTTTTCTTTTTTAAATATTCATTAAACATGCTAAGACAAATTTTTACAAAATTTTTAATACTTTTAATAAAATAATTGTACACTAAATTTTTAAAAAAATAAAGCACTCAAGATTTTTTTTTTTTTTTTTTTTTTAATTTGTATTATAAAATACTGTATTTTCGCCTTAAATTCGTTTCGATGTAAAAATTTAAGATTTATTTTAATATTCTCAATAAAATAAGTATTATTATAGTTACACATTTTTTCATCTTTTTTATTAGAAAATTTTAATTTATATCAAGATAAGCTCTTCCCGAAATTTTAGTAAAATAAGAGAAACATTTCAATTATTTAAAAAAAAAAAAAAAAAAAAAAACAGAAAAGAAAGAAGCAATGAATTAAAAGTTTTCTTTATCAATTTGGCGCAGATAATGAGAAACATAAGCGCATGCTAAATTATATATTTTCTTTAATGCCATTAATATCAAATAAGACGCAGACAGTAAATCTCTGTATCAAATAAATAAATGAAGAAAAATCTTTACCATCGAAGAATTAAGCGAATAATCTTAAAGATATCCATAAAGAAATTATAAAAAATATCATCTTTTTCAAAATTACGAAAAAAAAAATACATATATATATATATATATATATATATATATATATAATGTCCCTTATATTTTTTGAAAATATACCTTTAATATGTATCTAATAACATTAAAATATATCCGTTCTTGTAATTTTCGCAAGAGCTTGCACAAAAAGGATATTTAAATATCGGCACAAATTCCCAATCAAATAATTTCAAGTGCTCTACGTAGGGAGATTCAAATGTCTGTTTATTTAAGCCGAAAGATTTACTTTATCAGTTGAAATGAATGCTAAAGTGCTTGTAGACTTCCAAAAGTTTATCCAAAATATTCTCAAAGAAACCTTTATGTACATATTTTGAAACTTAAGTTGAGTTCCTAGTTTGAAAGATAAGAATGTGTCTTCTACAAATTACAAATATTCTTTCATGTCTTCTACAGATATGCTTTCCAGGAACAAACTTACATTTCAAACATTATATATCAACTAGAAGGCTTTGATTACTTTTCTGCTCACAATATTTAAATAAATTCTCAAACTTCTATTTTACCTAATAAAAATAAAAATCTCAAAATAAAAGATAAATAAAATAAGTATTAACATGAATCGAAACCTTCTTTTAGGATTTCGCTTCCTTCAGCAGCGGCTTTATTGCCTGCACTATACTGACTCCACTGACTGCGGCTGCACCTTAACCGAGCTCACCTACAGAAGCAAACACGAATTTCGATTGATTCACCAATTCCTTCAGGAACGTTTTTTTCAGCTTGCATTGTGACGGGTCCCGATACCCACTGCGTTATGTAACACCATGGCTATACACACGATCGGAGGGCGTGTCTTCTTCCATCTACCTATTTTAATTTTATGGGCCCGAAAGGAATTGTAATCAATTATCAGATCCGATAATACACCCGCACTCTAAAAATCTAAAGTAATTTAAAATACAGTTATGGTAAGAAAAATGAATCCCCTCTGCCCCCCCCCCCCCAAAAAAAAAAAGAAAAAAGAAAAAAAAAAAATGAAGGGGAGATTTCATAAAATCATATTATTGCATGTATTGGGTACACATACTCGCACTGTTAAAAATGACCTTCCTCATATAATTTGGAGCGTTTTTAAAGGAGGAAATTTCTCAGAAAATTTGTGAACATTCGTAGGCAATTTCTTTCATATATATTCTTCTGTATATATTTGTAAAAATTTGAAATACAATGAATAAAGCTCCAAATTTAAAAGAATTTATAGATTCCTAAAATATGTTTCCTTCCATTAACATTTAGATTTTTTATATTTTCTAATGGGTGGCAGGCGTTGAAAGTCGTGTGTGTTGAATAGTGTTAAAATATAAATATAAAAATTTGCTTATACGTGCTTTGAAATGCAGCAATATAAAATATCCTAAAATTTCTCGAAAACTAAAGCAATAATAATAATAATAATAATAATAATAATAAATAAATAAATAAAAATAAATAAATAAATAATAAATAATAGTAATAGTAATAATAGTAAAAATTTTATTTTATTTTATTTTTTTTTTGTAATGCTCTATGCGACTCAGCTTTTAAAAGCTTCCCTTCCTCATAAAATTTAGATTTTTTCTAAAAGAAGAAATTGCTAAGAAAATCTATGAACAATCGTAAACAATTTCTTTCATATATTTTCTTATATATATATTTGTAAAAGTTTGAAATACGAAGAATAAAGCTCCAAATTTCAAAGAATTTCCATATTCCTAAAATAATTTTTCTTCCATTAACGTTTAAATTGTGGCTCTAGAAAAAATAGTTCTTTGTCATCCTTATAAATTCTAGGCCCCTTTGAAAGTGAGTTCTAGAAACCCCTATTAGAATTCTAGAGAGTTTGTCTATATTATCGAGATCAAACATCTTTGAAAATATCTCCAAATAGATACAAACACAAGAAGCGAGATTCAGCAACTACAATCTTGGTTTATAACCCAGTTCTGGATAATCAAGCGAGAATTTTTCTCCATACAAAAGACTCAGAATATTCAGAATATTGTATCACCATCTAGAAATGTGTAGACTAGAAATTCTCGATCATTTCGTCTACTCAGTTTATTGGCGTGCCTTATGCGCATAGCTCAGAAATCTATATTTCTAGTTAAGGGAATTAGAAAATGGCCACTTATTCATTCTAGATGTAGGTGGCATATATTTTTTCTCTACATTATGATAATTCATCAATATATTCTAAACATACTTGTGCATTAATTTGTGGCTTGATTAACAAGTTAAATTGAAAAAAAGAAAAAAAAAATACATTCTAATTCTACATTTTTTCATGTAATATCAGTATTCAAACATAAAAATACTTAAAAAAAAAAAAAAAAATCACACAATGCATAAATTAATGAAAAATATGGTTAGAATGTATTAATAATAATACAGGCCTGCAACGAAACAGTGTTTAGAAACCAATAGCTGATAATGATAGATTTTTGAAAGCTGATTTTTGTAAAAATTGTCAAAAAATTCATTAATGTACCAATTTTTCAAAAAAATAGAAAATTAAAAAGAAGTGCAGCGTAGATACCAAGACAGACGGAACGTCAATAGACTGGTGCTACACAGGAAATTTCCCCGTACTGTCGTCTACAGTAGACTAAATGCTAAAAGAAACTTTCAAGGCAAAAGGAAAACAAAGCAATAAGGCTATATAAATTCGGAATATATTAAACAGTATTAACCATTAACTCTTCTAATTTTTCCAATTACTGTAAAATCAATATGTATTTAGCAACTCATTCCAGTAGTTTGATATATTAATTAATTTGTAAATAAAGCACTTAAAATTATTTTACAAAGACCTTTACTTCCCCAGAATATGTAGGGTAAGTAAAGGTGGGTTTATCAAAAGGGGAACTTTACTTTACATATCTGGGAAAGTTTACATTTTCCCAGAAAAGGATAGGTGCACCAGTGATTGGCATGCTCCAGTAATTGACATATACCCCGAAATAATTAATAAATAAGAAAAATAATAAAATCATACATTTTACATATAAGAATTTTAACATTTTATGTCAAACACTGAAGCATAGGTTGCTAATAACCGGTAAAATGAATAACTTTCAGTGTCAAACACTGGAACATAGGGGGCCAATTACTGATAAAATGAAAAACTGGCAGTGTCAATTACTGGAACATTGAGTGGGTGTTAAATAAAAATTCATTAAAAAAAAACATAATTGTTATCAAATGTATATATTTTAACATATATGTGGTTCTGAATGTCTTTCATACCATATGTACTAACTTAAGATTTCTAAAGATATTTTCTGATGACTAGAACATTAAAAATATCAGAGATTGCTCTAAAAATGTCAATCACTGGTGCACTTACCCTATGTAAATATATGGGCTTTATATTTAAGCCCATTTGTGAAAATTACTTACGTGGTTAAGAAAAATAGATGCTATATTTGAAATCAGCACTCCAAATGTTTTAAAAATCAGTCATTACATTAAAAACACTTATTTCTTGACTCAAATTTTGCAGGTCTGTGTAATATTTATTATTGGTACATTTCAATGTATTTGTTTCAATTTTTAATAAATCTAACACGGTAATTCAAAAGACTGTTTTTCAGTATTCTACATTTCCTTAAAAATATGAACTTTCAGATGATAGTAACTCATAAGCACGATAAAATATGAGGAAGAAAAAATACAAAAATAAATTTAATAATGTTATAACTATGGATAATTTAATAAATTTATCTCCCGTCAATATTCATTAATAATTCTCAACGCCACACACAACCGTAGACACACGCGCACACACACACATACACACACACACAAAAAAAAAAATGCATGAGTAGTAGAAGGTAATTTATAGACATAATGTAAATAGTATGATATACCTAAATATTTCATTACAGAAGATAAAAATTTAACTTAAGAGTTATTATTATTATTGTTATTAGTGGTAGTAGTAGTATTTTTTTTTTTTTTTTTTTCAGTTTTTGTTTTACAATTTTTTAACTTAGATTTGCTACACGCGATAATTTTCAGCAGTTTTGTTTGTACTCAAAAATACTTTGTTTTACTTTTCAGTCATCACATACGCCACAGATTTTTTTGATAAACACACTTTCAGTACGATTTACCTCAATATTCTAAATCTATTTACTTTTTCGGTTGCTAGGAATTTTAAAAAAGCGGCATGCTTATCATAGTCTTTCTCAATCTCGCGTTTGACGCCGCATCGATTTCAAACTTAAGAATGTGTTTGTACTATTTTCTTAATTATCTAAGAGCTTTTTTAATTAACCCATGATGCGTCTTTATTCTCACTGGAACGCCTTTCATATTCAGACTCGAAAAGACATATCATTGTGTTATTTCACATGAAAGTCTACATTTATCGTCTTTATCTCCTTCTCAAAATAATTGAAAGATCTAATATTATCTATTTTTGAATCTCTATAAGTCACTATGATTATTCACCTTAAATAGTAAATTTGATTTTCATTGCTGCATATGGTTCAAGACTTCAGTGAAAAAAGTTTTAAAACTATTCTTTTTTTTTTTTTTTTTTTTTTTTTTGTATTATTTATTTATTTTTTTTTTTTTACTTTCTGATTAGAAATAAGTAGTGTAAAAAGGACAGTTCACCGACACGGTGGTGGCGTAGTGGCGTATTGTGGCGTAGGGTGGAGGCGCGCCTCCACCCTGTCGGTCAACGTGTCCTTTTTACACTACTTAGTCATCATCTTGGACGAGGGGGTGTTGCCACCGGAAGAATAGAAACTGTGTGTTGCCACCGGAAGAATAGAAACTTTGGGTATCACCTTTTACGAGGGTTTCCGCGATGAGTGCTGCCATCTATCGGGGAGAAGGGGGAATTTTGAGGAGTTAGATTTATTTTCCTAAATTTCGGGACTTAGTATTTTTTTCACAATTTTGGGGACTTCAAAATTTTTTCGAAGTTAGATTTATTTTCATAAATTTTGCACTTAGTAATTTTTTCACAATTTTAGGGACTTCAAAATTTTTTCGAATTTTTGCAGGGGGATTAGATAACGTCACGATCTTTTGAGACTTTAATATTTAGGTGTTGCCACCGGAAGAATAGAAACTTTTGAAGAGTTGTCATTCGGGGATTATAAATTGATTACAGAATTAAATAGAAATTTTCCTATGTATTTCAGTGAATTTGACAAAATAAAACAAAGGGTTGGTGAGTATTATATAATTAAAAACATTGAATGTGAATGGTATAGACATTAAAATTTAGATGTTGCCATTGGAAGAGTATAAATAATTTCCGGTGGGACTTAACATTTTTGACTGAATGAAACAATGAATGACTGAAGTTAATTAACATCAGTAACAATTTATGTGTATTTTAGAAACTTAGCATTTTAGAGATTAAAAATATATTGCGTTAAGATAATAAATAAGGAATTTAAATAGGAGTTCATACTTTTAGTGATGTCATTGTAAATTTATATTAGGAAATTTTTACAGAATGAAATAGAAATTTTCGTATTTTGTGGATTAACACATAGATTTAAAAGCAAAACAAATAATAAATAATTTAACATTCATTAAAAATGTAAGACACTTAAAAATTCTAACTTTATTTTAACACTAAATAAGTTTCACTTTTTAAATTTATTTAGACTATCTTAGAAATAATATTATTACATTCGTTAAAAATTGAACCCACATGCACTTTAAAAATTACTATCATATAAATTAAACTAAATATAATAAAAATTATGTAAATTAAACTTTATATTCTCACTAAATAAGTTTAACATTTCTTTAAACTCTATCTTACATTCATTAAAAATTTAACTGAAGTTTTTAATCAGTTAATAAATTTTGTATACAGTTATGTTACATAAACTAAATATGATAAAAATTATATAAAACACATACTGTTATTTAACCTCTAACTTTGAAATACTATTTTTACATTCTTTAAAAATTGAACACACATACACTTTAAAAAATTACTATCATATAAATGAAACTAAATATAATAAAAATTATATAAAACACGTACTGTTATTTATGCTATAACTAAACAAATACGGTAAACAAAAGTTTCAAAATCAGTAAATGATGATATATATGTTATAAATTAAACTGAATACAATAAAAATTATTTAAATTAAACTAAATATAATAAAAATTATATAAATTAAACTTTATATTCTCACTAAATAAGTTTCACACTTATTTAAACTCTAACTTACATTCGTTAAAAATTGAACACATGCACTTTAAAAAATGACTATCATATAAATTTAAAAAAAATTACTATCATATAATAATATTAATTAAAAAAATGCATACAAAGATATATAGTAAAGTTATAAATTTAAAAAAAATACTATCATATAATAATATTAATTAAAAAAAATTACTATTATATAATAATATAAATTAAAAAAATTACTTTCATATAATAATATAAATTAAAAAAATTACTTTCATATAATAATATTAATTAAAAAAATGCATACAAAGATATACAGTAAAGTTATAAAATAAATAAATAAATAAAAAATAAAATAAATAAAAATAAAATAAAAATGACTATCCTATAATAATATTAATTTAAAAATAAATACAATGTTTAAAATCAACAATTAAATTTTATATACATTATAATTAACTAAACTTTATGCTGTTACTATTAAATAAATTTATCCTAACACGAAAATTTTACATAAATTTTATAAGCAAAAAGTTATAAGTACATGAGTATGTTATTTAAATTAAACATTATATTGATACTACACAAATATTATTTAACATTTATTCGAGTTTAACGCAGTAATATAATTCATACTATCTTAGTTGATTTAAATGAAACAGGTAAATACTTTTAAACTTGAAATAATAAAAATAAGTTATTTTTATAAAATAATTGTTATAAACTATAATAATAAAAAGGATTAGTTATATTTAAAAACTATCAGTTACTAAAAGTTATTTTATATTAAACATTTCGAAATAAATTGCATAAAAATTCAATGCATCATTTTAAATGAAAATAAACAGTTTCCTTAAAAACAGATAATACGGAATATTCCATGAGTCATAGTTATCACCTGCAACGGAAAACCCATACACTTGATGAATCATGTGTAATATACGCTGAGGAATTGTGCCTAATAGTAATCCACACTATCTCATATAAAGATTAAGTTAAAATCATTAAAACAATACAGCGGATAATTATAAAAATGCAATAATTTTTTCACAAAGCATATCATACAATGAGTTTTAAACGATTATTACCTACGTATCACTTAAACGGTATTGAAATAAATAAATATAAAAGTAAGTTATAGTTAAAAAATAAAAATTCGTTTGTGAAAGGAGTTTATATATTGCAAAAATTAGTTTTACTCAAATAATTTCTAAACATACACAAGTTAAATGGAAACTTTTCTAGGTTTCATTTAAGCAATAATTTTCCATGTGTGAAAGTAGTTTTATTTATGCAAAATTTAGTTTTATATAAACAAAAAAGTTTATAGTGTAACAATAAAAAAAGTTTATAGTATAAAAATAAAAAATTACTTATAAGTAAATACCAATAAAATATATTTTTTAAATTGATTTCTCTCTTTTCAATAAATCAATAAAAATTTCTTATACAACTTTCGTAAAGTTTTAATAAAAGTTATGTTTTAATAAATTTTTTTATGATATAAATTTACTAGAGTATACATATTAAGTTTATTAAATTATCAAATAGTAATAATAAATTATGAAACTTACTTAAAATTGAAGAAATTTCCCTTAGCGAAATGCAACCTTCAGTCTTGCACACAAATGCGAGAAACTGTTTATCGCTACGCGTTGACTCACGTACAGATAAGAAGGGTGATGATTCATGCTTATCATCTCAGTAGAATGTTGTTAGAGTTCTGTGTTTTTACAATAACATAAAATAGTTTATAAGGATCATTTATTTAATATCAGTTGTAAACTACATTTAAATAATGCAATAAGTGTTGAATTCCGCAATTAACCTATTAAAATATTGAAATATTTTTAATTTTTTTTATTTAATTTTACTTTTTTTAATTATGCTAAGAAAATAATGAGATCAAAACAGAATTATTTTACGATAAGTCGCGCTTTTTATATTTAATAAAATGTAACTATAATTTTTAATGAAAGGTTTTAAAATCACTTAATAGGATAAAATTAAAAACAGAAATCTTATTGTTTTAGTAATTATTTTCTCTAGTTATAAAACTAAGTAATAAACTATCTATAAATAATCGGATAGCAAGAGAGATTTTTGTATAATAACTATATATTATTTTAATATATGCATTACATCGCAAGGTAAAATTTTTAACTTATTTATACGGATTGAACTATAAGTAGAAAAAATTACTCATTTTGCATATCCGCTAAAGTTGGATATATGATTTAAAAATAAAATACTAAACAATAATCCTTATGAGAGAATTGGGGTGACACTTCCACAGAAAGAAATTATCCTTTACAATAAGATTTGCTTAGAATGTCTAAGTGAAAATAACTCACCGTGAATCATACTAGAATCAAACAGTTGTATTCGGATTTATTGTTTTTAGTTAATGAAACTTCTAATGAGTCAATTATTTTTACTAGCACATAAATGTAAATTTTTATATTATTCCTATATAGATAAAATTTTAAATAATTCATTAAGTGTTAAACTTTGCATTTAATCGATTAAATAAAGTTTTACTAAAATATAAGTGTAATTTTTTAATGAACGGTTTTGAAATAACTTTAACTTTATAAGAAAAACTAAAAAGAGGTTTTAAAATTACTTAATAGGATAAAATTAAAAATCTTATTGTTTTTAGCAATTATTTTATCTAGTTGTAAACTATATATTATTATTTTAATATACGCCTTATACTTAAGTCAGTTTTAGAGAAAAAATCCCAACGGGTAGGCTGATGAGTTGGAATATTCTATTATACTTAAAGAATCCAGGTACGGAAAAACCGAAATACATTATGCGGAAAAACAGGCGGGATTTTCGGCTAAAACTCCAAAGCAGTGGACGGTAAACATAACACACCGTAAAACAACCTACTCACACGACGGCCAAACTAATAATGAAGGGAAACGTTGAGTTGTAACACCTTATCTACTAGAGATAAGGGGGAATTCCCGGAAAAGCTGAGTCACCCCTGTGGATCTTACGAGAAAGTTCGTGAAGGATCGATGACGAGTTTGAATAATTTGCATAACCGCTAAATTGTATAAGTGAGAATCTTTTAATGTGAGTATTATAGTAATGATAAATTTATTTCATAATCGATAACTCATTTATACATGATCACACCTTATATAAAACAATACTATATTTAAAAGTTTTACTATACAATAAACATTCACATATGGATATTCATAAGGTTTAAGACCAATTAATAAAACGAGGGTCCTATAAGCGAAATGCATGAGAGTATTTCTAAGGAATCCTATTGCATATTTAAGCGAGTTTTAGTGTAAACCAAGAAAAACTACAAACGGGTAGATTGATAAGCTGAATTTGAACCTAGCATTACACATAGATTCGTTTGGTCTTCCAAAATCCTTGTAACAACATGTTTATGAACTTTATAAGAAAATGCTTAATACGGTTTGAGCTTAGTAGATTTTGCATGCGTTAGCTATATTAAACATCTATAGTTGTAATTTTTTTTTTCACTATACATTGTTTAACTATATTTATACACCATGCAATGTATAATATTTCCCAGAGTAAAAGTTTAAACTGAGTAACTAATCATCAACATAAGTGTTAAGTTGAATACATAAGACAGTATATGAATAAACAGTTAGTAATGTGAAAATGCTGATTTGTAAAACTTTTTGAAAGTAGTAACTTATAAATTTATACTTATGCACACACATGGTTAAGAGACTTATATAAAACAATACTATGATTTAAAAAATTTTCAGTATACAATAAAATAAATCGTAATAGATATTCATTTACAATAAGTAATTTAATGATTTAATGCTTTCATTTAAAGATTAAAATTACTAGATTTCAGTTTTTGTTTAATATTTTATGTAAATAGTAATAATCTTTCACTAATAATATATTTCAATAGGTATAGGTTTAAAAAAATGTTTTAAAGTTTCACTTACCTGAAAACACGTCTGACTCCAACAACAGTCTTAAGAGAAATGAACGATAAGGATAGTTCTTATCAGCAGCATCAGGTCACGTGATTAGGGTGACGTCACGAGTCATGTGATTGGTGACGTCAGGTCACGTGACAAGTCTCTTATCTTATCAGAGATTGCTTATCAGCGATCACAGCTCATTCTACCAGTTGATTTCGTATTTTTTGGTTGCTTCGAAATGTCTGCTGTGAGTTTTATGGAAAACGGACTGAATGTCTACTATGTTTCAAACTTTATTGAAAAGGAACAAGCGGATCGGTATTTTGCTGAGTTAAAAACTTTACCTTTCTACACGCCAACGTTTAGAATTTATGGAAAAAGTATTAAACCTAAAAGGCAAGTTCTAAGATACGGCGATTCGACTATAAGTTATGCCTTCAGCGGAACCCATGTGCCTGCTAACCCTTGGACACGTCTGATATTGGAGCTGCGGGACCGAGTGGAAAAATGGACGGCTTCTACCTTCAACTATGTTCTGCTAAACCTCTACAGCAATGGATACAGCTACATACCTCAACATAAAGACAACGAAAGTGGATTGGATACAACTTTCCCCATCGCAGTCCTCAGCTTTGGTACCGAACGAACAATTGAATTCAAGAAGCCTAAAACACCATCGACTTTGATTTCATTAGAACATGGTTCGCTCTACGGTATGTTAAAGCCTACCAACGAACTGTTTACCCATGGCATTGCACCGGACCCTAACATTAAAGATATGAGAATCAGCCTGACTTTTCGTCATTTAATATCCAACCCCATCATGTCACCTTTAAAGAAACCAAGACTTGATCTAAGTGATGCTTCATCCAGTGCATGTGATACACCAAAAAACTCTTTATTCAATGATCTGAATACTTTAAAAAACTCTCATTGTGATGTATCTACAACGAGTGATACTTCTACAAAAAACTGTTCAAAGGACTTGTGTGAAAAACTTACTCCAAACGATTGGTTAAGTCAATGGGTACGAGAACAACCTCTACATCCCATCTGTACTGAATGGAATTTAAAATGGAATACATTTTTACAAATTGTAATGGAAAATAACCTGAAACTAAGAATTCATATTCGTAATTTTAAAGAATTACCCACGGGTGAGTGGGTACACACTAAACAAGGTATTGTAATGACAGCTCAGACTTGGTATTATTTTCAAGATTTGATTGAAAATTTTAGTTTCAACTCAGTAAGTGATAGTTTTATTAGTAATAACCAATTATTGATGCTTTGTATTAATAAGAATTTCTGTATACTTCAACAAATGTTTACCTTAAACACATGCGAATTTTACTTAAAACCCAATGTCATTAAATTATTTAAAGAGCAAATTTTGAAACTTAGAGAAATCAAAATTAAAATAACTGATTCTATCATTGATGCAATATTTACAATTCAACTTCCTATGTTAATTCTAAGCAAAACACCCTTTTGTTTAAATCATGTTAATGAAGAAAATGCTAAGAGAATCTTTTTAAAGTCTATTGTTCATGAAGTTCGATTATGTATAGAAGATTTGTTTCACTGTGATGAGTGTTTATTTAATTCTTCTGGTCAAAGTTCCCTAGATTATTCAACGATATCATTACTTGCAAAATTTCAATTAAATCGCGACGAGATACTTTTAAAATTAAATATGTTTGCTATTGCTCAAAATATAACCTGTACATGTCATTACAATATTTCTTTCTTTAAAGAACTAAATATGAAACTGTATGAAAATCATATTGAAGCTGCTTTATCTAAATTGTAAATTAATCTGTGTATATGTTATGCATTTTTAATAAAGAAATAGAAACTGTATATATTGTGTCAGTAGTCCTTTGTATATATTTACAACTATACATAATATTCAATTCTTATTAGTATTAATATAGTTAATACAATAAATAATTTAAAAATAAGGTGTTAATAATTTTAATAAATATCTTTTAAATAAACAAAAACTTAAATCCATATTTATTAGTTTTTATAAAACACACTAATGAAGCAAAGGTTTAACTCCAATTGCGAAAAATTTAAATATACAAATAATGCCAAAAACATATTAATTAATTATTATTATTAGTTTTTTTGTGTAAAAGATTGTTGAAGTAAACTTTTAAACGTACCGCAACATGCAGTGAAAAATATTCAAAGTCCACAGGACATTACTCGAAACGATTCCGTTGTCTTATACGGTAAATTGAAACGTAACACGCGGAAAAAAGATCGACATATACCGGAGAATCTATGCATACTGTCCGATGAAAATAAGCCGCACAGCTAAGGAGATGCTACCAGGATGAGAGTCAAAATCCAACTGAATTCAAACAAAGTGAGAAGGTCTATAAATCTCCCGTGTTGATTAGACGGTTTTGAAGAATGGGTTTTCCCCAACACCTAAGCAGAATGTAGGTCATAGGTATTCCCTCACCTATCGCGAACATAACTCTTAATTAAGTTTCTTAATTAAAATTATGCAAATTTTATGTAAGCCTTTCAAATATCTCTTAATTAAGTTTTCTAATTAAAATTATGTAAATTTTATGTAAATCTTTCATGTTTGTCATATTCTCTCCTAGTTAAAGCTTTAATAAACCTAACTTTTATACAACATAAATAAATTAAAAAAGTATAATCTATTCGATGACTCATCAAACGATGACTCATCCTAGACATGTCTAAACATGTCTGAACATGAATCTACTTGAACACTAACATTTTAATGTATAAGATTTACATAAAATTTACATAATTCTAATTAGAATACTTAATTAAGAGATATTTGAAAGGCTTACATAAAATTTCCATAATTTTAATTAAGAAACTTAATTAAGAGTTATGTTCGCGATAGGTGAGGGAAAACCTATGACCTACATTCTGCTTAGGTGTTGGGGAAAACCCATTCTTCAAAACCGTCTAATCAACACGGGAGATTTATAGACCTTCTCACTTTGTTTGAATTCAGTTGGATTTTGACTCTCATCCTGGTAGCATCTCCTTAGCTGTGCGGCTTATTTTCATCGGACAGTATGCATAGATTCTCCGGTATATGTCGATCTTTTTTCCGCGTGTTACGTTTCAATTTACCGTATAAGACAACGGAATCGTTTCGATTAATGTCCTGTGGACTTTGAATATTTTTCACTGCATGTTGCGGTACGTTTAAAAGTTTACTTCAACAATCTTTTACACAAAAAAACTAATAATAATAATTAATTAATATGTTTTTGGCATTATTTGTATATTTAAATTTTTCGCAATTGGAGTTAAACCTTTGCTTCATTAGTGTGTTTTATAAAAACTAATAAATATGGATTTAAGTTTTTGTTTATTTAAAAGATATTTATTAAAATTATTAACACCTTATTTTTAAATTATTTATTGTATTAACTATATTAATACTAATAAGAATTGAATATTATGTATAGTTGTAAATATATACAAAGGACTACTGACACAATATATACAGTTTCTATTTCTTTATTAAAAATGCATAACATATACACAGATTAATTTACAATTTAGATAAAGCAGCTTCAATATGATTTTCATACAGTTTCATATTTAGTTCTTTAAAGAAAGAAATATTGTAATGACATGTACAGGTTATATTTTGAGCAATAGCAAACATATTTAATTTTAAAAGTATCTCGTCGCGATTTAATTGAAATTTTGCAAGTAATGATATCGTTGAATAATCTAGGGAACTTTGACCAGAAGAATTAAATAAACACTCATCACAGTGAAACAAATCTTCTATACATAATCGAACTTCATGAACAATAGACTTTAAAAAGATTCTCTTAGCATTTTCTTCATTAACATGATTTAAACAAAAGGGTGTTTTGCTTAGAATTAACATAGGAAGTTGAATTGTAAATATTGCATCAATGATAGAATCAGTTATTTTAATTTTGATTTCTCTAAGTTTCAAAATTTGCTCTTTAAATAATTTAATGACATTGGGTTTTAAGTAAAATTCGCATGTGTTTAAGGTAAACATTTGTTGAAGTATACAGAAATTCTTATTAATACAAAGCATCAATAATTGGTTATTACTAATAAAACTATCACTTACTGAGTTGAAACTAAAATTTTCAATCAAATCTTGAAAATAATACCAAGTCTGAGCTGTCATTACAATACCTTGTTTAGTGTGTACCCACTCACCCGTGGGTAATTCTTTAAAATTACGAATATGAATTCTTAGTTTCAGGTTATTTTCCATTACAATTTGTAAAAATGTATTCCATTTTAAATTCCATTCAGTACAGATGGGATGTAGAGGTTGTTCTCGTACCCATTGACTTAACCAATCGTTTGGAGTAAGTTTTTCACACAAGTCCTTTGAACAGTTTTTTGTAGAAGTATCACTCGTTGTAGATACATCCCAATGAGAGTTTTTTAAAGTATTCAGATCATTGAAAACAGAGTTTTTTGGTGTATCACATGCACTGGATGAAGCATCACTTAGATCAAGTCTTGGTTTCTTTAAAGGTGACATGATGGGGTTGGATATTAAATGACGAAAAGTCAGGCTGATTCTCATATCTTTAATGTTAGGGTCCGGTGCAATGCCATGGGTAAACAGTTCGTTGGTAGGCTTTAACATACCGTAGAGCGAACCATGTTCTAATGAAATCAAAGTCGATGGTGTTTTAGGCTTCTTGAATTCAATTGTTCGTTCGGTACCAAAGCTGAGGACTGCGATGGGGAAAGTTGTATCCAATCCACTTTCGTTGTCTTTATGTTGAGGTATGTAGCTGTATCCATTGCTGTAGAGGTTTAGCAGAACATAGTTGAAGGTAGAAGCCGTCCATTTTTCCACTCGGTCCCGCAGCTCCAATATCAGACGTGTCCAAGGGTTAGCAGGCACATGGGTTCCGCTGAAGGCATAACTTATAGTCGAATCGCCGTATCTTAGAACTTGCCTTTTAGGTTTAATACTTTTTCCATAAATTCTAAACGTTGGCGTGTAGAAAGGTAAAGTTTTTAACTCAGCAAAATACCGATCCGCTTGTTCCTTTTCAATAAAGTTTGAAACATAGTAGACATTCAGTCCGTTTTCCATAAAACTCACAGCAGACATTTCGAAGCAACCAAAAAATACGAAATCAACTGGTAGAATGAGCTGTGATCGCTGATAAGCAATCTCTGATAAGATAAGAGACTTGTCACGTGACCTGACGTCACCAATCACATGACTCGTGACGTCACCCTAATCACGTGACCTGATGCTGCTGATAAGAACTATCCTTATCGTTCATTTCTCTTAAGACTGTTGTTGGAGTCAGACGTGTTTTCAGGTAAGTGAAACTTTAAAACATTTTTTTAAACCTATACCTATTGAAATATATTATTAGTGAAAGATTATTACTATTTACATAAAATATTAAACAAAAACTGAAATCTAGTAATTTTAATCTTTTAATGAAAGCATTAAATCATTAAATTACTTATTGTAAATGAATATCTATTACGATTTATTTTATTGTATACTGAAAATTTTTTAAATCATAGTATTGTTTTATATAAGTCTCTTAACCATGTGTGTGCATAAATATAAATTTATAAGTTACTACTTTCAAAAAGTTTTACAAATCAGCATTTTCACATTACTAACTGTTTATTCATATACTGTCTTATGTATTCAACTTAACACTTATGTTGATGATTAGTTACTCAGTTTAAACTTTTACTCTGGGAAATATTATACATTGCATGGTGTATAAATATAGTTAAACAATGTATAGTGAAAAAAAAAATTACAACTATAGATGTTTAATATAGCTAACGCATGCAAAATCTACTAAGCTCAAACCGTATTAAGCATTTTCTTATAAAGTTCATAAACATGTTGTTACAAGGATTTTGGAAGACCAAACGAATCTATGTGTAATGCTAGGTTCAAATTCAGCTTATCAATCTACCCGTTTGTAGTTTTTCTTGGTTTTCACTAAAACTCGCTTAAATATGCAATAGGATTCCTTAGAAATACTCTCATGCATTTCGCTTATAGGACCCTCGTTTTATTAATTGGTCTTAAACCTTATGAATATCCATATGTGAATGTTTATTGTATAGTAAAACTTTTAAATATAGTATTGTTTTATATAAGGTGTGATCATGTATAAATGAGTTATCGATTATGAAATAAATTTATCATTACTATAATACTCACATTAAAAGATTCTCACTTATACAATTTAGCGGTTATGCAAATTATTCAAACTCGTCATCGATCCTTCACGATCTTTCTCGTAAGATCCACAGGGGTGACTCAGCTTTTCCGGGAATTCCCCCTTATCTCTAGTAGATAAGGTGTTACAACTCAACGTTTCCCTTTATTCTTAGTTTGGCAGTAGTGTGAGTAGGTTGTTTTACGGTGTGTTATGTTTACCGTCCACTGCTTTGGAGTTTTAGCCGAAAATCCCGCCTGTTTTTCCGCATAATGTATTTCGGTTTTTCCGTACCTGGATTCTTTAAGTATAATAGAATATTCCAACTCATCAGCCTACCCGTTGGGATTTTTTCTCTAAAACTGACTTAAGTATAAGGCGTATATTAAAATAATAATATATAGTTTACAACTAGATAAAATAATTGCTAAAAACAATAAGATTTTTAATTTTATCCTATTAAGTAATTTTAAAACCTCTTTTTAGTTTTTCTTATAAAGTTAAAGTTATTTCAAAACCGTTCATTAAAAAATTACACTTATATTTTAGTAAAACTTTATTTAATCGATTAAATGCAAAGTTTAACACTTAATGAATTATTTAAAATTTTATCTATATAGAAATAATATAAAAATTTACATTTATGTGCTAGTAAAAATAATTGACTCATTAGAAGTTTCATTAACTAAAAACAATAAATCCGAATACAACTGTTTGATTCTAGTATGATTCACGGTGAGTTATTTTCACTTAGACATTCTAAGCAAATCTTATTGTAAAGGATAATTTCTTTCTGTGGAAGTGTCACCCCAATTCTCTCATAAGGATTATTGTTTAGTATTTTATTTTTAAATCATATATCCAACTTTAGCGGATATGCAAAATGAGTAATTTTTTCTACTTATAGTTCAATCCGTATAAATAAGTTAAAAATTTTACCTTGCGATGTAATGCATATATTAAAATAATATATAGTTATTATACAAAAATCTCTCTTGCTATCCGATTATTTATAGATAGTTTATTACTTAGTTTTATAACTAGAGAAAATAATTACTAAAACAATAAGATTTCTGTTTTTAATTTTATCCTATTAAGTGATTTTAAAACCTTTCATTAAAAATTATAGTTACATTTTATTAAATATAAAAAGCGCGACTTATCGTAAAATAATTCTGTTTTGATCTCATTATTTTCTTAGCATAATTAAAAAAAGTAAAATTAAATAAAAAAAATTAAAAATATTTCAATATTTTAATAGGTTAATTGCGGAATTCAACACTTATTGCATTATTTAAATGTAGTTTACAACTGATATTAAATAAATGATCCTTATAAACTATTTTATGTTATTGTAAAAACACAGAACTCTAACAACATTCTACTGAGATGATAAGCATGAATCATCACCCTTCTTATCTGTACGTGAGTCAACGCGTAGCGATAAACAGTTTCTCGCATTTGTGTGCAAGACTGAAGGTTGCATTTCGCTAAGGGAAATTTCTTCAATTTTAAGTAAGTTTCATAATTTATTATTACTATTTGATAATTTAATAAACTTAATATGTATACTCTAGTAAATTTATATCATAAAAAAATTTATTAAAACATAACTTTTATTAAAACTTTACGAAAGTTGTATAAGAAATTTTTATTGATTTATTGAAAAGAGAGAAATCAATTTAAAAAATATATTTTATTGGTATTTACTTATAAGTAATTTTTTATTGTTATACTATAAACTTTTTTTATTGTTACACTATAAACTTTTTTGTTTATATAAAACTAAATTTTGCATAAATAAAACTACTTTCACACATGGAAAATTATTGCTTAAATGAAACCTAGAAAAGTTTCCATTTAACTTGTGTATGTTTAGAAATTATTTGAGTAAAACTAATTTTTGCAATATATAAACTCCTTTCACAAACGAATTTTTATTTTTTAACTATAACTTACTTTTATATTTATTTATTTCAATACCGTTTAAGTGATACGTAGGTAATAATCGTTTAAAACTCATTGTATGATATGCTTTGTGAAAAAATTATTGCATTTTTATAATTATCCGCTGTATTGTTTTAATGATTTTAACTTAATCTTTATATGAGATAGTGTGGATTACTATTAGGCACAATTCCTCAGCGTATATTACACATGATTCATCAAGTGTATGGGTTTTCCGTTGCAGGTGATAACTATGACTCATGGAATATTCCGTATTATCTGTTTTTAAGGAAACTGTTTATTTTCATTTAAAATGATGCATTGAATTTTTATGCAATTTATTTCGAAATGTTTAATATAAAATAACTTTTAGTAACTGATAGTTTTTAAATATAACTAATCCTTTTTATTATTATAGTTTATAACAATTATTTTATAAAAATAACTTATTTTTATTATTTCAAGTTTAAAAGTATTTACCTGTTTCATTTAAATCAACTAAGATAGTATGAATTATATTACTGCGTTAAACTCGAATAAATGTTAAATAATATTTGTGTAGTATCAATATAATGTTTAATTTAAATAACATACTCATGTACTTATAACTTTTTGCTTATAAAATTTATGTAAAATTTTCGTGTTAGGATAAATTTATTTAATAGTAACAGCATAAAGTTTAGTTAATTATAATGTATATAAAATTTAATTGTTGATTTTAAACATTGTATTTATTTTTAAATTAATATTATTATAGGATAGTCATTTTTATTTTATTTTTATTTATTTTATTTTTTATTTATTTATTTACTTTATAACTTTACTGTATATCTTTGTATGCATTTTTTTAATTAATATTATTATATGAAAGTAATTTTTTTAATTTATATTATTATATGAAAGTAATTTTTTTAATTTATATTATTATATAATAGTAATTTTTTTTAATTAATATTATTATATGATAGTATTTTTTTAAAATTTATAACTTTACTATATATCTTTGTATGCATTTTTTTAATTAATATTATTATATGATAGTAATTTTTTTTAAATTTATATGATAGTCATTTTTTAAAGTGCATGTGTTCAATTTTTAACGAATGTAAGTTAGAGTTTAAATAAGTGTGAAACTTATTTAGTGAGAATATAAAGTTTAATTTATATAATTTTTATTATATTTAGTTTAATTTAAATAATTTTTATTGTATTCAGTTTAATTTATAACATATATATCATCATTTACTGATTTTGAAACTTTTGTTTACCGTATTTGTTTAGTTATAGCATAAATAACAGTACGTGTTTTATATAATTTTTATTATATTTAGTTTCATTTATATGATAGTAATTTTTTAAAGTGTATGTGTGTTCAATTTTTAAAGAATGTAAAAATAGTATTTCAAAGTTAGAGGTTAAATAACAGTATGTGTTTTATATAATTTTTATCATATTTAGTTTATGTAACATAACTGTATACAAAATTTATTAACTGATTAAAAACTTCAGTTAAATTTTTAATGAATGTAAGATAGAGTTTAAAGAAATGTTAAACTTATTTAGTGAGAATATAAAGTTTAATTTACATAATTTTTATTATATTTAGTTTAATTTATATGATAGTAATTTTTTAAAGTGTATGCGTGTTCAATTTTTAAAGAATGTAAAAATAGTATTTCAAAGTTAGAGCTTAAATAACAGTATGTGTTTTATATAATTTTTATTATATTAAGTTTATATAACATAACTGTATACAAAATTTATTAACTGATTAAAAACTTCTGTTAAATTTTTAACGAATGTAAGATAGAGTTTAAAGAAATGTTAAACTTATTTAGTGAGAATATAAAGTTTAATTTACATATTTTTTATTATATTTAGTTTAATTTATGTGATAGTAATTTTTTAAAGTGCATGTGGGTTCAATTTTTAACGAATGTAATAACATTATTTCTAAGATAGTCTAAATAAATTTAAAAAGTGAAACTTATTTAGTGTTAAAATAAAGTTAGAATTTTTAAGTGTCTTACATTTTTAATGAATGTTAAATTATTTATTATTTGTTTTGCTTTTAAATCTATGTGTTAATCCACAAAATACGAAAATTTCTATTTCATTCTGTAAAAATTTCCTAATATAAATTTACAATGACATCACTAAAAGTATGAACTCCTATTTAAATTCCTTATTTATTATCTTAACGCAATATATTTTTAATCTCTAAAATGCTAAGTTTCTAAAATACACATAAATTGTTACTGATGTTAATTAACTTCAGTCATTCATTGTTTCATTCAGTCAAAAATGTTAAGTCCCACCGGAAATTATTTATACTCTTCCAATGGCAACATCTAAATTTTAATGTCTATACCATTCACATTCAATGTTTTTAATTATATAATACTCACCAACCCTTTGTTTTATTTTGTCAAATTCACTGAAATACATAGGAAAATTTCTATTTAATTCTGTAATCAATTTATAATCCCCGAATGACAACTCTTCAAAAGTTTCTATTCTTCCGGTGGCAACACCTAAATATTAAAGTCTCAAAAGATCGTGACGTTATCTAATCCCCCTGCAAAAATTCGAAAAAATTTTGAAGTCCCTAAAATTGTGAAAAAATTACTAAGTGCAAAATTTATGAAAATAAATCTAACTTCGAAAAAATTTTGAAGTCCCCAAAATTGTGAAAAAAATACTAAGTCCCGAAATTTAGGAAAATAAATCTAACTCCTCAAAATTCCCCCTTCTCCCCGATAGATGGCAGCACTCATCGCGGAAACCCTCGTAAAAGGTGATACCCAAAGTTTCTATTCTTCCGGTGGCAACACACAGTTTCTATTCTTCCGGTGGCAACACCCCCTCGTCCAAGATGATGACTAAGTAGTGTAAAAAGGACACGTTGACCGACAGGGTGGAGGCGTAGAGGTGTCAGGGTGGAGGCGCGCCTCCACCCTACGCCACAATACGCCACTACGCCACCACCGTGTCGGTGAACTGTCCTTTTTACACTACTGAAATATATAAATTATGATCTGCCTTATATAATTAAAGACCTACTATTAAATAGATGTAAGGTGTAACATTATTTTTTTTATGAAAAAATATATTTTTTAAATTATTCTAAATAAAAGATGAAATTCAACTGAAATAAATTTGAATTAATAAAAATAATCTATTAAGAAGATACGTATTTTCTCAAAATAAATAAATAAATAAATAAATAAAAATAAATAAATAAAAAATGAAAACAAACGGCTCTCATAATAAATATTATTATCCATATTATTAAACCTTTGCCAAGCCTCTAAAGCGCTATAAACAGTGCTGCCAAATTTATGTTGTTGTAGTTGTTGTGAGAATTAAATCCTAGGATCCTAGGCACTAGGATCCTAAGCCTGAGGGTGAATGCCCTCCATGAGGTTCATTCTAAGGGATCCTAGACCATATTTACGCAAGTTTCGGAGAAAAACACGGAAAACTTCGAACGGCTAGGCCGATAAGCATTACCTGGGATAGAATGCGGCATCTCAGTCTACGAGCTTTGAGTGCAAAACCGCTCGGCCGCTGATGGCCACTGCCAAATTTAAAGGGCTCTTTTAATCAGCTATCGCTTTCAACGTTGAGGCATGATATTTGATATACATAATGGATGATAAACCTTTGAAATGATTAAGCAAACGTTACAGTTAAAAATTAGTGGTAAATATTTAATAGGGGTTACATACAAACGGAACTCTTGCAACTTCGTGGCGTAAATTTTGCAAGTTTTTTGTAAATACAGTTGGCAGCAAATGTATCCGAGCACTAGCAAAAATTCCTATGTAAAAAAAATACACTTAACACTGTTTTGCTAAATAAATCCTTGTCGAATCCTGTTCTTAGTCAGTATAAGAACATAATTTGACAAGGATTTATTTAACAAAATAATGTTAAGTGGGCTTTTTTACATAGGAATTTTTGCTAGTGCTCGGATACTTTTGCTGCCGACTGTAGTCATACATTTAGAACGCTTGCAAACGGCTTTGCAACGGGAAGTGTTTCATTTGTATGTACCCCTAAAAAAGTTTGTAAATTTTGCAACGCTGATAAGAGGAGTGAAAATATTTTGCGCTGGCAGAGGGTTAATTGCATTATAATGAAGAAAACTGTCATTTCACAGAATAAAATTATTACGATGATGTTTAAATGAATACGTAAAAGTTACTTTTATTACTTTCCGAACATGCATATTTAAGGAAAGTATTGTAATTATTTAAAAAATCCAAATTTAGGATTTTGGTGTTTCTACAATTTTTTGTTCTCTCTATTTCTTGAGGTCCACAGTGAGTTCAATTTTACTATTTTTACGTTGATGTATGTACTATGTGTGCGTGTGTTTATGAGTGAGTGCGTATGTGCGTGAGGGAACACGATAGAGCCTAAACGCTTTGTTCGAATGATCTGAAAGTTTGTAAGTATGTTACCGGCAACTATAGCATGCTACCTATTAATTTTTGTGAATCTAGCACTACTTTTTTTTTTTTTTTTTTTTTTTACAGTAGTCCAGTCAATAGGTATGTAAAAAAGGGCTTACCTAGCAAAAGGTGGGGTAGAAGATTTATTTTTTTAATTTGTACATATTAGTACTAATATGCAAAAAACGAGTTATCCAACATGGGCGGCCCCGGGAGAACTTTTGTCGGCTGAAAAACCTCGAAAATTTACTAGTTTTTTGTCATTTTTCGAAATATCTCAGAAATGGCTGAATTTAGCAATATTTTTCTATTATAAAGTTTAAAGAAGATTAAATTTCCTACAATTTTCTTCATTACAACTTTTTTGTAGCACTAATAGCAAGCGTGTTACAGCCTCTTGAATGTCGGCATTTTTTCTCAAGCTAATAAAATACAACTCAAAGAAATGGGTCGGCGCATGAACGTTTATTAGAAAACGGAAAGAAAGGAAAGGACATATTCAACTGTCTGACCTTAGGAAATGACATCTGCTTCGTAGCAAAGAAGGTATTTAAAAAAGAAACCTTCCTTCACCCCCCCTCTTTCAATTAAAAAGCTCTCCCTTTCCTCCCGCCTCTTCTCATCCTGTAGCTGCCTCGGCTGAACATCTACCTATGTTATTCGAGTCAGTTCAAACGTGCGAACGTACTGTTTTAACCCGTGAGCGTTTTTTATTACAATAACCAGACTGTTTGTTTCATTTTCAAAATCAGTTTGAATAAAGGTGAAGTAAAGATTCTGAAGGAGAAAGGTATGCAAAAATTCTGTAAAAGTGCAAAGCAAAACGTCAAAATGAAGAACATTAGTGTTTTTTGACATGTAAGAATTAAAAACATGTAAGAATTAACAATGCCTGTCACAAACGATACATCAATGAGCGAATGATTGCAGCATATGTACGGCGTCATACAACTGGTGATGGAGCCGGTCCAAACAGTGCGGCTCCATGTCTTCCATCAAGAACTGAAGGTTTTAGTTTTAAAGATCAGTGTTTCTTGTGTGGAGAGGGGATACTTGAAGATTTCTTAGGAACGACTTCCTGAGCATGAAAGAAATTTTATCCACCATGCTATGAAACTGGGTGTGAAAGAAACAATTGTAAATGGTGCCGAAAATCGTGGGGATGAGAGAAGAAAAAAAATACTTGAATGCATTGGAAATGTAAAATGTTTAGTTGCTATAAATACTGGGTATCACAGATTTTGTCATCAAAAACTGCACTAGTGGCCTAAATAAAGTGAGATGAAACGAGGATACTACCCTGCAAGTAACACTGATGAGGCAATGGAATCAATTTACTCCTACCCTGAAAACGACTCGGAGGAGTGCCAGTCTCATAAAGTATTTGATGAATAAAATAGAGGGTGATTTTCGTCCTGGCATCAGAACGGTTACATCATGCCTTTGCAAAAAATATGGTGAAGATGTTTTAATAGCCGAAACTGCCAACAAGAAAGCAGTTTGCTTTCAAAATGTTGGCTATAAAATACTCAGTGAAACTGGTATAGTAACAAGGACTCTGATCCTCAACAGGAAAATGTCGTACTAATTTCATCATTGGACGAGGCTGAAGAAGATGATAAGCTATCCTAAGAGCTTATATAATTACTGCAAGACGGAGAGGAACAATTTGAGGACGACACACCTTCCTTCTACTTCTGATCACTATTGAAATTTAAGAACCCGGGCTTTCAAAACAACCACGAAGAAAATGAATATATATATTATACATTAATGTACGTTTCTTTATTTGTTTCAAGGCTAAAGGAATCACCTTATAATTTATATATAAAGTTAAATTTATACAATTTACTTTTGTAATTATTTGCTATTGTTCTTCAAACAAGTTGCCTATTTAGGAAGTTCATTTAAAATTAAGATTGTATATTGTTATTATCATCAACATTAATATAGCAGTAATTAATGTTTATTACAACATTATGTATTGTATCTAAATATCATTAATGTTTTATAATTTAATAAATAGTTGAATTAAAATATTTATGTATAAATGCATTGAGTTTTTGCTTATTAGCATCCTAGTATTTATTCATTTACATTTATGTACAAATATCTTTTATTTTTCTTTGTATGTGTTTGAGTGTGTATTATGTGTTGCAGTGATAGAATACTATACATCGGCAGTTATTGGAGTCTGATGATGACTACTGTTGTTAGGCCATAATTGTCAGTGCGTGGCCATAGGGGGGGGGGGGTTGTAAAAAGAGGAAAGTAAAAATTAGAAGGGAGCAGATTTGTTATCTGTCGTCCTTAGTGAAAAAAAAAGAAAAAGAAAGAAAAAGAAATGATCTCCAATTTATCTGGCGAACATATTTAATTCCTTTCAAAAATCACGATTATTTTAACAGGCTATATGTTAAGAGAACAATCAAGAATATAAAACAGCATTTCTTACAATATATATATTGTAAAAAAATACATCTGGTGTGTGTATTTCCGTATTACGTTTTAGATCACCAAATCCAAAAATCCCAAGGACTACAGATATCAGATCTATACCATTAAAAGCTGTTAAGCTTTCTGTAAATAAAGCTACTATAATTCTAATTATTACTACATATTATTTAGAAGGAGTAATGCGCTTTTTTTACGAAGTTGAGAAAACTGTTTATTTTCAAGAAGCTGTTACGCGCTTGCTATTAGTACTACAAAAAAGGTGTAATGAAGGAAATTGTAGGAAATTTAATCCTCTTTAAACATTACAATAGAAAAATATCGCTAAATTCAGCCATTTCTGAGATATTTCGAAAAATGACAAAAAACTAGTAAATTTTCGAGGTTTTTCAGCCGACAAAAGTTCTCCCGGGGCCGCCCATGTTGGATAACTCGTTTTTTGCATATTAGTACTAATATGTACAAATTAAAAAAATAAAATCTTCTACCCCACCTTTTGCAAGGTACAATGTATTTATTGACTGGACTACAGGAACACAAAGAAAAAACCTTTATCATTATGGCTCATGGGCTCAAAGTTTTTAAAGTGCGATAGCATCCAAACGTCTTTTCGTCTGAAATGAAAATTTATACACTTGTTGTAGGTCACTGTGACACGAACTGTGTAGATTTTGATGAATCTAGCACTTGTAGTTCTTTTTACAGGGACACAGAGAAATATTATTTGTCATTATAGTCTAGGAGCTCAATTTTTTTTAATGCACTATATCGTTTAAACGCCTGATTCAGTAGAGCTGAAAATTTATACACATATCACGTCACACGAATGGTTTAGATTTCGGAGAATATAGTTTTTATAGATTTTTACAGGGACATAACGAAAATTTCGTTATCATTATGATCTATCGGCTCAAATTATTTGAAGTACAATAGCGTAAAATTAAACAATGGAGAAAAATATTCAAATATCCTATTATAATTTTCACTTTTGTTATTTAACGACTTATCTTATTTTTATTTATACAACCGTTAATAGCAGGAGATTTATGTTTGAAACATGTTTTGCTTGAATCCCGGAAAAAATCGCACCGGAAAAAAAAAATAGTACCGGAAAAAATCGCACAGAAAAACATTCATGTGTGCGTACACACATGCCTCTCTCCCCAGAAAGAAAAACTTATCTTAAGATTCATATGGGCCTTAGGCAATAAATTTTAAATTCTATTTAATCTTATAAACGAGGTTAAAGAAAAATAAAAGGCGAGGATATTATTAAATTGTATTCCCTGTCCCTCTAGATCCGGAAGAGAGGTTATATATAACAATTTAACAACTTTTTAGAAATAAAATTTAAGAAAATAGTAAATGTTTGAATACCAATGAGTGATATGGGGATTCCGAAAAAAAAAAAAAAAAAAAAAAAAAGGACACCGGAAGAAGGGCATTCTTCCAATTCGCGAATCGCAAAATAAAAAATATCAAATAAAGGAATTTAAAGAATGATTTTCAATTGACTTGGTACAACATTCATTGGAATAGGGGAGAGGGGACTAAGTGCAGGTTGAAAAAAAACAATTGTTTTTATATTATCTTCTTACCAATTTTAATGAAACATTTTACAATCACATACAATTTTTGAAAAAATTACAGTAAGTGTCAGACATACTTGGGGGTGAGGGATTAAAGAGGGGGGAGCAGAGGAAAATAAGATGATGTTTTATATCACTATTTTACCGCATTTAATGATATATTCTATAACAATCACTTACTTTTTATGAAGATCACAATGAGTGTATCATACACCTGGGGGAGCAAGGGGGGAAGTAGGTGGAAATAAAATATATTCTTCATTAAACTACCCTGTTATCGATTTAAGAAAAAAAAAAACTTTGTTTAATCATGTACAATTTGTAAAAAATAAGAATAATAAGAATAACAATAATAATAATAATAATAATAATAATAATGTATAAGATTTTTTTTTTTTTTTTTGGGGGGGGGGGTAAAGAAAGGGGGGCACAGGAAAATAAAATGATTTTTCATATCATCATTTTACCAATATTAATGATATATTCTATAACTATCACTTGCTTTTCATGAAGTAATACACTCTTCACAAATGAGTGTATTACATACCAGGGGGATCAAGGGGGCGCAGATGTAAGTAAAATATATTATTCTTTAAACCCCCCTATTATCAATTTAAAAAAAAAAAAAAAAACTTAGTGTGTATACATCTTACTGCTTAAGAAAAATTACAGTGAGTGTTACACATATCTGGGAAGCAGAGTGAAGAAAATAGTTGTTTTTATATAACCCTGCTATTTACATGAAACTTTATGCACGACTATTACTTACATTTTATTAAAATTTTAGTGAAAGTTACCTGTACTTGATATAGGGGGGGGGGTAGTACGGTCATATGAAAAATAAAACAATCTTAATAAACAACACTTATTATCGATTTTTTTATTGGCATTTTGTGTAAATATCAATTACTATTAATGAAAAATTACAGTGAGGTTTTAAATGTCTGAAGAAAGTGAATGTTTGTACACTATATTTTGCATTTAATTATAATTTATTATAAATATCACTGAATATTTAGGAAAATTTACGCTGATTATTATACATGTATCTTGGTGGAAAAGGGGGGGGGGCAAATGAGAAAAATGATTGCATAAATATAACAATGTTACTAATTTGAATTAAAATTTCAAAAACTATCACTTTCTTTTAATGAACGATTTCAAAGAGTGTCACATATACCTAGGAAGGGGGGTTGCTTAGGGGGAAAAAATGATTGTGTTTAAATCACTCTTTACATTTATAGGAAATTTTGTATAAATATCTCTTATTGTTTATCAAAAACTGCAGATAGGATTATGTTACCCAGTGACAGCTAGGGACCACATGGAAGAAATATATTTTTAAGAATGGTGGAAAAAAAGTCCCCGAAAAAAAAGTCACCAGAAATAAGTCCATTAAAAAAATAAATAAAAATGCGTTTTAAAAGCTTCTAAGGATGTATAAGAATGAGTATGGCTTCGTTTTGTCTTTCTGTTTGTCTGTTAACTTCTATGATAAAGATATTTTTTCCGATAATGTTTATTCAAGGGCTTGGAGCTGGTATACCTAATTCAAGTTTTCTATGGCATATCGATATTCTCTATTGAAAATGATATAATTATCGCAACTAATGTGTGTAGAGGGACTTGCAAAAATATTTCTGATTTATTAAAGTCCATGATCGGTATTTTTAAAACAGTCTTTATTTTATACTGAACATAACATAGGAAACACCTTTACGTTTTTTGAAGGTGGTAAAAAAAGAGCGCGTGTCTTTTTATTCTATGAAAACTCGGCACAAAGATGTTAAATGCATATAAAAAGGTAATATTTAAAAGATTAAGACAAATAAGAACAACATGAAATTTTTGTTTACTAATATAAGATATACGGTATACCTCTTCCATTGGACTGCTATAAAAGAATATTTTGATGAGACTACGTATAATCGAAATTTTAGTAAACAATTTAGAAACTTACGAGTTTTATTTTATACAAATGGAATTATATACAACATTACTATGCAAAATGAGAATTAATGTTATTAGTTTTACATTTTTTAAAGGTAGTGTTAGTTTTTGATTTAATAGTGTGTTTAATGGAATAGCATACGCTTACTATTTATTGAAAATAATAAATGCATTTGAAAATAGCACAATGATAGAAAATGTCTAGAATCATATCTTGATTGTAATATGTTTCTGACTTTTTCTCTTTAGAAATTACATTGACAAAAAATATTTTATATACATATTTTACCTTCATCTAGAAAGAATAGTCATTTTCTGAATCCCTAAGCTGGATGTATAGATTTCTTAGTTATGCGTGTAAGGTAAAGAAATAAAATGAATAGACGAAATGATCGAGAATTTCAAACAAAGCGGCAATGCACTTTTGTTTGTAGCACTCGTGCCTACTTTGTTCGCCTGACGAAAAATCGTGTCTTATTTCGACCCGAAACAATTGTTGCATGTTCTTGCATTTTATGGTGTTTATTCAAATGTTTGTACTTATAACAGACATTATTTTCCAATGTACAGCCTAAAATATAATTAAAATTTCATGAAAAAAAAAAAAAACAGTTTTCAGTAATTAAAAATAAATTTGTCATCTAAATTTTGTGCTTCTTTACCTCCTACACTTGCACTGTAAGATATAGATCTAATAGACTGTGTCCTCTCAATTTCTCTTATTATTTTTTTTTCTTATGAAATTTTAGTCAAATTTTAGGTCATATTTGAAATTAATCTCTGTTGTTTGTTTTGCAATACTGGTAGAGAACTGTTGAAACACTTCAGTTTTTATGGATTTTATTATTAATATTCATCAAATCATGAATAGAAGTGCGGCAGATTCTTCTAATGATATCAGATAATTTTCTACTTTTTTCTTTAAAGTTAAAGCCAGAGTTTAGATAGATAGCGGCAGTATTGCATTTATATATATATATATATATATATATATATATATATATATATATATAAATGCTTGATAGATCATCTTTATTATATATATATATATATATATATATAACAGATTTTTGCCCGCTTCGCTCTGTTCATTATATTTATATAAATTAAACAGAAGAATAATTATTTTTTTGTGTTTATAAAGAAATAAAACCCCTTTGAAGTCAAGTACAAGTAAGTGTAATTACAGGTAATTTTATAGTTATCTTTTCTTACATAGGTATTAACACATTACAGCTAAAATTTTAAGAAACTAATGCAATTATTCTTAAGTATGACACCATTTTCATTGGTAAAAACATGCTTCTTATAGTATGCTGTTAGATAAATTGCTGTTTATATTATAATAGGATAAGTGCAGAGGTTTTCAATTATCTTTTAATTACTTACAAAATAAATATCAATGAATTGTCACCACCACAAGACCTTTATCTGTATTATCTTATAGGAATTTTAGTAGTTCAAATTATTTATTACATTATTATTTATTAAAATTATGTTCCATAGTGAATGCAAACGATTTTTATTTGAGAAAAATAGCACTAAATGACGAACAAATAATTTTGTGCTGTCATCAGAAGATTTTTTTTTTTTTTTAGTTGAAAAATCGAAAGTAATAATTTATAAATTTGTATTAAAATAATACAAAAATATGAAGGAGCTGTCAGAGGGGTATTCTCTATACAATATGATAAAACTTTCCTTATTTTAAGTTTAGTCAGAAAGCTTTCTTATTTTTTTAACCTTTTGTGACGAAATAGAAAAAGAAAGATATTTATATCCTTTCTAATGTATTTTTTATTCTTAAAGATTTAACTATCCCACGATTTTAACGAACTACCTACAATTATTTCTAGAGTAGAGTTAAACGTAGAGTTTGAAAATTAGATACAGCACAGAGTGGTCAAATTTTATTTAGAAGTAGCTTAGCTGTGAATCAGGAAGGAAGATTATTATTTCCCCCCCCCCCCCCCAAAAAAAAAAAAAAAAAAAAAAAAAAAAAAAAAAAAACTTTGCACAATTTTTACTTACTAACATAGAATATATACTGTGGGGTTTAAACATGATTGAAGGTGTGGGGGGGGATGTTGAGAGTAAGGAAAGAAATATAATTCTTCTTTCTTTGTAACTTTTTTGTAGCTCTGAATTTCATTATTTGGCTCATATTAACAAATGCACTGATTATTTACTAAATTGGGAAAATAAAAATAAAAAACGTTCAGAAATAGAAACAGTTCGGATTCTATTTTATTCAGATTTCACAAAACATTTCTTTCAATCGCTTGTTTTATATTTAAAGCACAATATTTGATACATTTGTCATCTTTTAAACTAATATAATACCTCTAATCCATTTTAACAGTGTTATCATCACTAAGTAAATTGGCAATATTTCTTTGTTAAATCCTATTTGTGTATGATATCACAGGGACGACATTTGGTCAGCTTTGCACTTTTTTCAAAATCTGTCAAGATTCAGCGTTCTTTTATCTTCTACCCCCCCCCCCCCCCCTCCTCATTTTATCGAAGTACAACAATTTGCTTTATCCCATTTCAGTTGTTGAGAAAAATGCACATTACCTGGCATGCACAGATTTATTTATTGAAACAGAAATAGGCTTGAAATTTACGAAAGATAGGATACAGTCTTCCATGAATATAATCTGAAGTGTAAGGAAAGACAGAAAAACAACTGCCAAATTATTTTTAATTATTTTTTTTTTTTTGAAGTTTATTATTAAAAAATATAAAATCTTCTTAACATTTAAATAATAATGATTAAAAAATAAAAACAAAATCGCACTGTAATTTCTTCTACTCTGTGGTCGTAAAATTTTTTCTGCAGACCAACTTGAATAAAACATGATTTCCGGCTACGTTCAGAAAAAGAATGCATTTTTTAGCATATTTTTTATGGGGAAAAGAAAAAAAAAAAAAAAAAAAAAAAGCTTGTTCCTGATTAAATTGGTGGAAGGTTTTTAAATTTCTGATGAAATTTGAGATAATTAATAAGTGAACTGAAGAACTAAGCAATAAGGACTAAGGTAGAAAGTTCGCTAACATTAGAAAAGAAGAAAAAGATTTATAATCGATATTCGAATCGTATAAACAAAGCAATTTCGCATTATATTCAACAGGAATGAATTTTAACTATACTTATACAAAACAGATATATAAAACGTAAAAGACGAATAAATGAAAGATGTAAAAACGATATTTAACAGTGTATAAATATACAGTAATAATTACATATATCGATGATCAGAACGTACAGTAGTAATATAATATTATCAGTACATACAGTTGGAATTTAAAGATGATTTAATAACAGTATTCAAATAATTAATTTGATCAAAAAGAAAGACCACCCAAATCAAACCAAAAAAGAAATAAAGTTAAATCTAAATGAATTAAAGCAAGTTGGAATAAGAAAACAGCATTATTTACATTCTAACGTTATCAAGGGTAGAATGCAAACATGCTAAATAAATGAATGTTTTTTTGTCACAAAGATAGCAAAAGCTAAGAATTTCTTTGCGCACAGGCCCGAAACATCCACTGGAAATAAAATTAGAAAAAACGTATGTGAAAATAAACTCACCACAACATATGATAAAGCAATAAATTAGTTAAAAAATTATGAGTGATAAAACACCAATAAAATTTGTTATTATATATCAATAATCACAAATAAAATAATCAAGAAATAAGCAACATAAAATTGCGCATATATATATCCTTATTATAAAGTTTGTTACTCGTTGACATCTATTCATTTATTTACCTTAAATTAATTTATATATTATATTCAACTTTTTTTTTTTTTTTTTTTCCCTTTAAGACAGACAAAAGGGCTGAAAGGCATACATATTGGATGATTGAATTCATAGTCACTCTTAAATATTGTTGGCAAACGTCAAAAATGCTTAACACAAAAGAAAATGCCGTCTACAGATTTTAACTGCAGTCCTTAATAGATCTGAGCATTTCAATGTAGCCCTGTGAATCTCGAGGTCAACCATACCACACTGTATACAAAACATTATTTTAGTATACTTACATTAAATGTCGATTTCTATATGATTTTTACGGTAGAAAATTATTTAAACGGGGTTTATAAAAATGTCTGTCTAAAAACGCTATGCATTTTTTTTTTCTCCCTGTGGGGAGGGGGGAACTTTATACACAAACCTATGTACAGGACCTATTTTCTATATTTTCTTCTACTCTGTGGTCGTAATACATATACTATACTATATTTTCTTCTACTCTGTCTATACTATATACGTATAGACAGAGTATACTATACTATATATGTCTATACTATACTCTGTCTATACTATACTACTACTCGGTCTATACTATATTTTCTTCTACTCTGTGGTCGTAAAATTTTTTTCTGCAGACCAACTTAATTACATATATCGATGATCAGAACGTACAATAGTAATATAATACTATCAGTACATACAGTTGGAATTTAAAGATGATTTAATATCAGTATTCAAATAATTAATTTCATCAAAAACAAAGACCACCCAAATCAAAGAAACAAAGTTAAATCTAAATGAATTAAAGAAGTTGGGATAAGAAAACAGCATTATTTACATTCTAACGTTATCAAGGGCCTGGTAGAATGCAAACATGCTGAAAAAATGAATGCTTTTTTGTCACAAAGATAGCAATACTAGTCCATAATATAACTGAATATTTTTGTGTGGCACTACAAATCTAATGCGGATCATACTATATGGAAAATATTGTTGTGCACATATGAATAATATACTATTTCAATTTCATTAAGATATGTTCAAAGTAAAGTTATTGAAATTTGGCGTATAGAAATGTCTGTCATAGAATGGAGTGCTTTGGAATACTTTCGGGTGTCCCCGTACACAAATTAGTTGCGTTATTTACTCCATTTTCTTTAGAAAACATCCGATGGTAAACTTGAATAACATATTTGAATTTCATTAAGATTTGTGCAAAGTAAAAGTATTAAAATATGCTTTCTAGAAATACCTTCATTTTCTTAAAGAACGGGCAAATTCTTTTTTTTTTTTTTTTTTTTTTTTTTTCTGTTTTTTTTTTTTTTTTTTTTTTTTGTGTGTGTGTGTGTGTGTATCTATATATTTATAATATGAAAACCTTTTGAAACATTGTACAAAATGAAATAAAGTGCATAAATATATCACATTAAGATAGTAAAGATTTAAACAAAAAGAAAAATAAATAATCAGAATTCCAATAAGGAAAGCATATAATACCTAATACGTCTTCATGGGCATTGGTTGAATATTGTATGCAAAATTAAATGTATGATGCAGATTAAAAAAAAAAAAAATAAAAAAATAAATACTCTAGCATCGATTTAAATAAAATTTTGTGTATATACCACTTACTGATTAAGAAAAATTACATCGAGTGTTACACATATCTGGGGAGGGGGGGGCGGAGTTGCTAAGAGGAAAACAGAGTAAAAATGTGGTTGTTTTTTATATCACCTATTTTTATGAAACTTTCTATGACTATCACTTACTTTTTATTAAAATTATAATGAAACTTTCCTGTAGTTAAAAAAAGGGGCAAGTGGGTGGCAGATGAAAAATAAAATAATGTTTTTTAACAACACTTATTACCGATTTCTTTATTGAAATTTTGTGCAAATGTCACTTACTGTTAATGAAAAATTACAGTGAGAGTTACATTTGTCTGGATTAATTGGAAGGAGGGGGAGGGGGGACTGGAGATTGAGAGATAGAAAATGATGTTTTCTTTCATTATGCTTTGCACTTTAATAAAATTTATTGTAAATATCACTTAACTTTAAGAAAAATTTACGCTGATTGTTATATAGATTTTGGGGGGCTATGTGGGGGAAGGAGGGCTAAAGAGAAAAATGGTTGTATAAATATACAATGTTATCAATTTTAATTAATATTTTAACAACTATCATCTACTGTTAATGAAATATTACTTTGAGTGGAACCTATACCTGAAGGGGGGTGGGGGAGGGGCAGAGAGAAAAATATGATTGTTCTTAAATCACACCGCTTCATATTTATAGGAAATTTTGTATAAATATCATTCATGGTTTATGAAAAATTTTTAGAGGGCTATATCGCAGTATCTTTCAGTTTCTAAGTTAGTAATTATTTAAAACTTAATATCAAATATTTGTAAAAGATTATTCTGTAACAGAATTTTTTTTTTTGTTTAATCTGTCCCATCCACCCCCCTTCCCCTCATAGAAACAAAAAAAAAAATTACTATTGTTCGTATTAAAAGAACACTTTTCTTAATTTCTCCTTGTAAAACTAATGCTAAACATCAACGAGAGCGTAAGTTTTTTATTTCTAGGTGGGGGAGGGGGGAGGCAAAAGAGACAGATTAAAAGAAGAAATTTCATTTTTTAGTAACATTTTTCAGATTTAAATCATACATTGAATTTTTGCGTACAAACTCAGGAAGAGAGAGAAACTGATACTTAACCTTCACTGTAATGTTTTATACACGGTAAGTAATATTTCTACAAAGTTTCATTAAATGAGCAACAAGATGGTACAAAAACATATTAGCCCTTAGTTCTCAGTGGTTAGTGTAACCCTATTCTCAACAATTTTTGATAAACAATAAGAAATATTTATGCAAATTTTCCTATTTAAGTGATTTAAAAAAAAATCTCCCCCCCCCCATTCCTCCTAGATATATGTAACACTCTTTGAAATTTTTCATTAAATGTAGGTAATAGTTTTTAAAATTTTAATTAAAACTGGTAACATTGTGATACTTCTACAATAATTTTTCTCTGTGGCCCCTCCCCATAGCCCCCAAGATATACATAACAATCAGGGTAAATTTTCCTAATTATTCAATGATATTTATAATAGATTTTATTAAAATGCAAAATATAGTGATATAAACATTTATTTTCTTTCCTTTCTGTGCCCCCCCCCCCAGACATATGTAACTCCACTGCAATTTTTCATTAATAGTAAGTGATATTTACACACAATGTCAATAAAAAAAATGGATAATAAGTGCTGTTTAAAAAGATTATTTTACTTTTCTTCTGCCCCCCCCCCCTTATCAACTGTAGGTAACTTTCACTATAATTTTAATAAAATGTAATTGATATTACAAAGTTTCATATAAATAAGTAGCATGGTGTTATAAAAACAACGATTTTCTTCACTCTGCCCCCCCCCCCTACTAGTAAACCGTCCAGATATGTGTAATACTTACTGTAATTTTTCTTAAACAGTACGTTGTATACACACATAGTTTTTTTTTTTTTAATCAAAAATAGGGTAGTTTAAAGAATAATATATTTTACTTCCATCTGCGCCCCCTCCCCCCCCCCCAAGGTATATAATATGTACATTCATTGTGATAGTCACAAATTGTACGTGCTTATACAAAGTTTCATTAAAATCGGTAAGAAGGTGGTATAAAAACAAAATTGTTTTTCTTTCCATTTCGTGCTAGCTCCCCCTCCCCCCTTTCTCAGATATAAAATAAATGAATGGTGTACCAAATCAAATGAAATTCTAAAAATGTAATTTGAAAGTCATTTCTTAAATTCCTTATTTTATATTTATTATTTCGCGATTTGCGAAGTGAAAAAGTGCCCTTTTTTCCGGGATCCCAGACCGACATATATTTTCTACAAATGGTCAAATCGTTTTCTGGAGGTTTCAAAACCTGTAATTCCATCGAAAACCGGAAGTTGAAAATTTTTACGAATCCAATACTTTCTATTGAATATTTAAAAAAAAAAAAAAAAAAAAAAATGCAATAACTTAATTTGTGATGCTTCAGATGATTGATTATAAAAGATATTTTGTAATTAATGCCTATCTTCAATGTAATCATCACTTTTTATTATTATTATTATTATTATTATTATTATTATTATTATTGAACTTAGCGTAAGCAATCATAATAAGTGTTAAAATTTAATTATTATATTAGAAAAATATAAACAAACTGAACAAACTGAATTTACCTTTAAAAACGTTAAAAATTTTAAAATATTATTATTAATTATTATTTTATGTAATAATATTACGTAAAAATTCTCTTGTCTAGACTAAATTTGCACGAATCAAAATTGTGTATTAAAATTTCGATTGTATGTCTTTTTAATAATTTATGTCAGACTTTTCAAAGAGGTGTATTGTATAATATACTTTTGTCTTCATTTCTTTACATCTTTTTATACAACAACAAGATTCTTCTAGAAAGGAAAGCAAGATTTTAACATCTGTAAAGAAGGTAAAGGTGGCTTTTCTGTATCTGAAAAGAAGAAAATATCACAAATTCTGGCCTTTTAAAATCTTCCTTATCTATTCAATGGTCAAAGAGTAGGGCTATAAAGAGAAGGACCACTATATAGATTATGATGGTGAACTGTGAGATGAGAATACAAAAGCAGAAGTTGCAATATGAGAGGGTAACTCAATGACATTACCTGATGAAAGAAAAAACTGGAGGACGCTTCTAGGAAAAAACATTTCCTTCCTAATTCCCTCATTGTCTACACAAAGAAAGCCTTTCTGTTTATCCATTCTCAAAAAGTAAAATTAGCCTCCAATCTCCACAACTCTTTATTTATTTATTTATTTATCTTTTTAACCATTAATTTTTTTAAATTTTATTTACTTATTTTATTTTATTCTTTTTTTTTTTTTTTTTTCTAATCACTAACATTGATATAAAATCGCACAAATATTGAATACGTGAATAAATATATTAATAAAGGCTAAAATTTCTTCTTAAATGCCGAAAAAAGTTGGGAAAATGAATGATTCTAATATTCAGAGCCCCTTAGGAATATATATATATATATATATATACATTTATATCTGACAGCGAAAAATGTTATCAGTACCAAAGATAAGATGAAATATATTTTACTCTTGAGATATTTTAGCATATATTTCGCTAGTAAGAATTCTCAAATTATCCTTTTTCGTTTTACTTTATTTTATTACCCTTTTTATATATTTATCGTTGCCATTTCTTCCGTTGCCATTTTTTCCTGTTGCCATTTTTTCCGGTTGCCATTATTTCCGTTGCCATTTTTACCTAAATTCCATTTTTACCGTAGCCCTTCTTTCTGGTATCACCCCCCCCCCCCCATTACTATTCTAACACCAGCCATTTTTACTGCGCACAGTCAAAATGAGAATTTACAAGATTACAGACCTCAAATAAAAGAAAACAAAATAACTGTTTCATAAAATACTCTCTCTCTCTCTTTATATGTATATATATATATCACAGCTGTTTAGAAATAAGTTCTGTGATATTGTTTTATTTTTCTGGGCGATTTTTTCCGGTGCGATTTTTTCCGAGTGCGATTATTTCCGAGTGCGATTTTTTCCGGTGCGATTATTTCCGAGTGCGATTTTTTCCGTGCGATTTTTTCCGGTGCGATTTTTTCCGCCTCCCGTTTTGCTTCCCCTCCCTTGAAGGGTGAAAAAATGGTAGGAGGAAAGAGGGAATTTTGTAAAATCTCATTACACTACGCATTGGATATGTATAACCGAGGTTCACATCAAAAGTAGCTTTCTTAATTTGGAGCAGATTTCAACTTGAAAAGTGTTTTCTGCTCAGCCTCTATAATGGGGGGAAGGGGATGGCAGAAATAAATTTCACAAAAATCACTTTATAATGTGAGCATTGAGTACAATAACCAATCCAAACATCAAAAAATCGCTTTCCTAAAATAATTTGGAACAGAGTTACTCTTGCAAACGTGTTTATTGCCCACCCCAAAACCCAAGGGGAATTTCATAAAAATACGTTACAATAAGTGCCGGATATGTATAAACAATTTACGCACCAAATTCTTGACCGAAGGTCATATAGATTTACAAGGAATCGCACGCACATACTCAAAGAAAATAGATTTTGGGAATACCCTATAGAAGACGTCTGGCTATTTTCAATATCTTTGTACCATTTTTAGTAAAGCTATATTTAAATATTCGAAATTTGCGATATTTTACCCTAAAAATCAAATTATCTCCCCACTTAAAAATAAAAAATTATGTAGACCACAGAAAACTTTTTTTTTTCCTTTTAGACAGGATATGGGCATACAAGTCCAGTCTACCCAAGTCATATTTCTTTACCATGAACTAATTTTGAGCCGAGTTATGCTTACAAATGTGTTTTTTTCTCCTGGCCCAAGGGAAAAGGGAGGGACAGGGATTTCGTAAAATACCGTTACCATAGGTGTCGGATACATATAAAGAATCAACGCACGAAAATTAATGACCGTAATTCCCATAGAATTCCCAAGTCAGATTTAAAGCTAAAAGGGGTTTACTTATTTACACCTTTTTTTTTTTTTATAAAGAAGCCTTATGGCTGTTTCAAACTCTTTGTGCATTTTTGGTAGAGGTCTACTCAAAAATCCGGAACTTGCGAAATTTTTCGCCAAAAATCGATTTTCCCCTTCCTTTATCAAAAATCGAAAATTCCAAAAACGCAGATTTTTTTTTCTTGTACTCATATGTCTATTCTCCCCATATGCACTTTCTTCACCGTGAAGCAATTTGAAGCCGAGTTATACTTAGAAATGGGACTTTGCCTCCTGTTCTCAAGGGTAAAGGGGGGGGGGGTGATTTCGTAAAAGTTCATATATATAATTTTATTTTACAGACCTAAATTCTTGCTAAATGTCATTGATTTTCATCCTGTCTTTCTCACGTGATACCCAGACAAAAATAGCGTTATATATATATACAGACTCAACGACCCACATACACACAGAAAATTTTCTGAACACATTTTTTGTTTTCACTATGTGTGAAAAGTAAAGATACCGCATTCTTTTTTTTTTTTTTTTTTTTTTTACTCTGAGAAAATTACAGGCAAAAGTCTGATTTTTATTGATATACAGTACATATAAAACATTTACTATAAATTTTTATTAAATTTAGTTTAATCCTTTCTAATCAATTTGATTCCGATAGAAAAATAAATCAAAAATGGTAAAAGTTTCTCTTTCAAAAAATATTTTTATAACGCCATATAAATGATGAAAAAGCAAAGATTGAAATAAAATATTACTTTATATATATATATATATATATAAAAAATAAATAAATAAATAAAAAATAAATAAAATAAAAGTAGCAATTCTTTTGCTTAAAAAAATTAAAGATCCCCAGATTGATAAAATGGTTTTTATTCGGAACGTACCGGTATCGAAAAAATCATTACCATATTAAAATCGCGATTTTATAAGAACTATATGTAATGATATGACTAATATAAAATGATGAAAAATAAATAGTACACTAACAACTGCTATCTAACGCCTCGTTTGAAATAATAAATAAATAAATAATGCAAATTAAATAAAATTTATAAAAATGAAACGAAAAAGGGCAAAGAAAGAAACAATAATTTAAATACAAAAAATGAAAAATATCGTTAAAATGCCACAACTTCAAGCTTACTTCATGCTACTGAGGTTTCAAGCTACCAATGTGCCAAGTTTTGTAATGCAACGATTAACCGTTTGAACTCCAAATAGCTTACAGACTTATACTTATCTTTATGATATATAGATTACAAATTACCAGAAATGTAGCATTTAAATAAAAATTATTGACAAATCCAAATTTTTCGTAATTTTTTAATCACATTAATTTCATTATATTTTCACAAATTAGCAATATAATAATAAGGTCAATGTGCCAAAATGAGATAAATATAAATGCGACAAAGTTCTTTTACTGACAATATTAAAGTACGAATCGTATTCAAATGTAACATAATGAAACTTTTAAATCTTGAGAATAATACACGAAAAATTTTACTGCATTTTAAACCTTTTCTCTAGAAAGGTTTTTATTAACCGACTTCAAAAAAGAAGGAAGGTTCTCAATTCAAACCGTATGTTTTTTTTATGTTTGTTAGCTCATAACTTCTGAACGGATGCTCCGATTTTGATACTTTTTGTTTTGTTGAAAAGGTCTTGGTCTACAATAGGTCCCATTGTAATATCTTTACGATCTAAAGAAAATACAGGGTGCCCAAAAAAATCAGTCCCAACTCATTTAACTGCTAAACGCCTGCAGCTATATTGATAAAAATGGTATGTAAGTATAGCAAAGTGGCCATGCAGTACAAGGTTAAACCGCTTGCGGCGCCACCTGGTGGAAAATAGCGGAGTTAGTGTTCCTATCTCGAAAACGGTTCTAAAGAAAAAGTGAATTACAAAGCTGAAGAGTATCAGCGATTTAGTAAAAAAAGATAGTTTAGACATTCATGCTAACGTTCCTATCTCGGAAACGGTTCAATACAGGGGGAAAAAGTGAATTATAAAATTACAGAGCATCATCGATTTAGTACGAAAAGATAGTTTTTACATTGATGCTAAAAATACAAGGCTAAAAACGTGCATTTTTTGTTCACAATTTTTTACACTATACACACTTGAGCTACAATGCTCACGTTGTAGCGTAGCTGGTGAGATATACGCTATATAGTTCAAAATACGGTTACTTGATACTTTTTGTTTTGTTGTACAGATCTTGGTCTGAAGTAGATCCCATTATAACATCTTTACTATCTAAAGAAAATAAAGCGCCATCTGGGGAAAAACAGCGGAATTAGCGCTCCTATCTCAAAAACGGTTCAAGATGGGGAAAAAGTTAATTACGAAGTTGTGAGCATCATTGATGTACTACGAAAAGACAGTTTTTAGACATTATTGCTAAAAATAGAACGCCTAAAACGTGAAGTTGTTTTTCGCAATTTCTTACACTGTGCACAGTTGAACTACGTTGCACACTTTGCAGCGTAGCAGATGACACGTATACTCGGTTGTTCAAAGTACTGTTATTGTAAGCGGTCACATCGATTAGCGCAAAAACGTTTTCAACCAACTTCAGAAAGGAGGGTGTTCTTAATTTGAGCTATGTGTTGTTGTTGGTGTTTGTAAGCTTATAACTTCGTAAGAGATGCTCTAATTAAACGACTTAAAAAAGGAGGAGGTTCTCAATTCAAAGCGTATGTTTTTTTGTTTTTGTTTTTGTTTGTTAGCTCATAACTTCTGAACGGATGATCCGATTTTGATACTTTTTGTTTTATTGTAAAGGTCTTGGTCTGAAATAGGTCCAATTGTAAGATCTTTACGATCAAAAGAAAATGCAGGGTGCCCAAAAAAGTCAGTCCCGACTCTTTTAACTGCTGAGCAGTTGCAGCTATAGTCATAAAAGTGGTATGTAGGTATAGTAAAGTGGACATGCGCTAGGCGATTCAACCGCCTAAAGCGCCATCTGTTGGAAAAGAGTGGAGTTAGCGATCCTATCTCGGAAACGTTTCAAGATAGGGGAAAAAAGTGAATTATAAAATTGCAGAGCATCATCGATATAGTACGCAAAGATAGTCTTGACATTAATGCTAAAAACAGAATGCTTAAAACGTGCATTTGTTAGTTCACAATTTCCTATTTTGTGCACACTTGAACGACATTGCATATGTTGTAGCGTAGCGGGTGATATTTATGCTATGTAAAATTGAAAGTATGGTTATTGTAAGCGGTCACATCGATTAGACGTTTTAAACCGACTTCATAAAGGAAGAGGTTCTCAATACAAACCATGTTTCTCGTTGTTGTTGTTGAAATTTGTTAGCTTATAACTTCGTAAGAGATGATTTAATTTTAATACATTTTTTGTTGTCGTAATGATCCTGGCCTGAAATAGGTTTCATTGTGATTTCCTTAAGATATAAACAAATTACAGGATACTCACAAAAGTCTGTTCTGAACGCATGCAGCTACACTGGTAAAAGCAGTATGTAAGTATCGATGTTGAAACTTCTGTCCGTCAGCTGTAATGCATATTTTGCTCTTTGTTTGAACTTTACGCTGCGCAATTTCCAGCACAGCGGGTGACACGTATTCACTGTAGAGTTCAATATATATGCCTAACAGAATTTTTGGTTACGAATACAGCGTATCCGTTTTTTACATTTCTAAAGACTTTTTAATTTAACGTATGTTCGTTCAATAGATAGTTTTTTGCTCATATCCGATAAAGGCAAGAAAAGTGAGACAACTTAAAAACGCAGCATTTGAGAAAAATCGACTTAAAAATAACTTGACTAGAATAAAACTGGCACAACTGTCTCTCGAGTGGATAACTTTTTAGATGGAGATGTAACTTTTGTGTTCACATTGGGTGCATTTCATGTATTTTTCCGTGACATAAACCATTTTTTGAGTAATGTCACTTTTCTTGGAAGTTGTGATTTGTGAAACTTCCGTCTAACGTCTTCTGATGCTTTGCTATATAAATAAGTTTTCACTGAAAAGAGAAAAATAAAATCTTTTTGTAAAAAAATAGAACCGACTCCAAAAAGGAACTATTCAAACAACTAAAAATGAAAGAAAATTGGCAGAAAATGGAACTGTAAATTGCGCCTAAAAGTATAAAATAATTTCCTTCGCCAAACAACATATAACACTACAATTAATCATAACTTTTGAAGTCGGCGCAAAATTAAATAAAAATTGATACCTTTATTCAGCACAAAATCAAATCCTATTCAAAATACACATCTCACATTGTTACCTGCAAAACGCAGCCGAAAACTACTTTGATTCAAGAAAACAAATAAGATTTCGTAAGCAGCAAAAGTTGGCGAAGATGCTGATATCTGACGTCCTTGGTGAAAGAAAAATCGCAAAATTATCTGGAAAACATATTTCATTTCTTTGGGATATCATGATTATTTTGATAAGGTATATCAAGAGAGTAATCAAAAATATGAAAGAACACATCGTACAATATATATTATGAAAATATACATCTTGCGTGTATATTTTTGCCTTACGATTTGATCGCCAAATCCAAAAGCCATCAAGGATGATAGTTATCAAAGTTATACCAAATTTGCAAAGAAAACTCTAACTTCGTAGAACCATAAATGAATGTAGGAAAAAATGGCACCGGTAAAAATGGCAACGGTAATAATGGCACCGGTAAAAATGGCACCCGGTAAAAATGGCACCGGTAATAATGGCACCGGTAAAAATGGCACCTGCGATTTGCGAAGCATATGCTAAAATGAAAACTGATCGCATTATTGAGAAAAATTAGGAGATAGAGTTTTGTTTGGTCAACATGATATATGTAGCCTTCAGAAACATTTATCTAGGTAATGAAATGCTAAGTTAGCACAATATTCGAGCTAACTACCAGCTAAAAAAAAAAAAATCTTAGGAAAAGAAAAATTAATTTATAAAATAAGAAAATTTCTTTTAAAAAGTGCATTACGGAAAAACTCAATTTTAATTTATTGAATTATATTTTTCCAATATTTATACAAAAATAAATAATAATAATAATAATAATAATAATAATTACAATAATAATACTGTACAATCGAAAGAAAAAAAAGGCATTGCATAACGAATATTAGTGTTTGGTAGGACAAAAAAATATTTTGTCATGACATTGAGGTATTTTCAATTGGGACATTGTCATACTTCAAATAAAGTAACAGATAGGTTTACATGGGTTAACTATAAAAGAGGGAAAAGGCGGGCATATACGAAATGAAGTATCCTGTCATGTATCGTAATACAGCTTTTCGTAAGTTTAAAATATCATTTAAGTACACGGGCACACATCAATTGTGCTTGCGTTAATCCCCCCATTGTTAAATTACATCAATTGCGCTCGCGAGAAAAATTACTGATAACATTCATTGTCATCCCCCCCTCTTGTATACCGGAAGGTAACGAATTATAATTTCTGGGAAGGAAACAATTATTTACTTATTCTCGTGTTATCTCCTAGGTAAAGATAATAGGCTCCAATAAATTCATACAAGAGCAATTAAAAAATTTTTTATATTATATTATTTATTTAAAGAAATATTTATATTACACAAATAAAAGCAAGTCTTGCTTTTGCCTCCAAGGCAGTAGCACATATTTTTTGCACCTGATGAAGAAATGCCAAGTCCTTTCGAAAACGGTTGCGCTGGATAGAATTTTATGGTCTGTGAAGAAGTTTTAAGTTTAAATATTGAATATACACCATATTTTTATTTAGTTTTGTCTTACCTGTAAAGTTCTCAAGATATTTTCCCATTTAAGTGAAACATAAGTACTTCAAAAAGAGATCCAAAAATCTCATGCCATCAATAAATTATGACAGAATAAGCTGAACAATTTGTTCTGGTATGCAAAATGTTTTTTGAAAAACAAATTTATTCCTGAAAAGCTTTCAAAAAATTGAAACAAACAAATATTAATGATTATCAGAAAGCTTTATCGACAAATTATGCAAATTTGAATAGTCAAAATTATTTAGAATATTTTCTGATTTTCTGAAAAACCTACGAGCGCAATTGATGCGTTTATACTTTTTGTGTGTGTGTGTGGAGGGAGGGGGATATGATATCGGCGCAACTGATGCCCATGAGGATGAAGGCCCTAAGCGCAATTGAGTAGTAACTCCTATTCTTAAGCGCAATTCAATAACACCCAAGTAGGGCTGATAGCCTGCAAGGGGGAGGGGGGGGGTAGAGAAACATTCAGAAGCAAGCATTCGGGACTGGGTGAACTGCTAAGTATAAAAGTAGACAGGATTTCTTTGAGAGAAAGAAAACTGATAACTTGTAGACCTCCGTACAACTCTCTCCTTTAACTGCATTCTACGGACGGGATGTGAAAGAGAAAAAAATTTCACAACGTCATAGGCACTTCCTTTGGTTAAATTTGAATAGGATACCAGAAGATTTTCTTATTTCTTATCATGCTTATTCTTATTTGACATCTTGATGTTGAAGAGACAAAGCAGTTTTTTTTTTCTTTAACCGTTTGCAAAAATGTCATCTTTATTTAGAAAACGAAAGACTGTATTAACAGGTTAAAATCAAAATTTTAAGGAAATTTCCTGAATTTCTACATTTTTAATTATCTTTAAAATTTATCCTACTTTTTAAAATTATCTTAAATTTCATTAAAAATTATCTTAGTCGAACAAATGTAAAGGAAATTATGAAAATTAATTTGATTTTTAATAATAATATAATTCTTTATTATGTATTAATGTGTTAAAACAAATTTTCAGTTGTACGATTTTTTCATTTGTACGTTTTTCTGGAACGGTCCCTTAAAAAACGTATAAACGGTGTCACCTGAAAAAGAAGTCACGAAAAAAAGTCACCGGAAGAAAAGTCACCGGAAAGAATGTCATGAGAGAAAAAAGTCACCATAAAAAAGTAATTAAAGAACATACATAAATAAAAATGCGTTTTAAAAGCTTGTAAGAATGTTTTAGAGTGAGTATGTGATGAGTACACATGTTTAGTATAAAAACTGAAAACTATGTGAAATAAAGGCAGTATTTGAAACAAATGAAACTCAAACAAAACTAAGAAGGAGCAGAGGCCACCACGGCTTAAGACTGGTGGAGCAGGATAAACAAGTATTTTTATTATTAGGTTAAAAAAAACAATAATAATTACTGATAATTTAAAACCAAATTTATATGAACTAAATCAATCATATATATTATGAATTAAAGAATTAAAATAATGACTTATGATTACATATGTGTGTATATATGATATATGTGAGTATGTATGTATGTATGTGTTAATAGATGCTTTTGTAAGATATATATATATATATATATATATATATATATTATATATATTCAAATATAAAAAATTTAACTTTTTGAAAATTTTATTTAAAATTAAAATTTATTTTTAAAACTAATAATAAAAATTTATTAATTTTTAATTTTTTAATGTATAAGAAGTTTTAATTAAAAAAAATTCTTATGATGTCGAGTACATATATTAATTAACTAACACACAAACGGATAAACCATATCAGTTTGTGATTTTTAGATTTTTCACACCTCAAAACGTGTAGAAACGTAAAAAAAAAAAAAAAAAAAAAACAAGGATGAAAATTTTTATGATTGCCTAAGATCTCCAAACCTATAGCATGATGGGGAAAAAATATATATATACACAGATTGATAAATATATATATATTAATGGAAATTGCTTTAAAAATGCCATATGCGAAAGTTTAAAAATGTAATTGATTTAGTTATATAATAAAATAATTTATTTTTATAAAAACAGCTTTTTCTCTATCTTACCTAATAATATTTTGGAAGTAATAAACCATATGTATTTTCAGTCATTTTAATTTAATTTAATTTTTTTTTTTAAATAATTTTTTACACTTAGTTAATTGATACGGTACAAAACAAAATATATTAATTGATTAAAAAAAATAATTTATGTATAATGCATTATAATAAATTTAACTTTTGTAGCTATTACTTATTAAGAATCTTACAGTAATAAAATATTTTTTTTCGTTTAAATGTAATAAAATAATAATAATAATAAATCCTTTCGTTCAACGTTCAGAGTAACAAAATAAGCTCAAATTATTATTATTATTAGTAGTAGTAGTAAATGTTGTTTCACATTCCCTTTAGAGAGTGGTAAGATAATAGATTTTCAAAATAAGAATAATGCATATAGAATAGAATTGAAAAGAATAGAAGGGTATTCTCTAATAAAAGACAACTTTTTATTATTATTATGTACTAAAAAATTTGAAAGTAATTAAAAAATGTTTTAATTACTTTAAGTAATTAATTAAAAAATAGTAGGAGTATGGCTGGACAACTTTTTCTTCCTGATATGCATTAAAAATTCGAAAATAACTCCATTTTTGCTGCATCTTTTATTATATATATATCGAAAACCTTATCAAGCATTCAATTATATGAAACCAAGTATCACATGAAGAACTGTAAAAAATGAATAAATTTGACGAAAAGAAAAAAGTAAGCAACTTGATATTGAAACATACAAATTCATTACTTTTTCAAGGGCATTAAATGAATGTTGTATGCGAATTAGGTGATCCTTCTATCATGCTGTATGCAAACTGCTAAAAATTTACAGCATGCAATGCCCGAATATATATATATATATATATATATATATATATATATATATATATATATACATAACTATATGTTATTTCTTATCTCTAAATTTACATGTATATATAAAATGTCGATACTTGCATACACAATAATTCAATTTCTAACTACATAAAATATGAATCATCTTTCGTAACGCACTCTTCATTTATCAATAATTTAAAATGAAAAGCTTAATACTACATAAAAATTACAATGAACTCAATTGAACAAAATTAATAAGTAAGTATAAATAAATGAATAGAATGAAAAGTAGTTAAAATGGGGAGGAAAATTAAAATTAATTATAACAATTAAATTTAATAATAAAATTTAATTATAAAAATTAAATTAATTATAACAACTATTACCTACTTTTAATGAAAATTTTCAAAAGTGTTACATATACTCAGGAGGGCGGGGAGGTGGAATACTGAGGGGGGGGGGAAGTTCTTTTTAAATCACTTTGCTTTACATTTATAGGAAATTTTGTATAAATATCTCTTATTGTTTATCAAATTGCAGAGAGGGTTATATTATCGACTGAGAGCTAGAGGGCACATGGAAAGAATATATTTTTATACCACCCTGTTGCCGATCTAATGAAATTTTACTTGTTTATAAAACATTACAGTGAGGGTTGCATATCAGTTTCTGTCTCTTCATAAGTTTGTACGCAAAAATTCAATGCATGATTTTAATCTGTAGAAAATAAATAAATAAATAAATAAATAAAAAGATTAAAAAAAAAAAAGAATAATCTCTTAATCTGTCCTTTTTGCCCCCCCCCCCCGCAGAAATAAAAAATGTACACTCTCATTGATATTTAGCATGTGTTTTACAAGTTGAAAGTTTCAGCGCTTTTTACAATTGCTGCTTGTAAAATACACGTATTAATGTAAAAAAAATCTAGAGGTTAATGTGCAGAGAAAAATAAAATAATGTTTTTTACATCATACCATCATTTTATTTTCCTCTCCCTCTTAGAACCCCTTAAATAATTTCCATGACACATAGTTTTCACAAACAGTTATTGTGAAAAGTGCCCTTTTTTCCGCGATCTGGGAAAAAGGGCACTTTTCTTTAGTGTAGCTTGCAAAATACTTGCTAAACATGAATGATAGCGAATTTTTTTTTTTTTTTTTTTTTTTTTTTTACGTAGTGGGGGGACGGAGGAGGATGGGACAGATTAAACAAAAAAATTCTGTTTCAGAATAATCTTTTTACAATTTTTTATATTAACTTTTTAACTAATGTCTGATAATAATAATACATTGAATTTTTGCATACTAACTTAGGAACTGAAAGATACTACGATACGCAACCCTTTCTAGAATTTTTCATAAACATTAAGTGATATTTATAAAAAAATTGCTATACTTGTGAATCAGTGTGATTTAAAAATAACATTCTTTCCCTCCCTGTTCCCCTTGCCCCCCCCCCTCAAGTATAGGTAACATTCACCATAATTTTTAACTAAAAGTAGGTGATAGCTGTAGAAGTTTTAATTAAAATTGGTAGCATTGTGGTATTTATGAATCATTTTTTTCTTCTGCTCCCTCCATATCCCCTAAAACATATATATCAGTCAACGTACATTTTCCTGAAAATTAAATGATATTTATGATGCATTTTATTAAAATAAAAAGCATTGGGGTATAAAACATTCATTTTCCATCCTTCTGTCTCCAGCCCCCCTCCCCCCCCCCACCCAGGCATGTAACCTTCACTGTAGTTTTTCATTAAAAGTAATTGATAGTTACACAAAATGTCAAAAAAAAAAAAAAATCGATAATAACTATTATTTAAGAATATTATTTTATTTTTCATCTGCCCCACTCACTTGCCCCCCCCCCTTTTTTGAACTACATGTATCTTTCATTATAATTTTAATAAAAGAAGTAAGTAATAGTCATACAATATTTCATATAAATAGGTAGCATGGCGATATAAAATCAACTACTTTTCTTATTCTGCTCCCCCCCCCCCCCAAGATATCTGTAACACTCACTGCAATTTTTTAACAGTAAGTATATATTCAATGTTTAATTTAAATCGATACTAGGAAAGTTTAAAAAACTTTTTTTTTTTTTTTTTCATTTGCAAACACTTTTGCCCCCCCCCCCCCCACTAGGTATATATATAACCCTCATTTTGATCTTAATAAAAAAGTAAGTGATAATTATAGAATATATAATTAAAATCAGTAAAATGGTGATACAAGAAAAAAAATCATGTTGTTTTCCTCTGCCACCCACCTCCAATTATGTCTGACACTGTAAGTTTTTCACAAATTGTACGCGATTATATAAAGTTTCATTAAAATCGGTAAGAAGGTGGTACAAAGACAACCGGTACTTCCCCCCCCCCCGTCCCTCAGGTATATACTAAATGAATGTTGTACACAATCAATTGAAATTTTTAGATAGAAATCATTCTTCAAATGTATTATTCATATTTATTATTTTGCGATTTGCTTATTACAAAAGTGCCCTTTTATCTGGTATCCGAAAAAAAAAATCAGCCCTGGAAAAATCATCACGGAATAAAGCACCCTTACATGAACTATTCACAAAAGGAGACCAAATATTAATGAAGTAAAAATTCTATTATGGTATTGCGGGTCAATCAAAAATAAAAATTATGAAATGGAAGTATTTGTAAGTAACTCTTTTGAATCGAAAATTTTTAATGATATAATTGATACTTCATTATTATATCTTTACTAAATAATTTGACATTTTGTTCTGGAAAGAAAATCATTGTTGAAATACTTTACTATGTACTTTACTGTGTATAATACTTTACTTTACTAATAACAGGTCTGTGACGTTCATGCTGAATAAGTGATTTTTTATTTTTTCATTTCTTCCTATACAATAATCATATATTCCCCCTTCACCGTGTACCCACCTGCGAACAACAAATGGACAACTGAAGCTGTCACACATTTCAAAACTGACTAACATGCCAAATCCTCTTTTGAAAAATTATCTTTTATTGCATGACAGTTTCACATTCAGAAGCAAACATCAAAGTGCTATAACCTAGAATTTTTAGAAAAATAATTTTATAAATTTGAAAAGAATCTATATTTTACATTTGAACCCATCTTATATATAATTTTTAAAATTAAGTTTTCATTAAATAAATTTAAATACTCCAAGATACTATTGATATAATAATTACTGATAATATATATATATATATACTACTATATATAATAATAGTATATATATACTGTACTGATACTATTGATACCATTATTTGAATAATAATAATAATAATAGCGATAACTATTAATGGTTATTATCAGCTATACATATATATATATATATATATATATATATATCACTTATATAGCAACTATCGTTATTGTTAGTTATATAAAAGTATTAATAATTATTAATAACTAAGTTTTTCACCTAATTTGATTGCCAGTGTAACTCTGTTAATTAATGGAGAAATTAGTTTCTTAAATTACTCATTTTCTAATTTTTTTCTAAATCCGTTTTCACATTTGAAAAATACGTAAACTTTACCGTTTTCATCGTTTTCCAAATATTGAATTTTTAATATTTCACTTTGAAGCTAAAAAGTGATAAAATTCAACTTATTTAATTTTTGCATATCACACATTTAAAGTAAAATATTAAAACTTTTTAAAAACAAGAAGAGTCATAAATAAATAAAAAGAAAGAAAGAAAAAGAAAATCTACGTGCACCACCCTCTTGGCCCCTTCAGCTGTATATAATGCTCAATGGGATTCATATTTGTATAGCATTGTTTGAAAAAGTTTTCAATACATATACCTCTGACCCCGCCCCACGTATATGGAACACTGTAGCTTTTTCATAAATAGTAAGCGATTATTATACAAAGTTTCATTAAAATCAGTAAAATGGTGATATAAAAACAATTATTTTCTTTCAGTCGTCTCCTAACTCTCCCCCCCCCCCCCCAACCAAATTTCAACAGACATATACTAAGTGAATGTTGTACCAATTTAATTTAAATTTCTAATGACTAATTTTTCTTCTAAAATTTTACTTAAAATCAGTACTTTCTATAAAATATATCTATAATATTTGTATAAAAAATAAAAAATTCAATACTTTTTATTCATAATACAGATATTTGTATGCGATGGCCAAATATATCACGACAGTCAAACAAAGCTTAAAATACTTCCTAATTTTTAGCAATAATGCGGCTATTTTTCATTATAGTATACGTTACGCAAATCGCAGGTGCCATTTTTACCGTTGCCATTTTTACCGGTGCCATTTTTACCAGGTGCCCTTTTTACAGTTGCCATTTTTTCCGGTGCCATTTTTTCCGGTGCCATTTTTACCGCCTACCCCATAAATACCGCATTGTGAAGAATGTTCACTGTTCTATGTAGATGCTACTAATGGACCAATTGTATACAGTGATAAAATAATAAAGGAAACATGAAAATGGATCATTCGAGGCAACAGCTTTTGTTTCTACCGATCTAAAGACAAACCTTTGAAAACTAATTAAATTTTATTTAATTTTGCGCCGACTTCAAAAGTTATGATTAATTGTAGTGTTATAGGTTGTTTGGCGAAGGAAATTATTTTATACTTTTAGGCGCAATTTACAGTTCCATTTTCTGCCAATTTTCTTTCATTTTTAGTTGTTTGAATAGTTCCTTTTTGGAGTCGGTTCTATTTTTTTACAAAAAGATTTTATTCTATTTCTAAACGCATTGATCAATATCATTATCCGGCAGTTCTATCTAAATACAACAAGAAATCCTGAAATAGCGATTATAACTTTTTTTATTTTTTATGCTTTAAGGTCAATTAATAATTTTTACGTCTTCGTCTTAAATAACGTTTATATCTGTCGGAAGCTTAAGATCGATAAGATAAAAATTATAAGATAAAATATACACACATTTTGAATTACAGGTGTTTAAAAATATTTATCTCATTTAGGCGTTCATTTTCTTCTTAAACATAATTGCTACAAATTATTTCCCTTAAATGCGGAGTGTCGTTCAACAGATATGTATAGATAAAATTATGATCTATATATAGATAATATTGCCACAAAGTCTGCTTTCTTTACAGCCGCCGTGGCGTAGAGTTATGTCTCTGGACTGACACCCAGACGGCCTCAGTTCGATTCCAGCCGGGTGCAAGTAAATTTAAAGACTCGAAAGATTTTTTCTAAATTCTTATGATTATCTTTGCATATTTAATTTCCTATTCTAGCAGTTTCTATACTATTCTAATTTATGTTAATCTTGTATTCTGGAATATTCGAATATTGTATATAAGCGACTTGTTCCTCAGTTTGAGTATGTTCTCAGCCGAGTGTAGCTGTGTTACAAGTTTGTTCTGCTAATAAACTGCGTTTGTTACTTCACTTCGAGTGCTCACTTTGACTCTTCACGACATCTATGTGACATTTTGGTGGAGACGCCGGTTATCGATCCCAGTACCTCTCGCAATTTGTCGATAGACAAAAGTATACCAGGAAGGCGGAAGAACAATTGAAGTACAGGGCACAGAGGTCAGGAGAGAGTACACAGTCATATATACAGAGTGTCTTAGGTCTGTGCCAGGAAATTAATCATTCAATGTCCGAAGTCGAAAAAGTGTCTCACCTAATGAAAGGCATTGCAGAGGACATTTATCAGACCCTGCTGACGAAAGAAATCAGCACCACAACTGATTTCATTAAATGGTGCAACTACATAGAGGACATGAAGCAGAAAAGGGTTGGACGACAAAGATTCGAGAGGCTTCCGAACATCGTACCAATGGCAGCCATGGAGGAGGAGCCAGATTTGGTATCCCTTGTCCGCCAGATCGTACAGGAGGAAATCCATCGACTGATAAGCCAGACGAAAGAACCTTCAGAGTCATGTTCGCCATTCCTAGAATAGTCCAGAACGAAGTTCAAAGGGCTCTAGCCCCCGTTTCAGCAACACCAACCAAAACTCCACGACGACCAACATATGCCACTGTAACCAGGGAATCCAGAGTTCCAATCCAGAGATCACCCACGCAGCCGAGAAAAACTGACTTTTGGAGAACAGCTGACAACAGACCAGTCTGCTTCTACTGTGGACGTCCTGCACATGTTGTGCGTTATTGCCGAGAGAGAAAGGCTAATTTCGACAGCTATCGACGCCGCCGACAGAACCCCGACGAAATTGACCCAGAAGAAGAACTTCGCCGACCAAGCTTCACTCGCCGTTCAACTCCTAGTCCAACTAGAGGCCGATCTCTAACACACCGTTTCAGATCACCGTCGCCATATCGTCGATCAAGTCGATCTCCAAGCCGCAATAATGAGGAAAACTAAACGGCGCGACCTTCCAAGGAGGTGAGGCCGCATGTAATTAAAATCCTCCGTCGGCCGCAAAGATGACTGGTAACCAACTAGACATAATCGTGGATAAAAAGCCAGTACGAGCCTTGGTGGATTCTGGAGCCTCATTTTCTGTCGTCTCCGATAAGTATCGTCGATCTCTAAAGAACGTTCTGTTTTCTGAAGCCAAGAACGTTATGCTCAAAGTCACCGATGGAAATTTTGTCCGGCCGATGGGAAAATGTATTTTACGTATTCTCATAAATAGCAGAGAGTTGCCATTTGAATTCACTGTTTTGCCTCATTGTAGTCATGTCATAATCCTTGGATGGGACTTTTTAGAAGATTCCAAAGCCGTGATAGACTGTGGACAGAGTGAACTATTTTTAGAGGACGTTTGGCAAGACCTCGCAGCGATGGATGCCTGGAAGTTGTACGCCACAAGAGACTACACTCTCAAGCCCCAATCTTTAACTAAAATAGCAGTTTCAGGATGCCAAGTACGAAGAGACGTAAATGTAGTCATAGATGGCAATAAACATCTGCTCTTCGAGAAGGATTTCGGTATACCATCCATGCTATCCTTATACCATAACGAGCAAAGTGAAATCTGGGTCGCCAACCTCCAGTCCAGGAACCAAGTCATTCCGAAAGGAATGTGCTTAGGCCTAGCCGAACCCCTGAATGAAGGACATTTATGTGCGATTGCCGACACGACGGATGGCCTGAATACACGAGACACGTCAAACTCCCTAATGGACTGCTCCCTGATGTTGTCTCCCGAGTTGAGCAACGAACAAAAGACCAAGCTTGCCGTACTGCTTCGAGAGTTTTCCGGAATTTTCGAGAAGACTGACAAGTCGACAGCCTCACGGATGAATGTGAAACACAGGATTCATACCGGTGATCATACTCCAATCCGCCAACGAGCCTACCGAGTGTCATCGACCGAAAGAGGCGTAATTCGTGAGGAAGTTCAGAAAATGCTTGATAAAGGTATCATCCAGCCATCTGCAAGTCCCTGGTCATCACCCGTGGTTCTCGTTAGGAGAAAAGATGGAAGCTGGAGTTTTTGAGTAGATTACCGGAAGCTCAATAAGATCACGAAAAAAGATGCCTATCCTCTACCTCGTATCGACGATACACTAGACTATTTGAAAGGCGCCAAGTACTTTTCTTCCATGGACATCTGCTCTGGCTGTTGGCAGATAGAAGTAGACGAGACGGATCGGGAGAAGACGGCATTTATAACCCCCGAAGGCTTATGTGAGTTCAAAGGCATGCCGTTTGGACACTGCAATGCCCCTGCGACCTTTGAAAGAATGATGGACAATTTGCTACGCCATTTAAAATGAACTGTGTGTCTTTACTATTTAGACGACATCCTAGTATTTTCAGAAACTTTTGAAGACCATCTCACCCGACTAAGGCTTGTTTTGAAATATCTTCAGGAAGCTGGTCTTGTACTCAACCCAAAGAAGTGTCTATTTGCGGCCAAAGAAGTAAAAATATTGGGTCATCTTGTTTCTAGTAATGGCGTCCGTCCAGATCCCGAAAAAGTGAAAGCCGTAAGCAATTTTCCAACTCCGAAGAATGTACATGACATACGAAGTTTTCTTGGACTTTGCTCATACTTCCGAAGATTTATTAAGGGCTTTTGTTATCTCGCTGAACCCTTGCAGTTGCTTCTAAAAGGTGATGCGAAGTTCCATTGGGGTCCTGAAGAGGCTGAATCATTCAACAGTCTGAAGTCAGCCCTCACTTCTGATCCAATATTAGGAATGTACGACGAAAGCGCCCCTACGGAAATTCATACAGATGCCAGTGGGTATGGTATTGGGGCAGTCCTCGTTCAAATTCAGAACAATACCGAAAAAGTTATAGCTTACGCCTCAAGAACCTTGACAAAAGCCGAAAAGAATTATACCACCATAGAACGGGAATGCCTTGCCATTGTATGGGCTATCAACAAATTCCGGCCGTATCTGTTCGGAAAACATTTTACTGTTGTTACAGATCATCATTCACTATGCTGGCTTATGAATCTAAAAGATCCTTCAGGAAGACTGGCAAGATGGGCCTTTTGACTTCAAGAACATGATTTTTCAGTGGTATATAAAATTGGTAAGAAGCACAGGGACGCTGACGCTGTAACATAACTGTGGTACTGCTACTTCAACTACATGTATGTAACTGCAAACCCTTAACTGATATATAAGAGTTGTTGATTTGATGTTGTCATGTAGCTTGCCGCTGGCCGGCTTGCAGATTGCTAACAAATCGTTTAATTCCTAAAAATCGTGCATATAATGAATTATTTATAGTATTAATCACATACAGTGACACAGTATGAATTACACTGGAAATACAACGTACAAAACATGGTGTCAGAGTTTGTATTACTGCGATTGAAATAGATTATGCGAACCCATGTGAATCTTCTTCTACATTATGTGAACTTTTTAGTTCCAAGAGAATGAACCTTTAAGTTGTGTTCTACAGTTGAATAGAAAATTCTGTGTGTATACCTGCACTCAATTGTTGATTGTGTGGATGGTTGATTTGCTTTAAAAGAAAAAATAAATCGTTGTACAATACTAATCGGAAAATGGAGACATTCAGACCTCCTGGAGTAATGCAGTTTAGTGGTAACCTGAAAGAGAACTGGTCAAAAATGGAAATTAAAATTTAGTAATTTTCTACTGGCTTCCGAAAAAAATGAAAAATCAGAGGCAATCAAGATTGCAATATTGCTAAACTTGATTGGAGATGAAGGAGAAAATATTACAGTACTTTTAAATTTGAAAGTGATGAAACAAACAGGAAACTAGACGAGGTAATAAAGAAATTTGATGACTACTGCTTGCCTCAAAATAACGAAGTGTTCGAAATATTCAATTTTTTTTCATGTTCTAAGAAAGAAGGTCAGAACGTCGATTCATATACTACCGAGTTGAAGACTTTGGCGGCATCATGCAACTTCGGAGACCAAGAAACTAGTCTTATTCGAGACAGAATCGTACTAGGTGTAAATGACTCTGGATTACAAGAAAGACTCTTGAGAGAACCAAATCTGACATTGCAGAAAGCTTCGGATAGTGTACGGGCATGTGAAATTAGCCAAAAGCAGGTAGAAACTATCAATGATTCCCATAATAGTGTTGGTGTTATAGATAAATATGCTACAAGAACCTCAAATCAGATAGTAGAATGCCAAGTATGTGGCAGAAAACATATAAAAGGCCAATGTCCTGCTTACAATAAGCTTTGTAACAAGTGTAAACGAAAAAATCATTTTGCAGCAATGTGTAAAGGTAAGTACTATTTTCAACAATCAGCTGCAAGATATAATGACATAACTGTAAATTAATTACATGTTAATGACTCTAATTCTCAATCTGAACTCAATAACTCTAATTTGTGCAGATATAATCACAGAACTGTAAATGAATTACATGTTAATGACTCCAATTCTCAATCCGAACTCAATAACTCTAATTTGTGCCTATTTATTGATAGTATGCATGATGCTCATTCTGATAAAAGTCATGAATGGCTTAAGGTAATATCAGGTGAAGGCAAACAGGTATCCTTTAAACTTGATACAGGTGCTCAGGTAAATGTGCTACCTTTGCATATTTTCAAAACATTAAATTTGCAAAATAAATTAACTTCAATTGATGTTATCTTGGTGTCATATGGAAATAACAGGTTAAAACCAATTGGTTCAATAGATTTAAGTTGTAGTACTGATAAATATTCAAATGTTTTGCTTACCTTTATGATTGTTGATGTTAAAGCAAAACTAATTTTAGGCTTGCTAGCTTGTGAAAAGCTGCATTTGGTAAAATATGTTGATGTGATTAACATGGAATCATATTAAAAGTCATTGAAAATTATAAAGTTGTGTTTGAAGGATTGGGGAGCTTTCCTGGAGAACCACATCACATTGAAATAAAATCGGACATATACCCTATAATTAATGCTCCTAGAAGAGTACCTCAGTCCTTGCATAAAGAGCTAAAAAATACTCTTGATGAGTTAGAAAGTTTGGGTATTATATCTGAGGTTAATAAACCAACTGATTGGGTTAACAGTTTAGTAGTTGTTGAAAAGCCCAATGGGAAATTAAGGATATGCCTGGATCCTAGAAATCTCAACAAGGCCATAAAACGTGAACATCACATTATGCCTTGAGCAGAGGAAATAATCAACAGATTAGAAGGAAAACAATGTTTTTCAGTGTTAGACTTGAAAGACGGGTTCTGGCAAATACCATTAGATAGCTTAAGCTCAGAATTGTGTGCATTTAATTCTCCCTTTGGTAAGTACAAATTTAATAAACTTCCATTTGGCATCTACTCTGCACCTAAGGTATTTCAAAACAAGAATCAGAAAATGTTTGGGGTATACACGGGGTAGAGGTATATTATGACGATTTAATTATAGCCGGTAAAGATGAAAAGGAACATGACAAAATTTTAATTGAAGTTCTTGAAAGGGCCAAAACAAATAATACCAAATTTAATTGTGATAAATTTCAGTTTAAGGTTCCAGAGGTAAAATATATGGGTGTTTTGATATCTAAAAATGGAATAAGAGCAGACCCAAGTCATATTAGAGCTATTCTTGAATTAGAAAAACCATCATGTAAAGCTGATATAAAGAGGTTGTTGGGTATGGTTAATTTTCTTTCTAAATTTATACCAAATGTTTCTGCTGTCACAGCTCCTCTAAGGAGTTTGTTGAAAAATGACGTAGATTTTGAATGGTGCCATGAGCAAGATAATAGGTTTGAAACAGTTAAAAAGTTAATTAGCTCAACACCAGTTTTAAAAGTATTTAATGATTCGTTACCCATTACACTTCACTGTGATAGTTTGGTCTAGGAGCATGCTTACTTCAAGCGGGCCACCCTGTAGCATTTGCATCTAGAAGCTTAACCGATACTGAACAAAATTATGCCCAAATTGAAAAAGAATTATTAGCTATTGTATTCGCTTTTCAAAAGTATCATAATATAATATATGGGCATAAGGTTATAGTTGAAACAGATCATAAACCTTTGACTTCCATAGTACTTAAACCAATTTCTAAAATTTCCTCTAGATTACAGAGAATATTCCTTAAATTATTAAAATATGATTTTTCAGTTAAATATTTGCCTGGAAGCAAAATGTATGTTGCAGATACTTTGTCTAGGGCTTACATAAAAGAAAAAGTGAAAGATGATCCGGAAATGTTGTTCATGGTGCATTCAATTTCAAAACTGTTGCCCGTGAGTGAAAGCAGGTTTCTACTATTTCAGAAAGCCACTGGGGAGGATAACCAATTAAAATTACTCGTTCAGTATTTTCAAAATGGTTGGCCTGAAAAGAGACAGGTACCTAAAAATTTGACACATTACTACAAAGTAAAGAATGATATCGTGTGTGTAGAAGGGTTAGTGTTCTTAAATGATAATTTTACCTAAAATACTCAGACAGGATATGTTACAATTGATACATGAATCACATTTGGGTATACAAAAATGTAGTAAAAGTAGGGCTAGAGAAATAATGTATTGGCCAGGCATTAATCGAGATATTGAAGATATTATTTCTAAGTGTAGCATTTGCGAAACATTTCAGAAATCTCAATGTAAAGAACCCCTTATACCACATGAAATACCAGTTCGTCCCTTTCAAAGAGTTGAAATAGATCTGATGTATTTTCATAATGCTAATTACCTGGTATTAATAGATTATTATTCAAAATGGATTGACACAGTATCTATTCAAAATAAGACAGTGCCAGAAATTATTCCTTAGTTAGAAGAAATCTTTTCTCGTTTTGGTATACCAGAAACCATTATTTGTGATAATAATCCGTTTAACAGCTATGAATTTAAAAACTTTGGGAAGGGATGGGATATTGAAATATTATTCACAAGCCCCAATTATTCGCAAAGCAATGGGATGGTTGAAAAAGCAGTTGGGATCTGCAAATCAATATTTAAGAAAGCTTATGAAGACAATCGTAGACCTGCAATAGGGCTGTTAGAGTATCGTAATACACCTATTTCTGGCTTAGGGTTATCACCTGCTCAACTAATGTTTAACAGACGACTACGAACTAAATTACCCATTAGTAACAAACTCCTTAATCCTGAACTCTTTAAAGATGTTAATATACAGTTTTTAAGGAGACAACAAGAACAAAAATATTATTATAATAGAAGTGTAAAAAATCTTAGAAAGCTTAAACCAGGAGATAAAATTACTATACAGAATTTTAAAACTAAATTATGGGAACCTGGTGTTGTGTTGTACAAAACAAAAAATCCTAGGTCATATAAAATCAAGACAAACACTGGGAAAGTCTTAGTAAGAAACAGAAAATTCTTAAAACCATCTAAGACACCGCAACAGTATTATAGTAACATTATTGATGATTTTCCAGAGAATGATTCTACACCTCATAGTGCAGTTTCCAGTCCAATTTCCAAAGTTGTACATACACAGTATAGTAATTATAATCGTACAGGTCGTATCATCAAACGACCAGAGTATTTAAATGATTATGTATGCAATTAAGTATTGTATTTGTAATTTAATTGTATATAGGTCTGTATAAGTTAGAAAGAAGGATGTGACATAACTGTGGTACTGCTACTTCAACTACATGTATGTAACTGCAAACCATTAACTGATATATAAGAGTTGTTGATTTGATGTTGTCATGTAGCTTGCCGCTGTCCGGCTTGCAGATTGCTAACAAATCTTTTAATGCCTAATAAACTTGCATATAATGAATTATTTATAGTATTAATCACATACAGTGACACAGTATGAATTACACTGGAAATACAAAGTACAAAACAGACGCACTCTTGAGAAATCCAGTGGACGAAGAAACTGAGACGTCAAACAAATTTCTAGCTGTGACTACGAGTATGAACCTTGCGATTGAACAGAAGAAAGACCCAGATCTCGCAAAAATTATTCTTTCCAATAACCCCTCCAACGCGGATAAAAGAGATTTTGAATGAATTGACGGAATACTATGGAGAAAGAATTTTGACCCTGATGGAAAAATGTGGCTGCCAGTCATTCCCAAACACCTACAAATGGACATACTGAGACATTTGCACGACGCTCCCACCGCAGGACATCTTGGTTTTGCGAAAACTTATGACAGAATCCGCAAAAGGTTTTACTGGCCTGGGATGTACAGAAATGTTCTTCGATATGTGATGCACTGTCGAGAATGCCAGAGGAGAAAATCCGTTCCTCAACTACCTCCTCGACGCTTAGTTTCCATTCCTCCAGCTCTGGAACCTTTCCATCGCATTGGGGTCGATCTTCTAGGAAGATTTCCGAAATCTACTCGTGGGAACAAATGGATCATAGTCTGCACGGATTACTTAACGAGATATGCAGCAACGAAAGCCTTACCGACCGCTGAAGCCGAAGAAGTAGTGAAATTCTTGCTCGAAGAAATTCTCTTAAGGCATGGAGATCCCCGAGTAATTATCACAGACCGTGGAGCTGTCTTCCAATCCAAACTTGTTTCCGCTCTCGTCGAATTGTGTAATATCGATCATCGGATGACGACAGCATATCACCCTCAAACAAATGGACTGACGGAGCGGTTTAATAAAACTTTGGCGGACAAGTTGTCCATGTACGTGGATACAGAACAGAAGAATTGGGACGAAATTCTACCATTTGTGACATTTGCTTACAACACCGCTAAACAGGAAACGACGGGTTTCACGCCTTTTTATTTACTTCACGGACGTGAGGCTGAAACGACGCTGGACACAATGTTACCATTTCGCCCTGATGATGTCGACAACAATCACATCCCCAAGATGATTGCCAGAGTTAAAGAATCAAGGTAGCTAGCCCGAGTGCAAACTCTGAAAGCCCAAGATAAAGACCGTCGACGTTACGACTCCAGACACCGAGTGGTTTCTTATGCTCCTGGATATCTTGTATGGGTGTATACTCCAGTCCGGAAAGTCGGCCTCTCCGAAAAGCTTTTAAGAAGGTATTTTGGACCATATCAGGTTTTACGTCGTTTATCGGACGTCACCTATGAGGTGCAAGATTTTGATCCTGCATCGCGAAGAAGAAAACCAAGAGACGTTGTCCATGACTCCGTATGAAACCCTACCATGATCCGGACAAGCAGATTGAGAACACAAAAAATCAGGATGATGTTGTTCCTCCTAAAACGAACGGTACTTACAAGGGATCCATGACGCGTTCGAGGACTAGAGCTTTAACCCAGAAGCCCTAAAACAGCGAGACGCTGTTCTTTGAAAGGAGGGCAATGCCACAAAGTCAGCTTTCTTTACAGCCGCCGTGGCGTAGAGGTATGTCTCTGGACTGTCACCCAGACGGCCTCAGTTCGATTCCAGCCGGGGCAAGTAAATTTAAAGACTCTAAAAATTATTTCTAAATTCTTATGATTATCTTTGCTTTTTTAATTTCCTATTCTAGCAGTTTCTAGAACATTCTAATTTATGTTAATCTTGTATTCTGGAATATTCGAATATTGTATATAAGCGTCTTGTTCCTCAGTTTGAGTATGTTCTCAGCCGAGTGTAGCTGTGTTGCAAGTTTGTTCTGCTAATAAACTACGTTTGTTACTTCACTTCGAGTGCTCACTTTGACTCTTCACGACATCTATGTGACAATATACAGGGTGATTCAACAATGATGGGACAAACTTTGAGGGGAGGTAGGAAACATCATTTGGACTCAGAATTGCATAAGAACCCATGTCTTCAAACTTAATTTTAATCCTTTACGGACCATGTGTTTTCTGTGTTTTTTACCAGTAAGCTCCGCCTACTGCCGTTCCTCTTGAATGATGTATTATTTAACAGAGAGTTTCTACTTACAATTATTTATCATACATATATAATAAAATTTTTGTTTCCGAATAATGCACAATGCTTGAATAAATATTGATGTTGTGAACATTTTTTAGATATACTGCAACACACAGAATTTAAAAGTTACAACGTAGGTGGAGTTTCAAATACGAATATTTCTTTGGTCATGGAACAAGCATTAAGGAGTTGAATAGTTTACTAAAACATACATCTTTAGTATAGGCATAACACAAAAAATTAAATATGAAATAAAAAAAAAAATTGTGCAAAAAAGAAAGTAAAAAGTATGGAAACAAATAGTAAAAACAAAGTGCTTCTTTGCATCAATATTTACAATAAGTGTTCAAAATTTCGACCACCAGCCGTAATGCATGCCTGATAGCGTCGAAGTGTGGATTGGCAAACAGCTCCAAAAATGCCAGGCGTTTCGCGCACGTGTGCAGCCGCAATGGACAGTCGAGCAACGAGATCTTCTAATGAATCAACTAGAGTCTCGTAAATGATGGCCTTCCGATGCTCGTAGAAATTGATGCTGGTTAAATCTAGGGTGGCCACCGGACTGGCCCGCCCCGTCCAATCCATTGCCCTACAAAACTGGCATTCAGTTAATTGCGCACTTCGATATCGAAATGTGCTGGCGCACCATCATGCTGAAACCAGATTTGGTTGCGCACGACAACTGGGATATCTTGCAGCAATTCTGGAAAACTTCTTTTAGAAAAATAGCATAACGTGAGCCACTGAGCGGCGTTGATAAAAAATATGGGCCTATGAGGTAATCGTTCAGAATACCTGCCCAAACATTAACAGAGAAAGTTTTTGGAAAGAATGTGGGCGTATATAGCGTGTGGATTTTCTGATGCCCACAGATGAGTATTATGCACATTGACAACGCCTCCCTGTGTAAAAGATACATCATATGAGAACAAAACAAAAGTTGAAAAATCCTGCTGCAACAAACACTGTTGCAAGAACCATTGGCAGAGCTCTACGCGCAGAGGGTAATCATTTACTTCACTGTTTGGACTTTCTGAATATGAAGTGGTATAGATGTTCTTCATGTATGACTCTCCAAACAGTGGACTGACTCGCACGTACATGGCGTGCAATATCTCTTGTACTTGTGTCGGATGTTTCATCCACAATTTCTTTCATGTCTGAATGTTGAAAAATTCTTGTTCCAGTCCTTGCATCAGAGTTAGCGAGAAATGCACCATTTTCACAAAGGTTCCGATGCAACCATTCAAACATTTTGTGATTCGGCATGCGCCTGTTTAGAAATCGTTCCTTATATAGTCGTAGTTACTATTCCCATTAGGAGCACCGTACATTACATGCATGTCTTCTTTTTCATTAGTAAAATCTATCATCACAGTCGAAAAACACAGTTTAAAATTATACTTTACAGAAGATGCAGATAACGAATGACCAGGTCCACTAAAGCTCTCTACCTTCAGCATTACCAGCCAATCACTCCGATTTTGCTTAGTTGTATTACTAGTGGTGATTGCAATTTTAAGCATTTATTGTCAATATTACTTCAAAGAAACACTTTGGGATGCATTTGAAACTCTGAATACTGCGTAAGTTTTATATTTCGTGTGTTACACTTCATCTAAAAAATTATTCACAATATAAGTATTCATTCGATCATTGTGAAGTATTCGGAAAAAACATCTTTTTCATGTATTTTGAAAGATTAACAGTACAAAACAGAATCTTTCTTTTAAATAGTGCATCATTCACAAGCAATGACAGTAGGCGGAGCTTTCTGTTAAAACCCCCAGAAAACACATGGTCCGTAAAGGGTTAAAATGACATTTGGGAACATGGATTCCAATGCAATTCTGAGTCCTAAATGTGTCCTACCACCCCTCAAAGTTTGTCCCATCATCGTTGAATCATCCTGTATATAGATGCAATATATAGAGATCTTACAGAGATAATTAAGAGCTAGGTTGCGCTTGGAAAAGTATATATTACTCCTCCCCCCCCCCCCCCCGACTCAAAAGAGGATTAGGGGAGATTTTCGTAAAATCCCTTTACAATAGGTATAGGATGAATATAAACAATTCAAGCGCCATAATTCGCGATCAAGATTCCATAGATTTCCCAGTACAAATTTAGTGTTAAAACGGGGTCTCGAATTTTTCCCTTCGTAACACCCCCCAAAATCAAAACTCGAAAATCGAAAAAAAAAAAAAAATTGTTTTCGAAAATATCCTAAAAATGACATGTACTGTTTTCAATGTCTTTCTACCATTTTTAAAATAGTTCCACTCAAAAATCCTGAATTTGGCAAATTTCCCCCGGAAAATCGATTTCCCTTTTTTCCCTTAAAAATCAAAAATTTCAAAATTTCAATTTCATTTAAATTATTTGTACTGAAGTCTATTCTCTTCTTGTGCAATTTCTTCACCGTAAAGTAATTTGGCGCTGAATTATACTTACAAACGTGTTTTTGACTCTTACCCTCCCCCCTTGGGGGAAGAGGAAATAATTTAAATAACTTCCGATACTTTAGGTGTAGATAAATGAAATCAATCCATGCGCCAAATTTCTGTATCACAGATCACACAGTTTTCCCAGGACAAATTTAGCGCTAGAAGGGGTGTGTTGAATTTACCTCCTCGTAATCCCCCCCCCCCCCCCCAATATATATATATATACAAAATATCACAAAAAAAAAACTTAAATTATGTTTTTGAAAATATGCTGGGGAAAAGAAAAAATCATGGCTTTTTTCAACATTTTTGTACCGTTTTTTATAGAGTTCTACTCAAAAATCCGGAATTTGTGAAATTTCCCACCAAAAATCAATTTTATCCTCCCTCCCATTCGAAAATTCTTAAATAGCAAATAACGTTTTACTTGTACTCAAATCTAGTCTCCCCATGTGCTATTTCTTCATTGTGAATTAATTTGGAGCCCAGTTATGCTTACAAATGTGTTTTTGATTCCTGCTTCCAGGAGCGGGGGGGGGGGGATTTCGCAAAAGTTGATATATATAATTTTAAGTTGGGGAAAACCTAAATTCCTGCTGTAAATTATGTGTCGTAAATTCTGTCCAGCCGTGTTCACGTGATACCCGGACAAAAATAGCGTTACGAACATACAGTCACAACGACCCACCCACACATACGCACTCACAGAAAATTTCCTGAATTCATTTTTGGCTCTCACTATATGTGAAACGTGAAGATATCGAAAAATATTTTGATTCTGAGAAATTTTCAGACAAAATCCTATATTTATTAACATAGATTTGACTTGGAAGAGGGGAGGAGGGATAAACACTTGATTTCCTTACTACAGTCACGTTCGTTCCTCATATGATAATAAAGACGTATATATATGCAAAAAATGAAGAAACTAATAAATTCTTCAAAATTTTGAATCTTTAAACACCAATATTTTTCTATAGTCAATTACATAAATATTTTATAAGCACTGACATTGAAAATAAAATAAATTAAGAAATATTACTCTGTTATTTTAGATAAATATTATAATTAAAAACAATTCTTTTGTTATTAGTAGAAACACAAAAGATTTTATGGCACATTACAAAATATCTGGGAATACTGTAAAAATAGAATAATGCAATAAAGTGACACTTCGCTAATAATTAATGACACTCTGCTAATATAATAATTATTTTATTCAACACTATAAAAAGTGAGATTTGCTTATACTTCGCAGGTATTCATCAATTTGACCCGCGTGACTGCTAAATAGAATGTAGATACTCACAATGAGCTACACAGGTAAATTATTTTCGGAAAACATGTCAATTAAAAATTTGGATTTAATGAACGGAGAAAATATTTCTCCTAAATTTGTAATTAAATATTTGATAATGACTAAAGATGACCATACCAATGTTACCGTGGTGACTAATGAAAACCAATTTACCAATCTTGATGATGATTAAATAATGATAAATAAAGACTTAACTAAATGCTAAATGTCCTGACAGCACAAAATTTAAATGTAAGTACAATAAAGTCTGCAGTAGGCAATGTTCAGTAATATGTGATGTATCTATTCAGACAATCCAAATATTAGATAGAGGCATTAGCGATGAAAATTTTACCCTTTTGCAAACTCTGAATGGGTGCTTTAAAAGATTCTTATCAAAACCGTGTAAAAATCATGAACAATCTTCATTTCAAACAAAATCTTGTCCAACCCCAACAATAAATTCAGCCGAATCGTTGGAAAACTTATTAAAAACAGTTGTTGTTGGAAAACTTCTTATTAAAAACAGTTGTTGTTGTGGCTTATCCTCGAACAGTCTGGCCAAATCATAAAAAGTACATTAGACCGTTAACCCTAAGAAAACCGAGAACCAGAAGGGAGAAGAGTATAGGTCCTCCCTGGAATGACCCAAACAATCCAGGATGTATTCAGCGGAGGCTTGATGAGATTGGCATTTAGAGCAGACTGCAAAGATCCTCCTGCCCTCGATGAACGAGAGACTCTTTTTGTGACCGCTTTCCAATCTTGATATTGCTGTTCGAGAGACTCTGTCACAATTGAGAACGCACGAAGAGCCCGGCTTTTTCCCCGCATACCAGCGATGGCAGAGAAGGATCTTCCACTCCTTCGAAATTTCATAATTAACTTAAAGCCGCTATCAGACGAAGTTCCGTATGAAAGGCATTAGCTTACAGTATCGCATAAACAGGTTTATCATGCGAGAAACCGGTAGAATACTACCGTTTGATAGTTTTGCCTCACGTATAGTCTTCAATCACGTATTTCCGACTGTTATAATCACATACGGTAGTTTTTAGAATGAAGTCCTCCAATCAGAGAATCGCGATTACAGAGTACCCTGTACCCTTTTAAACATCCTTGAGATGAATTATCGCCAAATATTGGGTCCATTGTTCACATTTCTGGATTTCGTTTATGCTTAAAAACAATCCTACTACTCTTTAACTACATTTCTTGCGACCATGGAAGCCTCTGCGCAAGTGCGGATTCAACGAGTCCACTAGTAAAATATTGGAGACAAGCTTTTCGTTGAGAGAAAATAAGCGATAAGGGAATACCGAATGAATGGATGCTTACTAAATTCAAACCTGTTGGTCAACTTGGAAGCCCTCCAAGATTTTCGACTCGTCCTCACTGCTAGGCGTAGGAAACGTGGTTACACTATACACTCCGATAAAGTAGTTTGGTAGCTTTTGAGCGGCAATAGCTTATATTTTAGAATATATGTTCTTTCGTCATATATCACCTTTTAGATTGATGTTCTGAGTAGGTAAGGGTTGAAGAGCAAGGTGTAGAATGACAACAACACTCCTTCGCTAAGCGATCCGCTTGCTCATTACCATAAATGCAAACGTGGAATGGAATGAACATCATGAAGCTCTGAAATAAGTTTAAGTTTAAGAAGAATAGAAATGCTAGTTTTATCTCCAACTGTGATCCAGTTGTGAAGATGTTGAAGGGAACTGCAACTATCAGAAAGGATCTAGAGGTCTCCGAAGTCACGCTGATTGAGAACAGCCTCAAGGTCTTGATCAATTGCAATAAGTTCGCTTTTAAAGACTGATGAGAAATTAGGGTTACGGAAGCAGATGAACAATTTCTTCCCTTGTTTCTCAATGTAGAAGCCACTATCAATCAGCAGGGTCATCTAGTCTACTTCCGTCCGTATAGATTTTTATGGCGTTATCGGGGACCTTATTTATAACTTCCAATAATAACTGCCTAAGATGAGGTGGAATCAAATCTTTCTTAGTGGCTGGAGTAGAAAAGCCAAAATGGAAATTGACAGTTGTAGCAAATCATAATGCAACCTAAATGAGCAAATCTCATAAAATAATAATAATAATAATAATAGTAATAGTAATAAAAACTGGAAAATGCTTAAATGCAGAGACCTAATTGTTTATCGCATTTAGGCACTTGGGCATCGCATTTAAGCAATATGTTCTGTAAATGCAGCAAAAATGTCCTAAATACTACGCATTTTTATATATCTTATATTACGAATATTAATAAAATTCCTTGAAAAGAAGTGATTCAGTACGCTAATTTAAACCTAAAAGTATAATATTCAAACTTTTTTTTTTTTTTTTTGTTACTTATAAACTAAAACGTCAATGTCGCCTAAATGCGATAAACATAACAGGCATCGCATCGTAATTAGGCAGACTGACCTTATAACCTAAAAATATCTTTACAATACCATTATTTTAGTAAGTGCCATAAACACCTTTCTTAGTTGATTTGTGATTGATGCATGATATTTATTTTGTATACTAAGTAGACCGAAAAAAAAAAAAACCAGATATTTTTGTATTTATTCATTTGGAAAAAAAAAAGGTTTTCTTCCTTAAATATTCTTTATTTTTCATTAGTTTGAATCACTTGTATACATTACCAATAAGTATTCGGAGATTTTCGAATTTAGACGTTTTATCAAGAAAAATTCTGTAGGAATCATCTGGAAACTTTGGAAGTAGAAAGGACATGTTACACCTCATATGTTTCAGCAAAAGTTTTTTCCGAAGGGAACAGCAAAAATTTAAGAAAAATCAAATTGTTTTGCTTCACCCTGTAGAAAGTAATACTTGAAATGCGTTTTGACTGTGTCATGTGATTATAAGGATCTTTCTAATTATTTGTATAAACTTTATGAGGCTACCACATATATTCATTGAGATATAACGGTTTCTTTCAAAAAATGCCCCTTTTTTATTTTAATTATAGCACGTAAGATATTGGTCCCAGTGCAAAGCTACTTTTAGAGCAATTGGCATACAATATTCCACAGTGTAATGCAATCAGAATGCAAAAATGTAATATATTTTACGAAATATGAGCTTTTTTACTAAATTATTTACGTATGCGCAACCTTTATAAAAAAAAATCCATTTGCTTAACTTAATAGCCAAAAGGATTGAGCTATTTATACGAAAACTCGAAACAAATATCGTGCAAATTAAAACAGCTGTGAGTTATAGAATGAACAGAATTTCGGTGTCTCTCAAAATAAAAGCTAAACTATAAGGGATTTTACTCACATATTTATTTTGTTTCAATCAGAGCCCAGGGGAAATACAGTATCGCTGATTGTAAATAAATATTGATAAAGTCCCTTACCATCTTCCTTTTCTCTTGAGAGAACGGAAATTCTGTTCATTCTATAATTCATAACTCTTTGAATTTACGAGATATTTGTTTGGGGTTTTCATGTAAGTAGCTCTACATTTTTTGCTATTAAATTACTCAAATGAAATTTTCTAAAAGCTTGCGCATGCATGATTAAAAATTACTTATAAAAATGCTCATACTTCGTAATATATTTAACATTTTTCCAATCTGTTTGAAATATGCTGTATCTAATGTAGTATGCAAAGTAACCTAAAAATGGCTTTGCACTGGGTCTAATAACCTGGATTTAGATGATTCCTAAACGTGTTATAATGAAAAAAGTGTTTTTTTTTTTTTTTTCTTTTAAGAAACCATTATATCTCCATAAATGTATGTGGTGGCCTCATAAAAATTTATACAGATAATTAAAAAAAAAATCTTTAATATCACATGCTACAGCCAAAACGCATTTCAAGTATTATACTTATTACAGGGTGATGCAAAACATTTTTAATATTTTTTTAATTTTTAACTGTTCTCCTTTTTTTCTTCAGGAAAAAAACTTTTGCTTCATATATGAAATATAACATGTTCTTTATTATACCAAGGATTCAAGTTGATTCCTAAAGTATTTTTTTAGATATTTCACGAAATATCAAAATTTTGAAATGTCCAAATACTTTATGGTAGGTATATATAGATTCAATTTATAACAAATCGAATTCAAAAACTTTAATTTTGGTGAATTTCAAAACAGCTCTTTAATACTGACTTGAATTTAAATAATAATTAATGAATAAATATATATTACGATTTAAAAATCGCAAAGCAATTTGAATAAAATGTCAGGTAAATATATATATATAATCCTTTTGATAGTAAATGTAAAGAATGAATTTATATATATTTCAAATATTTAAGTGCCAATGGAGATCTTAATGCGGCATTGAACTTATTCTACAAATTTCTGGTTCCTATTTAAAAAAAAAAAAAATTCAATTAAAAAAAAACAGCAAGGAATCTCTTTTTATATCTGTTATCAAAAGATTTCTCCGAAATTCGTTATTTGCACTCGATTCGCCTCCCTTTGAAAATAAATTGATATAGGAAATAATTCATTTTTGATTGCATTTGTTTATGTATCAGTAATTTAGTCGCATTTCTAAGAATGTTTAAAAAAAGAAATCTTCAGAAGATATTATTTCTGAAAATATTTCGAATTCCTCTTTCAAAATTTCTTAGAAAAAGAAACTGGAGAGAAGGAGTCAATTTTTTTTTTTTTTTTTTTTTAGCTAATTTTATTCTGGCATTTCGTATTGATTTCAGTAATATATTTCTGGCATTTCGTAACAGATTTCAGTTTATAAATGCGTAACTTGAACAAAAAGTAATTTTAAATAATAGAAACCCAACAAGATGGTTCATAATTCCACTGAATGAGCTGTTATTACGCCAACTGTATTTATTACAGCCTTTATAAAAAGCTGAAAGTTCTTATTACTTAATAAATGACTATGGAGAAGATAAACCTAAAAACCTACAATTTTTTTAAACAGTTCAAGACTTAGGACATCTATACATGCCATCAAACAGAATGCAAAATACGCAGCAAAACGTAATGCTAAAAAAGTGTCTGTCTACAGCTTGGGGCGGCTGGGTGGCAAAAAAAAAAAAAAAAAAAAAAAAAAAAACAGCGGCAGCAAAAAGTTTTGTAACAGTCACAACATTCTCCAACATTCAACATACAGTTCTGACGTACAGAAGATTTCCCTAACTTTTGTTGAGAACTGGATGACTGAAAGTAGGACATGGTAAGCCGGAGGTGGGACTATAAACCGTATCTCAAAAACGCCTTATCGATTGTATTCAAAGCTGCTCTATAAAGCCTTTTTAGATGTATTTTACTATATATTACTTAGTGATGAAAAATTTTTAGACGTCTTCAATAAAGTGGTCAATTTTAGGTCTCGCAAATGAGTTTCTTAAAAGAGGGTTTCCACGGATTTTTTTCAAACTCGCAATATGAACTCTCTTTTAGAAGCTCATTCGTGTGCATCACTCGGCTTCGAACAAAAAGTTGAGTTTGCAAAGTTTGGGGGAAAACCGAAAGTAGGGCGGAAACTCAATCCCAAAATAACGATTTTAAATCTGGCTACGTATACACCGTTTTAGATGCTCTTTCAAATGCATTAGTTAGCTAATAAATTAAAATTAAAATACATCCTGATTAAGTAGGTATGTTTTAGATTGCGGAATTTGGTGTCTCAAAATCTCTACCAAATTTCTTTAAACTAGCTATATAAAGTTTCTTGCAGATCTCTTTCGACGTATGCATTAGTTGGTTACTACAAGAACATTGGTGGGCATCAAATTAGTTAACTCAATTTTATGTCTTTTGACGACAATTTCTTCGAAAAAAGTTTATAATGTGTTTATAATATGGATGCTTTAAAAGATTCTTACCAAAAATGTGTAACATTCAAAAACAATCTACATTTCAAACAGAATCTTGTCCTACTCCTACAAAAAATTCAACAGAATCATTTGAAAACTGCTCATTAAAAACAGTTGTATCAAATCACAATGTAGCCAAATAGCGCAAATCTTCCGACAAAAAAAAAAAAAAAAAAAAAAAAAAAAAAAACTGGAGTATGTTTAACTGAAGTGACTGCATGGTTTATCGTATTTAAACACTTAGACATCGCATTTAGACAATAAGTAGTGTAAAGGCGACAAATATGTCCTAAATTTGATGCATTTTTATTTGTCTTATATTACAAATAATAATTGAATTTCTTGAAAAAAAAAAAAAAATATATATATATATATATATATATATATATATATTCACTGCACTAATTTAAACCTTAGGGTATAAAGCTGAATCATTTTTTTTTTTACTGTTTTTTATAAACTAAAATGTCAAATGTTGCCTAAATGCGATAAACATAACCAGAAATCGCGTCGTTATTGGGCAGACTGAGCTTAAAAACTTAAAATGTTCCGGAATAGAGCAATCCATGCATAATTTTATTCTAAATGACCCTTGTTACTGATAAATAAATTATCAGTAACAAGTGAAATATCAAATAAGTTATGGAATCTATGAAAAAGATAACCTCAAACCTTTTCATGAAACTTTAATATATAACATTTTTTTTTTTTTTTTTTTTTTTTTTTAAATCATGTATATCTCTAAAATAGAGACTTGCAAATAACAAGCTGAAATAAATCCTAAAACTATATATTTTCTAAGGTTTTTTATAAGACCATAAAAGGCATCTATATTTGTATTTCCAGGGAACAAGTCATAGGTATATGCTGTGAAATATTGCGCAAACACTCGTAACGAATTCCACATAAACATATTTTGAAAATGATCATATTTTCATATTTTGAAAATGATCGCACAAATATGAAACCGAGACTTTTTGGTGATATTAGGTTTCTGTAGAGTGAATATTCTTTTTTTTTTTGAAGAGCGTTTTATTCAATAACCTTTTCTATATCTCAATATGACTATCTTCCGGTCACTTTCTTGGAAAATTTGATAACAGGAAGTATTTCATATCAACAGTGCTGTCAGATTTGCGTGGAATACAAATATCTTTTAGAGAAGACTAGTAAATATATAAGAATTTATTATTAGGATTTTAAAATATATTTGCTACAAATTTATGGCATGAAAATAAATCTTGTAAATGGACCGGCAAAGTGTAAAGAAGTATATATAAAAGAGTATGGAAATAAAATACATTTTTCTAAATATTTTTCATTTAAAATGCCTATTTCTTTAAGATTTCATATACTAAAATAATAATAAAAAAAAAAAAAACGGTTCACACAACGTTTAAAACATTTTCAGACTGTACTTCACAGTTCACCGCTTAACTAATGACTTTATTGGAAATTATTAAATACGCATGACACTGCTTCGAAGAATATACTTGCAGTAATTTTCACTTAAAAAATGAAGCTAGGGGAGTTCTCGCACAATTCAACACACAGTATAAAAAATCAAGATATTCATTTTTACTTTCTCTTACACGAGAGAAAGTATTGTTTTAGGGTCAAATTTTCGAAAGTGAGTTTTTGTTATATTTACATGTTCTGAGGTCCCCTGAATACGAAAATCATGTTTTTAGCGAACGGTCTGTGTGTCGATCTGTGTGGATGTCTGTCTCTGTTGTCAGAATATCTCAAGAACAAATAGTAGCAGAAATTCCAAACTCGGTATTCTAAATGTGTATCATATAGCGATGCTACAGTAAGCTTTTCGTTGAGATGAAGCAACTGGTTCGTGTACAGAGACATTCACAAGTATTCAAATGCATTATGTCTATCGGGAAAATTGCAGGTAAGTAGAGTTTAACATCTATAGACTGCACTAAACCAAATGAAACGAATATATATTTTTTGTAATAGAGATAGCCAACTGGGGAAAAAAAATTGTGTATGTAGGAGCCTCGCCTCTCCCCCTGGGGGGGGGGAGTTCCCCCTCGAGGGGAGTAAATTTTCATTATTTATATCTTTCAAAAGATCTCGCCAATACCTTTAAAACGAATGGTTAAACCATCGATCTGCGATAATTTAAAACAAAGTTATCATTTTTTTTATTTTTTTTTAATGTAATATTGAGAATATATTTTTTTTTTATTTAGTGTTATACTACTTCTCTAATAAGGAAATCGTCTGTATTATCATAAAAGATAATTAGTTTAAATAATAATTTTAATAAATTATTTTTTTTAAACTGAATTATTTTTTAATAACCGAATTAAATTCTATATAAATGTAGGTGCATAAATGAAACTGGGAGTTCGGGGGGGACGTAGACCCACACAAACAGAACTTATTATATCATATAAAACTCTTCCGAAGCCTAATTTAAATTGTTTAACATAGGTTTACATAACAGTTCTCGTCATCTTACCTCTTAATCTCCAACCTGCATTTATAGTATTAAATTTCAGGGTAAGAGAAAGTAGCGTGAGTGACACACCAGATTATTTGTTAAACTATTGGTGCAAAATTTTGAATTGATCCTCCTTCTATGCATTCCCATTACTATTTGTGTTGCTCTGCTATAATTTAAGACAACTGTAATAAAAACGAGAGCTATTTTGCGCAGTCTCTTCTTACAGGGTAGGAGTGAGTGCGCACAGGGGTAGGAGAGATTGCACTTAACTATAAACGCAATTACGTTGTTAATAATACTAATTGCACTTAAATGACATTATTGTAAAGTATTTTAGACAAATATTTTTGTATTGGAAATGAATATTTCAATTCAATAATTAAGAATTCATAAAAGAAATTCAATAAGACGCACAAAAAAAATTTTAAGAAAAACATTAAAGAAGGTAAGAAAGAGAAAAAAGAACAAAATCAGATAAAGAATACAAAATAACATTAAGTTACAAGATAACACGTTTAACTTAAAATCATAGCTGCCAAAATTTTAATTTATCACGGAGCATTTTTAGCCCCGCAGGTTCTAGCAACACTGCTCCGGAATAAATTAAAATGCTCGCAACTGTGCTTAAAAATGTTACATTTACTTTTCAGTTTAAACGGTTTCTTGTTTGCTAACTGAATCTCTTGTATCTCTCAATCGTCGCACTTATTGTTGTGAATGTTAAAGCTATCGTGCGACCGCCTGCCACAAGTTAACTGGGTTCTAGTCAGATTGTACACCGTGAGTGCAATGCATTTTTGAGCAACATGATGGGTAGTAGACCACGGCTGCTATAATGTATGGCTAGACCTGCCCACTTTTAAGCCCAGAATCCTCCTACCGTTTGCTATTCATTAAGGATTTTTTTCTCAAAATCTTCGCACAAAAATGTTCAAAACACGAAACCTAAATTTCATTTGGTTTGAAATATTCTCATTTCAACTTTAAAATTCTTTATGTCTACTTATTTTATTTTGTTTTATTGAAATTTAGACGATTTTAGTCGTTAAAAAAGATTTTGAGTAGGCTGCTATTTTTTGCTTGCATTCAGTTTTATCGCTTCTATTTAAGTAGCCGATAGTTGCATATAACTGGAGCATCATATTGTAAAATATTGCAAATCTAAAGAGATATACAATAATATTTAAATGCTTTGCGATAAATTTCCCATAGGCTAACATTAGAATACCCATAGGCTAAATTCCATGAGAGGTATGGCTTTTGTCGGTCGTGCTAGAGCCCCTTAAATAAATTATACAGGCCGGTGCATCGTCACCATTTTGTTGCATCGGAAGAGGAAGGTATTCCATCTTGGCGTCTTTATTGCTTCACTAGCGATTTTAAGAAATCTTGGTCACAAGCTAAGAACGGTCAAGAGCAATAAGCAACAATAATATTCCTTACAAAATATTTGTTATAGTATCACGATCCATTCTGAGGACTTCTTTCATCCTCATGATCTTTTGTGGATGTACTGGGTATACAATGCGTTGTAAGGTCTGTTTTTGTTTTTAATATATATATATAAATATATATATATATATATATATATTGAGGGGGTGGGGGATTAAATTCGATATTTGTGGAAAGGAGTTATTATTTTTTTTTTTTTCTGCTATTTCTAGCGTATACTATTTATTTACAAAAAACAAACATTAAAATAAACGTAATTTAGGGCAAAGAAACGAAACAACTTTGGCGACCTCACAAATTGTCGACAAAACTCAAACACACATACATAAAAATCTTAAATTAATTTATGACTTTAATATAAGTATTGTGTTTAAAATAACACATATTTTTGTATTTTTACCTTTACACATGTCAGAAATACTCAGAAAAATATAAGTAAATAAAAGTAATAGTATTTTATTTTTCTTAAATTATCTTGCAGAAATCTGAACGTATTATGTTCTTTTCTTGTGTGATTATAGCAGTTTATCGCTAAACAAGTTCCCATATCGTAGTTTACTTAGCCAAAATTATGAAAAATAATAAAAGAATCAACTCCAAGGTAAGACAAGTTGATAAAAGTAATGACTGCCGTTTGTTTACCTATGGAACGCGCTGGGTACCCGTGGCAACCCTAAGGTAACAAAATGCGAGATGTGCCATCTCGTACAGTCGGTAACAAAAGTGTCCGAACACTAGCAAAAATTAATATTTAAAAAAAGTACACTTCATACGGTTTTGTTAAATAAATCCTTGTCGAATCATTTTCCTACACTGACTAGGTACAGGATTCGACAAGGATTTATTAAAAAAAAAAAAGTACAAAGTGTACTTTTTTTACGTAGGAATTTTTCTAGTGTTCGGACACTTTTGTTACCGACTGTATATATAGGAGCCATTGGTCGTACTATTCATCAACAATGTCCAATTTCAACTTCTGGAGATAGTCTCCAAAAAGATGCGCCGTCTCAAATAGGTAGTCTAGTCACTTGTCGAAGTTACTTTTTCGTACAGTTCCATACATTGAATGAACTCATCATCATTATCTTGTTATCATCAAACTCTCCCATTTTCTTAGGAGAGATTGTGGGGTGTTTCATTAAATAATTATTTGCCTTTAGAGAAAATTGTGGTGTTTGTACCGTTAGTTTATGTTAATAGGTTATGAGAAATCGTTTAGTTTTAAAATATTTCGCATTACTATCACTCCGCAGAAATTCCTAGGAAGGGTTATGAAAATTCAAGCATTTATTTTTGAAAACGAGATTAAAAAAAAAATCACATTTTATCCTTGACTTTTGAAGCAATCAACACACAAATTCAAGTCCACACTTCACTATTTATTTTACAACCACTTGAAGTTGCAGCTTGCCCCCTCTACTCTTTCCTGCCAAAGCCCTATGTGCGCAATCTTTCCTACCGCGCGATCTCTCCTAGCTTTACCTTATACTCGGTAGTGTATTGCAAATATGGCTTTGCAAAAAAAAATCACACATTATATTTATACCATATTCTGTATGAAATCATTTTTATGTGAATATAAAAAATAATACATTTTAATTTCGTTATGTATTGTACAGTATCCGATAATATCAAAATATTCTTTAAAGGAAAATAAAAATGTTAAAAATTAGTCATATTAATTTTATAATAATTGGTTTATAAATATATATATATATATATATATATATATATATATTAAAGAAATATTAAAAACATTTTTATTATCATAATCTAATTTTAACATCCATTTTACATTTCTTATTATCAGTTTTCTGTTATCAGAAAATTTACATATATAGTATTATTAATAAAACATCTGCAAAATTTCCTTCTTAATCGACAACCATCATATTACTTTATGTTTATTTTATGTTTAATCTTTTGCTATTGAAATTAGAGAAAGATATTCATACATAATAAATTGTAGTTAAAGAATTTCTTTTCACTTCCTTCTATATACGCAAGGTGTCCTAAAATTACAGCGACAAATTTTAAGTGAAGATAGGAGACATCATAAGGATTCAGCAGTTGCATAGGAATCCATGTTAGTATACGTTCAATCATAGAGAAACTGTAAAATATTCACTAAAAAACACCTTTCACTAATTAAAACTCAGCGGACTGTATCGAAACATTTATTTACACTCGTAAAAATCTCTTAGAATCACATCTCTCTTCTAAAAACACAACATTCTCATTATACTCTTACACCCAGAGGCAAGAGAAAATTAAAACAACATATTTTTTCTCGTGCGAGATTAATACAAAAATCCCTTAGGTAAAACTCAATGTACGCAGTTAACGATTCTCCCAAACCAGAAAGGCAAGATTCAACATCCTCCCGCCGATTGAAATTAAACATTTCAGTAATACTCAAATATATTAGATAAAATATATAATAATTAAAACAGATAGACAGATAACATATACAATCATTTCAATAAACACAATAAACACATGTCATGTAAAACAATACAATCAATAATAACTATTACACTCATTAAATAGATAATACACATATGCTTCGAACACTTCGTTTTAAAGGATGTCCGTTTGGTAATCTCAGTTTAACAACACGCACTTTGCCATAATTTTCAGGAAAGGCTTCTTCTCTTCTAGCTACCAGCCATTTACAAGGTGAAAAATTTCCTTCCTTTATGACACTACCAATTTTTACATTATTTTTCTCAAATACCCATTTTGATTTTTATTGTAAATTACTAAGATAATCTCTTTGTCATAACTTCGAAATTTGTTGAACATATTTTGTAATTTTTTGCCACCGAGACAAGTTGTTTTCAGATATATCATTTTTAACTAGGTTCAGGTAACGAAGTTATTTCTTTATCAACCAAAAAGTGTTCTGGAGACAAAACTCTATAATCGTTGGGATCTCACGATAGAGGAAAAAGAGGGTGAGAATTTAAAAATCCCTCGATTTGTGTTACAATAGTTAAAAATTCTTCTATTGTAAGTTTGGTATCTCCCATGAATCGTTTCAGATGGTACTTCAATGACTGCACGCCAGCTTCCCAAAGGCAACCGAAATTAAGCTATCTGGGGAATGAACTTCCAGTAAATACCTTCGGATAATAAATATCCTGCAAGACGTTCATCGGGAGCCCTGACCGTACCAAACAATTTTTTCAACTCAGCTGCCGCACCTACAAATATCTGTGCATTATCCGTAAAAAGTTTTTTCGTTTTTCCTCTCCGAGAAAAAAAATCTTTTTAAGCAAGAAATAAATATATCCGACTTTAAGTCAGTTACTATCTCTAAATGAATTGCACGAGTTGCCAAACAAATAGATATAGCTACATACACTTTATTAAACATGCCTTTATGTATTCTTGTATTTCACAAAAAATGGTTGGCAAAAATCAACACCAGTATCGTTAAAGGCAAAATTTTCATTTGCACTTCAATGGAGAAGGCTACCCATTAACTGATTAGAAGCCGAGGGATTTGCTTTAAAGCAAGTGACACATTCATGACAAATCCTCCTACAATTTTTTCTGCCATTAATAGGCTAATACAGCATGATACAGCAAGATTTGAGGGCCAACATGAAAACTTCTCTTATGAAAATACTTTACAAAAAGATCAGTTAAATGATTATTCTTAGGGAGTAATACTGGATGTTTCTTCCCAAATTTAACGTTAGAATTTTGGAGACGACCGTCTACTCTAATTATACCTTTCTCATCAAGAAATAGAGCTAAATATTTCAACTTACTCTTTGAAGCGATCATTTCACCCCTAGATAAACACCTTAGTTCAAAACCAAATTCTTTGAACTGATTTTGTTTTATCAAAAATTTATGCTTCATGCAATTCTCCTGAAGTCAGAGTATTAACTTCTTTTTATCTGGATTCTTTACATTATGAATGAATCTGAAAAAAAAAAAAAAAAACTAATAACTCGTAAATCATGCATAAAAATATCACTCATATTAAGAAGATAAGTTACAAAGTCAGAATTTATTGAAATGTTCAAAGTCACTGAAACGTCCTCATTTTCTCGACAAATATTTTTTTTAAGTTTACTAGAGTAGTCATTCTTATCAATTATAAGTTCCGCAGGCTCAGGATCTGTTATCTTTAGGAAGGCAGGACCAGTCCATCACACTTGATTGTCTATAAGAGTCTTAACACTTACACCACGAGTAAGGATATAGGCTGGATTATCTTTACCTCGACAATGGCGCCATGTACACTCGGTTGTTAAAGATTGGATCGCCTTCACATGATTGGAGACAAACTGCTTCCACTTTTTACTTCAGCTCTGTATCTAATATGAAGTGATCAGGGAATCAGTCCAGAAAAAGCATGTAGAGCGTCGTTTTCTAACAATAACTTCCCTCGCATTTTTTACCAATCTCACATCAAGCAAAGCAGTCATAAACTAAATCCTGGGAAGTGAAAGTTTCTTTAAAGGAGCTACTCTCGATTTTGAAGCTACAAGGTTAATCAAGACGTTGTCTGCCAGTTTCAATTTAATATACACAGGTGCTCAATACGCTTTGGCACTAGCATCTGAAAAAGTATACATCTCCAATTCTCCACAGTCGCTTGTGAATGGATCTAATACATATAAAGAGACTCTTAAGCCTTTTAGTTGTGGCGCTTCTCTACACCATTGCATCCACTTTTCCTTAATATCAGGAGGTAACACTTCATCCCACGGGAGTTTCCTCTGCATGTCTCATGAAATAAACCTTTGAAATGAATTGTAAATGTTGTCACAAGGCCATGTGGGTCGAATATTCTGCAGCAGCCATTATTAGAAATCGTTTAGTACTTCTTTCACATTGGAGAAAATGTAGTAGACTGCCAACTTCCTGAGTCAAATAATTTTCGCACGGATCCCAAGAACACTATGTAATCTATTTTTTAAATCTTCTAAACGAAACTGTTTAAAATGCACTGTTTCCCATTCTTTCATCAACTTTTCAGAATTTGAGACCAATTTTCTTAACGACATTCCAGCATCTTTCAGCGTATTCTCAGCAGTTGTCGAGATTTCAAAGGCAGATGGTACGTCATTAATACCTGATATTAGATTGTCTACATTCATCAAGCATTCATCAAGTACTTTCACGGTCATAGGAAAGTCTTTTTGATATCTCTGTATATGTGTTTTTAATAGTCGCTTCCAATAAAAAGGGGCTTGCGTTGACACCAAAAATTATTATTCTGAGTCTATATACCTGTAGATGATTCATCTCATCAATAAAGAAAAATATATCAGCATCTCTGTCTCTTTCACATAAAGAAACCTGCAAAAATGCCTTCTCAATGTTTGCCAGAAAGGCAAGTTTGTTTAACCGAAAATAAGTCAACAGGTTAAATATTTTTGGATTCAAATTAACACCTTGATATAAACGATCATTAAGCGATAATTGCCCTGGTTTATTGGAACTTGCATGAAGATAATTCTCACTTTAGTCGTAATACTTTCTTTTCTTATAACGATTTGATTAGGTAAGTAATACACGGGTTTTCCAACTGGCTCCGCAAAATGTAATACATTTTTAATTATTCCTTCACTTAAATAAATCTTTAAGATTTCACAATACACTGTATATAAGGATTTGTCTCGATCCATTCGCTTTATAAGATTCTCAGGCCGTTGTTTTGCAGTGTTATAGTTATTTCCCAATTCCTTCGAATTTCTCTTCCAGGATACAGTGCGTTGCATGAATATAAACGCACCTTTTTCAATAACCAGAAATAGAATTTTTAAAATTTTAAAAGAAGAAATGTGGCTTACAGTTATTGCATATGACTAATAACTGAATAAGGTGTATTGAGCACGTATGTTTAGGCTCATATAAGCTTATGTAAATCAGTGTTTAAGCATTTTCTTATTTTTCACTGTTTTTCGTTTATTGCGCGAAATTAAACGCACGCTGTATTTTGCGTTTAAAACTTAACAGAGCCACCGGAATTAAATTAAAACATAGATAATCGTGTTGCTAAAGTTCTCTTACAAACAGTTTTAATGCTTGAGTGAAAATTTACTGAGTTTGTTCAGGATGGCAAGAGGGTAAGCTTTAACAGTAGACGAGAGGATAAAAATCGACTTTATGTGTGGTAAAGGCTTTAGCAATCGTGAAAATTGGGCGCCGAATTGGAAGAAGTGAGAGTGTTGTGCGAAATTATATAAAGAAAGGAGCAAATTATGCGAAAAAAGCGATTAAGAAGCGAACAGGAAATCTCACCAATCACGACAAACGTCGAATATGTAACGCTGCAAACAATAAGAATATTTCCTGTGGGAAAATAAAGGTTCAATACAAGCTGGGTGTTCATCGGACAACCATAAGGAGAACTATCAAAGCTACAACATTCATTAAATTTAAGAAAATAAAAGCAAAACCCCACTCACTCAAAAGCACAAAGATATGCGTTTGGAATGGGCAAGAAAATGGATTCTAGATCGACTAAATCGGGAAAAAGTCATCTTCTCAAATGAAAAAAAGTTTAATCTCGATGGCCTAGACGGATTTCATAGCTACTGGCACGATTTGAGAACCGAAGAAATGTACTTTTCAAAACGTCAATCTGGAGGTGGATCTGTCACGGTGTGGGCAGCCATAGGTTTTAAAGGGGCTTTCGAATTAGAGTTCGTGAAGAACACTGTGAACTCTGTAGATTATGTCCAGATGCTAACAAAGAACCTCTGCCGTCAAGCAATCAAGAAAGCTGGAAGAAATTGTATTTTTCTGCAAGACTGTGTATCTGTACATGCAGCACATATCGTGAAAAAATTATTCCGTGACAATAAAATTAAAGTTCTGGATTGACCCTCAAAAAGCAACGATTTAAACATAATGGAGAACGTATGGGCTATTCTGGTTCGCCGTGTTTAAGTAAACAGAAGGCCAGTTTAACAAGAAAGATGAACTAAAATCGGCCATTCTATTAGCTTGGAAGACAATCAGCTTGAATGACCTAATGTCACTATATCAGGCAATGGCAAGGCGTTTACTGGCAGTTCTAGAAGCCCATGGTGGCTTTACAAAGTATTAGATACAGTATTTGTTACTCAGTTATTTATTTTTTACATGTGCGTTTAAATTCATGCAACATGTATTTTTGTCATAAATTCAATAAAATTATTTTCTAAAAAATCATATTGGTCTTTCATTGTTTTGACTCGTATTTTCACTTCTTGAATCATACACATACAGTTTGCATCAAGTGTCACCTATTAATATTTTTTTAATACACTTTTATACCATTCTAATTCTTAAAGCTAAGGTGCGTTTATATTCATGCAACGCACTGTAATTCAACTTCGTGTCGACCGTTTTTGAATGATACGGTTTGATAAACATTTTCTAAAGCCTAGTCTTCTTTATTATTTAACTCTACATTTTTAATACCCAAAGACTCTAATTCCACAAATATCGTTAGTTCATTATGTACATTATCCAGGTTGTTAACTAAGCCCCAATGACAACTTACTTGTTCATTTAAACATATAGAACCAGTTACTAACCAACCAATCCATGTTTCTTGCAATATAATCTCTCCATTCTTTAAATTTATCTTATTTGGATTAAGTAATTGATAAAAAATGTCTGTACCTAGGAGGGCATCAATTTTGCCAGGATTGTAAAACTGAGGATCAACATAAGAAATATGTCCTAGGAAACACACTTGTTTAATATCTAGTGGTTTTGACAATGTAAGATCTATTATATTATCTACAATTAAAAATTCAACCCTTTTCTTAAATTCACCATTAGAGTTTTCAACTAGTGTAGTTAATTTACGTTTAACATTGAAAAGCGAATCATTTATTCCAGATGCAGGAGCATTTAATATTTGCTGTTTTATTCCTAATATATCAGCAACTTCTTTCCTAAGGAAACTAACTTGTGAATAAACGTCAAACAGAGCTTTTATTTTCAGCTTTTCCTCACTTCGCATTCGAATATTTGTTACCGCTATTGACAAAAATGTGTAACTTTTTCTACCTTGAGGGGAAATGTTTTTATCTAAAAGAACCAAGAACAAATTACAATTTGCTCCCACAAACGTTTGACTTTCTAGATTTTTACTAATGCTATTCGCTTCAAAACTCATTAGGATTTAACTCACTTGAAATGTTTGTTTCATCAGCTCTACTAGGAAAAAAATGAATTTGCTGTGGATAAAATCCATTGGAAGAAATTTTGTTAGCTTTCTCAAAATGAATCGAACTATTAGGTTTTTTACCACAGTTACCGCAAGTAAATTTAGATGTACAATATTTCACACTATGATTAAAAAAGCAATTGAAATACAACTTTTGTTTTTTAACAGAATCAATTCTTTCATCCACAGAAATGGCTAGAAATTTAGGACATTTATATATAACATTGTTATTCTCATAGCAAAAATTGCACTTAGACGATTTTACATTTGTCAATAATACAGCAAATTTTTGAAGGGGACTTTATACTATTTTTCTTAGAAATCTTAGAAGCTCCCATAGTGCTAGCATAATTTTTCAAAAATTCAATTAACTCGTCTTATTTTGGTATCTCCTTCATTTTTCCAAATTCACGTTCAAACCATAACTTAGTTGTTGAATCAAGATTTGTAACAAAGTATAAACAAATAAAACATCAGAAAATCTTTCAATTTTTTCTAACACTTCTAGAGATTTTACACACCCGAAGGTAATATCCACTAAACTTAAGAGCGCTTTCGAGGCTTCAGTTTGAATACAGGGCACTGACATAAATCTTTTAACATGAGCAAAAATCTGCTCTGTATAATTAGAATATCTGTCCTCTAGAAGAGACCAAACAACTATTTCTGATTCGAGATAGAAACAGATTTTATAACTCTAACAGCATCAGGTTCAAGAGCGGATTTCAGATATTGTAATTATTGCGCATCTGATAAATTGGCATTATCATGAACTGAAGCCTTAAACAAATCTTTGATCGTTGTCTACTCGTATAAATTACCAAAAAAAGAGGGTAAACTTAATTTAGATAATTTCACATCTTTTGAAAATTTATAGAAAGATTCTGCATTAACATTATGATTTTCAACATGTTTTGCACAATTTTTTTAATTCAGTTTATGCAGAAAAGTTTTCAAACTAACCTCAATTTTTTCCACACGAATATTCATTTATTCTAGATCATTTTTCTCTTCTGAAGTATCCAACTCCTCCGGCATACTATGGTAATTATTTCTTATTTTGGTGATACAAATTTTTATCGCATTCACCTTTTCAATTTTCACTTCAATTTCAGGCAAAATATCATCTCTAAAAGGTTCCACAGTTGCATAGGAACCCATGTCCGTACACGTACAAACGTAGAGAAATAATGAGGAATACATAGCAACACATGACTATAAATATCATACTAATCCTTTAAGAAGAGGGTACATTCTTGTGTTTTCTAGTACTTACAGCTATGTATGTGTACTATCAATCACTCATCTGTTTTAGATGAAAAAAAGAATACCGAGATCTGATATCATTTTTGCTGATTTTTATGTAAAGTGAACGCCTGAATCTGAAAATGACTCCCATTTTGCCCAGTTACTCACCGTTTTCTAGCTACACCACCCCCTCAATCAATTTCTTTCCCTGTTCGATAATTTTATTACCATGAATTTGATTTGAAGAATGAAAAATAATTAATTTAACACCCTAAAAACAAAAAAATACAAAGTTTAAAAAATAACATTAATAACAGATTAAAAAATATAAGATAGTAATGCATAATTTCAGAGGCAAATCCCCCCTCCCCCCCCCCCCAAAAAAAAAAAAAATCCATTGTCGCAAATGTTCGTGTTTCAGAATCTTCCAACTCTGTAGCCCCTCAGAAGGTACTTAACGGTTAAAATAATTCTCCCCCCCCCCTCTTAAAAATCAAATTTATAGCCATAAAATCACCGAAAATTGTTAAAAGTAGGGGGCAATTCCTAAAAAAAAAAGGTGGGGGGTAGGGCAAAATGGGCGTCATATTCTGATTCAGGGGGTCATTTTACACAAGAATATGCTGAAATGGTGTTAGAGGCAATTTTTATGCCGAGCAGTGTTATTTGTAACTCCGCATACCTTGTAAATTTTAAAATCTTGTACGATCCATCATTTCACAAAATCTATTCATATTAATATAATCAGTGCTTTAAATACACCGATTAGAAACACAGTTATTACTATATGGGTCATTTAAAAAAATTTGCTCACACATCATTTGAATTTCTTTAAAAAAAAAAAAATAGTCACATGAAATACTTGAGCGCGTCAGATATTGATAGTGTATATGCCTCAGGTGTCTCTGATATTGGAGGTATGTTAATCTGCCAGTTTGCATGATGGAGGTGGATGTACGCAAGGGTAGAAAACGGAAGGTAAAAATTTTTTTTCGAACGCGTTAGATATTCAGAGGTGATGTTATGTAAACACGAAAGAAGCTCCCATTCAAAAGAATGGCGATTCAGACATGACGCAAGCTCGTAGAGACTTTTTGAAAATGCAAAAAAAAAAAAAAAAAAAAAAAATTAAAAATTTAAAAATCACCCTTTTGAAATACTCGAGCGCATCAGATTATTATACAGGCGATTCAGCTTGATGTCCTGGTCGTGCTGACCCATAATCTGACGATTATTTGGAGGAATTTCCTTAATCTAACGATTTGAAATATATATATATATATATATATATATATATATATATATATATATATATATATATATAGGCAAGTAACGACTATCGCAATAAGCATCGTGCCAAGAATTTGGTGGAAAGTAACAAGCATCGTATTTACGAACATTCAACGAGTAGGGCTGAGATGTATCTGATATCTTGTATGTCTTATTGAAGATTTCAATTCTAGCTCTGTTGACATCACCTACTTTTTTTTAGCCATACAAGTGGCTGATAAAAGATTCATCTATATTCTACAACTTTCATGTTGCTCGAGCTTTTGAAAAGTAGAAGGTATTTTAATCGATGTGAATAACTTGTAATAGTAAGCGCGATATTCTTCATAAAATGATCTTTCAGACGAAGTTCAGCCTTATTGTACGTTTTTCGTGATTTCCTGAGGACCGGTTTGCTCCAACGATACTCCAAAACCGTTAGGCATTTTTTGTTTGTTTGTTTGTTTGTTTGTTTCTTACGTAAATTTAACAATTTTTTCAAATGTATTTTGGCCAGAAAATACACACTTTATAGTATTATCACTCATCGTCGTAGTAGATATTAAACTCACAAAATTTGATTCACAAAACTTATATTAAAGCACAAACAAACAAGCCAGAACGTTTTACATATAATTTACAATGCCACGAACGCATGTGATCAGCTATGATTGCGTCATGGCGACGGAGACGGTGCGTGTAAGGCTCCGTCTTTGACGAGCCGTCTTTAACGAGCCGTCTTTTTTTTAAACGAGCCGACGTTTACTAGACCATCTGGGAAAACGTTGGCGGTAGAAAAAGCTAGATTACCTGATTAGCGTTGTTATCGCCTTCAAACGTCTACACAGATTATACGAGCTAGAACTTCTTATCACGAAACAAACAAGTTGGTAATTTTAAGAACATCGCCAACATTCTCAAAAGTGCAACCCTTCACGTTAAAAGAAATGTAATTTTTAAGTTAATTTTAAAAGAATTTAAAAACAATAACTTGAAAAAAAAACAGTACATTCTTATTAAATTTGTCAAAAAACTTGAAAATAAAATTAAATAAGTTGAAAATAAGGGAAATCTTGCGTTACAAAGTTGTGCTCCTGCTCCGGGTATCCATGAGTTACATCTGCATTTTATAATCCACTTTTTCCTTCTTTCTGGATTACAAGAAAATATAAACAGGCGGTGCCCTTTTCTGGAGTTATTCGTGCAATTTATTGCCAAAAAATCACCAATAATAAATCGTCAGCTGGTCTTGTGGGCTAGAAAATGGCGGATGAGTCAGCCTATCAATGTAGGAGTTCTAGGTGCGAGAGAGCAAGAGATAGAGAACAAGCCAAAGGGAAAGACAGGCGCGGAGTGGGGAATAAATACATGCTTCACTGCGGGTGCACGTACTAAAATTTATTGACGATTTTTGCTACTTCGGCTTGTGGAAATCGACAGATTATATTTTTTCCGTTATTCTTGAATTAATTATTTCCTTCAAAATAAAATACAATTCGACTGCGCTCGAGAATATCAAGGTATTTTTTTTCCCAAGTTTGTGACACCCCCCCCCCCCCACACACACACTCCCTTACGTCAGATTATTGAAATGCACAATTTTAAGCATGTTAATAACCCACCTTACCTTAATCTGACGCGCTCGAGTATTTCTGACTATCGAATTTTTTTTACTATTCTGATCGGCTTCCCTAGACACATGTTCCTATATAAAGGGCTTATATAGGAGGTACTTAACAGGTTGCAATGTGTACCCCTTTATGCCAATCTGCCACGCTTGAATAAATCTCAGAATCCCCTATTGAGCTTCCCTTCTACTTTTCGTGTTATTAAAAATAATACCATTGCTATTAATGGATATTGATTTCCATCCTTAGGTTTGCCCTATTTTCCTTTAACATCAATTTTCTACAGACATATCTTATTAATTGAAATTATTTTAAATAAGCTGCAATTGCGCCGATAGTTAAAATGCAGATTTTTTTCTAGAAATTACAAAGTTGTTATTTATTGATATATGCAGCGATACATTAAACTGTTATGTTTACCAATATTATTCATTATTTAAGCAAATCTATATTTTCCAAAAGTTTGAAATACTCTATAGCACTAATAAATACAGAATCAAATTAACTACCAAATCTACTTTTAAATAGATTTAATAGTAAACTTGAAAGAAAAAAAAAAAACTTATATTTAAATATTTAAATGTAACGGTAAGCAAATATTTATTTTCTACACGAAGATAAACTATTTTTATAAAAAACGACACAAAGCTGTTCGAAATTATAACAATAGCATCATCAGGTGTAATTGCGTTACATAGAACCAGCAATATATAAAAAAGAGGTTCTATGTAACGCAATTACACCTGATGATGCTATTGTTATAATGGCGAAAAGCTTTGTGTCGTTTTTAATAAAAATAGTTTATCTACGTGTTTTTTAAAGTGGTTTGTTACTTTTTATATATTATATATACACGTGAAATGTTTTCTAATTTTAAACTTTTAATAGTTTTAATCTTAATTATGAATAAAGAGTTAAATAAATTTAAAAAAGGAAAAATAAAATAACTTCATTTCTAAAAAAAAAAAAAAAAAAAAAAAGATACTTATAAGAATAAAATGGAGTTAACTAACTCTTTCTATTTTGAAACGCTAATGGCACTCATAAGTAATTCTATAAATTTAATGGTTTTCATCGACCAAAAACAGTCAAAAGTGTAAATAATTTAAAAATCGTTTCAAATATCACAATTAACATATATCGAATTGTTAACTGTGGCACCATTGAAAGTACATATGAATGTATATTGTATAAGGATTCATAAAAGACAAATCAGATTTAAATAAGTGCATGGCATTTCTATTAGTAAATTTTTAAACAAAAGTACAAAAAAGAAAAAATTATGTTAAGAAAATTTAGAATAGGGGGGAAAACCCCCAAAAATAATTTATTTACAAATTTGGCGTTCCCTTATTTTAATTAAATTTGAATTTGTGAGCAAATGGAATCTAATTCATTTTTAAGCAGTTATTTTTATTTTTAAATAAGAATTAAGGCTTAATATTTATCGCGCTGATCACAATGCGTTTCATCACTCATTATTAAAATACTTATCGAAAAAAAAAAAAAAAAAAGTTTAAATTTTAGAGTCTAAAAAATAAACAAATAACAGAAAAACTGGTTTCCATTGGAAATAAATTAATCATTAACTTTTTTTTTTTTTTTTTTTTTATGTTTCTGCAACAAATATAAGTGTTTTATTTATTATTATATATTGTAACAAAAAAAAAAAAAAAAAAAAAAAAAAAAAAGGAATGAAAATTCTGCTGTAGCATTTTTTCCTTCAAATTTCGCTTTTTCCTAAAAATTATATATCTTCATGCATTCCTTTTTATTTCAATAGCATTTTTGGTTAATTTCTTTCAATTTTTATCTTGTGTTGCATGAATTTACTGGATTAATGGATTATGAAAACTATCTCATAGTTCAGGCTTAAGTGATATATACGTCATTTCTCTTCTGCGTAAGTACTTTAACATGTTTTTACTAATCAGTGAAATTTAATTAAATGGTAATTGTGACAATAACTTTAAACGTAATAATCTAAATTTTAATTTCATTGTTGGTATTTTCATCTTTCTCTCATTTGCTGAGTATTGTAAAGGAATTAAATTACTTATCAGATATATATATATATATATATATATATATATATATATATAGACACCGTGACTAATAAGTTCTCATACAACTTTTAAGCACGTTAAAAAGCTGTATATATGTGTTACTGTAGTCCCAATTATTTTGCAGGCAATTTAGTGTTAGGTATAAAGCTATTGCAAGTGTAAATGTTGTACGAATTATAATTTTTCTTTACCTAGGTAAGAATGAAAAAAATCGTGATAAATAAATTCCTCAAAGGAGTGTAGCCGATTGAAATTTCCAGAGACTTGAAAGCCGTGGGGGTGAAGAGAGCAGAACTGCAGAAGGTGTAATGAGACGTCATCTGTCGATGACAGAAAAAGATTTGGCAGATCGAGGTCCGTTAGGACAAAAGACGCTGTGAAAAGGGCTAGGGAAAGGATACGACGAAACGGGCAAAAATCTGCTAGAAAACTAGCACGAGAGCTCAAAATATTGAGGGGATCAATGTTAAACATTCTGAAAAAGGTTGGTTGGTTGGGTTTTACGTCGCACTAGTGCTGCGCAGATGGACAATTGGCAACGGTCTGGGACACACCCCTAGATCATTTTGAAAAAGGACCTTGGGTACAAGGTTTATAGAAAACGTAAAATTCACGGAGTTTCGTATTATGTTAAGATGGTTGGCTCGCTGGGGATGAATTTGTCTTTTCAGACGAGAAACTGTTCATTTTACAGCAAAGTCTGAACCTCCAAAATGACAGAGTATGGTCAGTTTCTATTGATAACATGCCTGAGGGACAACATTACGCTCCACGTTATCAAAATGCTTCGTCTCTGATGATTTAGGCCGCTATTTCCAAAAGTGGAAAACTCCAGTTAGTCTTCATTGATAAAAGGGTAAAAATCAATGCCCAATATTGTAAAACTGAGGTTTTGGAAAAAGTTTTACTACCAAGTCCAGAGTACGTATGGGGTGGAATATTTCTGCTTCCAACAAGATGCTGCCCCTTCTCATACCGCACGTTTGGTTCAGGAGTGGTGCAGTCAAAATTTAGCTGACTTTTTACCAAAGAACGAATGGCCTCCCAATTTCTCCGATTTGAAACTGCTTGATTATTTTGTGTGGTCATATATGCTCTCCCAACTGAATAACTATAAAATTACCGATTTGAGCAAATTCAAAAATGTAATTCAAAAGATATGACAGGAAATGTCAATGGAAGCCGTGCGTGCCGCATGTGATGGATTTGAAAAGAGACTTAAGCTCGTTAAGAAACTAAAAGACGGAATTATTCCAAAGCATTTATTGTAAAGATACTCAATGATTACTACTTTAATTTTATGCAAAATGTTTTTGTATGATTTACTTTGTGTTGCTGTAATAAAAATTTGAAAGTGTATGAGAACTTATTGGTCACGGTGTATATATATATATAAACTTTCCATGTAAATGAGTGAAAATATATCCACTGGTTCAAATTAAATAACAATTATTATATTATTTAGGAGAAGAAATGTGATAATTTAAAACTATTTTTAAGAATAGATTGGGATATTAAAAGAGAAAATATTTCGTATTTTATAAACATTAATTTCACCTGTCGTTATTTTAAGTATTTTCATCAATAATAATAATAATAATAACAATAACAATAATAATAATGACAGGAAAAATAATGCCTATATGCTACACCAGCTGGGCGAAATGAACGACATAACATATAACGGATGATTCTTAATAAATAACAACTGAAAATGTATAGCAATAAATAGATCTCTCCGCGCGAATAACATCTATAAATGCCTGGAAAGAAACAATCAGAGACAAATCTTAATTAATTCCTATTTAATCGTGACTGGAATTTCATTCGCTTTATCAGAGTTCACATTCTTTGATAAAGTATAATGGCAATTAAAGATAAATACTGAGAAAAAGAATGGCGGGTAAATATACTGAAGAGCTTTAAATTGATTTATATACAACGCATGATGTAAATAAGCATGCATTTATTCTACATTCCTATTCGGGTAGTTAAGAATCTAATTAAAATGTTCTATCTTATTTCAATTAGAATGTGTCAATTATTCCTTTGTAATTAGATCTATTTAATTAAATTATCAACACCACTGCATATGGTATATTTCATGGAAAATGCTTCTCTAAATTTATTAGCAATATTGCTTTGTTTTATTAAAATTGTACGAATAAAGAAAGTGAAAAATGTCAAATACAAATACGCAGTTAGAAAAGAAAGAGAGGGTTTGAAAAACCATGACTTTAGCTTTAAATAAAAGTACACTTAATAAAAAGTACAGTTAAAAAAAAAAAAAAAAAAAAAAAAATAATAATAATAATAATAATAATAACTGGCTCTATTTTTATAAAACAAATTAGCAGACGGTGACTATATTTAAATGAGTTTTCAAAATTGCATATAACATATTAATATAAAAATCTCATAAAATAAAAAAAATAATAATATAATAATCTGGTGTGTCACTCACTTCTGTTAAAACTACCGGTAATACATGGCACCCTCTGGGGGTAAATAGCTTGTCTCACTAGTAACACCACCAGGAGTGCCAAATGGCAACCTTAAAAAGGGTGAAAAAATGGCATCCATATTTCAGGGTGCCTTAAGAGGTGAATGGTGGCACCGCAAATTGGAAAAATGGCACCCCTACTCCAAGGTGCTCCGGGATTGAAAGCATGGCACCCTAAGGGAGAATAATGTCACACCACATGGGAAAGCATCCTTATTCAGGGTATCGATAGTGAAATGTGTTTCCTTGATTCACCAGTATTTTTCTTTCGGAATTTTTAGTTAATGTTTACACGAATAATTAAGTAAAAAATTATTATATAAATATACTGGTGGAAGAATCAGGGGAAAATTTTTGACTGCCGACACTGTTATTCTATGAGGTGCAGTATATCCACCCCCCACCCCCCACAGTCCCCCCTTCCTTTCTGTTGCAATTTTATTTATTGGTTCGAATCGTGAAATGCAAAGTGTTTACCCATTTTCATATTGTAAATAATCAAATAATCAAAACTTCAAGTAAATAATCAAAACTTCATGGCCTCCCATTATTATAGTTTTGTAATGGCATATTTAACTACATGTGAACGTTCCTAATATTTTCTAAAAAAGATAAAAGTGCTTACGACTTCAACTTATTTGGCCGTTTGGCCGTGTTCTATAGGTCATAAATACATTCGGATTCGCTTTGTTAAGTCATTAATATTTACAACAGCATGATCCCTGTTTAAAATGTAACATGTAGTATTTATAGTTTATTAACAGAGACATTGTACTGTTACATTACGATGAACAGATATATATATATATATAGATAGATAGATAGATAGATAGATAGATAGATATAGATATATATATATATATATATAGATAGATAGATAGATAGATAGATAGATATAGATATATATTTCAGATGCATTTTAATGGGGTTCTACCATTTCAAGCATAAAACTAATATGCATTAATGAAGTGCACTACTACCTGAATTCTGGGGAATATGAGGGTGCAAATCATTTATTATTCAGAGTCTTACAAGAATTTCATTACATAATTCCCTATGGGAAACTTTTGCATCATATTTAAATTGTGTTACACTATTTAATATATACCATGATTATCATTTATAGTTTTTTTTTTCTTACAGATACATAATAAAGGTTTTGGGTACAGTGCACTAATTTATTGAAATTAATAATATGTAATATACAAGTTATTCTTTATTTTCATTCTTTTATATTTATTGCTTTTACAGTTCGAAAACTGCAAAAATGCCCTTTTTTCCGGGTGCCTTTTAACCAGGATCAATTCAAATCAAACGTTCTGGGTGTGAATAAGAATGGAACGTTGATTATGTTTGAGATTGGACATCTTTAAAAACAAGAATTGGTTATAGGCCGTATTTCTCAATTGTTTGGTCTCCATTGAGAAGAAAATAGCCATTTCGAATTATTTATCTTCTTATGACCATTTTTCTGATTTACATTATTTATCTAGCTCTTAGATTTACAGAGATAAACGTATTAGCACCCCTATATATTGCTTGTTCAATATTTTCATTATTGCATATGTTTCTTTCTTTCATTTTTTAATGGAAATATGTAATAACACAAATTACAGATTAATGAACCTGAGAAATGTAACTTTCAAAATTTTAAGATTATTTCATGTTCTTTATATTTCAGAATGTTAACTACTAAACTATGAAATTAATTGTGGAAAATAATACAATTTTATATTTCTAGTAAAATCATGGTTAAATAAAATTTCGCTTAAAAAAAAAAAAGAAAGAAAGAAAGAAAAAGAAAAGAAATCATATGCAATATTTACTTGTATACTAAAGTTAACAAAATTCATATTTTATTGCATATATCCATAGTGAAAGTTTCTGCTTTTTTCTTTTTCTTTTCTTTTCTTTATTTCTTTATTTCTTTATAGTGATTTGACTTATTACATCACTTAAGCACTTAAATACTTATTACTTCAGTCTACTGGTTAAATGCAATGAAATATATGAAAACAAAAAAAAAAAAAGGATTTCTCTTATTATGAACGCAAAGTTTTTCTTTTTCTTTCTTTTTTTTTTTTTTTTTTTTTGGGGGGGGGGAGCGAGGGCAATTGAATTATATTGTATCCAAGAGCTGTATAATACCAATAGAATATAATGTATGGTGCCCATTTAAATATGTGAAACCGACAAAAATGAATAAACGAACAAAATAACATGTTTCTTTTCCCCCCTCCCCAACATGTGCAGAAAAATGTCCCATTGTGTTTGATTTCGCACTGATAAATTCACTTTCCAATAAAAATCATGTGGTAAGCAAATTTGAATTATAATATTTAACAGAAAATTAATAACTGACTGAGCCATTGAAGTTGAAAGGCGATTAATATTACCGAAATTTTCATAATACATAAATAACCTTTTGATTCATAAATGCGATCAAAGGATGTATCGTTGATTATATAAAGCTAAAAAAAAAAAAAATCATTAAATAGCGTTAAATACAGATTTGATACTTCGTGGATGTATATTCTAATGCAAAGTAATACTTTTTGAAAACTTTTATATAAAATATTGAGTATATAACTCGATATATTAATTTGAGTTATATACTGAATATAAAAATACTTTGATAAAAATTTTATTATATATATTAATTAAAAAAATTATTTGATTAAATGACTAATTTCATTTAAATAATTTTCAGTATTGTTTCATTTTTTCTCTTTTTATATATAAATAATGAACATTATCCATATTCCAATTATAATTAATCTAAAAGAGAAATCATCATTATGATTATTTTTAAATCATTTGTTGTTAATCATGATTTAAATCAGTATGGTTAAAATTAAACAACTTCCCCTTCTCACTTGTTGAGGTTAATGGCTAAAAAAATTTAAACACTCTTTCATATTTTGTGACTGCGCATTCTGTCTCTGCTGCTATCGGTTATAAAAATCTTCTTTTTTGTACAAGTTGTGAAAGTTTATTCTTCATCGATCTGAAACTTTTTTCAGTGTGGCTTCAGACATTCCTAAACGCCTGTCTTCATTCAGTAACTGGGATTTTTTTTTCTTTTTTCCCTTGAAAAATGACTTGTGCTACAAAATTTATTTTATAGTTATTGAATACACCTCACTACTTTGTTTCAGTTAGTGTGTGCATGCTTGGGAAGGGGGGTGGGGGGTGGGAGGTTAAGCTTCTTAGACAAGTCATGGATTTGTAATATACTTGTCTATCCATTATTTTGTTTTCAAAATAAAGCTATTCATGAATAAAACATTTTGAGACATTTGAAAGTGGAGCTTTCTCAGCTTTCTTTAACTGAACGATTTAAAAATCAAATAAACTTTTTTAAAAAATTAATTTAGTTATGTGCTTGTATAAAAGTTCTCAAACATTTTGAGAAATAGTCTTACAAAGATATATAATGGGTTCGTTGTAAGGAACATCTTTTTTACCAAAACTAAGATTATCATTCCATCTTTACTAATTTTACATATAGATTTAAAAACATTAAAATAATCTTTACAGTCTTATTAAGAGGTTCCTATTGCTGCATAGATGAATTAATTTACTTACAATTTTAAAAAATAAAAGTGTACATGAATGCAAAATTACTATTACAGGAAAAAGAAAGAAAGGGGCTGTTTTATTAACCTTATTTATTTATTTATTATTATTATTTTAAACAGAATAGTTTAAAAACCACAAAAACCTCATTTAATTTAATTTAATTTAATATCATAAAACCCCTTAAATATACTTTGTTAAAATAAAAAATATAGTTACATAAAAATGTATCATGATTTTGAGGTAGTAAGAAGAATTTTTATGCTTAAAACTAATGCTAAGGCATCATATTAATAAAAAATAAATAAAAATAAATAAATAAGAACAAAGAATTTAAATTAGAATCAAATTTCGTTTGTATGATATTTAAAATAATTTTAATTATTTTCTCCTTCGTGAACTTACATTCAACTTTCTTACCTTTAGCTTACCTTGAGTGAAGTACTCTTCACTTCACTTAAGTAAAGGTTCACTTTGCTGAGGTAAGGGCTAAAAACTTTAAACACTCTTTACTCACCTTGAATAAACTTACATTGAACTTACCTGGATAGAACTACCCTTCAACTCTGTCACTTGCTGATGTTAATGACTAAAAACTTTAACACTCTCTTTCCTAACCTTGAACTTACTTACTTTAGGAAGGCCCCTACCAGGGGCCGAGTGGTTCTGCGCTCAAAGCTGATAGAAGGAAAGTGACGGGTTCGATAACAGGTAAAACTCCTTTACCTAGTTGTTCGTAGTTTTCTGTGGTTTCTACAAAATTCGCGTAAATACGAGCTTAAGTCCGGTTTCCATTTGCGCTCATTCCGCGGCTTCTATTCAGAATCCTTTGATCTTATGAGCCGAGCTCACCGGAGCTCAAAGCCTTCGGACGGGCTGTTTCTAACCCCCTGCTGAGATAATTGTAGGGGCCCGGGGTAGATATCTTTGTCAATTTTGCATGCTTTCCTTTGAGTTAACTGCGCGATCTGATAAGAAAGGGCTACAACTGATGACAAGACATTTGGCTCTTTGTGTCGGAAGCGTGATTAATGACGTTTTGAGCGTTGATCTTGAGCCCAAGTCGATACTGGCCTTTAGACCCCTTAGAAAAACACCAAACGGAGGGCATTCGACCCATAAGCCTAACATTCTAGCGCAGTCATATGGCCTTAACCCCCACAAACAAACTTACTTAGAGTAAACTACTTTTCACCCCCCCCCCCCCCCTCATGCATACATGAATTAATTTATTTACCATCTTACAACATAAAAGTGTACATGAATGTAAAATTATTACTACAGGAAAATTTCAGAAGTTATAATATTTAAAAACTGAACGGATTAAAAACTACATAAAACTCATTTAATTTAAGCTGTATAAAACCCCTTAAACATGCTTAAGTAACAAAAAAAAAAAAAAAATTAAAATATATCATGATTTTGATGCAGTAAGAAATATTTGTTTGCAGAAAACTAATGTTAAGGAATTAGTTTTATGCATAGCGTTCTTATCAATAAAAATAAATAAATAAACAAATAATTAAAATTAGAATCTAAACCTAGTTATTAGTTACCTTTCTACCTACACAGTTACTAGTACCTAGTCTATTCGTTACCTTTCGTTCGTGCGATATTTGAAATAAATTAATTACTTTATTTAATTTACTAAATATCATATTAAAATTAATAACTTTACAACAGTTATTTATTTCACACTTATTGATTAGTTTCTGTATCGGACGTAAAAATTTTAGGCTTAGTGAAAATGTTTATAAATATTTCTGGGTAAATTTTTGTACGAAAGAAATGCATTACAATGGGATAACAGTAAAATAAATAATAATCATAAGTATACTTAACTTGAATAATCAATAGTGAACTTACCATGGATTACAAGCAGAAAACTTTTTTTGTGAACTTCTCAGCTTCTAGCTTCTTGTACGCCGCCATTAAACATTAATTATCAGAATGATCATTCTACAGAGTGCCTCATTTAACCCTATACGTAGTGCAAGGCACCTAAATTAGCTCCAATCACCCAGTGAGAGGTCATTTGGCTCCCCAACCACATTTACAAGCCCTAAGGTGCCAAATGGTACGGATTTGTCAATAACGTAAGATAATAAAGTTCAATTAATTTTAAAAAATAATCCAAAATAGGTTTTGGAACAACTTTATTTGACATGTGATTCTCTGTGAGTATTCAACCCTCCATTCAATCACAGTGCCTGCAATAATTAAAAAATAAAAATAAATCAAGGCTGCTGTTAATTTGCTTTCAAACTAGTATTTCAATTATATATATATATATATATATATATATATGTGTGTGTGTGTGTGTGTGTGTGTGTGTGTGTGTCTGTCTGAGTGTGTGTGTGTGTGTATTTAAGGCACGTGTGCATTGTAAATAGTAAAAATGTTAAAAATAAGTATGGAAACATGAATCTGTTAATAAAAAAACATTTCCCGTTATTTTTAAAAAACTCAGGTTTCAAAAAATAAAATAAATAAAATAAAATAAATAATATATATATATAACTTCTCTATAAAAAATGTATTAACTAGAAAGTTTTTATTTTCCATCCAAAACGATTTATAATACAAAAAAAAAAAAAAAAAAAAAAAAAAACACTTTACATGCTATTATTTAATATCACACACAAAGGCTGTTTTTTTTTTCGGGTGAAAATAGGGCCACATACAAATTAATATGGAAATTTCTAGGTTAGAAATGGGATACTAAAATTTTTCATAACTTGCATCAAGAAAATCCTAAATGAAGAAGCTGAACTGTGGTTTGATGATAGAAACTGCAGGTCGCATGCGACTCCCATTTTCATTTTATGCGGTCTCGATAAAATGAAATGCATATACTACTGCGATACATACTTTAAACAGAGCATATGAATAATAAAACTAGTTGGCATAGGTGGACTCTGCTCGTGCTCAGTTCCCCATCATATTTATGTTCTCATAAATTTCTAGTGTGAGACTTATTGTAATCATGTTAAAAAAAAAGAATTTGACCAAAGCTTGATACAGTGACAGAATGCAAGCCCCGCCTAATAGGCTATACACAGTTCACTTGGATGTATTAATCTTATTCTAATCTATTAATTTTTATCAGGGTCGATTCTGTTGTTTAGTTTTCATGCTACTATTTCCAATGCAATAATCGACAAAATTCATATTTATATGAAAAATTTACAGTTTCCCCATGTTGACAAAATCGTAAATTACGAATAATTTACGAAATTTTCCTATTAGAATATTTGTATTCAATCATGTTCAAACAAATATCATAAATGTAATTTTGAAGTTGTCTAATGTATTTATGATCCTCAAAATGGAAGTTTATGCTCAATTTTGCCTTATTCTGACATGCTAAGTAAATCGTAAATTCCAAATAACTTACGAATTTTTTAAATTGGAAAAATCATAGTCAATGATATTCATGCCAGTATCCAAAATAATTTTTAAAAAGTTGTTTGACATCTTTACGGTGAAAATATCCCTCAAGATTGACGATTATGTGAAATTTTTCTCTATTCTGCCATGTTAAGAAATTCGTAATTTTTCAATAACTTACGAAATTTTTATATTGGAGAATTCATAGTCATTAATATTCATGCCAGTTTTCTAAATAATATTTCAAAAGTAGTCTGACATCTTTACGATGAAAATATCTCTCAAAATAGACGTTTATGTGACATTTTGCCCTATACTGCCATGTTAAGAAATTCGTTAATTTCCAATAACTTGCGAAATTTTCAAAGTAGCATATTTATAGTTCCTGATGTTCATTTCGGCATCAAAACTGATATTTTAAAACTTGTCTGACATTTTTACAGTAAAAAGTTTCCATTTAATGCACATTTAAGTGAAATTTTGTCAAATTCTTCCATGTTAAGAAAATCGTAAATTTCTCATAACTTACGAAGTTTTTTAATTCGAATATTGCAAATGAATAGGGTTCTTGTCAGTATCGAAAGTAACATTTTAAAACTGATCTGACCTCTCTGCGATCATTTGTTCGTGTGATATCGTGTTAACAGACTAACAAACTAACGGACTAACACACTAACGGACTAACACACTAACAGACACCATACAAATTTTGTCATTTTTGGATTCGTCACACCTGAAAACGTATAAAAAAGTAAAAAAACCGAGGTCGAAATTTTTCACGATTACCTAAGTTCCCCATACCTATAGTGTGATGGGGAACTAAAAATTAAGTAAAAAAAAAAAAAAAAAAAAAACACTTTTTAACATTAGAGGATTTCTATTTTACAGCCCTAAAAAGCATTAAAAAAAAATCTGGCAAAGAGATGCTATACACTGAGAAAAAATTCTGTAACTGACATCTAGAATCTAAATTGTGGTTCTAGAAAAAATAGTTCCATTTCATCCTTATAAATTCAAATCCCCTCGAAAAGCAAGTTCTAGAAGCCCCTGTTAGAATTCTAGAGCGTTTGCCTATATTCTCGAGGGCAAAGTAATTTAAAAATCTCTGCAAATAAATGAGACTACATGAGGCGGGTTTTCGCAACTATGATCTTGGTTTTTTACCCAATTCTAGAAAATCAAGCGAGAATTTCTCGCCATATAAATCATTCAGAATATTTAGAGTATTCAGAATATTATTTCACCATCTAAAAATGTGTACATTAGAAATTCTCGATAATTTCGTCTATTCAGTTTATTGGCGTGCCTTACGCGCACAGCTCGGAACTCTATATTTCTAGTTAAGGGATTTAGAAAATGGTCACTTATTCATTCTATAGAAAGGCGGTATATATGTATATATATACATATATATATATATATATACATATATATAGATAGATAGATATACAGGGTGGCCATAATTAAACTGCAAGTGTTCAAGGGGTGCTGGAGAGAAAACTACTGGGAATATTCCAGTGAAATTTGGTATATACACGTTTCAGAAAATGCGCAAATCAAATATGAAACAAAAAAAATCGCCATTTTTCACTCGATAGGTGGCGCTGTACCGTATTTCAACGCTCACCGGTGGCATATACAACTTCCAAAACCGATAGACAAAACATAATGACATTCTAAGAGGCATATAAACAATATAAAACATCACTTACAGTTTATAAAAATTTATGGATTGTTTAATTTGTGATCTTAATTTACGTTAATTTTTGATTACATGATACTGTAAAAATTTAATTACTGAGGCGAATTGTATGGAATTTCGTTGAACTGTAAGTGATGTTTTATATTGTTTATATGTCTCTTAGAATGTCATTATGCTCTGTCTATCGGTCTTGGAAGTTGTATATGCCACCGGTGACCGTTGAAATACGGTACAGCGCCACCTATCGGGTGAAAATGGCGATTTTTTTTTCATATTTGATTTGCGCATGTTCTGAAACGTGTAGATACGAAATTTCACTGGAATATTCCCAATAGTTTTCTCTCCAGCACCCCTTGAACACTTGCAGTTTAATTATGGCCACCCTGTATTTCTCTCTCATTGTAAAGAAATGAAAGTTTCAACACTAAAAAAATTTTACAAGAAAATGGAGATCTCACTTTCGCAAGAGTAAAAATTTTTAAATATACAAAATATTTTTAAAAACATTCGAGAACAAGATTCTTAGTTATTATTTTTTGTATAATTATTTATTAAGCCACAAATTTCAAAGGTTTCGAAAGCTTTTTAAAATATTTTGAACATTTAAAAATTTTCATCTCTTGCAAAAGTGAAATCTATAATTTTCTCTAAAAGTTGAAAATTTCATTTCTTTATAGCATGTCTTTAACAGAATAAATTTTTCTTTTACGCTTTTTAGGGCTTCAAAATAAAAAGTTTCTAATGTTAAAAATAGTTTTTTTTTTTTTTTTTTTTTTTTTTTACTTAAAATTTATTTAGTGCTTTTTAGTAAAAAAAAAAAAAGTGACAAAGATTCTTAAAAAAACGAATCAAAATTTCTTAAGATATTGCGTTTCCTTTTATAAATTGACATTTTTTTCTATTAATTATCTGCAAAAAAATAACGCATCGACCTTCGAGTATCGAAATCCTGACCATCGCATTATAAGCATGATACCCTAACCAAAAGTCAAAAAACAGTCAACAAAAGTCATAGAGCGTGCTAGAAAAATCTACAAAAAGAATATTGTTCTCGAATGTTTTTTTTTTTTTTTTTTTTTTTTTTTTTTTTATATATATATATATTTAAAAAATTTCATATCTTGTTAAAGTGACAATATCTGCATTTTCTTTAAGATGTTCTTGTTATTGAAACTTTCATGGTTTTATAGAATAAATTTTTATTTTATCTTTTTAGGGCTCCACAATAAAAAGCTTCCAAAGTTTTTTTTTTTTTTTTTCTGCGTTTTAGTAAATAAATAAATAAATAAAATAAGAAGAAAGAAAACTAATTTAAACTTCTGTGTTTACAATGTGTAGACAATTCTACTTAGTAGATAATGAAATATTTTCTTTCATCAATTCATACCTTTTATATTAATTATCTACAAAAAGTATCACATAAGCTTGCGATGGTCGAACCCACGATCATCGCGTTATCAATTCTTACAATACTGAACTTTTAAAATTTTTTACAATTATTAATTTATTAATTAATTTAATATACTGTATATTTTAGTTTATAATAATGTTTCACAAGTGACTAAAAAAAGAAAAACTAGTTAGCATAGGTGGACTCTGCTCAGTTCCCCATCATATTTATGTTCGCATAAATTTCTAGTGGGAGACATATTATAATCATGTTAAAAGAAATGAATTTGACCAAAGGTTGATACAGTGACATGAAATACCCGACTAATAGGCTATCCACCGTTTACTTCGATATATTTATCTTATTCTAATATATTAATTTATTTTATTAGGGTCAATTCCGTTGTTTAGTTTTCATGCTACTATTTCCAATTCAATAATCCTCGAAATTCATATTTATATGAAAAATATAAAATTTCGCTATGTTGATAAAATCGTAAATTACGAATAATTTACGAAATTTTCCTATTAAAACATTTGTATTCAATCATGTTCAAACAAATATCATAAATGTAATTTTGAAGTTGTCTAATGTATTTATGATCCTCATAATGGAAGTTTATGCTCAATTTTGCCTTATCCTGCCATTTTAAGTAAATCGTAAATTCCAAATAACTTACGAATTTTTTAAATTGGAAAATCATAGTCTATGATATTCATGCCAGTATCCAAAATAATATTTTAAAAGTGATTTGACGTCATTATGATGAAAATATCCCTCAAGATTGACGTTTATGTGAAATTTTGCCCTATACTGCCATGTTAAGAAATTTGTAAATTTCCAATAACTTGCGAAAATTTTAAAGTAGCATATTTATAGTTACTGATGTTCATTCCGGCTTAAAAACTGATATTTCAAAACTGGTCCGACATTTTTACAGTAAAAAGTTTCCATTTAATTCACGTTTAAGTGAAATTTTGTCCTATTCTCCCATGTTAAGAAAATCGTAAATTTTTCATAACTTTCGAGTTTTTTAATTCGAATGTTGCAAATGAATAGGGCTCTTGCCAGTATCGAAAGTAATATTTTAAAACTGATCTGACCTCTCTGCGATCATTTGTTCGTGAGATATCGTGTTAGCAGACTAACAAACTAACGGACTAACACACTAACGGACTAACACACTAACAGACACCCTACAGACAGACACCATACAAATTTTGTCATTTTCGGATTCGTCACACCTGAAAACGTAAAAAAAAGTCAAAAAAACGAGGTCGAAAGTTTTCACGATTACCTAAGTTCCCCATACCTATAGTATGATGGGGAACTAATAAATCACGCGCAGTCCTAAGTTATTTGTAATAAATTTTAGATTTTAAGGAATTTATAATGATTATTATTAAATAAGGACATTTTCTTTTAAAACACTTAAGATAAAACTAGAAATTCAAATTCCACAGGTTTCTCAAAATGTTTATCGTTAACACTAATTAACAATTGAACTCTTTGAATAATGCTTTTGTAAAGGCTTTGGAGTTCTTCTCTTGTTATATTCTTTCAAGTATTTTTAGTTTCCCATCATACTACAGGTATGTGGAACTTAGGTAATCGTGAAAATTTCGACCTCGGTTTTTTTTACTTTTTTATACGCTTTCAGGTATGAGGAATCCGAAAATGACAAAATTTGTATTGTGTCTGTCTGTAGGGTGTCTGTTAGCGGGTTAGTCCGTTAGTGTGTCAGTCCGTTAGTTTGTTAGATGGTTTACACGATATCTTACGAACAAAGAATCGCAGAGAGGTCAGATCAGTTTTAAAATATTACTTTCGATACTGGCAAGAACTCTATTCATTTGTAACATTCTAATTATAAAACTTCGTATGTTATTAGAAATTTACGATTTTCTTAACATGGGAGAATAGGACAAAATTTCACTTAAACGTGCATTAAATGGAAACATTTTACTGTAAAAATGTCAGACAAGTTTTAAAATATCAGTTTTGATGCCGAAATGAACATCAGTAACTATAAATATGCTACTTTGAAAATTCCGCAAGTTATTGGAAATTTACGAATTTCTTAACATGGCAGTATAGGGCAAAATTTCACATAAACGTCAATTTTGAGAGATATTTTCATCGTAAAGATGTCAGACTACTTTTGAAATATTATTTAGAAAACTGGCATGAATATTAAGGACTATGAATTTTCCAATATAAAAATTTCGTAAGTTACTGCAAATTTACGAATTTCTTAACATGTCAGAATAGAGCAAAATTTTACATAAACGTCAATCTTGAGGGATATTTTCATCGTAAAGATGTCAAACCACTTTCGAAATATTATTTAGGATACTGTCATGAATATCATAGTCTAGGATTTTTCCATTTTAAAAAATTCGTAAGTTATTTGGAATTTACGATTTATTTAACATGTCGGAATAAGGCAAAATTGAGCATAAACTTCCATTTTGAGGATCACAAATACATTAGACAACTTCAAAATTACATTTATGATAGTTGTTTGAACATGATTGAATACAAATATTCTACTAGGAAAATTTCGTAAATTATTCGTAATTTACGATTTTATCAACATAGCGAAATTGTAAATTTTTCATATAAATATGAATTTTGAGGATTATTGCATTGGAAACAGTAGCATGAAAACTAAACAACGGAATCGACCCTGATAAAGTAAATTAATAGATTAGAATAAGATAAATACATCCAAGTGAACGGTGGATAGCCTATTAGGCGGGGATTTCATTCTGTCACTGTATCAAGCTTTGGTCAAATTCATTTCTTTTAACATGATTATAATATGTCTCGCACTAGAAATTTATGAGAACATATATATGATGGGGAACTGAGCAGTGTCCACCTATGCCAACTAATTTACTTTCCGAACATACATATGTAAGAAAAGTATTATAATTATGTCAGAATTCCGAATTCGAGATTTTGATGTTTCTAAACGTTTTAAGGTTACCTGAATCAGTTTACACTAATTTTACGATGATGTATGTGTGTGTGTGTGTGTGTGTGTGTGTGTGTGTGTGTGCGCGTGTTTGCGCGTGTGTGTTTGTATGTGTGGGAGTGAACGCGCAAGCGTCTAAACGATTTGATCGGATGAGCTGAAAATTAATACATATGTTTTAATCCATCGTAGCACGAACCCTATTGATTTTAGTGAATCTAGCACTTGTAGTTTTTTTACAGGGAGACTAATAAAAAGTTTTAATCATTGTGGCCTATGGGGCCAAATTTTTAAAATTACGATAGGGTCTAAACGCCTTACTAAACTGAGTAAAAAAATTTATACACATATCATAGGTTATAGTTGCACAAACTGTACAGATTTTGGTGAATCTAGCACTTATAGTTTTATTGTAGAGAGAAAAAGAAAAATTCTTTATCATTATGGCCTATGGGACCAAATTTTTAAAAATGCGATAGCGTCTAAACACTTGAATCAATTGAGAAAAACATTTATACACAATTATAGGTCACAGTTTCATGATCTGTATAGGTTTTGTTGAATCTAGCACACAGTTTTTTTTTTTTTTACAGGGACACAGCAAATAATTTTATATCATTATGGCCTACGGAATGAAATTATTTAAAGTGCAATAGCATCTACATACCTTATTCGTTTGAGTTGAAAATTTTTATCCATATTTTATGTCACCATCACACAAACTGTATAGATTTTGGCAACTTTAGCACTCACAGAGTTTACATTGACACAAATAAAAATTGTTTATCATTATGGCCTATAGGCCCAAATTATTTAAAGTGCGACAGCGACTAAACACTTTATTTAATTTAACTGAAAATTTATATGCATGTTATAGGTCACCGTCACACGAACTTTAAGGACTTTAGCGAATCTAGCAATATGGTTCTTTGTACAGGATGTAAAGAATACTTTGTACAATGTAAATTTCTTTATCATTGTTGCATAAGGGTTCTATATTTAAAGTGCGATAGCGTCTAAATGCCTCATCCGATGGAGCTGAAAATTTATATGAATATTATAAATCACTGTTGCACTAACTATAAGCATTTTGGTGAATCTAGCATTTATAGGTTTTCACAGGGACACAACGAAAAATTCTTTATCATTTTTATCCATGGGCTCAAAGTTCAGTAGTGTTAAATTAAACATCGTGTACTAGATGGAGGAAAATACTCAAACACCCTATTATAACTTTCTTTTTTGTTTATTTAAGAACTCCTCTTATTTTAATTTATCTACAAAACCGTTAATTACTCAATGTTCGGAAAATCAAGTGAAGTCACTCCAGTTTTTTTTTTTTTTTTTTTTTTTTTTTTACTGAGGTTGAGTAAAATAAACTAGTGTTGGGAGCTGAACCTAAAAGTAAAAATGAAGTGGCGTCAGATCAGGGAATCTGATGGGGAGCATTGTAAAATTAAATTTGTGATGTAATTCTTGATTTTGTTAGGAATATGATGTGAATGAATGCTTGATAGTTTAGGGGAATTGTAAAAATAAATAAATGAAATGATCATTATTAAATAATACAAAGCCGTCTTTTGTGTATACACAGTGAATACCGATGGAATTCGTTAGAAAGTCCCACACGGTGGGCACTTCCCTGGACTAGAACCATGACACCTCACATCAAATTTTTCAGCAATTGCTGTAAATTTCAGTTTCTAAATACTTAATACCATAAATAATGATTATATGTATATTTTAAAATCTTATATGTGACTTTATTTACTCATTAATTTTCTGTGACTTTATTCATTTATTTGTCACTCCGTTTGTAAAATATAATTACATTGGCAATATTTCCTTATATAAAATTTACAAAATTTTTAATGAGATTTCTGTTAATTTGGATAGTTTCAACATGTCTTTTACTGTTTTTAAAGCTAGGCGGTGTGAACTCTTAAATTTATAACATGCATTTTTTTGTTTATGTTTGATGTACTGAATTAGGGTTTTATTCAAGTAACTCTGTAATTGAATGTTTTTGTAGTGTGCTTTTTTTAAATAAATAAATAAATAAATTCTTTAGGCGAACAGTGTAAGAAAAAAAAAAGAATGAAAAGATGAAAAGAAAGAAAAAGAGAGAACTTTTGATAAATCGAAAAGTAAAATGGAAAAGTAAAAAATTATCTTGAAATTATAACGAACATTTTACATAAAATTGATATAAGATGATATTTTTCGAATTTTCAGAGCATTAATTGAAATATATATATATATATATATATTTATTTAAGTTTTAAAAAGTATGTCTTTTTGTTTCTTTTATTTTTTATTTATTAAATAATCTGGTGTGTCACCCACATTTCTTTCTCTTACGCTGAAATTTAATACTATAAATGCAGATTGGAGATTAAGAGGTAAGGTAACAAGTGCTGTTATGTAAACCTATGTTAAACAATTCAAATTAGGCTTCGGAAGCGTTTTATATGTAGTTAGTTCTGTGTGAGGGGGCTACCGCCCTTCTCAACACCCCGTTTCATTAATGCGCCTACATTTATATAGAATTTAAATCTATTATTAAAAGCTCACTTAAAATTATTCAGACGATTTTCACACGCAACATTCCTTAAAACTTATCAATCTTGTTCAAAGTTTTCCAGCAACAATTTATATTAACTTTATAATACAACATTTGGATCTCATAAAATTATTCGTTTTAAAGTCACTCAAAGAGACACAGACAAAGATCGAACGTTAAAAAACTTGACTACGGTAATCAGAAATCCTCAAAACGTGTAAATACACAAAACACAAGCGATGAATATTAGCTTAAAAGCATAGATTATCACTATGAGGAATTCATTTCAATTCCCGAACATCTTTCCTGGAAATGGTAAAATATTATTAGTAAAGCATTTCCACTAACAATAAAAAAGAATGTTATCGCTTAAATATTTGCAGCTCTGTATATCTTTTGTAGATTTTGTACAAATCACATGGTAAACCTAAACATAATCCTATAGTAACAATACATGGCCAGCCGGAAATACACTTCCATCAATTTGCAACCATTGTCGCACTTTTATCTGGTTCTTTTGTGTAACCCTCTAAACGAATTGTGAATGATTGCCCTACCATATTCTACATGAGATATGTTTTTACGCATATAAAATATATATATTCGTTTCTTTTCGTTTAGTGTTGTCTATAGATGTTTAAACTCTACTTACCAGCACTTTTCCCCATAGATGTAATGTATCTGAATCCTCTTGGGCGTCAATGTACACGAACCATTTGCTTCATCTCAACGAAAAGCTTAGTGTAGCATCCCTATATCATACACATTTAGAATACCATGTTTGGACTTTCTGCTACTATTTGTTCTTGAGCTATGCTGATAATACACACAGACTGACAGACTGACAGACAGACACACATACCATTCTCTAAAAACATTATTTTCATTATTTTCGTATTCAGGGGACCACAAAACGTGTAAATATATATAAAAAAACTTACGCTCTAAAATTTGACCCTAAAAAAATACTTTCTATACCTTTTGAGTAAGAGAAAGTAAAAAGACACATAACTAATAAATATTAAGGGTAATGTATTAATATTTAAATTTGAAACTCGTTTAAATGAATTTTGTATTAAGTTTTAAGGAATATAAATTTTACATATTATGAAAGAAATTATTTTTTAGAAGTTAAGTGTTTGAAAAAATTGACTCTATTATTTTATCAAAGTTAAATAATTAGAACTAAAATCATATCTTTACACCAATAAGCCAATACTGCTTTTTACCTCTGAGAATTATTCAAGAAATTGTACAGTTTTGCAATCAAGAACTAACTTATGCAGAACTTATCGCTAACTTATGCAGAAATAAGTTGAAGTTTATCTAAAATTTCATAAAGTGCTTATATATATATATATATATATATATATATTACTAAGCATCTTTCTTAATTTTAAAATTACATTAATATTTTAGAATTCGTTGAAGCTCTACGCTTTCATTTTATCGCTAAATGGAGAAAATATTGAAACTTAATCTGAATTAAGCTTGTTGTGTAAGAAAAATTGGAAATTTGTAATTCCGTGGTGGAGAAGCAACATCGTCGTGCACAATGTTGTAGACAAATTTCGATACTAGCTTGTCGAATTTACTATATAACGCGAATTTATTTATTTATTTATTTATTTTATTTATTTATTTTATTTTCTCCGTTGCGTCTGACTGAAAAATACCTGTATCCAAGAATTTCTTCTAAACAATTTTCTTGCAGAAAATATCTGATAGCATATATATATATATATATATATATATATACATTTTTTTTTTCAAAAGCATAAGATTACTTTCTCGCAATAGAATATTATCGGCAGCAAACAGATATATATATATATATATTTACAATGTGGTTAATAATCTGTCTCGATGTTTAAAAACAAAAACATCATTAAAAAAATCCCTTTTCGGCAAGCTTAAAGGCAAAGGTAGATTCCTTTACATTTATGTTGCAAAATTAAAGAAACCTTACATATGCATTAACACATATTTAGCCAATGGTTTTTTTTCCCACACATTGTATTATTTACGTCGCTATTCTGTTTTCAAGAAATTTAATTTTCAACTGCAAAAGGGTTTAATCCATTCTACTTAAAATATTAGGCTAGATTTATTGGTCAGTAAATGCTTCAATTTTTTAAAGTTGAAGCTCATACTCATTCAACAAATAGAAGCCATAAAGATATACAATTTGGTTACAAAACTTGCGACTTAGCAATGAAATTTGTGATTTGGCGGCAAAATTATATAGTTGACGACGAAAAATTTCGTGAGCCTGGCGATGGAGAATGGCAGCTTTGGCATCATTATATTTTATTCCCACGCGAAAACCTCATATTTCTTCACAGACCAATATCTTGTTTCCGCAAGATAAAACGTCAAAGGAAGCTGTAACGTATTACTCTCAATTTCAATCGTAAATTTTAAAGTCTTTCTAAGCTGGTGTTCTAAACTATTCGCCACAAACGATATTTTTACTAAGACTAACGTATTATTTTAATTTTATAGTTTTAAATGATTAATTAAAGTGTTATCATGGTTTTTATATTTTCAATAATTTTTGTTTTTATTATCGTTTGCACTTGACGTAAGCATCAGATTATAAATTTAAGCAATTAAACCGATAGAAAAAGTCGACTTCATGGTAATTGACAAAAAATCACTTTTTAACTTGTAACTTTTAAGCAATTGAAGCTATCGAAAAAGTTTAAATACAAAAAATGTTCTTTAGGGTAAGGCGGTAATTTGCCTGATTTGAAGGTTTTTCCTATTTTCAATATTAAAGAAATTATGGGCAAATGAAAATTTCCACCCACCACCATTTCCACCCCCTTTGAGCTGGATACCTCATCTACGAACTCGACCGAGATTTTTACTGTCCTGACAACATATCCCGAGCTGGTTAAATTTAAATAAAAATTGCTCCAGTTATCGTGTTCACAACTTAACATGGTAAAAAGCGTTATACATATATATATATATATATATATGTGTGTGTGTGTGTGTGTGTGTGTGTGTGTGTGCAAACTTTTGAACGGAAGGTGGTTTTGGGTTCTAGGGGTCATGATCGGTGAAGATATGAAGAAATTTTTCAGAAGTTGTGTCATGAGAACCATTGCAATAGGTAGATTTCCTATAAGGAATTTACCTAAAAAGGAGGTTATCCGTTAATATAAATGTCAATTAAATTTAATTAAAGATAAATTCAAGAGACAAAAACAAAATTAGAATCCATTTGTATAAACTTGTATGAAAATTTATTGTCTGGGGGGAGAGAGCTGGTGTCTTTCAGGTTCGTTTGCCATGTCTCGTAACTAAGTGAATATTTGCCCGTGGGTTTCACATGATATTTAGTTTAAAAATTTGCAATGCCTGCAGTAGGCACTTGCACATTAATTTTTTATTCTTAGTTCTGTCTGTCTGTCCGTCTGAGGGTGTTTCCACGCTTTAAATATCACAATTGGAATACTTATGAAATTCCTTGAAACTGACATATGTTATTCAAGTTCCCTAGGGTATGTTCACTATAGAATATGGAGTAAATACCACAAATGCTTTGTGTACACGGACACCGGAAAAATTTCAAAATATTACGTTCTACGACAGGTATTTCTATAAACAATATTTTAATACTTTTATTTTGCAAAAATCATAATGAAATGTATATTTATGATTCAAATACACAAAAAATGGTTTTCTATAGCGCTGATGATTTTCTATAATTTGCATTAAAATTTACAGTTCGAAAAGTTCTTAAATCATAGCCAGCATGGCTTAATTTGTATGGTAAAGAACACACTGTGGCAAAAAAATTCTCGGTAAGTTTTATTTGACAAGCTATTCGAACATCGGATATCATAGGCAGTGTTTTACAGATAAAATTAAGATTTCAAAAGCTAAAAGGGATTAGAAATTAATATTACTATCAATAGATTTTACAAAACAATTTCGTTAAATCGCCGTGGAAATTTTCAGATATCGTCATATGCTTGATTTAACTGTAATTAATATTTATAATTGCCAATAAATATCGTTAGTTAAAGCATCAGTTTTTCAGTCTTTTATCTACTTATACATGTTAAATTAAGGAGGTATAATCAATCAGTACTTATTCTCTGCTATTCCAGTGATAATAAAGTTGTGATTTTACTTGATGCTGAAGACAACAACAGAAACAGAAAATGAAGTAGATGATTTCATCTGTTTAAAAGCTGTTGATTATCTGATAGAATTGGAGAATCTGGATTATTATGTTATTCACTTAAAACAAATAATTGACGAGTCACCATTATTAAGATGTATAAAGCTCTCTACTTAAAAAAAAAAAAAAAAAAAAAATGATAAAGTTTTAGTTTATGACTCCAAAATTATTCTTTTTCTTGCATGGTGCTTAGGAATAACAAATTAAGTAGGACGTGGAAATAATAATGATAATAATAATAATAATTAATAATAATAAGGACCATCTTCTGTCAGGAACAATTCAGGTTAGACCGCTTCAAAAGAGAGATTTTGGTAGCCCCCCCTTTTTTTTTTCTCCCCTTAGAAATGCTATGTATTTTTTTTTTTTTTTTTTTTTTTTTAATTAATCTGCATAAATGTTACATCATTAGAAAGATCTTTCAGAACTGAACATTTTTGTGCTTACACTTTTCCCTTAGTCTCAATATGTAAATAGATTTCAACGAAAGTTTATAACTACCATTGCAATTCTAAATTACCCATGGAGGATAAAATTAAAATGTAATATAAAATTCAATCCTAAAAATTATGGGCTAATAGTTATTACATCATTTTCTTGCAATCATGATAATGTACTTACCTGATATAAACAAACAGTTGATTGTGACGTCATATTTATCAAATTAGTTAAAATAAATAATGTTACAAATAAAGTACCTAAGGTTACTTCGTTACAAATATGGTACCTTTCATTTGGCACCTTATTTGTAACGAAGTTTTGATTAGATATTTTAGAATTATTTAAAATATGAAAATAATTTCAAAAATGGACAATTAAATTTATGATTGTTGCCAAAAAAAATTACCATTTATTGTTATTTATATATATATTGATAAAGGGGGGGGGGAGCATAAGATGAAATAATGTTTTCACGCGAAAAATTAAAAATTAAAAAATATCAAATTTGCCCATGCATATAAAAAATACTTATTAAAACGAGTCGAAGAAGGAAGCGAAAAATGTAGTACTGAGTTATATTACGATAAGTACGATGTATAATATGATACGTTATATTAGACATATCGTCCAGGGTTAGTAGGTATTTTCGTTAAAAGAAATAGTTTGTTCGTTCGGTGCAACTTGTTCATTAGTCCCGTCAAGTACAACTTGCATATTAGTCCCGTCAGGTGCAACTTGCATATTAGTCCCCTTTAAATATAGTGTCCAGCGAAGCTGACAAAGCATTCGTTGATTCATTACCTTAACTGATTTCACATTCCGTCATTTTTGACGGTGTTATATACTAGTAATAATAATAATAATAATTCCAAAAAATCTGCAAAAAATATTATGTTATTTTTCTAATGATATATTTTTCTTCTTAAGGAAAAAAAAAAAAAAAAGAAACATTTATAGTTAGCAGTGGCAGTAAGACATCAGATCTGCAAAACTAATTAATCTGTTAAATAGTTTAGGAATATCTCTTTCTCATATTGCAGCTTTAAAATATAGCACAGCTTTTGCTCAAATGTAATTGATTTCAATTAATATGCTTCCTGCCGAATTTTAAAAAAATGAATAATAATAATAATAATAATGATTCCAAAAAATCTGCAGAAAATATTATATTATTTTTCTAATGACGTATTTTTCTTCTTAAGGTAAAAAAAATAAAAAAATAAAAAAGAAAGGAAGAAAGAAAAAAAAAACATTTATAGTTAGAAGCGGCAGTAAGACATCAGATCTGCAAAACTAATTAATCTGTTAAATAGTTTAGGAATATCTCTTTCTCATATTGCAGCTTTAAAATATGGCACAGCTTTTCCTCAAATGCAATTGATTTCAATTAATACGCTTTCTTCCGGATTAAAAAAAAAATGAAAAAAAAAAAAAATAATAATAATAGTAACATTACAACTCTTTGTTTTGGACAATATTTATTTTACTAGAGAAACGTTAGATAGTAGAAAGTACAGCATATATTAAAATGGGACCATGCTATGACCTAGCTATATTGATTAGTTTAAAAAGAGAAAAGTTTAAAAATAAGTAATGAATTTCTGAAAACTGATATTAAAGATTGAAAGATAACAATAATCCTCCGTAAAGCAGAATTAGTTGTAAGAAATGTACTGTTATTGCAATTAGTGCTATTCAATTGTCTATTTCTGCTGAAGTTTTGGTTTGAAATATGTATGAACACAATTTAATGCTTGTGTGCAAATATACTTTATAGTTACTCTCCATTCTATTTAAAAAATAATGCACGTCGTGCAAAATGTATTATTTTATTTATTTTTAGTTATTAATTAAATTTAAATATCTAGATTGTAATTTTATTGGTAAGATTATTTATATTATATGATGGTTGCATTATTTATGTTATTTGTTTAAAAAAGGAAGGCTCTTACTAGAACTATAGAAATTATTATCGTCGATTATATAATAATGCACATCATCAGTATTACGCATGTATAATTTCACAAATAAAATAAAATTTAATATAGTGCATGAATAATTATATTTAGAGGTAAAATGAAAACATACGGAATTGAGTACGTATTTAGTTTTAAAATAAATTTATTTTAAAATTAAAAGTTATTCAGTTACATAGATATTTGGCATTCTACTTAAAATACGTATAATTTACATAGAAAAAACTAGTTGGCATAGGTGAACTCTGCTCAGTTCCCCATTATATTTATATTCTCAGAAATTTCTAGTGCGAGACATATTATAATCATGTTAAAAGAAATGAATTTGACCAAAGCTTGATACAGTGACAGAATGAAATCCCCGCCTAATAGGCTATCCACAGTTCTCTTGAATATAATTATCTTATTCTAATTTATTAATTTATTTTATCAAGGTCAATTCTGTTGTTCAGTTTTCATGCTACTATTTCCAATGCAATAAACCTCAAAATTCATATTTATATGAAAAATTTACAATTTCGCTATGTTGATAAAAACGTAAATTACGAATAATTTACGAAATTTTCTTATTAGAATATTTGTATTCAATCATGTTTAAACAAATATCATAAATATAATTTTGAAGTTATATATTTATGATCCTCAAAATGGAAGTTTATGCTCAATTTTGCCTTATTCTGACATGTTAAGTAAATCGTAAATTCCAAATAACTTACGAATTTTTTTTAATTGGAAAAATCATAGTCTATGTTCTATGATATTCATGCCTGTATCCTAAATAATATTTTGAAAGTGGTTTGACATCTTTACGATGAAAATATCCCTCAAGATTGATATTTATGTGAAATTTTGCTCTATTCTGACATGTTAAGAAATTCGTAAATTACAAATAACTTACGAAATCTTTATATTGAAAAATTCATAGTCTTTAATATTCATGTCAGTGTCCTAAATAATATTTCAAAAGTAGTCTGACATCTTTACGATGAAAATATCTCTCAAAATTGATGTTTATGTGAAATTTTTCCCTATACTGCCATGTTAAGAAATTCGTAAATTTCCAGTAACTTGCGAAATTTTAAAAGTAGCATATGTATAGTAACTGATGTTCATTCCGGCATCAAAACTGATATTTTAAAACTGGTTTGACATTTTTAGAGTAAAAAGTTTCCATTTAATGCACATTTAAGTGAATTTTTGTCCTATTCTCCCATGTTAAGAAAATCGTAAATTTCTAATAACTTACGAAGTTTTTAAATTCGAATGTTGCACATGAATAGGGTTCTTGCCAGTGTCGAAAGTAATATTTTAAAACTTATCTGACCTCTCTGCGACAATTTGTTCTTGAGATATCGTGTACACAGACTAACAAACTAACGGACTGACACACTAACAGACTAACACACTAACAGACACTCTACAGACAGACACCATAGAAATTTTGTCATTTTCGGATTCCTCACACCTGAAAACGTGTAGAAAAGTCAAAAAACCGAGGTCGAAAATTTTCACGATTACCTAAGTTTCCCATACCTATAGTATGATGGCTAAACTAGTTGGCATAGGTGGACACTGCTCAGTTCCCCATCATATTTACGTTTTCAGAAATTTCTAGTGCGAGACATTTTATAATCATGTTAAAAGAAATGAATTTGACCAAAGCTTGATACAGTGACAGAATGAAATCCCCGCCTAATAGGCTATCCACCGTTCACTTCGATATATTTATCTTATTCTAATCTATTAATTTATTTTATCAGGGTCAACTCCGTTGTTTAGTTTTCATGCTACTATTTCCAATGCAATAATCCTCAAAATTCATATTTATATGGAAAATTTAAAATTCCGCTATGTTGATAAAATCGTAAATTACGAATATTTTACGAAATTTTCCTAGTAGAATATTGGTATTCAATTATGTTCAAACAAATAGCATAAACGTAATTTTGAAGTTATCTAATGTATTTAGGATCCTCAAAATGGAAGTTTGTGCTCAATTTTGCCTTATTCTGACATGTTAATTAAATGGTAAATTCCAAATAACTTACGAATTTTTTAATTGGAAAAATCATAGTCTATGATATTCATGCCAGTACCCTAAATAATATTTCGAAAGTGGTCTGACATCTTTACAATGAAAATTTCCCTCAAGATTGACGTTTATGTGAAATTTTCTCTATTCTGCCATGTTAAGAAATTCGTAAATTTCCAATAACTTACGAAATCTTTATATTGGAAAATTCATAGTCATTAATATTCATGCCCGTGTCCTAAATAATATTTCAAAAGAAGTCTGACATCTTTACGATGAAAATATCTCTCAAAATTGACGTTTATGTGAAATTTTGCCCTATACTGCCATGTTAAGAAATTCGTAAATTTTCAATAACTTGCGAAATTTTCAAAGTAGCATACTTAATGTTACTGATGTTCACTCCGGCATCAAAACGGATATTTTAAAACTAGTCTGATCTTTTTACAGTAAAAAGTTTCCATTTAATGCACGTTTAAGTGAATTTTTGTCCTATTCTCCCATGTTAAGAAAATCGTAAATTTCTAATAACTTACGAAGTTTTCAAATTCGAATGTTGCAAATGAATAGGGTTCTTGCCAATGTTGAAAGTAATATTTTAAAACTAATCTGACCTCTCTGCGACAATTTTTTCTTGAGATATCGTGTACACAGACTAACAAACTAACGGACTGACCCACTAACACACTAACACACTAACAGACACCCTACAGACAGACACCATAGAAATTTTGTCATTTTCGGATTCCTCACACCTGAAAACGTGTAGAAAAGTAAAAAAAACGAGGTCGAAAATTTTCACGATTACCTAAGTTCCCCATACCTATAGTACGATGGGGAACTAAAAAGGTGTTTTTCATTTATTTTATTTTCTTTACAGCCAGTTTTAAAACATTTTTATTCTTCTTCAGCAGAAAAAAAATTAAATATACTGTAAAATTTTAAATATAAAAAATGAAAGCATTTAAACGTTTTTATAAAAATATTGCTGCATATCAGATTTTGCTTGTAAAAAAAAAAAAAAAAAAAAAAAAAAAAGGAAGAAGAAGAAGAAGAAAGTGCAATTTTTTGAAGAGAATATTGCATTTTTTTGCACTATATATATCTGCATTTTATAAAAATATACAATTTATTTTTTATGAGATGAAGGAAACAAAATTTATTTTTTAAGTATAGTTTGGTTTATCGCCCCACGGACTGTTACTAACACTGAAAGGTTTTCCCGTCCTCAAAATAATATTTGTAAATGCCGCAAAGAAGATTGGGAAAGAGCTTCCTATCCCAGGAGCTCATGTTGAGAAAAGAGAACACATTTTTTTTTACACGTAAACAAATTAAATTCAGAAAAACTAAATTCAGTTTCAATTTCAATTGCAAAATAACAGAATTTGCGCAACCTATTTTCAAAACATTTCAAAGCCAGTTGAATAGGAATATCACTAAAGGGATTTCTAGCATCTAAAGAAGAGAGCATATGTTCGAGAAAACACATCTAAATTCGGGCCACGAATTTGTAAGACTTTTTCACTGAGTAGCGGAAGACGTATTGGAAATATATATATAAAAAAAAAAAAAAAAAAAAAAAAAAGAATAAACGTAAGAAACTTCATCTATTTTATAAACAACAAGATGAAAATTAAGAATAGGCTTACGTAATTTATGGAGAGCATTGAAACGAGACTAATTAACTATGGACGGATGCAGGAGTTAAGTCAAATTGACTAAATGCGGGTCCATACCTCTGAGTGGAGTGCCCTCCGTAAGGATCACTCTAAGAGGTCCTATCCCGTATTTACTTGCGTTTTTGAGAAAATCACACGAAACTCTGAACGGCTAGACCAACGAGCGTGCATGGAATCGAACCCAACACTTCCGGTCTACCATCTTCGAGATCAGAACCTCTTGACCACTGGTGGGGAACTAATTAACAACGAAAATAATGATAATTTTGTATGAACATTAAATATAATTTTTTAAATTTTATTTTAACTTGATATAGATTATAAAGGAATTTTATTTATTTTTAAATTAAATTTATTACCAGATTCAAGTACAGACATAATATGAGTTAGGTAACAGGTTAAGAAGTATAATTTAACCATCCTTGACAGCCTAAGTGATAAAGAAGTTAGGGGCCAGATTAAATTCCAATAAAGCAAATTTTTAAGAAAAAAATTTATGCTGTAGAAACAGCTATTATTAAAAATAATGTTAGTTAAAGGAAAACAAAATAATTCCAATTTTACAAAAAAAAAAAACTTTATTCAGATGTTATGGATTGTTCAATGCATGCATTTAATTTGAGAAAAATGTCTAATAAAATTATGTTAAAATAAACATTTCTTTTTATTCCTAAAAATATATTATCATTTTTAAAAATATTCACACATTTTATGTTTATATGTGTATTCATAATCATGTTCTCAGATACATACAAAAAGTGTTTTATGGTACAGATGGAAATTTTGCTTAGGGCCATATTCACCAACTTCTTAACACTCGGATTAAACCTCGGATCAGCGGTAATCGTTCGATCATACGAAAATCGGTATTTTCCAATGAAAATCTGCAGTTCAACGGCGACTTTAACAATTCTTTTTTGATCCTCGAATATCGGAGGATTAACAGAGATAATTCTCAGATCTTTTCGTAACGCATGCGCACTCCGCAGCTCAGCTTCGTAAACAAATAACAAACATGGCTGACGTTGACGATCTACTCTCACAAGGTGATATTGAAAGCTTAGAACCATTGGAAGCATTTGAAAGAATGAAAAGGACGGTGCATCAAATTCGAGTAAATGATTTGGATTCTTTGGATAATGGTGCATTTCGATATCGCTATCGATTAAATAAAGATTCCGTGGAATTTCTAATATGAATGTTAGATAATAGGCTGTCATCTGCCACAGAAAATAATAATGCATTAACTTAACTTTGGCAGAAAAATTTTAATAGCTTTAAGATTCTCTTAATCATAACAATCAAAATTTTATATCGTAGCGTAAACAGTTGTCGTCTGCGTGATTATTCTTTTTAAAAATGTTCTAAAGGAAAATTGGTTCTTAATCCGTGCGTAAACAAAAGCGAAGTAAACAAGAGTATCAGTGTTGCCATTTGCTTTTTACCCTTTCTAATCTTCTAATTCGATTGATTAGTTAATTGAAGCCGAACCTGTGAATAAAGTTTATCTTCGTACTTGGCCAATCAAAACGAAGCTTTTATTTCTCTTCCAGTTAATAAATGAATCACGTAATCGGCTGATGGTGAATACCATAAGAATTTAATCCAGTGTTAGCTTTGATTCTCGGATTTGCTGATCCATGGTTTAATCCTCCATCAATGAAGTTTGGTGAATACGGCCCTTAGTGGCTGTTCTCACCCAACGTATCTGTGTAGCAACTGTTTCTGAGTTGTCACTTTCGAATTATCCATAGAAATCAGAGATTTGTACAGAAAACATGGGTACGTTAAAGGACCCTTCACAAAATTTTATATCTTAAAAAAGATCCCTTCACAAAATTGTTTATCCTAAAAAAGGACCCTTCACGAAATTTCCCCCTTAAAAACAGACCTTTTGATAAATCTTTCATTTCGAAAACGTATCTTCCACAGAAACAACAGGCCACCTGAATAATCGGACGTGCTTTGCTGTATTTCCCTGAAAAGTGGATATTCAATTTCCAATTTATAAAAACTTTTCTATGCGTGTGTGTGTTTAGCTCTATAAAAGCGAACAGACATTGACTAAAATGAAACTTTATTAGTAACGAAGTATTAGTAAACTTTATTAGTTTTTTGCAAAGTTACACGTTTCACAATCTCACAAAAAGAGGACCCTAGCCGAAATGTTCGAAAGAACTTGATTGTCACGTTAAATTTAGATTCACAAAGTTATGTGAATATGTTTTAGAGTTTCACAAAAACAGGACCCTGTCTGAAAAGTCTGGACACACCCCTGAAAATATATGCATTTAATAACTGATAATGCAATGCATTTAATTATAGTTCTCCTTTCTTCTTTAAATTCTATAGAACTTTTTATAAATTGTTTGAAACATAATTTTACAAATTCAGATACTAAAAAAAAAAAAAAAAAAAATACTAGGTGATAGGAACTGCAGTCCAGTTTAAACATCTTTCTTTAAAAACTTTAAACATCTTTCTTTAAAAATGAAATAAAACAATTTTTGTCAAACGCAAGTTAAAAGCTCCAGTGTTCGCCACCCTCACAAAAACATGTTAAAATAACCGTTTAATAACATGTATGAATTTGAATCCGCCCGTGCTAGATTTCCTAGAACCAGAGAATCTAGCTCGATCGGATTCAAATTCATAGATTTTAAATAAAGGTTATTTTTATTTATTTATTAATTTATTTATTTATTTTGATTGTGGCGGCCATTGGTGTCGTTACTTCAAATAAACCAAAATATAACAGACACATAAGAATGCCATTTCATTTATTGCTAATCATTTAAAATGGAAAAATAGTGACAAGTCAACAGAAAAAATTCGTGGCCGAAATAATTAATACAATTTTTTCACTACTACAGGTTTGAAAAATTAAAAATGCAATTAAAAATCAAAAGATTTACCTCTAGTAGAAAATTAACTAAAGACTTAAAATTTCAAAAATGTTCTGAATAATTAAATATTGCCGTCTAAAATTCAGATTTCGAAATGTAATGAGCTTACAAACACTAATTCCATTTTCCTTTACACTGATAGATTAAAAGAATGTGATATTCCTGTGAACAACTTAAATGAACACTTAAACTTAAGAGAAAGAGCTTTATCCAAATAATGTAAACAAATAGAGAAATCGAAGAAAAAAAAAAAAAATCGTCACAGTGTATTAAAGAATCGGCGCTGGAGAGAAGAAAGATTCTCCTCCTTTCAATCACCCTCCTCTTCTTGCTCCGAAATATACATTCGTGGATGCTTAAAAAGGAGCAGATTACATTTGCAAATGTAAAAGCAAATTGATTTACGGCTTTTAAAAATCTGCAAATATCCAATCACATTTGTATAAAATTAATTTAAATGAAATCTTTTATTTGAATTGCTTGCACCATTTATTTATGTTTTGTATTATGATTTTAATTGGTAAAGCTAATTTGGCGAAATTCAAATAAACACGTGGTGTGAAAAATATGTTTTAATAGTAATGAAGGTTGAATTTAATTGTAAACAAAGCCATTATGTTTAAATACATCTTTATCTTGGCTTATTAGGGTACATAATTTCAATTTAATGAGACATGTCTCTTGTTCTAAATGCAATTTAAATTGTTTTTTTGCTTAAATTATGTTTATAAAGAATTTACTATGTTGAACTAATTTCACATTTTAAATGTAGGGATATATTTGTATGTCAATTACGAAACTAATTAAAAAGTTTGATTATGAAATTTAAATTTAGATATTGAGTAGAAATAAAATATTTAAAGTTTAAAAAAATTTATTTACGGTTCTCAAATTGAAGTCATTTACATAAGAAATCTGAATAATATTATTTTGGAAAAGGCATTCTACCAGACATAGAGGAGATACTTTCCTGCAAGGACAATAAAAAAAGTGTATAATTCATGGATTTTTCTAGATCTTTTGCTTTTTTAGAGGTTTTTTCTTATTATATAAGTAATGAATTTATGAATGAATTTTTAATATATGAATACTTCTTATCTAATTTCGTCAATTTTAGTGATTTGACAGAAAGAAGGGCTTTGAACAGGAAGAAAATCATAACTTTAGAGAACGTTTTCCCATGACAACATTTTAAAAGAGGGGGAAAATAATGTTAAGCATAGAAATTAATTTTGTATAAAAGTAGAATTATAATCTTAGTTTGCTCACGAAATCGGCTTCATTTTAAATGCTTAGTCCGTGGGGCGCGAGCTGCTGTCGTTCAGGTTCGTTTGCCAAGTCATGCAACTAAGTGAATTTTTCCACAGGGATGGTGTTTCGTTTAAAAATTTGCAGTGTTCCCCAATAGGCATTTGCACATTATTTTTTAATTCTCAATTATGTCTGTCTGTCCGTTTGAGTCTGTTTAACTCCCGAAAATATGCATGGGGTATTCTTAAATCTGATATACGTTATTCAAGTTCACTTCTGAATGTTTCGTATTGGAAAGGGAATAAATACCGCTAATGGTTTGTGCACAGGGACTCCTGAAAGTATTCCAGAGCATTACTTTCTATGACAAGTATTTCCATAAACTGTATTTTAATGCCTTTACGTTACACAAATGTTAATGAAATTGAAATATGTTATTTAAGTTCATTATTGGATATTCCCTTTTCAAAATGAAGTAAACGCAACCATTGTTTTGTGTACAGGGACAATAGGAATTATTCCAAAGCACTGCGTTCTGTGAGAGGTATTCCTAAAATAAACCCTATTTTAATAAATTTATTTTGCACACATCTTAATGAAATTTAAGTATGGTATTTATAAGCTCAAAAGAATGTTTTCTACGGAATATAGTATGATTAGCTTTAAAATTTATAAGGTCATAAGAAAATATTCACAGTTACAGTAATGGCTAACGTTGGAAATTTATTGCAACTGTATTTTCATTTATATTGAACGTTTTTAATACTTTATAACAATTATTTAAGAGTGAATATGATTTGAATCACGGTATCTCTATGTCTGACTGTCCGTCTGTTTATCTGTTCGTTTGCCCGCCTTCTTATGTTATTGAAATTCTCAATGCTCCCTATTTAAAATGGCATTAATTAATGGTTTGTGTACATGGACATTGGACACCATAAAATGCGAATGCATTGCGTGTTAAGAGAGATTTTTTAAATTACATTTAAATAAATTTCTACCACAAAATTCATAATGAAATTGACTTTTATTGTTAATATGCTAACATAATGTTTACTATAAAATATGATACTTACATTTCAAATTTAAAATACTACACTAAAAACTCACTGCAACAATGTTTAAGAGGAATTATGAATTCAGTTAGTCTATCTTCCAATCTGTGAGTATGTCTGTCGTGTGATAATGTAAGCAAAGAATATTGAAGGTTAAACGATACAGACATTAAGTAAAGTTCAAAAGTTATAATAATCAATGAATACCACATCATTTATGCTTTTTTTTTTTTTTTTTTTCATTTAAAAGCTTTATATGTTTGTTTTATATGTTTGTCCCTTTATATGTTTTGAATATAAAACATATTTTATCGGCAGGCAATGATTACTAGATATTCTGTAGAAATTAGTAAAGAAAGTGTAACGCTATTCTAATTTTATTGAAACGCACCATGTATTTAAAATAAATAATAATAATAATAATAATAAACATATCTAATTCTGAAATTAAATAAATGCAAATTAATAATTTTTAATTCATGATTATTTGAATACTAGGTTTTGTACCCGTTTTTCGGAAGTTAATAGTGATAGAAATTGCGTCTTTTGAGCTTTCAGAAAATTTGTTCAACTCACTGCACAAAAAATTACGCAAATTAATATATATAGGTATATATATATATATCGAAAACCTTTTCAAACATATATATACATAAAAATACGAGTGAAAATTTACGAATTGTACTTACTAACTAAAATAATTTATTTTCTTTCTTCATCAGCATAAAAAGCTTCAAGACTGATTAAGAACAGGATTCGACAAGGATTTATTTAACAAAACAGTATTCCCAAGCAGCACAGAAACGTTCTCTGAACGTTCAAAAATTGTTCTGCAAACACGTTCTAAGAACGTTCACTTTGAACGTGTTATAGACGTCTATTTGTCCATCTTGAAGACGTACAATAGTACGGTTCAGAGAACGTTCAATGAACGTCTAGCAATCACCATCGGTGTTATAGAAACGTTCTGAGAACGTTCTACGTATACGGTCTCAGAACGTTCTAAACGTTTTTAGAACGTTTTCAAAACGTTATACACATTTTCAGAACGTTCTAGAAAGCGTACTGTAAATGTTCTAAAATAGTGTAGTTAAAAAAAAAAATGTGATGTCATTATAAAAAAAAATCACCTCAGTACGGGCGTTTAGAAGTAAAATGTATATAGCTGATGACGAATAATGATACAACACATAAACAGAGATATGAATTACTTATTTTTTTTTTTAATTCAAATAATGTTTGAGAAATTTTAACTCACTTGCTATTCCTTTAATTTTAACGTATGTGCATGAAAAATTCTATATTCTATGACAGTTTTCCCCAAAAAGTGTCATAACGTCTTTTTATCCCTTAAAAAATTTCTTTTTTCCCCCTAATCTGAAGATAATGAAGTTATAGTATTAATTAAAAAACTTTGAATAAACACAATGAAATGCAAGAACTCGCACAAACTGTTTCGCGTCAAAAGAAGACACAACAATTCATCAGGCGAACAATGTAGGCACGAGAACTGCAAACAAGCACGTTGAGTGTGTTGAATGCGTTGCCGCTTTGTTTATAGCAGCCGTGCTTTGTTTGTAGCAGTCGCGAGTACTTGCATTTTATGGTGTTTATTCAAAATTTCGTAATTAATACTATAACGTCATTATCTTCAGATTAGGGGAAAAAAGAAATTTTTTAAAAATGCAAAAATTTAAGGAATTTTTTAAGGGATATAGAGACGTTATGACACTTTTGGGGAATTACTGTCATAAAATATGGAATTTTTCATACATATACGTTGAAATTAAAGGAATAGTAAGTATGTTAAATTTTCTCAAACATTATTTGAATAAAAAAAAAAATGTATATCCCCGTTGCTGTGTTGAATCATTATTCTTCATCTGCTATGTACAACTAAACTCTTGAATTATTTTGCTTGTTTTAATCCTTGTGATTCCGAATGCGTCATCCTATGATTAATGTTTGTTTTTCATGGTTGTTTTCTGTTTGATTCTCTGATTTCTTGAACTAAGTAATTTATTCCAATTTATTCTTCATTTTTAACTTCAATTAATTTCTTGTACGATAGGGTGCCCGCTAACAATTTGCTATTATAGCTGCTAACGAACGAAATCGTACATTGGTGCTCAACGACGAAAAAGGTCACCCCTGACGAGTTTTTTTTTCTACCGTTCTAAGCTTTTCCTTAAAAAAAAAAAAAAAAAAAAAAAAAATGTTCAAAATTTTCTTAATTTTCTTAATTTTTTATTTCCTCGTTGCTTGTTTGTATCTTTTGATTTGAGTTTCATGTGGTTTTTACGCACCGGCAAAATTATTAAAATTGCAACTTACAATATAGGAATAAATTTATGATTAGACTGAAGTTAAATAAAATAAAAATCAATAAATAAAAAATAAATGCTTCAATAAATCACAATCAGTCTCCCCAGGTTATTTGAATTTCTTGTAATTTCCTTCTCATTGTTCTATGTGGTTTCAGTGATCTTATATCTGCTGCTTGGCTTTAACTAATATTAAAAATTCATTTATACTAATTTTTTTTTTTAAATACAGGGTGCAAAGCATAGTCACGAGAATACTTTTATCTCCGCAACTATTGGTCGCAAATATATAGTTTCAGTTACAAAATGTTTTAAAACATATGAGCACTTACTTTTTGCGTACTTTTTTTTTTTTTTTTTTGTAAATACATTTTTTTATTGTAGGTCATCTGAGGCAAATTGTTGCGCAAATAAAGGCCTGCTCTCGACTTTGCACCCTGTATATTCTAAACATTTCTGGGTACTACTTTGTAAGTCCATGGATAGTTTATAAATATATTTGAATGCTGAAGTTCATAGAAAGTTTTAATATTCCAACATAAAAAATAATTTCGAAAATGAATGTACCAATACACCGCTAAAATAATATATAATTGAGTTTAGAATATATTGTTAATTTATAATAATAAGAAATTGAAACGAAAAAATAAAAATTAGTTAGAAGGAAGAAATTTAAAAAATTTCCAAATACTTAAATATATAAATTTTTTTTAATAAAAATATTTTTCTAAAATATTTAACATACTTAATATTTTTAAATTTCAGTGCAAGTGTGTATACATATTTTCAGTTTACAGCAGCAGTTTACAAAAATGATGTTTGCAGGTATTTAAATTTATTCCACATGACAATGTAATTGGTATTCTTTAAATGTTTAAATTTCTTTAAATTGAGTCAACACAATTTTTACTCATTTGATGTAATTATGCTATCATGGCATATTAAATAATTAATAAATGTAAATATTATTATTATTAACAAATAATATAGTAAGTATATTATTTATAATTAATATATTATTTCTTAGTATATCATTTATATACTTATTAATATCGTCTTTTTTTTTTTTTTTTTTTTTTTAAGCAGAATATGTTTTTTTTATAAAGATGTGGGATAAAATTGAATTGAATCTTTGTTTTATTATGCAGTTAAACAAGTTGATATATTTTATTTAATAAATTACAGTAAAGAGATATTTAAAATTATAAGACGGTGAAACTTAGGATATTATTTTAAAAATGTGCAATTTGCATAACCTAGATTATATATATGATCATATAAACATTAAATAAATACTTCAGAATTTAAAAAGAAAAAAAAAAGAATTACAAACCTTCTTAATTTTCTTCATAAACCTTACAAAGCTTTCTTCAAACTTTCTTAATTTTCTTTCAAGAAAACACCCTTGCAACTAGTATTTTAAAATACACAATGACCAGTCTGCAAGGGCATTCACTTAAAATTTACTCTCATCTTTTAAACTCTTTATGTTACTTCATTCAGAAACATAATAACCAAAAATAGTCATTTTAACAATTTCCATCTCAGAAGACTAAATTAATAAAATGAATCCATAATTTCTAAGCGGTTTTCTGTAACTGGAGCAGTTTTTTCTGCGATAAAACGCTGCTTACAAGTATCAAAAGTTAGTCTTAAGAACTTACGCAGATATGAAAATGAATGTTTAATTGATATTAAAATAAAACTTTAATAAATAGAACATAGAGAATATTACAGGTTAAAAATATTACATTTTTACCTTTTCTAAAGCTTATCCAAGTCATTATAACGCGAAAACTGAACAAAACAGATTACATGTTTTAAAATTACCGCTTCACATAACGACACGACATTCCCAAGACCTGGCGCTGGCGTTTGTTTGACTTTGCACGGTCAGCGAGAATTAAATAAATGCAATCCACAGATGTCAATTTCATCTGCTCTTCCCTTCTTACATCCGGAATAATTATGTTTCAAAGTTCAACATTTGAAACAGAAATTTATTAAGCATTTATAGCTGTAGAAAACATATAGTTTTTTTTTTTTTTTTAAAGGAAAAAAGGAGCTGAGTTAAACAATTATTTAAATTTTTATAAAGTATTTGAAAAACTTATGAGATCACTTTATTTTTCCATTTTAAAATCTCGAATTAAACGGAAAAGCATATTTTGTTTTAGTGTATATTTCAGTATTGAACAAAATATTCAGTGAAAGGATCAGAAATGACATACACTTTATTTTTTCTGTATACATAAAAAGAACGCAATGGATGCATGGAAATTTTCGGGGTTTTAACACTCCTTGAGACGTCTTCGATAGGATTCGACAATTTTTAGAACTTGTTTGCGCATCTTAATAAAAATTTTGTGGAAATTGCATCTGAAGAATCAGTGGAGAGAATTTAACCTAACTTGATATTTAGTCGAACTTTTATTTAAACTATCCCTGATTAATTTTTGGAATATATGACCTAATAGGAGTTCAGCTATTATGTAATGCCCCCCCCCCCCTCCATGTAACGGAGGGCAGTATCTCAGTTTTTATTGAATAAAACTGCACCAAACTCGATATGTGAGATAGATATTATGTTAAACTATGGTGATCTAATTTGAGCATATATTGATTGAGAGGTGGCACTAATGTGCTGTAACTCAATCCCGTTTAAAGGAAAGCAATATCTGAGATTATTATTATTATTATTATTATTATTATTATTATTAAAAATTCACTAACATGAGTATGTGAAATATATATTATGAAAAACTATGATAATTCAGTTTGGGTATATATCGGCCGATATAGTACTGTTTATTATGCATTTTTTCCAGATAGCTATACCTCAGCATGTGTTAGTGAAATCTGCAACCAATTTAATATGTAAAATTTTAATTTTGAGATACAGTGTTTATTAAATTTTTGTTCATGTTAACTGGTTAAGTGACGCTGTTATATAGAATGTTACAGAATAAAGTAGTGCGATGGGTATAAGATTTCTTTTAAACAGTTTAATTAAAAGAGAATGGCTACGTAAAATGTTCATCTATTAAGAAAATAATTTTTGAAATATATATTAAATAATTTTCTTTTATTAAAATTTATTAAATAAAATTTGGATTAAAAAAATAAAATAAAATAAAATAAAATAAGAGCAATCAAAGAGAGTAATGATTTAAAAACATTATCAATATTGATAATTTACCAGTAACATTCAAACTTAAATAGAATCATAAATAAAATACAATAAAAGTTTAAAATTATGCTTAAAGAAAGAAAAAAAAAACTCATTTCTGTAACTTCCCTATGAGTATTTAGTGACCGCGAGGTTCTACTCTCGAACCTTACAGACGGGAAGTGTTGGTTTCGATTCCTGGTCGCGCTCGTCGACTTAGGTTTTCGGAGTTTTCCGTGATTTTCTTTGACACTCGCATAAATAAGGGTTAGGCATTCTTAAAATGATTTCCACGGAGGGCACACCATCCAGACCTAGGACCCTCGTGTAGTTAGTTTGTTTTAATCCTAACACCAACATTCAATGAATATTACGAAATCAAAACTGAATCTGGGCATTTTGTCCTATTCGTAATAATCTCATTGAGACAGAACGTTTTATGACGGTGTTACTTTTAAACGTTTTGTATAGAACTGAAATTGTACGTTTTATGGAAGGTACAATGCACACTTTTTTTGAACGTTCTAAATAATACAATTTTTGAACGTCTAATGGAACGTTCTTTTGACACGAAACACGGTGTTTGAACTATTGTAACCGTTATTAGACGTACAAAGAACGTTCCGGTGCTACTTGGGTTAACTCTAGTTTTTTTATACAGCAATTTTTGCTAGTGTTCGGATACTTTTGTTACCGACTGTATGTCTGTGAATGAGTCTTTCGTCTACGCGTCTGTTATAAAAATATCTCAAGAACTAAAAAGTAGCAGAAAGTCCAGATTCGGTATCTTAAATGCGTATCCTATAGGGATGCTACACTAAACTTTTCGTTCAAATCAAGCATATGGTTTGTGCACTGGGACATCCAATATTATTCAAATGCATTATGTCTAAGTGGAAATTTCTTGTAAGTACAGTGTAACATCTATCAGCTGTCTTAAACAAAACGGAAATATACTTGTATAGGTATAAAAGCATGTATTTGCGTAGATTGTTGTATGGAAATCATTTGTCATTCGTTTACAAAATCACCCGAATTATTTAAATATACTGGAGGTATACTTGGAAATTTAAAATTACATCTCATATAGAGACATGTTATCCCACGTGTATTTGTAGAAAACCACAATTTATAAAAGAATCCACTGTAAAACACGTAGTATATAAAATATTTAATTAAAATCATCAAAAGATACACATCGTGTCAAGGCCTTTCGCCCTGAGCATCAGGGCATCATCAGGACATAGCCATTTTTTAACAAAAAAGTACAGCAACACTATACATACATAAAAAATCAATTTCGATTACAGTTATGAATATGAAATAGATGCAACAGATCAATTAAAATGAAAACATTTCGAAGGCGATGAGTCGAGTTTCATCTGGTCTCCGTGGCTGAAAATTTATTCATATGCTCAAAGTCAGCGTTGCACAAATTTCATAAATTTTTATGAATCTAGCGCGTATAGTTCTTTTACAGGAACACATCGAAAAATTCTTTATCATTATGCCCCATAAGCTTAAATCATTTAAAATACGATAGCGTCTAAACGCCATATTCGATTGAGCTGAAAATTTATACACATGTTATAGATTGCTGTCACAATAACTATATCAATTTTAAACTATGTAGCACTAATAGTTTTTTAAAGAAACACAAAGAATCATTACGCCCAATGGGCCCAAATTCTCGAAAGTAAGATTTCATTTAAATGCCTTATTTAAATGAGCTGAAAGTTTGTACGTATATTATAGGGTACCGTAGAACGAATCCTATTGATTTTGGTGAATCTAAAACTCATAGTTTTTTTTTTTTTTTTTACAGCGACACAAGGAATAATTCATTATCATTGTGCCCTATGCACTCAAATTATTTAAAGTGCGTAAAAATTATTTCAAATTATTTAAAGTGCGTATAGACTTTGAAGGGCAACAGCATTAAATTAAACAACATACTATATGCAGAAAAGTACTCATACACCCTATTATAATTTTCCCATACATTAATTTATTTATACAGCATTAATTACTTAATGTTCAGGCAGTCGAGGGAGTCACTCCAGATTTTTTTTATTGCAGTCATGTTTCAAATTTGAAGAGTACAAAGGTCTCCAATGAAGTTTTTAAATGAAAAAGTCTTTTTTTTTCAAGATTTTTTGTCATGTAAAAGAAAATGTTCATTGCTTGTTATGATTTTTATTTTGTTTGATTTCTTAAAAAATCCTATGTATACGTATATAAATACAAAAACCTTTAACCTGTTAAAAGGTTGTGACACAACATTTTCCTTTATGTTTATATGAATTTGAAATATGGATCTTGAAATTAAAGATATTAAATTTTGTTCGACACTGTGCTATTAATTAAAATATGTATATATATTTTTATTTTGTTATTTGTTTTTTTGCTCAGTTTATATTCACAGTGTAATTTTTTTTTTTTTTATATGGAAAGGTATATTAAATTTTAGTACTGATTAAATTTAAGTACTGATTAAGTATTAAATTTAAGTTCCCATCTGTCATAAATTCAAAATTTGGTTTTAAAAGAAATGATATCAAAATCCTAGTGACGCCTTAATACTGCTTTATATATTACCATGTTTTTATTAACTTCGATTCTTGTTTGTGGGCTTGTTTGTGGGTTTGTTTGTGTGTTTGTCAGGGACAAATCTTCCAATCGATTTTTAACTAACTTCCCGACTAGCTAGATATTTGAAATTTTCAGAACAGCTCACAACACGGTGACAATACATTTTTCTAATAATTTTAGTCAACTATTTCAAGTCCCGCTGCCTTCGGCAGCGCTTATATGATTCGGCTGAAAATTTATTTAACTAACTTCCCGACTAGCTAGACATTTGAAACTTTCAGATAATTCAGAACAGGGTGAAAATGCATTTTCTTAAAACCTTTAGCCAACTGATTCGGGTTCGTGCTGCCTTCGGCAGCCTTATCAGTACAAAGTTTGCAATCGATTTTTTACTTACTTTCCGACTAGCTAGACATTTGAAATTTTCAGAACAGCTCACAACACGGTGACAATACATTTTTCTAATAATTTTAGTCAACTATTTCAAGTCCCGCTGCCTTCGGCAGCGCATATATGATTCGGCTGAAAATTTATTTAACTAACTTCCCGACTAGCTAGACATTTGAAACTTTCAGAATAATTCAGAACAGGGTGAAAATGCATTTTCTTAAAACCTTTAGCCAACTGTTTCGGGTTCCTGCTGCCTTCGGCAGCGTTATCAGTACAAAGCTTGCAATCGATTTTTTACTTACTTTTTGAGTAGCTAGACATTTGAAATTTTCAGGACAGCTGACAACACAGTGACAATACATTTTTCTAATAATTTTAGTCAACTATTTAATGTCCCGCTGCCTTCGGCAGCGCATATATGATTCGGCTGAAAATTTATTTTACTAACTTCCCGACTAGCTAGACATTTGAAACTTTCAGAATAATTCAGAACAGGGTGAAAATGCATTTTCTTAAAACCTTTAGCCAACTGTTTCGGGTTCCTGCTGCCTTCGGCAGCGTTATCAGTACAAAGCTTGCAATCGATTTTTTACTTACTTTTTGAGTAGCTAGACATTTGAAATTTTCAGGACAGCTGACAACACAGTGACAATACATTTTTCTAATAATTTTAGTCAGCTATTTCAAGTCCCGCTGCCTTCGGCAGCGCTTATATGATTCGACAGAAAATTTATTTAACCAACTTCCCGACTAGCTAGACATTTGAAACTTTCAGAATAGTTCAGAACACGGTGAAAATACATTTTCTTAAAACCTTTAGCCAACTGTTTCGGGTTCCTGCTGCCTTCGGCAGCGTTATCAGTACATAGCTTGCAATCGATTTTTCACTAACTTTCCGACTAGCTAGACATTTGAAACTCTTAGGACAGCTCACAACACGGTGACAATACATTTTTCTAATAATTTTAGTCAACTATTTCAGGTCCCGCTGCCTTCGGCAGCGCTTGTATAATTCGACAGAACATTTATTTAACTAACTTCCCGACTAGCTAAACATTTAAAATTTTCAGAATAGTTGAGAACATGGTGAAAATGCATTTTTTAATACCTTTAGACAACTGTTTCGGGATCCTGCTGCCTTCGGCAGCGTTATCAGTACTAAGCTTGCAATCGATTTTTCACTATTTTTCCGACTATCTGGACATTTCAAACTTTCAGGACAGTTCATAACACGGTGACAATACATTTTTCTAATAATTTTAGTCAACTACTTGAGGTCCCACTGCCTTCGGCAGCGCTTATATTATTCGACAGAAAATTTATTTAATTAACTTCCCGATTAGCTAGACATTTGAAACTTTCAGAATAGTTCAGAACACGGTGAAAATGCATTTTTTTAAATACCTTTAGCCAACTGTTTCGGGTTCCTGCTGCCTTCGGTTCCTGCTGCCAGTACAAAGCTTGTAATCGATTTTTCACTAACTTCCCAACTAGCTAGATATTTGAAACTTTCAGGATAGCTCAGAACACGGGGGCAATACATTTTGTTTTAATACTTTTAGTCAACTGCTTCAGGTCCCTACTGCCTTCGGCAGCGTTCATATGATTCAACAGAAAATTTATTTAACTAACTTCTCGAGTAGATAGACATTTGAAACTTTCGGAACAGTTCAGAATACGGTGAAAATGCTTTTTAAAAATATTTTTATCCAATTGCTTCGGGACCCTGCTGCCTTCGGCAGCGTTTCCAATACAAAGCTTGCAATCAACTTTTAACTAACTTCCCGGCTAGATAGCCATTTGAAACTTTTATTATAGCTCAAAAGACGATAGCAAGGAATTTTGTTAATACTTTTATCCAATTGCTGGGGTTCCGGCTGCCTTCAGTAGCGTTTATATGATTCAACAGAAAATTAAAAAACATGGTTTATAAAAAAATTTTTATCTTATAATTATTTTTACTTTCCGAACACTAGAGTGAGGAAAGTATTGTAATCATGTCAAAAATCCGAATTTTAGATTTTGATATTTCTATACGTTTCGAGGTCCCCTGAGTCCGTATTCACTGTGTTTACGATGATGTATGTATGTGTGTATGTACGTGTGTGTGTATGTATGTGAGTGAACATGCTAGCGTCTAAACGCTTTGTTCGAATGAGCTGTAAGTTGGTACGCATGTTGCAAGTCGTCGTAGCACGAACCCTATTCATTTTTATTAATATAGCACTTATAGTTTTTTTTTACAGGGACACAAAGAAAAATTATTTATCATTATGGCCTATGGGACCAAAATCTTAAAAATGCGTTAGCATCTAAATGCCTTATTCAATTGAGCAAAACATTTATAAACATATTATAGGTCACAAATACTCAATCTGTATAAATTTTGGAGAATCTAGCACTTATAGTTTTTTTACAGGGACACAAAGAAAAATACTTTATCATTATAGCCTATGGGACCAAAATCTTAAAAGTGCGATAGCATCTAAACGCTTTATTCAATTGAGCAAAAAATTTATACACATATTATAAGTCATAAATACTCAATTTTTATAGATTTTGGAGAATCTAGCACTTATAGTTTTTACAGGGACACAAAAAAAAAATTGTTTATCATTATGGCCTATGGGGTAAAATTTTTAAAAGTGTGATAGCGTGTAAACGCCTTATTAATCTGAGCAAAAAATTTGTACACATGTTATAGGTCACAGTTGAACCAACTTTATAGATTTTGGTGAATTTAGCACATACAGTTTTTCTACAGGGATACAAAAAAAAAAAAAAAATTCTTTATCATTATGGCTAATGGGACCAAATTTTTAAAATTGCGATAGCATCTAAACGCTGTATTCCATTGAGCTGAAAATTTATATGAATATTATAAATCACTGTTGCACTAACTATAAGCATTTTGGTGAATCTAGTATTAACAGGTTTTTACAGGGATACAACGAAAAGTTTTTATCATTATGATCTATGGGCTCAAAGTTCAGTAGCGTTAAATAAAACATCTTGTAATACATGGAGAAAAATACTCAAACACTATATTATGGTTTTCTATCTTTTGTTTGTTTAACAACTCCTCTTTCTTTACTTTATCTACAAAACTGTTAATTACTCAATGTTCGGAAAGTCGAGTGGAGTCACTCCAGATTTTTTTATTATTTTTTTTTTCATTAATGTTTCTTTGGTTTTATTACGCATTGAAGTAATCCTTTTAATTTTGAAATACGCTATCAATTATATCGTACTTTCACTGACTTTATAAAATGTACTAAATTGTGTTTACTCCAATAAATTAATTTATCTTTTGCGTCATGCGATCCAAAACTGCAAGTAAGATTTGTATAAACGTTTTCTTTGACTACACTGTCTATTTACATACATTTTCGCTTAGTTCGAATAATGTGACAGTAATAATTTCTTACTTAAATTTTGCATGTTGTTTTGGATAGCGTGACACAAAAGTTAAATTAATTTATTGAAATAAATACATTTCAATACATAATATAAATTCAGCGAAAGTATGATATAATTGACAGCGTATTTTCAAAATTTTAGGCATTATTTCGATGTGTAAATATATTTTATTAAACAAAACCAAAAAATTTTAATGAAAAAAAAAAAAAAAAAATCTTTTAAAGTAGCATTAAGGCGCCACTAAAATCTCGATATCATCAGTTTTAAAACTCATATCAATTTACGATGTGAATGAAAAAGCATCAATAAGGAAATTTAATATATCTTTCAATATAAAAAATTTTACACAGTGAATATAAGCTGAACAACAAAACAATAATGAAGTAGAAATATGTATATATATTTTAAGTAATAGCACAGCGTCACTCAGAATTTGATATCATTAATTTTAAGACCCATATTTCAAATTCCTATAGATGTAAAATAAAATGCTTCGTCGCAATCTTTTAACCCGTTAAGCGTTTTTGTAGCGATGTCATTACTTTTTAGACTTTATGATAATAATAATTAAATTAAAAGTCCACGGCAAGTTTTTAGTAATGTATAATAAGTTTACGTTCATAAGTTACATTGCAGTGAACTTTACTCCGAACAAAAGAAATTTAATGAAATTCCAAAATTACATGAAAAGTGATAAAATGTAGAATAAAAAATTAAAAATTAAAAAAAAAAAATTAAAGGAAATGGAACATAAAACCTTATTAAAGTACATTTTTAAAATGACGAACAATATTCACAAATATGAATCATAAGGACATTTTTTCTTACTCAATACTCAATTTCAGAAATAGTTCAACAATAGGTCAGAACATTAAAAACAAAAATTAAAAAGGTACTCCACGTGCAAAAGTTTTTGTAAAAAAAGGTTATCAAAGAGTTTCTATGGAGCTTTATTCACCATATAGCAGATTGTTTGGTTAAATAAGCCAAATTAAGCACAATTTCTGAAATGGTCAAAAGATTTTACTAACCTTTAAAATTTTCTTAGTTTAAATTAGAGATGCATAAAAGAAACTTTTATAAGGATCAGACTGTAATTTTCCACCATGGGCAGATGAAAACTTTTGCTGAATCGGGTAGCCTCTGTCATGCCAACATCCAATTAAATCTAAATTTAAAATTTTGTAATAATCTTACCATAATCCAAGATTCTACTAAGGATGGAAGGGAGGCATCTACCTATCCATGATCAAGGGGGATCTGACCCTCGCCCTTCAAACAATGCAGCATTCATTATGTAACATCAAATAAACTTCATCACAATCTGACCATAATGTTTCAAGACACTTATAATCCAAGAAGATCAGACCCCCCTCCCTTCAATAGGTACAGTGTTTGTTATGTACCAAAAAATTCCAAATTTAAATTTTATAAAGATGAGACCATACATTTTTTTCAGAAAAGGCACCAAGGGGTATCACAACCTCAACTCCAAGAATGCACTATTCCTTTATGCCGAGTCAAAATTTGAAATTTCAAAATGGGTTCAGAACATAATCTTCTGAGATATAGGTAATTTTTTACTAAGCAGTTACCCCCTCTTCCACCAATAGTGTAATCTTTGTTATGCAACACCAAACTAGGACCAAATTTAAAGTTTCGTAATCATCGAAATAAAACTATCTAAGATATGACATGTCCGCCCCCTCCCCTCCTCCAATGCCTTATTTGCACGCCAATACTCAACGGAGTATTGGCATGACGAAAGATCTGGACAATTCTTACAAAATTTAAAGTACTATAAGAACTGGGCTGTAATTTTCCAAGGGGTCACAATAAAATAATCATGTATTGCTCTTTATGTAAATATATTAGGAAAATTTTTCCTACATATGTTTACAAAAAAATTCTAACATTGAACATTTTCCAAAACGTTAAAAGTCTGAGAAATTAGTTTACAAATTTTTCACAAATGACTTAAAATTCATTAATAAAACTGAATTGTAATCCTTCATAATACTGCTATCTGTTATTTACTTCAAAGTTGACAAAAATAAAATAAATAAATTTTTGCTACCAGCTTCTGATAGTTTTTGTAAACGTCCGACTGTCTTTGCTAACAGCAACGTTTCGAAATTTCCATGAAAAGTCCTTTATAAATGAATATTTCAATTTTACCATAAAAAATGTTAAATTACTGTAAAAAATGGGTCATGATTTTGATAGGGGTGGGAATAAAACAATCACGTGTTATACTTCATAAAAATATATTAGTAAAGGTTTCTTTGTATATTTACAAAATAAATAGATAAATAAATATTCAAACATCAAAATTTTCCAAAACATTGAAAATGCAAGTTATTTACTTCAAAACTAATTAAAGAAAAATAACAAAAAAAAAAGGATTTTAAACTAAAAAGTTTTTTGCTACCTGCTATAATGATTTTTACCAACGGGGAGGCTACAGTCGCGCTACATAACAGCAAAATTTTGAAATTTCTTATGAAAGGTCCTTTATAAAAGCATATTTTTTATTTCACCATGAAAAATATCCATGTATTTATACTTCATAAAAATGTATTAGGAAAGTTTTTTTTATATATTTTAAAAATAATATCCCAACATGAAAAATATTTCAAAACGTTAAATGTTTAAGAAATCTGTTTATATTTTCATCACAAATAAATTAGAATTCATGAACAAAATAAAATTATAATATTTTAAATAATTTTATTTGTTCAAAATTACTTCAAAATTTGACAAAGAATACCTATTTTGAACTTGAAAAGTTTGATGCTTTCAGCTACGATATTTTTTGCAAATGGGCAGCTGTAGTTGTCGCCAGATAACAACAACTTTTACAAATTTCTACGAAAAGTCATTTATAAATGCATATTTCATTTTTACCATAGAAAATTATGACCTGAACCCGATGCAGTGCGGGCGGAAAAAGACCTGCCGTAGGCAGCAGGTACCCGATAAAGGTTTAGGGCGATTTCAATGTAGGTTTTTTTTTATTTTTTTTAAGTTTTTATTTATAATATGATATTAAAAATAAACAGTGATTCAATTCTTTTGAAAAATCATTTAAATATAGGGACCGGCGAAATGGGCGTAGCTTGCTAGTAATATATATATATATATATATATATATATATATATATATATATATATCCAAACACAGTGAAAATTTTCCAAAGCGATAAAAGTGCGAGAAATGTGTTTTCATTTTTCCACAAATGTTTAAAATTCATCAGTTAAATTGAATTTTAATCTTTTATATTACTGATATCTGTTATTTACTTCAAAGTTAATAAAAAAAATATTTTTTAAATTAAAAGTTTGTGGTTACCAGCTTAAAATAATTAATGTTGTTCTATTTGAAGAATATATAACATAATACTATTAACAAGGAATAAATTAAAGAAGATTCTCCAATTGTTTGTTAAATATAAGTAAACACTTTTTTTCACAAAACTCATTTCATCGCATTTTAAAATGCACAATTATAGAAATCTCATATTTTAAATTTGAAGTAGAAATTTTCAGAATGTATTTGTAGGAAGTGGAATACATGTTTCATTTGTGGAGAGAAATTTACATAATTATTGAAAAAAAAAAAAAAAAAAAAAAAGAAGGAAGGAAAAAGGATGGTTTATGTATGTTTAGAAAATATTACAATCTTACTTTAATGAAATGTCATTTTGGAGATATATTATAACTTAAAAGTGAATTTTCTGAATGTGAAAATAAAAATATATTAGGTAATGAGTAAGTAAATTTTCTCACAGCAACTCGAAGCAAATTTTCCCATACAATAACATTAATGTTGATTGCCAGCGGGGATAAGTATCATGCATTCTTAATTTCTCCTTTTGTATGAGTCATGTTTAAAAAAAAAATGGAAAAAAAAATGATTCGTTAATCAAATTTATGTTACCAAAAAAAAAAAAAAAAAAAAAAAAAAAAACTAAAGAAAGTTTACATTACAGTGCAAAACTTATTAATGCTTGTAAGTTTCAATGCTTGTATCGATGTTTGTAAGTTTCTATAAACTAACGTAATTTTATTTTTTAATTTATCTTTCTATCTGTCTCTCTTTACCTATATAAACAAACAGTTTTCTGGGAAGAAAAAAAATAATCTGGTGTGTCACTCACACGACTGTATCTTACCCTGAAATTTAATACCATAAATACAGGTTGGAGGTTAAGAGTTAAAACAACGAGTACTGTTATGTAAACCTATGTTACAACAATACAAATTAGGCTTCGGAAAAGTTTTATGTGGTAATTAGTTCTATATGAGGTGGGCTACCGCCCCTCCTCAACACTCCGTTTCATTACTGCACCTACGTTTATATAGAATTTAAAACTGTTATTAAAATCATAAGTTCACTTAAAATTATAAACACACCTTTCACGCGCAATATTCCTTGAACCTTTTCCAGCAACAAACTTAATTATATTAACTTGAATATAAAACTTTTGGATCTCCTGAATTTATTCGCTCTTTAAGTTACTCTCAGAGGCTCAGAAAAGTTAGAGACGTTAAAAAACTTGACTTCGGTAATCAAGAAGCCTCAAAACGTGTAAATATACAAAAAACAAGAAGCGATGAGTGTTTAGCTTAAAAACATACGTTATTTATCATACGTCTATGAGTAATTCATTACAATTCTTGAGCAGCTTTGATGGAAAAGGTAAAATAATGTAGTAAAGAACTTCCACTAACAATAAAAAAGAATAGTTATCGCTTAAATATTTGCAGCCCTGTATATCACTTGAAAATTATGTACATACCACATGGTGTACCTAAATATAATCCTATAGTAATGATACACTGCACAACCTGAAATGCATTTCCATCAACTTTCAGATATTGTCGCACTATAATCTAGTTCTTTTGTGTAGCCCTGCAAACGAACAGTGACTGATATCCTTACCATATTCTACAAGAGACATGTTTTTATGCATAATATATATATACATATATATATATATATATATATATATATATATATATTCATTTCATTTATTTTAGTGCAGTTTATACACTGCAAATGCGCGAAACACTTTTGCAACGCTAAGTGAACACAATTCTAAACACTTTTAGACCAAAACCTTCTGATTGTATTGCGATTGTGTTGCGATTGTGTTGTGTGAGGAGAAATATAGTGTTTTAAAGTGTTGTTAGAAATTACAAGGACAAGAAATGTGTTTAGATAGTGTTTCGATCCAAATTTAAGAGCCCATTCAGATTCTAAACGCTTTTTAGAACACTTTTACAACACATGCACCTTTAATACTAGAACACCTTTGAAACACTTTTTAAACATAATACTTAATCGCATAAAGTATCGTCCAGGCTTTTGTTAATAATGTGCTGAACATCTGTACATCTAAGGCGTGCATTGAGAGGACGCTACAGAACGTAGGCAAAACTAAACTAGATGTTGTACCCATCACAAAACTTTTTCATTTTTCCATTAAAATTAAAGCAGTGCAACACTTTTTTTTTTTTTTTTTTAAATAATTATTTTTTTTTTATTAGTATTTACTAATTTTCCTTTTCCAAAATGAATGTTGACGATTTTCTTCTCAGAGAAATGTAACAATAAATGTCCAAAGGATGTTAATTTTATCCCGTCACCTGAAACTTATCCTTTATTTTCAGTTTTTTTCCCTTTAAAAATGAAAAAAAAAAATGTAAAAATTTTGGGGGTAAATTTTGAAGATGGGTATCATTCGAAAGATCTCGTCAATACCTTTAAAACGAATGGTTGAACTATAAATCTGTGATAATTCAAAACAAAGTTATCGATTTTTTTTTTACTTTTAACCAAAAAAAAAAAAAAAAAACTTAGAAAAAAATTCGATTTTTTTTTTTTTTTTTTTTTTTTATATTGTTAGTGATTGAATATGTATTAATTTTTACAAAAAAAAAAAAACCTTAGAAAAAATAAAATCATATATATATATATTTTTTTTTTAATTGTTACTGATTGAATATGTATAGGAAAATATAGAAGAAAGTCTTGTGGTGGCCACAACATTCTAGTTTTAAATGTATAGAAGAAAGTAAAAAAAAAAAAAGCTTAAAAACTCTTTTGAAACATTATAAAACTAGTTTGTTATGATCATCACAAAATTATTTTCTATATATTCCAATACAAATTATAAAAGTATTATTTCTTGAAATTATTTTATCCTTCGAAACTGGGGATAGTCCCCAGATATTTGGTCCCCTATGAATGATTGAAAAATACCTACCTCATATAGCTTAAGCGCAATGACCTTGAATTTAACAAATACCTTTCCTAATCCGTGCAATACTACATATTAACTAATTCAAATTCACTCAGTAACAATATTTAAAAAAATAAAAAAGAAAAAAAAAGAAAAAACGATTTTTTTTCTAAGTTTTTTTTTTTTTTTTTTTTTTTGGTTAAAAGTAAAAAAAAAAAAAAAAATCGATAACTTTGTTTTAAATTATCACAGATTTATAGTTCAACCATTCCTTTTAAAGGTATTGACGAGACCTTTCGAAAGATACCCATCGTGAAAATTTATGGGGGAACCGATGCCCCCACATGCACACAATTTTTTTCCGAGAAAACTACTACTATTATCAATAATTTATATTATATTTACAATCACAAGTTTAAAATAATTCTCATTATGCACATTTATACGAAATTTTGTCCAATACTGCCATGTTAAAAGTTTACAAAAATGCGATCACAGCGCCACCTGTTGAGCGATTGATCCCCAAATCTAATCAGCACCAGTTTATGTCAGGGTGCAACTAAATACCAAGTTTGGTTAAATTTCATTCATTGGTTCGTGAGATACAGCGTCCACAAAAAACGTGATACACACAGACAGACATTTTCTAAAAACTATCAATTCGTGTTCAGGACATCCCAAAACGTGTAAATCCATCAAAAAACGGAGGTCGAAATTTTTCACGAATCCAATACTTTTTCTATATTACATATAGAAGAAAGTAAAAAAGTAAAAATCTCTTCAAATTGTAACCTTTCAGCGATGTCACAGGAGAAACGTCCATATGATTTTTATTAATACTGGTTAATTTTTTACTTCCATTACCTACGGCAGTAGGGTAATGGAAGTATTGTATTTGGTCCAAATTTTCGATATCGAGATTTCACCTGATTTACACGTTTTAAGATCCCCTTAGTCCAAAAAAGTGTTTTTTGGCAATTGGTCAGTGTGTGTGTATGTGTGTACAGTCGGTAACAAAAGTCTCCGAACACTAGCAAAAATTCCTATATAAAAAAGGTATACTTAATAAAGTTTTGTTAAATAAACCCCTGTGGAATTCTGTTTTTAGACTGCTTATGAACAGGATTCGACAAGGATTTATTTAACAAAATTGAATTAAGTGTACTTTTTTTACATAGGAATTTTTGCTAGTGTTCGGAGACTTTTGAATGTGTGGAATCTTCTGGCTATCATATCTCCGAAACCAATAAAGATATAACTACAAAACTTCAGAATTAAGACAAGCCTGGTGTACAGACAAATTTTCCAAATTTTGGTGAAAATTGAAAAACCGGAAGTGGGACATCGGAGACCGGAAGTGGGACCGTAAGTCTGTATCTCAAAAACGGCTCTAACGATTTTCTTCAAATTTGCTATATAAACACTCTATTAGATGTCCTTTCGAATGATATAATTGGTTAGTTCAGGAAAATTGATAGGCGTCCTGTATAAATAGCTCAATTTCAGGTCTCGCAAGCGCGTTCCTTTAAAAACGGCTGTACGGATTTTTTTTCAAACTCGCCCTATTAACTCACTTTGAAATATCCTTTTGTATGTAATTATTGTTTTCCGGTCAATATTTTTTTTTTTAAGTTGGTATCTCAAAAACGGCTCTAACGATTTTCTTGAAACTTCTTATATAAATCCATTTCTTTCTCGTGTATTACGTGGTTATTAGAGGGAAATTAATAATCTTCCTGCTTAGGTAGGTCATCTTCAAATCTCGAAAATTTGTGTTTAAAAATATAACTCTACCCTTTTTTTCTCTTATTTTTTACCTCGCTATATGTAAGCTTCTTTTTTAATGATGTCTTTATAAGTTTCTCTTACCGGAAAAATTTTATGTTTCTACTTCTTTAGGTAACTTTTATGTTTTTTGATGACATTATCTCTCAAAAATGCATATAATATGTGTAATAGTGGGTATTGAAATTCGTGTGGTTGTTTTACTTTCACACCAGATTTTTTAAATATACCCTTATATAAATATTAATTGTTTATCAAGCTGTTGTTTCTCTAATTTAATTAAAAGATTTTCGGCATTTGTCCTGTAGCACTTGCGCGATGTAAAACCCGTAAAACCCACTCAATCTCAACCTCAAACAATTTCCTGTTACGGCAAATCTAGCAGATCGCAAAGTTTTGAAAAACAGGTATGGCAACGCTGCTGTGTTTGTTTACGACATCGAGTCATCGAGAAGATATTCCAAGATGGATGCCCCCGCACCTGCATGCTGATGTGAGCGTGGTGTTCCGAAAGTGAATTCGGAGATGCTGTCTAAGTGGATAATTATCAAGGTAAGTTCATAAATAAAATACTTTTTACATTTAAAATGTTTTTCATTCTTGTTGTTTTAAATTTAGAGGTAATCTTTTCAAAAATTAATTCGAACAGCGCTTGTATTGAAAATTAGTTCAAATACACCTAATTGTGGTCATAGTTGTTTTAAATATGAAAACAGTTAAAATTATTGGTATGTTTTCAAAATCGTCTTTAAAAGGGTTAGCATTATTATTCTTTTCTGTTGTCTGAATGTATGTATTATATATATAAGTAGCATTAAAGTGTTTTTAAAACATATATTAAGTATAATTCGAAATTACTTATTTCATAATAAAAGTCCTTGAAATTTCTTTTTTCGATGTACGATATTTATTTTTTGCATTTATTGTTAATTAAATATGTAGTAATTAAAAATATTATAAGTACTTACTACTTCTACTCTAATTTAAACTGTAATTTCTACCAATACATTTTTTTCAGTGCTTGTATGGGCCAATAATCTAATGATAAACGGTAGTAATGACCACAATGTTTTAAATTTGATTCTGTGTATTTTTTACAAATCAGGAAAAAAAGATAAATTTTCTGTTATCTATTATTATTATTGTTATATTCATTCTGAAAAAAAATACTTTTCAAAATATACAGTCTATGTCTACTCCCAAAACCCACATTTCTTAAACTTGCAAATTCTAGAAATTTACAATGAAACTTAAAGTTTTCAAAACAAAGTACGAGATAGCATGAACAGCAATTTATTTTAGTACTTTATTTTGTAAAAAATAAATATTTTTACAGGGAGAAAAAAAGAAAAATTAAAACTGTTTAGCTTAGCAGTTACTCTATATAATGCTTAATATCTCTTATGTTATTAAAATCTGTACGCGTGTGTGTGTGTGCGTCTGTCTATCTGTGAGAAACGGCTTGAAGCAGCTAAAGCTTGTCCGCTAATGGTTGCACAGACTTCGGACAGGTACAGTCGGACGGAGAATTTATCGCATATGTACATTATCTAATTTGCTAAACGATGCGAAGCTAGTCTTATTGGTAGTTTTATTATTGAATGATATTGTCTTGCAGAAAGAAATTAGCTTTAGTGAGGTGCGTCACAAAAAGCAAGAAAAAATTCTGCAACAGGGGACGTCATGTTGAAAACCACTTTTTGATGTCAAAAACCCAACCCTGCCGCCAGCTCATAGGCAAGATTAACTTTCCAACCTGGCAACTATTGACGTCGATGATTGTTTTCACAGACAAATTAAACTGAAAAATTCGTTCATTGCTAGAATTTTAAATTAAAAAAACAGCAACAATTGCTATTTTTAAAATGTAAAGCACTATAATGAGCTAATGTGGATCACGGCAACAAAAGTCATATTCATTATAATAAAAGTAGCACAAAAATATATTTTTAAAAAGAAAAATTTTATAAATTGCATAAGTCGATACTCCGATATGCATTGCAAGCATTTTTTTAAAAATTAAAACAAAGCAAAAGATAAAAAAAATCACTGGATAACCCTGATTCGCCTTGTATGAAAATTTGTACTGCCGTGGTCAGTATTCCGATGTATGCTCACTTTGCAAGCTTTAAAACCAAGAAAAACATCATTACTCCAAATTTATGGCACATGAATCAGTAAATGTATGAAAATTTGTGCTGCCGCAATCAGTATCCCAATGTATGCTCGCTTTGCAAGCACTAAAACAGAAAAAAAGAAAAAATCACTGGATGCCTCAAATTCGTAATGCATGAGTCAGTAAATGTATAAAAATTTGTGCTGCCACAGTCCATAGCCTGATATGTATGCTCCGTGAATTGTGAACAATTGATGATGTCGTATTTGTATTAAGTTGAAATATTGAAATTGATAAAAATATTTTTTATTATATGAAATTTAAATTGATTTTTTTTAATCATCAATGTTATGATGTCAAAGAATATTAAATAAATAAATATTATATACCAATCTAATAAAGTTTTTATCACCCAGTGACAGAAAATTTTGTAGATGTCTGCGACAGGTTTTTAAAATTTCATAATCTGTCTGTGAAATTTGCATGTAGTCAGAGGTGAAAATGGCTTACACTCAAAGAGCCTGAAAGATGATAGTAGCAATCTAAGGGGGGGGGGGTTAACAACTATGGTGATCTCGTGCAACAATACACAATACAATTTTACTACAGAACAGTATAGTATATAATTGTAAAATAATAAGATTAACTCATTCAATTAAATATGTTATAGTAATGTTTGACACAACACAAAAAAAAAAAAAAAAAAATTATAAATAATAAAAGTTTTAGTTTTGATTGATACTGAAATTTTTATAAGTGAATTTTGAAGTAGAGGAGAAGTTTTGGAACAGTTTAAAATGAAATTAGCACTTTTCTATGTTCCCGTAGGATCTCAGTAACAGGTAACAGGATACACGCATAACACTGCACTGTTTTGCGTGTTCCTACCAGAGAGCGTCTAAGACGTCATATATCGGTAGTGCATTGTCGTGGGCGAAAAATGTCCGTAAATTGCAGACAATTTTTTATGACTGCAGACAAAAACTGTGTGAAAGTCGCGGGCAATTTTTTTTTTTTTTTTTTTTTTTTTTGTTTTTGTAGTACAGACAAAAAGTGTCTGAAAGTTGCAGACTAATTTTTTTTATTAGTGCAGACAAAATCTGTCTGCAAGCCGTTTTTCTGTTCCCGCGACTATGTCGCCGTGTTGCAGTATTTCTGCCGCTGGGTTTTATCACATTATATTATAATCCAAATTAAAATAGAATTTGTATTCAAATATGATAAATTTAAAAATAAAAACTGATGCTAGCAGTTAAATGATGGGGAAATTGTGACAGCATATTTTAAACTGTATTTACCAATAGTAAGTGTACAAGGTACAAATTTATGAAAATTCAGAAGAGAAAAATTTTTATTTATTTTTATTCAATGTATTTGGACTTTTTAGTTTATTTACTAGAATTCAAAACTTTACAGGGGAAAGGGATTTTTTTTTTTTTTTTTTTAATATGATATATTTTATTACTATTTTCACAGTCAATTTTTTTTTAACTGGCATTATTCACACCGGGCTTCCGCGGCATAGCGTGAACTTGGTACTTTTTTTTTTTAATTCTATTACGTATGAATGAAATTTGAGCTCTAAAAATTGTTTTAAATTATACTGTTGGTAAATGCTTAATATGTTGTTTAATAACCTGCATAAAATATAAATCTATGAATGGGCTTCACAGGCCTGCCTCGAGCATTTGTGTATGTACGATTAACGTGAGAAACGTCGGGTTAATGCTTAGATTTTATGCTGATATTTTTTAATGCACACTGCATTCTTTTTTATATGCAGTAAATTAAAAAATATTTAAACTATTCTGGGTATGAAAAAATACTTGAATTGAAATTTAAGTATTCGACCAAATACCAAATATTCTGCCAAAATTTTGACTGAATATTCGGTATTCGGCCAAAAACACTATTTGGTGTAATTCTAATTATTATTCTTTTCTTTTTGCTGTTATAGAAAATACTTCAAGAATTAAGTATCAAAAGTGCATCACTTGTAGTGTAAGATCTGCTATGAGGCCTCAATTTGTAATAATTCAGATGTCCTATTCAAAGGTATGTTTGATAATTAGCCTATAATGTTTGAAATTGTGAATTGTTCTTTAGAATGTTCCCATACAATGAATACCAGGGCTCGAAATCAACTATAGTCTGTTGGTGAGGAACCATGAAAATATTCAATGGACCAGCAAAATATAAATTCTAGTGGTCCACCAGACTGGAGTCTTGGGATTCGACCCACAAGTTGACTTTCGACCCGAACTCACTGGCATTTTACCTGTGACCCACATTAAAGTATTGTTAAAATTTATGTAATATTGCTGAACAGATCTTTCAGAAAATTACATGCTACATTAAAGATTGCAAGTATATATGTGAAGGTTAGATTCCTAAACAAAAAAAAAAAAAAAAAAAAAAAACATAAATTCTTAGAAGAAATAACTACACTCGACTTGCAGCAGGTAGCTTGAGAGTGTCTGATTTAATGCATGACTGTATAAGGGATCAATGAAGCTTTCTAATATTTTTATTTTTTACTTTTCTTTAAAATTGTTAATATAACATAGCCTATCCTCTGTAATTTTAATTTCACATTAATAACTTTTTAAAACTTTTAATATGTAATGTAATACAGTGCAACCCCTATCTATTGTTCCCGCATGCATCGTTTTATTTCTATGGTCCCTGCTACCCTGCACCAATTGTATTGAAATAATGTTAATGAAACCTGTATGTATCGTGCTTCAAAAAGTCGATTTCCCGCATTCATCATTGTAAAATTTTTCTTCTGACCTTGTAAAAAGATTTTCCTGAATGTCAAACAGTTCTATGTGGCATAGTGAGTGGAATTACTGCTTTCATCCTAAAATAACTTTTTTACCCATTTCCATTGATGTTCCATGTCTCCATACCATCTATTCATTTTATAATTTCAGATTGACAGGAAGTAACCTCTTCAGTAATCTAGAAAATTGTTTCGTGAAATGTGGTTATGCGCGAAAAAATGAAGAACACCAAACAGAAGGGCAAGAAAATTATGATAATGGTGATAATGCAGATGAAGAATGGATTGTGTGTAGCAGAAGCTATGCGTCTGGTACAAAATTTAGTGGTAATTTGCATCAATCAAGACGTTGCGACACACAGTATCCTAAAGCATAGAAGAAATGTGTGATTTAAAAAAATGAAAATAATGGCAAAGAAACAGAGGATAATATTTCCGCCGATGACGTAATTATAGCGTTTGAAAATGCAAGAACTTTTATATAAGCACATGAAATTACAGAAAAGAACCAGAAAAATGTCGTAAATCTGGAAAAATTCCTGTTTAATTTATGAAATGAATGAAAAACCCAACATAAAATTATTGATTTGTAAAAATAAATTTTACTTAATGTTCTACAACATTGATTTATTACTTTGACAATTTGGAAAGTAAAAAATTAGTTTTTATTATTAGTATACTGTATACCAGGGTGCAAAATTTCCGCTCGCCACCTCGCCATTGGCAAGTAGTTACTGTGGCGAGTAAAAATTTGGTCTATTTATAGAGAGAATTCTTACATGATATGGTGACAGAAAACATTATTTTTATAGATTTAAATATGGCAAAATCTTGCCATCATAGATATAACCTCATATTTAACTTCTCCTTTTTCTCTTCTCGGAGTGCCGAGTCTGTGTGCGCATTACCCGACGATCGCCTCAGCCTAGGAAAGGAAAAATGCTTAGTATATACATTCATAAAAGTTATAACCTCTTTGGCAGTTTCGTTTTTCCCACTGTGATTTCTTCAAGCAGACTGAGAATAGACGAGCAGAGATCCTCTTTGCCCATCACCCACTGTCCGAGAAAAGAAAATGCGAAAGTTTGTCTATGCGATATTGGCGCATGAAAATTAGCCCGAGCCCTTTTAAAGATGCTGCCTATGTTTATTTTGTTGAATAATGATCAAAAAACAGTTAACATTTTCCAGTTTTTTGCTGAAACGCCAAGAATTTGCGCTTGTTATGATTTGTAAGCAACAATTTTATCGAAAAAGTAATTCCGAAATGGCTATTTGAAATGACAACAATGAACAAGATATACACATCGACATTCCGTGTGAATATAAAAATAAAATAGACAAAAAAGACATTTCTGATGTAAAAAGTTAAGTAAATAAGGAAGCTTAATCTTTCATAGTAGAAAGGTTTTCACAGGATATTGTTTGACAAAGTTTTTTTTTTAATTATTATTATTCTTTAAAGACTCTTAGCATATTATAGATGTTTTAATCTTTTTCAAATCTCAAATACAATGCATTATAATGATTTTTGTTCATAGATGATTATGAGACATGATGATATACAACACACTTTTGACATATATAATTTTAGGCATATTTATAAAAGCATTTCAAATAGTTAGGGAAAAAAAAAAAAAACCCCAAAATGCACAAAAAAAAAAAAAAAAAAAAAAAAAAAGACAATCCTATTCTGTGGCGAGTAAAACCTTTTTTTCGGCGAGTGTAATCTGAACTGAAATTTCGGGCCCTGCTGTATATATTGTGTTTAATAATTCATAAACATTGCTTTCTTCATATTTTGATTTTTATTTGCATTCGTCGTTTTCCCGCTTTCATCGTTTTTTTTTTTTTTTTTTTTTTTTTTTTTTTCACTTACCCCGTAAAAAACGATGGATCGAGGTTCTACTGTACTATATAGTAAATAATGTGTCATTTTATTTAGCTTGTTTGTTAAACCATAAATTTTTTATATGTATAAGACTTGATTTGTATTGTATTTTTTAATCCATTTATAATATATATATGTATATATATTGGCCATGTAATTTTATTTTACATTACAATTACTAAAATGTAATAATATTTTAAATATTTTTAAAAATATAATAGATTGGATAAACAGACCAGTGGAAATATGTGCGAGCCAGTAAAATCTTAAAATTACTGGTCTTGCAGACTAGTGATGTAATTTTCTTAATTTCTACATGCCTGTATAACTGAAGTGCCAAAGAAAAAAAAAAAGGGGGGGGGGGTACAGAATAGGGATGTACCGAATATTTGGTATCTAATTCGGTATTCGACCATATTGCCGAATATCAAATTATTCAGCTTGTTAGAACATATTTAAATTCTTTTTATTATTATTATTATTATTGTTATTATTTAAGAAAATTCTGCTATTTTTAATTGTCATTGAATTAAGATTTTTCAGAGTAATTCAGAAATAGATTATATGAATGAAAGTTAATGTTATTCTATGGGAAATTTTCTTTACATACTTATAACTCATTAACTAATACATATTTTTAAATACTGTTTTCACAAAATTAAATAAATTAAAAAACCTTTACTACCTCGTTGTTGGCTGTTAAATCTTTCGATCGGGATCCCGACTCTCATCAGACGGCTTCTCTGTGAGTGATTTGGATTGTTCTGCTGGTTTCTGCTTTTTCAAAATATGGCGCCACCTTCTATCTAGAGCTACTGCGTTGCTGTCATTACAAGCGTTTTCATTGGTGGTTATTTCGATCGACTCGTGGAACATGGCGTAGTTGTATTCTTCATAATTAGCTATTTTAGTGGTTTGTTCGAAATTTATATCTATGTTTTCCCGGTAAAAAGTTTTGGCTAACGCTGTATTTTGATTTCCAGTTTTAATATCTCTCATATGTTCTTTTACTCTTGTTAGATATAAATTTATTATATATATAAAGATATTAGATAAAAAAAACATAGATATAAATTTCGGACAAACCACTAAAATAGCTAATTATGAAGAATACAACTATGCCATGTCCCGCGAGTCGATCGAAATAACCACCAATGAAAACGCTTGTAATGACAGCAGCGCAGTAGCTCCAGATAGAAGTTGGTGCCATATTTTGAAAAAGCAGAAACCAGCAGAACAATCCAAATCACTCACAGAGAAGCCGTCTGATGAGAGTCGGGATCCCGACCGAAAGATTTAACGGCCAACAACGAGGTAGTAAAGGTTTTTTAATTTATTTAATTTAGTAAATTCACTTCGTTTCTTTAATTAATATAATTTACTGTTTTCACATTTGGAAAATTCTCAACTGTTAAATTGACGGACCTTTTTTAAAAATGTATTTTTAATTTTTTATATTTTATTTTGAAGCTGCAAAATACGAATTTTCAACAAGTGAAATTTTTCATATTGCAATTTCAAAATAAAATATTAAAAATTAAAAAAATATGTTTTTAAAAAAGGTGCGTCAGTTTAAAAGTTGGGAATTTTCTGAATGTGAATACAGAATTTAAAAATATGTATTAGTTAATGAGTTATAAGTAAAAAAAATTCCCTCGGAATAACATTGGCTCGGGTTTCCCGCGACGGTAGGTGAAGATGGGGCCGTTAAATGAAAAAAAAATATATATATATATATTTATCTAGTTTCAAGTAACATTAAAGAAAATTATTAGTTACATTAATCATAACAATTAATAATATTTAACAAAAATTGACATTATCAATAACAGTATAATGAAATAAATTTCAAAAGTTGAGTTAAGAAAGAGCGTACATAATTCACATGAAGGTGCCATCTAGGAAACTTCAAGAGATCAAACAAAGATCACATCCATATCTGGCAAGAAATATAACACAAAATAGCAGTTTTGAACATGCCATTGAAAAGTGCATATCCCAGGAGCAGAAAGTGCTTAAAACTGCGACGCACGTCGCAGAACAATTGAGGCTTTTGCAGAACATTTCATCTATCCCCTAACTGGATGACGTTGATTGATACAGCTAACATTTTAAAATTAATAAAACCTAGATATGCTCAACTGACCTGTAAATCTGTTAGCATACTAGAAAATTGCTGGAAACAGTCATTGTTTCAATGTATAGACAAAATTTATAAACATTTTGTAAGTAGTATATCTACATTAATGTGACAATATTAATGCCAAAAGCCATTGAAAAAATTGTAAATTCTGGGTGTATGCCTCAGTTTTAGATTATAAAAATTTTAAACCATGTTTTATTATAAATGTGTAATAAATATTTTACTAATAAGTATTATTTTTATGCTTATTTTGCATTTTACTGTGCTTTGACAAATTTGGACAAAATACCTGCAGAACATTTGCAAATTTTAATGTCTTGTTGCAGAACATCGGATATAATTCTGCTCCTGGGGTGCATATGAAGTGCCCCAGCATGAAAGAAAAGCATCACATCTCTATCTTACAGTTTATCCACATGAGATCACCACGGACGATCACACGTTAGGCTGGTCACACTCCAGCTTGCTTTGGGTCGACAAAAATCCAGTTGACACTGCTTATGATGTGGGGTGAGGGTTAGGCGTCTTAATGGACGTCGGCTGTTTATACCAGCGTCGGCCCTTCGTCTCAGAATGGTTTCCCTTGATATTACTGGATGCCTAGAATGTGGTAAATGACATTGAATCGAGGCTAATGACGCTGTTGGTGCGGACGTGGTCGCTCTTATGATTGTGCGATCCTCGTGTTCATTTGCGCTACTGGGAAGTCTTGACCCTCCACAGTGGTTGATTCTCCCTTCCGCGACCCACTGTTACCAATCCCGAGCAACTACCATATCGCTTCGAACGAGGTGGCGGCTGATATGTCTGAACGACCAAACTGCTTCTCTGAGGCCTTCTCTACGGCCCCTCTCACTATCCGACAATCGTCTGTACTGCAGCCGGTTACGTCTCAAAGGCATCTCAAGTCACAATACCTTCCATTAAAGTCGACAGATTCATTTGAATAGCTCTACGGCGCGAGAAATCATGCTTTTAAACTCGCCCAGCTGCGCAGTTCAGATGCTCATAACGTGCTTATCCTTGTCTCATTGGCGTTGAAATTTTAATAATTTCCATATCTCTTACCAGACTATGTTTGTACAGAGTTTCGTAAATGTGGTTCGATTTCTTCTGGGTGCATATATTTTTTTGTGACAGAGTGTATATATATATATATATATATATATATATATATATAAATTAACTGAAAATCACAGTCTTTCATTGTCAGGCCGAGAACTTTTCACCTTACCCTCATATGATACCCACAAGTATCATGAATCCGGTAAAACATAATGTCTTCAACATTGCTGCTACCAGGAGGAGAATGTTAAAATATATAACTAATCAGGACTGACAAGAATCGTTAAATTTAACCGATATACAACCCTTCCTCAAATTGCTGCAGATTTTAATGTGGTGCCAGCATTCGTTGCCAGCAAACTTTCATCAAAATCGTTACAGCAATTTCCAAGAAAGCCAAGATTTATATGAAGTATATATAAAAGCCCCCCTTAAAATTAAAGCTTCATTTCTCAAACTTAAATGATTCTACCTCCCACTAATTCACTGATAGCGACCTAATTAATTCTTTAATTTATTTTCTAAATGTTTTATTAATTACAAATTCTTTAACTGTTGTTTATATATATAATGTTTATATAATATGACTATTGTTTTATTTTTTTAACAGAGGATATGCTTTTGAATCCATCCTGAAAAACCCTCATTGTGCTCCAGGTCATCTAAGAGGACAAAGAACAAAAATAAAAAGACTGTATAAAAAATTATGCAATTTGAAATCACAGTGAAAAAGTTGATTAATATCTAACCTGTAACATCTGTTTTGTATAAATTCTGAATGTTTAATAAAAATATTCTGAGATTAATTTTTTTTTTTTCCTTAGTTAAAAAGTAATTTATTAAAACAGTCATGTTGTACCTCTAAGGTCTTAAAAGTGCTTATGTCAAACAAATATATTTTTTTTTAAGTGCTATGTATTTTTTTCCTTTCAACTTTCTCTATTATTAATGCATATGTATATATAAAATCATTGCATTTCAAATTTCTTGAAAAAAAAATGCTTTAAATATTCTTAAATTCTAATATATTAAAGGGCACATTGTAAATTGTGACTAATATATCTAAAAATATTTGTACTGAAACTTATAGCAGGGTTCGCACTAAGGAAAAAAAATGAGTGGGATTCTCCCACTCTAACAAAAAATTTAAGTGGGATTTTGAAAATTTAAGTGAGATTTTTGAAATTTAAGTCAGTAATTGCATTTTACAGAAAAAAAGTATTTTCAAGAAATATGCAAATTACAGACATGTGATTGCTGAAATTAGAAATTAGCTGAAAAGTTTTCGCAAATATGATTGATTGGATGATTAGTTGAATATTGATAACGTCACTTTCATAAACTGATGACAAACATTTATATTATATAGTTTTTATCTACATTAAGCATTTTCAGGATTTTTTCATTAGCTTAAAAAAAAAATTTCAATATACCTGCAATAACTTTTATATCCACATAGAATTTTATTAAAATTTCACACCAAGAGTAAAACAGATTTTTCAAACAAATATAGAATATGATTTTTATGTATGTACATTAATCATTCATATAAAAGTAGCAGTAGCTAATTATTAGTTTCAAACATGCATAAAACAGACTGAGTATTAATTTTCTTAAATTGGTTTGGAAAAAATTTTCTTATCTGAAAAATCTATTCTTCATTTCCCCCATGTTTACAAATTTGGTATAGATATGACACCCCATAAAGATTTAATTTAATTGAGAAAAAATAAATAGATTCAGTAAGTTCAGCACTAAAGGTCTAAAAATAATTACATATGTCAGAAATATTGAGCACTTCTATTGCTTTATTGTTTCTAGAATTGATCATTGACCACAATCCATATTCCGGAGATTGGAAAGAGGGGGAGGGGGATTAAAAAAATAATTACAGAGTAAGAAATATTAAACTCTTTCAATTCTACTTCTAGAATCTAATAAAGCAAGTTTAAAATGAATATTATAAAAATATAATTTATGTTGCAGATGGGTAAAGATTGAGAAACAAAACTTCTGCAGAACTTTTGATTGCTGATCGCTAGATGGAGATAAATAAAGGGGGAGGTGGGCAAAAAATAATTACAAGAGCAAGAAATATTTAAAAGTTGTATTTATTTACAGGTTCTAGAATCTCATAAAGCAACTTTGAAATGGATATTGACATTTATGTTGTGGATGGAGAAAGATTAGGAATCAGAAGCTTTAGTAGAACATTTTATCGCCGATTGTTCCATTTTTATTTATTTATTTTTTAACGAACGATATCCGCGATTTTTTTTTAAACGGAAAAAAAAAAATTCGCGGAGTTCAATGAATTAGATAAAAAAAAAAAAAAAAGAAAAAAAAAATCGCGGAAAAATAAGTGCGGGAAAAGCGCGCATATGAAAATTTTTTAAGTGGGATTTTTTTTTATATTGCGCGATTCCCGCGATCCCGCACTCTAGCGCGAACCCTGTTATAGGTATTTTATTTAAATATTGCACTTTTTATTAAAATGAGTATATTTCAATAGAGAGATCTGTTTACAAATGCTTCTCAAGTTAAAAATAAATAAATAAAATAAATTTATGCATGCAGTGTACTGAGATAAACTGCCAAAACTAAAATTCATTTACAATTTTTTTTTTTTTTTTTTTCATGAGAATTTTTTTTTTTTTTTTTTTGTCTGTACAGCATGCCTGAGTTTAATGCTGTCAAAGGCAGTGTGGGCACTCTGAATTGCAGTTTACTTCTGGAGATGTTTCTTTCTTTAGTGTAATAAAAAACCCTCAAACAAACAGCATGCCTTTGTAAGTCTTCACACTGCTCTGGTACACATCGAAGAAAGTGGGCACCCAAACTGAAGTTCATTTAAAAATTTGTTTAGATATATATTTTTTGCATTTTACATTTAGTCACCAGAAACTGTTGTGGCCGGGACAGAAAGTTGTGTCTGTCATCAGTGATTGAAGCGACCTGGATGGAAAGTTCAGCGTCAGTCACTGATGATTAATGTGGCACTTAATGCGTTAATATTTATTTGCTAAAAAAGAAAAAGTTAAAATTTTTCTAAATTTTGATTATTATTGTTATTTTTTCATAGAAATACAGATTTAAACACACATAAAAAATTAAAAAAAAAAAATTAAAAACCCATTCTTTATGAAACTTAATTTTTCAGCAAATTCTTATAAATTGTAAATTTAATAATGTTACATAGTAGAGAAACATAATTAGAATTAAAAGTCTCATAATTATTAATATTTAATTTATTTCACATTCACTCTTTGAGTTGCTCCTTTCAACACAAATAATTTAAGAAATTCTTCATTGAAAAATTTTTTTTAAATATATTAATACAGTCAATAATAAACGAGCAATAAAAAGGAATAAGTTCCTTTAATATTAAAATCATAAATGCTTTGCTTAATTTTGGCCAGTTAAATATTGGTCAAGAAATTTTTTATACTTAAAGCTTCCCCTTACTTTTTGAAAACTACTAAGAGGGAAATATAGCCCCTGCAACAAGTCACACTTCAGTCCAATCAGCTAATTTCAGATGTAGAGATGCAATCTGCTGTTAGTTACAATTTGACTATACTATAGGACAAATGACCAAGATCAGATACAGTGAGTAATTGTAATTTCAAGGAGAATTGGATAGAGTCACATGATGGAAAATGGGTGAAGAAATGATCAACATGTGACCACTACCAGGAAAGTATTTGACAAAAATTTATAGTTTTAAATACTGGTAACATATCAATTTTCCACCTCTGAAAAGTTGTAATTTTTTAAACTAAGAATAATATTTTTCACTTTGACTTGAAGAATATTAAAATTTTAATTGAAAGTTGAATAATTATATTTAAAAAAAAAGTCCTACCCAAGTATTGAACCTTATGAAGTCAATAAACTTAGTGTAATTTTATAACTGATACCATTTTTTTTTTTTTTTTTTTTAATCAATTTGCAAAAATGCCCAATATTTTTTAACATATATTTACACAATGTGTTAATGTATATTCACTCCTGTTAATTGTGGTTAAAAAAAATTGAAACTATAATTTTATTTTAATTGATAATTTTATGTGTAATATATATATATATAAGCTCTTCAGGAATGCTGTAGAACTATAGCTAGAAAGTTGAAAAGTATCTAAAGGCCTCTGAACATTTAAAATATTAGAAAAGGCTACTTTGTACCAAAATGTTTTTAGAAGAGCTGCTGGGTGCTAAAATGGGTTGAAAAAGGGCCGTTGGTTGCTAAAATGAGTTTGAAAGGGCAGCAGGGTATAGCACCCTGCCAAATTAGCCTAGAGTCAGCAATAAAGATAAAGATGAATGTATTGTGTTAACGCTAAATACAGGTTTGTATTCAATTTGTGTTTTTTTTTTTTTTTTTACATTCTTCCCTATTACCATTAAAATAACAAGTAAATTGTGTAACGTGTTTTAAATGTGTTAATTTATAGTGTTTTAAATTGTGTGTGATGTTTGAAATGTGTTGTTAATTTGGGGACAAAGTGTTTCACTACAAAACACTATTGTTAAGAACACATTTTCTCAGAACACATTTACAACACTTTTTTTAGAACACATTTTTAAATTACAACACTTTTTTAACATATTGAAAACACTTACCACAACACAATAAAGTGTTGCAATTATGTTTCTTATGAAGTGTTCTAGCTCAGAACACCAAAAAGTGTTGTTAATTTGAGGACAAAATGTGTTCTTAAATGTGTTATTTTTGTGCGCGTGCGTTTGCAGTGTAGGTGTTAAACTCTACTTCACTGCAATTTCCCCCATACTCGTAATGTATTTGAATTTTCTTGCGTGTCCCTGTACACGAACCATTTGCTTCATCTCAACGAAAAGCTTAGTGTAGCATCCCCATATCATACATATTTAGAATAACAAGTTTGGACTTTCTGCTACTATTTGTTCTTGGGATATGCTGATAACAGACAGACACACACACACACATACAGACAGACACATACACGCACACACACACACACACACACACACAGAGACCAACCGCTACAAAACATGATTTTCGGATTCAGGGCACTCAAAACCTGTAAATATAACAAAAACTCACATTCGAAAATTTTATCCAAAAACAGTACTTTCTCTACCGTACGGGTAAGAGAAAGTAAAAAAAAAATAATCTGGTGTGTCACTCACATGACTTTCTCTTACCCTGAAATTTAATACTATAAATACAGGTTGCACATTAAAAGGTAAGCTAACGAGTACTGTTATGTAATCCTGCGTTAAACAATTCATATTAGGCTTCTGAAGAGTTTTATATGATAATTAGTTCTGTGTGAGGGGGGCTACCGCCCCCCACAACCTCACGTTTCATTAAGGCACCTACATTTATATAGAATTTAATTCGGTTATTGAAAAATAATTCTGTTTTGAAAAAGTAATTTTATTAAAATTATTATTTAAAAAAATTATCTTTTATGATAATGCAGACGATTTCCATATTAGAGAAGTAGTATAACACCAAATATCCAAAAAAGTCCATTTTATTCTCAACATTAAAAAAAAAAAAAAAGAAAAAAAAAAAAAAAAAATTCTAAGTTTTTTTTCGTTAAAAGTAAAACAAATCGATAAATTTATTTTAAATTATCGCAGGTCGATGGTTCAACCATTCGTTTTAAAGGTATTGGCGAGCTCTTTTGAAAGATACCCATCATGAAAATTTACTCCTCTCGAGGATTAGACTTCCCCCCACGGGGGGAGGCGAGGCTCCTACATACACAAAATTTTTTTCCAGTTGAATACCTCTATTACAAAAAATATATATTCGTTTCATTTGGTTTAGTGCAGTCTATAGAAGTTAAAATCTTCTTACCTGCAATTTCCCTCATAGACGTAATGTATTTGAATTCGCTTGATTGTCACTGTACACGAACCATTTGCTTGATCTTAAATAAAAGCTTACTGTAGTATCCGTATATGATACACATTTAGAATACCAAATTTGAACTTTCTGCCATAATTTGTTTTTGAGATAAGCTGATAACAGACAGACACACACACACACACACACACCCACAGACACACACACAAACATACACACAGACCATTTGCTAAAAAACATGATTTTCGTATTCAGGGGACCTCAAAACGTGTAAATGTAACAAAATCTCGCGTTCGAAAATTTGACCCAAAAACAATACTTTCTCTACCTTATTTGTAAGAGAAAGTAAAAAGGTAGTACATAGTATTCGCAGCATCACAGCATGGCATTTTTGGGATATTTATAAACGTAAACATAAATACAAATATATTTATATATAATACAATTTAAGTCATAGGATCACTTTTATAATATTCATACATATACAAGCATATACATACATTAATATAAATAATAAAATGTATATTTTTATTAACTGCATGTTTACAATAAATCATTCTGTCATGCGGTTAATTCGTAAGTACCAAAAAAATAAATATTGCATAGTTTTGGTAATTTATAAAAAATTGTAAACATTTAATGGTTTAAAGACAATTAGTTTCTAATACACTTTTCGATGCTTTGAGTAAATAGAGAAATTCTGAAATTTCAAGGGCCTATACAGTAAATCTAATGTCGTGAAAACCCATAAATTAAAAAAAAATTCCTAAAATTTAATAGCTAAAACTAATGCAAAGAAATGTATGACTAATTCAACTTACAAATTTACTGGTTTTAACCTTAGAAAGGTGCAAATAAGAAATATTTAGTTGCAACCAACATTTTAAGAAATTTGGTGCTTTATGTTTCACCATTTTATTAGTGCTATTTGAATAGTAAGCACCATTTTATTGGCGCTTATATTTTAAATAGCAATAATGCAATGGTGTAAGGTACAGTACCAAATTTCTTAGAATGTTAGTTGCTAATAAAATTTCTAATTTTCACCTTTTTGGGGAGAAACTCTGATCTGTTATATTTAACCCTCTGTACCATACTGTAGACTGTAGGCAACATACCGTTCGATCGTGGTTCAAATTCAAAGAATCGGTTCTACAACGTAATCACGCACTGTAGCCTGTCGTATACACTCACAGTTAGAGAATCTAGTATCTAGAAACACAACTGGATGGCGCCGTGTGTCGTAAGTTGAAGTTCATTACTCGACAGTGGGTAACTAACGACAAGTGCGGACCGGCTCTGATTCAAAAAATAATAAAAAATAGTTTTTCGTGTGTTTTGTGTTTTATATTGAAACAGTGAAGAGGTAAGTGTTTCAAATTCATTGTATAATATTGATTTTGACCCAATTTCACGTATTTTATAGGATTTTATGCTAAAAAGTGTTTGTTGCCTGTAGGTGTTTTTGTTTGTTTTTTCGAAATTTATGAGAAATAAAAAAAACCTGAAACACGTGTATTTTATTTTTTTCCAATTATTACGAAACAAATAAACACAAAAATATTAAAGGTCATGAGTTACAGAGGGTTAACGGTGTGGATATTCAAACAGTTTTCGTCGCTAGAAGAAACCAAATTTCAATTTCTAGAATTACAAAAAAAATAAGAGGAAAATGATTGAGGGTATTATGAATATCTGTTTACAGTCAACGAATTGTATATTACCATTGAGTGGGCCAGAAGGAAAATTTGGGAAAACTCCTCATCCTTTTGCATTTTTTTTTCTTTCTTTCTTTTTTTTTTTTTTTTTTTTGGAGGAACTGAAATTCAATTTATTCTGTCAACTGTATTTTTTTTTCCTTCATAATATGTGCTTGGACTTTTTTTTTTTTTTTTAATTATATAAATGACTTAGTACGTTTGGATAATGCACTATGCAACTGAAATTTTGCTAAAGCTTCCTTTTGTGCAGTTTAAAGTTAATTAATAAAAATGCTCATTTTTCATCAGATATTTAATATTTTTATATTCTGATTGCATTATGTCGTGTCTAATGTAGTTTGTAAAATTTCCTAAAATATGCATTGTATTGGTTTTGATACTCATGAATGCTATTCTAAAAAAAAAAAAAAAAAAGATAGTTCGTTAGCAGTTTTTTAAAGAAACTTTTGTATATGCATATATATATGCATCAGTCTCATATAAATGAATTCAGGTAATAAGGAAAAGCCTCATAATCACCTACTACAGCCAAAATGTATTTCAAGATCTACTTTTAACAGGATGATCCTAGATATTATGTTTTTTCTTTGATATTTTACTTCTCCCTTTTTGTTGCCGGCAAAATAAATATATGAGTTAGGTTACGGTTTTTACAAATCAAATGTTTTCTAGATATTTGAAATCTCCCGAAATTCAAAGTGTCCGGGCATTTATGAAAATGTGGTATATATTTAAACGAAATTTTTATTATATTTTCTAATAAGTGTTTAAATGCATGCATACTTAGATATATACAAAAAAGTTTAGTTATAGAATTTCATCTTATGTCGAATTTAAGGATGAAATAAGAGGAAATATTTTGGCGCGAAAGTGTTTGTATAATGATGGAAATTACAATACTTCTCAGTTTCCTTAGGAGAGATTAAAAGTAACTTTAAAATAAGTAACAGAATGTCTTTTTTATGTACTTTACTGTATTAAGACTTACAAGAAATGGATTAAGCCCCATGTATTACTGAATATGCATATAAACTTGTAGATGTTGTGCTTTCTTTATGTCTGTTCATCTAAAAATCCACGGTAATTTTTCATTTGAGAACATTATATATAATTCGGATTTCATTTGCGGCAGTGGTTCTTTAATTATTCAGTAGATGTTCAATCCTGTATTTGACATTACATTTTTTTAAATAAATAACCTAACCTAAATTTAATATTATATTTAACAACTAAGATAATACATTAAAAAAAAAAAATAGCTATTTTCTAGTTACTTCTTTCCAGTTCTGAAGACAACGTGTTGTTTATCAACTAAGAGCATTTTAATCACGTTCTGATTAATTTTTTAATATTAATATATTAGAGTTATAATGTATACCATAAAATGCCTTAAGTTAAAAGTAAAATGCATGCAAAAATTTTAAACTTAAAAAAGAAACAAAATTTTTAGCATATTAAAATTTTCAAAATTGCAGAATGAATATTATAAAATTTGGTAAGTAATATATATTTCATTATTTTCATAAGTAAGTTTGATTAGTCATAAATTTTCTTTATTTTTCATAAAAAGTTTCATTAGTTTTTTTAATTATATAAATCCATATCTTTGTATAGTTTACATCACAATGTAATTAATATCTCACTAACATTTACATAACTAGGGGGCTCTGCCCCCTGCTCGCTCCGCTCACCAACCCCCGACTCACTTTACTTATTAACACATGCAGAGCTCTGCCCGCCTATTCGCTGCTTTCTTTCACTAAAAAAGAATATTAATAGTGCATAATTCAAGACTTATATATATTAATAGTGTATATTTGAAATTATGGAAATCCTCATATTCAATGCCAAATTGAAATATATAATATTCATATATATATATATATAAATAGAAACAACGACCATTTTGCATTGCAGCTTTAGTATATGACCCTTTTTATTTCTTATTTACAACATTTGATCCGTACCGCGGTACTCCAGTCGGTAGAGCGCCGAGATCGTAATTGGAAGATTGCGGGTTCGGTTCTCGAGCCGGCCAACACTAATGCTGGCTGGTGCACGTAAAATATGTCATAGCCGCAATATTCTCCATGTTCCCATCAAATTATACCTTTGGGGGCGAACGAAACTGGGAGCTATCCTCTTCGTGTAGGACCAAAACTAAGGTGGCATGTCTACGGAACATGCGTAGGGGTGCGTCCCAGACCGTCGCCAATTATCCATAGCGCAGTAATGGTGCGACATCAAACACAACATACCTAATTATATACCTACATACAATCATGGATGATATTTCAACTTTCCCGTGTAAGAAAATTAATTTTCTAAAAGAAGAGAAAAAAAAAGTTGATATTTATTTTCCTTCCTTTTTATATCCATGGTTTCGGGCCTCGGTACCCTAGTCGGTAAATCGCCGAGTTTGTAATTGAAAGATTGCCGTTTCGATACTTGAGCCGGCCAAAGACCGACGTGTACACTAATGGTGGCTGGTGGACATAAAATCTGTCGTGGTCGCAAAGTCCTCCGTGTTCCCATCCACAGTATATCTCTCGGGATCACCAAAACGGGGGGGGGGGATATCTCCTCCAGGTAGGATCTAAATTGTGATGGCATGTCTCCGGAACAGTTCTGGGTATGCGTCCCAGACCGTTGCCAATTACCCATAGCGCAGTACTGGTACGACGTTAAATCCAACCTACCTACTTATGTACCTACCTACCTACGTACAACCATGGATCACATTTTAATTTTCCCGTGTAAAATGACTTCATGACAGAAGAACAACGTCACTGAGAAAAACTTTTTTCAAAATGGCAAATAGACTACCTTCATAAACTTGCCGTTGTTAGTTAATAACTTCTTTAATTAAAATGATAGAAATTTCTAAGCAGCTGAAATGTCTTCCTTGCAGTATTCGGAACACATTGATACCTCTCATGACGCGAAGTACCCTGCCCTCCGCTAGAAGATGCTGTCGCAGATAAAAAAATTTGACGCCAGTGACAGTAACTTTTTTTTTAAATATATAGAGACAAGATTTAATGTAAAGTTTATTTGAGAAAACATTGTTTATAAAAAAGTAAATATAGTGTTACCGAAAATCTAAGGATGTCTATCAATTGGATGTTTTTTTTTTTTTTTTTTCAAGAACAATATCTTATATTTTACATCGTATCTTTTCAGTTTTTCATTTAGGCGAATATAAATCTATTTATTTCAGGACACACAATTTAAAGAGTCGAATATTTCATATGATTTTGTCTGTAAATCGGTTTATTTGTTTCTGATTTTTATTTATTTATTTATTTATTTTATGTGATCAAAAATAGAAAAAAATCACTCTTTCACAATTAACATTAATAAAACTAATGGAATGATTTTTAATTTGTGCCATAAAATATTTAAAATTTAGGAAAAGGTATGTGAAAGGCATACGACTGCACTTAAAGTCTTTATTAAATACTGTATCATCCTCGCTTAAGACTATTATGATTGAAGTAAATATGTGCATAAGAATTTCATAATATGACTTTATTACTACTGCTTTTCTATTTATAAAGCTCAGCTATATATATTCTCTAAAACATTAAGTATAGCAATCTCATTTCATAAATATCAAACATTCTCAAATTTTATGGTTTTCTTTAATCCATTTCAGTAGTATTAATATGAATTTAAATAAATTTAAATACACTCTGTGACTAGTGGATCTGCAGATCAGCAGCCTCAACGTCCTATTTGCATCAGACATTTTTCAATAGGTCATTTTTATTTATTTCTTATTATATAATAGTATATATTGATTCGATCGACTTATTACCATAATCAGATACATTCCTGAGGGGGGCTGCCGCCCCCCTCAACCCCCCCCCCGCTGTATCTCTCTTTCTATACCTATTTGTATATCATATAAAGTGTTACGGAATTGTAAATATTTGCATTTATTTTTGTATAAATTTTTTCAAAGAGGCTTAGTAAGTCGATAAAATGCTAATTTTGTGCATTTCTAGTCGTTTTAGCGTTAAAATAGCCTAATTTTCCTTTAAAAACGAATTGAAAAGCTCCAATAAAGGAAGAAATGGATTTGGCGCCAAATTTGGCGAATGTTTCCCTCCTTGGCGATTTTTTGGCGACCTTGGCGAGAATATCCTTATTAGGGATATACCAAATATGGAAGCTCTAATCTCATTGGCTGATGAGATTCGATAGTTTTCCAGAACAGTCTGTGTTCGATAGAATAGTATAAAAGGAGCATTTTTTTAGCCAAGGCTTCCAATCTCAGATCTGTGTCGGTTTCGTCAAATGCTTGCTTTGCTTTGAGCCTCTTTGAATGAGACTTGCTTTATGTGTTGTTGCTAAACAGTTTGTACTGTTGTTTTGCTGTTAACGGCTGTTGTTTAAGCTATGTTTACTGGTTGAATTGAAGCTGAAACTTGGTTTATAGACCTGTATTCTTCTGGAACTTTCTGTGAATAAATCACTGAATTTTTGCAAGTTTCGCTTTTCATTCTCAGACAACTTACGAACCCCCAAGTACGAAACAATATGCATTCTTATTAAACGACGGTCTTGTATTATTTCCCGGAAATTCATAAATACCGAATTTCATAGAAAAAAAATTACATAGCATATCGGAAATATTTTGCGTAACCTTTAAACTAATTATCAATTCCATGCCCACAATTTTCAACATAAAAACAGGCTTTTAAAATTCTAATAAAATTTCATTATATTTGATGGGGTGTAACCATGTTAAAATACACTTTTAAGAAATACCGACTATACACCATAAAAGTACGAAATTCCTTTATGTATCCCGGAAAAGTAGCCACAGTCATTATAAACGCCAATAATAAGAATAAATCTAATTAATTATAACTCATTAATCTTTCAAACTAATTTGACATCATTTGGATGATTACAGTACATACTCGGAATTATTTTGTGTGGTCCCATAAATTATTTAGTCTATACATAACCTTTTTTTAGAGTAAACATGATTTTAAGCATCTTTATAATGTATGTTAACTTTATTAAGTTCAATTCAGCATAAACGCATTAAAGTGCGCGCTTAAATTAAAAATTCGTCCATAGGCTCTAACGTTACGAAATTCTTTCGTGTGTCTTTGTAAACGAACCATAAACATTGTATACACCAGTTGAAACTATTCAGCTTATTTTGCGTTTAAAATTAATAATTGTTCCAAATTTAACATCGTTTGGATGACTAAGTGACATTGTCAGAACACTTTTGTAAGGTCCTGTACATTAATTAGAAAGCTTAAGAGCACATATTTTCTTCAAGCAACATAAGTTTAAGCATCTTACTCACGTACTCTAGTTTCATTTTCTTCATTGCAAAGTAATGATATTAAAATGCGTTTAAAAAAAATTCACCCCATACGCCGTAATGTTAAGAATTTTGGCGTGTCCCTGTACACAGTTTATAAAAAATATGGCAATGAAAATTATACAGCTACTTATATGGAAAGCTGTAATGTGTGCGCCAATTTGCAAGTCAATCGAAGGATTTTTGCGGCCGCTATTGCGGTACATACAAATTCTTCCCATAGGCCGTAAGGATAAGAAAAATTTTGGCGTGTCCCTGTACACGAACAACAAAGGGAATACACACCTAACGCTATACAGCTAATTCCGTTGGGCTCGTGAATATGTGTACCAAATTGCAAGTCTATAGCGTTATTTTTGGGGCCGCTATCGCGGTACATACAAATTCTTCACATAGGCCGTAATGATAAAAAAAAAATTTGGCGTGTCCCTGTACACGAACTACAAATGGAATGCACACCCAAAACTATACAGCTAATTTCGTGGGGATCATGAACATGTGTACAAAGTTTCAAATCAATAGCGTGGTTTTTACGGCCGCTATCGCACGACAGACAGACAGACAGACGGACGGACCGACGGAACCCAAAATCCTTTTGAGTCTCAACAGAGGGCCTCCACTGACGTCTCGGCAAAAATTGAAGTCAATAGCTTGATTTTTGCGGCGGCTATCGCGGTACATACATATTCTTCCCATAGGCCGTAATGATAGAAAATCTTTGACGCGGCCCTATACACGAACTACAAATGGAATACACACCTAAAACTATACAGCTGATTCCGTTGGGCTTATGAACATGTGTACCAAATTGCAAGTCGTAAGCGGGATTTTTGTGGCTGCTATCGCGGTACATACAAATTCCTCCCATAGGCCGTAATGATAAGAAAATTTTTGGCGTTATCCCTGCACACGAATTACAAATGGAATACACACCCAAAACTCTACAGCTGATTTCATGGGGCACATGAACACGTGTACCAAATTGCAAGTCAATAGCGTGATTTTTGTGGCCGCTATCGTGATACATACAAATTCCTCCCATAGGCCGTAATGATAAGAAAAACTTTGGCGTGTCCCTGTATACGAACTACAAATGGAGTACATACCAAAAACTATACAGCTGATTTCGTGGGGCTCATGAACACGTGTACCAAATTTTAAGTCAATAGCGCTAATTTTGCGGCCGCTATCGCGATACATACAAATTCCTCCCATAGGCCGTAATGATAGGAAAAACTTTGGCGTGTCCATGTATACGAACTACAAATGGAGTACATACCAAAAACTATACAGCTGATTTCGTGGGGCTCATGAACACGTGTACCAAATTTCAAGTTAATAGCGCTATTTTTGCGGCCGCTATCGCGCGACAGACAAACAGACAGACAGACACAGCCCAAAACCGTTTTGAGTCTCAACAGAGGGCCTCCACTGACGTTTCGGCAAAAACTGATTATTTTATTTTATTTTGTTTCTTTAATTTTATATTTATATAAACTTTTCAACTTTTAATTATTTAAGATAGATTATTAAAATAAAATGCACTAAATTTGTTTTTTAAATGATTTTTAATTCCACACATTTTAAATTTAGTATTATATCATACTGCATTTTCAATACCTGAAAATTTTCAATTTCTTAAGTTAATTATTTTTAATTAAATAAATATTTTTACAATTACACTTTTTAAAAAGTTTTTATTAAGACATTTTTATGTAAACTAAATAAATCATTTCTCATGATTTTTTTTTTTTTTTTTTGGACTGAGTGCCTATTAGTCTTAATCTGGGATTTTTGCGTTGTCGTTTTCGATAGTTGGACATTTGTCGAAATCATTTTTCGATAGTTGGACATTTATCGAAATCTAAAATTTATCGAAAATATAATTGAATAATTTGAAAGCGATGTTATAATTGCGAAGAAAAAAAAAACTAATAGTCCTCCGTCCTAAACTAAATTCTGCTTTTACCAGAATTTCATCAAAATCATTTTTTTTTTCTAAGAAAAAGAAAAGAAAATTTATACAGTATCGTTAAAAAAATATCGAAAAAGTTTTTTTTTTTTTTTTTTTTTTTAATAATTTTGAATTAGGAAATAGAAATTGCGCGTGCAATAATAAGAAATAAAAATAAGTAAAAAAAGTGAATTTAATGATTTAATTTTTTTATTATTATTATTGAAAGAAAAAGAAAAGAAAATTAATAATAATAAGTATCGATACAAGCGATATCGAATTTACTTTCTCTTACCCATAAGGTAGAGAAAGTATTGTTTTTGGTTCAAATTTTCGAATGCGAGATTTTGTTATATTTACACGTTTTGAAGTCCCCTGAATACGAAAATCATGTTTTTAGCAAATGGTCTGTGTGTATGTCTTTGTGTCTGTGTGTGTCTGTATGTGTGTCTGTCTGTTATCAGCATATCTCAAAAACAAATTATGACAGAAAGTTCAAACTTGGTATTCTAAATGTGTATCATATAGGGATGCTACAATAAGCTTTTCGTTAAGATCAAGCAAATGGTTCGTGTACAGGGACAATCAAGAGAATTGTAATACATTACGTCAATGGGGGAAATTGCAGGTAAGTAGAGTTTAACGTCTATAGACTGCACTAAACCAAAGGAATCGAATATATATTTTTTGTAATAGAGATAGTTAACTGGGAAAAAAAAATTGTGTATGTAGGAGCCTCGCCTCCCCCGCTGGGGGGGGGGAAGTCCCCCCTCGAGGGGAGTAAATTTTCATGATGGGTATCTTTCAAAAGAGCTCGCCAATACCTTTAAAACGAATGGTTGAACCATCGATCTGCGATAATTTAAAACAAAGTTATCGATTTTTTTTTTTTACTTTTAACGAAAAAAAAAATATATAATAATCGTTTTTTTTTCTTTTTTTTTTCTTTTTAAATATTGAGAATAAAATGGACTTTTTTGGATATTTGGAGTTATACTACTTCTGTAATATGAAAATCGTCTGCTTTAACATAAAAGATAATTTTTTTAAATAATAATTGTAATAAATTATTTTTACTCAGTGAATTTGTATGGGAAAATATAGAAGAAAGTCATGTGGTGGCCACAACATACTAGTTTTTTTTTTTTTTTTTTTAAGGCGTGTAGTTTATAACACGTTATAATTATTTTTTAAAAAACAGAATTATTTTTTAATAGCCGAATTAAATTCCATATAAATGTAGGTGCATTAATGAAACGGGGGGTTATGATAATTAGTTCTGTGTGGGGCGGTAGCCCCCCCCCCTCACACAGAACTAATTATCATATAAAACTCTTCCGAAGCCTAATTTGAGTTGTTTAACACAGGTTTACATATCAGTACTCGTTATCTTACCTATTAATCTGCAACCTGTATTTATAGTATTAAATTACAGGGTAAGAGAAAGTCGTGTGAGTGACACACCAGATTATTTTTAATAATTTTGAATTAGGAAATAAGAAGTGCGCAAGCAATACGAAATAAAAATAAGTAAAAAAATGAATTTAATGTTTTAATTTTTATGTAAAACAAGATCGCGTGCTATCTTAAAAAGTAGATGTAAAATTTAAATTTTAATTTTTTTGGCAACAATTATAAATTAAAAAAAATAATTTAATGAAAGTTTAGAAGTTAGAATTTCTAATTTTATTTTATTTTATTTTTTATTTTATAGAAACATTTTATTTATTCAACTTTTTCTTTTCTTTTTTTTAAACAGTGAATTAAAAGTTTCCTCTATGGAGTTGACGAATATCTTGGAAACATAAGCACTAGCAAAGAAGAAAATTTGTTGAGTAAAAAAATAAAATAACATAAATCTATATAAATAAAGAGAAGTGTCTGTGTGTGTGTCTGTGTGTGTATCTGCGCTCTGGTGCTCACACTACTAATCGCAGAGCCTCCAAATTTGGCATATAGGTACCTGGGACCCTGCAGGTGTGCACCTCATCGAGATTTTTCGAATTTCGAATTTGAATTTTTTAAATGGACCATATTCCCACTTTGGGTTCGAGGCTACATGAATATCAGCTGGATGGGCAAATAATCCGCGTGTTATTCATAAGAAAGTGTAATAAAATAGGAACTTCTGAAAAATTTAAAATGTTAAGTAAATATATAAAAAGAAAATTTTGTTATATTTGTGAAATATATGTGTAATTTTCTGATGCCATAAAGTTTGAAATTAACTGATGGTGCCATTTCGGGAAAAAATATATAATTTAAATTGCTGACACTGCTTCGATCTTCGGTGAAAGAAGATATTTCATATGTTCAGTAATCGGCATTTAGATAGGAAAGGTATTTTCCGTTATTTTTCCTGGTAAGCTTATTTTTTAACATTAAATTTCTTAATTTACTCTTTTTACTTACACAGAACATCGAAAACACGCGCGAACGTCCATCTTAATTTCATGGAGACATGCAATCAGTGAATCTACTGCTTAATGTAAATGCAAAACTAAAAGTAAACAACAGAAATTTTTTGCTGCACTCGAGATTTATACATATGAATTAGTTATATAATTGAATATCAATGTCATTACCTTCTGAAAAACATTGTTGATATAAATAACATGTTCAAAATTTGTTTGTAAAATTAACGTTGTCGTAAGTATAGATTTGTTTTGTTACGAATATGTTATTGCTTTAAAAATAATTTAGCGTTATTTCAGATTTAAGGATTCTGAATAGATAAATTGGGATGAACATATCATTGTTTTTTTGCAATAAGAGATGAAGTGTTATCAAAATTTTAATATACTGTAATTAGTTGCTGCATATAAAGCTTTTATTTGTGCTACTGTTAATGTTTGAAAGTATTACTTGTACAGGCTTTCTGTACAAATTTTTATAGTTTATTACTTTTATTTCATTTTTAGGTGTGTATAATTATTTATTATTACACATATCTATGTTTATCTAAGAAAAGAAATTTCATTTTTTATTTTACAAAATCGTTTATTTCAACTGAATTAATATTGCCTTATGTATGTGATTATTAAAAATGTGCATACAAAAGTATTATCGATTCGGTTATTGTGAAAACAAGTTGAAGACTTTATTTAAAGAAAATATCCACCTGCATCTTATGGGAGAAATTCCAGGCGTGTTCATGTTAAAGCTCTGCTGTAGTGATGATAAAAAACTTTTGTTATCTTCATCTGTTAATTATTTTGTTTAAGAAAGGGAGAGTATGAAAGTATGTAATCCTTTATGATAACCTCTTTATTTTAATTATTCGTATTTATATATGATTCCTTCATTACTCTGAATTGTTTACTTAAGTAAATGCTTGTACTGCCTTTAAAAGTAGTGTTATTTTACCAAACTTTTAAAAAATGATGGTTTAAAAAAGAAATCGCAATGTATCCAGGGAATAATACCATCTCAGTGCACACACAAATTTGTGTGGCGTTCTCGTGCTAATGGTGTGATAAAAATTGAAATTTATTAATCTCCTTAAAATCTTCATACTATATTTTTGATTCCTTACAATCTGATATAAATTATTTCAGTTTATGTCTTACTCTTTAATTTACTATTATCTACTTATATTTTACTGCAACATCTTAAGTTGTTGAGTAAGTAAATAATTAAATAGCAAATGCTTTATTAGTTGTCACAGCAAGCTAGTGCAATTATACGTATTTATTGTCCATGTAATCGCACAATTTTTTAAAAAGTGGATACTAATGTTTTAATTAATATTTAGAATCTATATGTTTATGTAATAGGAATGTAGCTAAAATATTAGGATTGATTTGGCTTTATTTACTTTTGTAAAATTTGAATTATTAACTGGATTTTTATTATTATTTTTTTTTTTAATTAAAGCAAGTTTACTTATTTACATTTTTTTTTTCATTTATTGCAAGTAAATGTCTGCCCTTCCGAAAATGATTTTAATAGCAAAGAACGGCAAAAAATTTAAAATAGCCTCATATACAAATGTATATTAATTTCAGTAAACTTTCTATATTTCTGTAAACACTTATCACATACTTTGTTTTCAGTCTTGGTATAATTATCTGAATATTTTTCTTTTATGATCTAGTTTTTGGAATGTCATTTGCTTCATTTACGTTTCCATGCATCTGCGTATTTGAAATTACAATATGAATTTCAGTAATATGTTATTCTTTTTAAGTTTATCATTTTTAGATTCCAGTGCATTATCTGTTTATAAAAGCCTATAAATTAGAAAATTAATGTGCATGATTAAAGAGAGCTTTTGCCTAATTATAACAAATATCTGTTGGACTGAAGGAAATTTCTATGCAATTTAATGCCAAGTGAGTTGTCCCGTTGTTGCAGCCCTTTTGTTTAATGGAAGGTATGTGCAATGGGATAGCTTTCTTAGCTAAATTTGTTGGTGTTCTGATTAAGGCCAATCTACACTGGAGACCTGGTCGTGAGGTGGAATGCTCTCCATAGAGGTCTTTCTAAGGGGCCCTTGCTCAACTAATCTGATTGGTAAGTATAACAGTATTATCTTCTAATATTTTTGTTTTGTATATACTTTGATTCTAATTTTAAACGAATAATTTGAATAAAAAAATATTTAAAGAAAATGTATTTGAATGTTATGTTTATGTATGTTGAGAATTTTTTCAATGTTATTATTATAACCAGTGTTTTGTAACACTTTTATAACTGATGCTTTGGGTTTGCATGTACACAAAGAATTTATACATGTATAACAGTGAAAGTAATTTTATCCATTTCAAGATTTATGCATAGCATTGTAGCAATACAGTGATTAATTCGATAAATAAGGTGAGTATTTTAAATTATTCAATCCAGTCTTCAGTTAAACTGAAGTAATTGGTACATTACTGTTATGAATAACTATTATTAATTGTATTGACATATTTTTCTTGTACAAAAACTTGTAATTCGCAGATGCTTACTTTTAAAAGTTTACATAGTATATAGTGTGTATGTATATATATATATGTTTTTAAAATAACAATTTGCGAAACAATTATATTACTTACTAACAGGCTTTTCTCGTTTATCTGGTCACCATATATTTTGTTTCTTTTTAATTAAATAATTGAAATGTTTAAATAAATTTATTTTCATTCTGTGGTCAAGTACTGTGAAATGATTTATAGCTGTTAATGAAATGCAAATGAAATTATTTGTATTTTATTATGTTGATTAGCAATATGGTTAATTTAAAATAAATATGCATTCTCATTGAGGAACAGTTTTAGTGTAGCATCCTCTAGGGGAAATTTGGCACCAATGTATGTTTGACATTACTTGCCAAGGTCTTTACTTATGCAGCTTTATAGTCATTTTAATTCATCTTTAAAATGGCATAAAACATGTATCATCAAAAATATCTGATAAAGCCAATGTCATAATAGCTTTAAAATTTTTATTTAGATTTATTTATTTTTAAATTATTAATTTCAGTTAATTGAATACTTCTTAAAAAAAAAAAAAAATCATGATTTTATTGTTTGTAAAATAATATGGGCACAGCTTTGTGTAGGACTGCTTTGTCGACTTTTTTTTTTTTTGCCAGTTCATCGAGGAGTTATCTCAACTGTATAAGTATTACAGACCTTTGCAAAAATCATTTGAGCTACTTCATTGCCAAATTTTTAATTTCAACAAAGAGGTCCTATACTAAAGCTGCTCCCTAATATTAATGCATATTTATTTTAAATTAATTGTTTCGAATCAATGTAATGAAACTCAAATAATTAAATGTCATTTACATTTCATTAACAGCTTTATGTCACAGTACTTGACCATGGTTTTGGTTTGCTGAAAATAAGGAACAACTTTAGTATAGGACACCTCTGGTTCCTCGTCAAGGTCTTAAAAGCAGATAATAGCTAGTCTCACCAATAGTCGTGGCCAATGTTTTTCGCATAATTACTCATGACTTAATGTATTTTTCAGAAACTTTTTACATGAAATTGACTTTGTCATTGTGTCTTCGTATCACTCTAGTAAAGAAGGCACCTTCATTTTAAAGTAAATATAAACCATTCTGTTTATCGCTCCTTGGTTGAGTTGTTTAGAGCATCACGTTAATAATGTGGTGGTCAAGAGTTTGGTCCCCGGAAGGTCCGGCATGTTTAATTTTTGCAGATAATTAGTAGAAAAGGTGTCATTTCATACAAGAAAATTTTTCGCTGTCTACACAGTATCCTAAGACTTTTTTGAGGAGATTTTTAAGAAACTTTTTTTTTTTTTCAGTTATTAAAAATCACAAAATATTTTTGATAGTAAAAAAAAAATCACAAAATAAAAAGTTTTAAGTAAAAAATACATAAATAAATATTTTTTTAGAAACTTCTTATTTTTGAAATTGGATTTTGTCATTACGTCTTCATGTCATGCTAAAAAAACAAAGCGATTCAACTTTAAAGTAAATGCAAGGAATTTTTACATCATTCAGTCGCTCAGTTAGTTAAAGCGCCATGTTGATAATGAGATATGGTGGGGGGGGGGGGGGGGGGGGTTTGAACTTCAAAAGCCGATGTGTTACTTTTTTGTAGATAATTAATAAAAAAGATGTCATTTGTTAAAAACAAAACCTTTCTAATGTCTTTCCTGTTGTACTTATAAAGTTATTTTATGCTTAACACTAGGAGAACACTGGTTGAGCTTTTTCGCTTAGTTATTACGCCAGTTTTTGTATTGATTTACTAATAAAAGATGTCTATCGATACTATTATGACCTCAGCGACAGCACATCGCTGAATTACAAAAATCTGCAGTCAGATTCATACACTGAAAAGAAGAATAGGAGTGCAAATATCCGTATGCAATGATACAAAAATTGAAATTAATTATTAAAATGTTGCTTAAAACTTTAATTGAAAGTTAATTTTTCATCTTGTATCCTTTGCTTTTTCAACACAAGGGGTATAAACAGCAATACGACAAGGTAAAAAATAAAAGCAGAAAAGTAGCAGCAATTTAAAACTGTTATTTACTCTCCACGGGAAATGATACCAAAAATGTTCTTGGAATTGTAAATACAGCCCTTTTACGCTTCTAACAATGTAATAATTTTTTGAAAAATACTGAGTTTCAATATTTTCTTTACTGGTATGTGCGACAAAAATGTTTGCATTCTTGTGGAAGCAAAAAAGAGCTAGGGAAGGAGATTAAATGACGAAAAATATAATGTGATTGCCTTTTTGGTAACTCTATAGTAGGGATGCACTGAATAGTGGTTTTGGCCGAATACTGAATATTTGGCCAACAGAATACTAAATATTTGGCTGAATACAGAATATACAGCAAACCGAATAAGTATTTGGTAAAATAATGAATATTCTGCTGATTTTTTTTTTTTTTTTTTTTTTTTTTTTTAACTTTTATATTCAAGTGTCAATGTTATGATTTTTCTTGTTTTTATATAACATCATTTACATTTAGAAACATTTTCTTTTTAATGAAAAATTATTATGAAATGGTATGTTGTGGCCATTACAAAACCTCTACATTTTCCTATATCAATTCATGCAGCACACATTATTTATTAAAATCATTTTCTGTGATGAATGCAGATAATTTTCATCACTGAGAAGCATCATAACACTAAATGTCGAAAGAAAGTAAATTTTGTGGCCTAAACAAAGATATCTAAGCTATTTATTTATTTTTAATTATTATTGTAAAAAATAAAAAAAGGCTATAACTTTATTTTAAATTGCCACAGATACATGGTTCTACCAAATAGTACACCAATTTCAGAACCTAATTAGAATTTTAATTTATCAGAAGCAAAATTAATATTGCGAAACCAAAATCATTCAAAGAAAAGTTTCAAAAGAAAATTGACGACCTAGTTTTCATACTTCCACAGGCAGTACAGATTAGTATAGGACACCTAAAATGGAAACCATGGCCAAGTACCATGATATATAGCCATTAAGGAAATATAAATGTCATTCATTTATTTGAGGCTTGTTTGAAACAGGGTTAATTTAAAAAAAAACTAAATATGTATTCATATTAAGAAACAGCTTTAGTGTAGAACCCCTAGGAGGAAATTTGAAAATTGGCACCAAAGTAGCTCGGGCAAAATTTGGAAAGGTCTTTTCTTATGCAATTGTTATACATATTTTAATTCATTGTTCAACTGGCAAAAAAAATAATAAAAGTCGCCAAGGGGTACTATACTAAAACTGTGCCTACTTTACCTTACAGATGATAAATTCGAGGAATAAAAACCCATAAAACCATTTGACTAATTAAAATTAACACATTAAAAATAAATAAATTTAAATAAAATGTTAAAGTTATTATGACGTCAGTTTTATCAGGTATAATTTTTAAATTTAACATTCATGTGTAAAGTGTTTTCTTTTTAGTGTTAAGTTGTAAGGTTTTTATATTATTGGCATCAGTTTGAAAAAAAATATAGAACAAAAATACAAAAAATTTTACAGAAATGTTGAAAATTTAAAATTACATTGCAAATCTAACCATATTCCTTTTATCTAGAAAAAAAATTAAAGCTGTACGTGCCATAGTTTTTTTTTTTTTCTCTCTCTCTCTATGTTGCATGCAGGCAAAGAGAAAGATAACTACTCTCTTCTATTAGTACAGAAGCAGGATTTTGCCTGCCTCCCCCCCCCCCTTCCAGAAAAAGCCTATACGATTAATTTAAATTCATACTTTAAAAATAAATAAATAAAAAATTAGGCTATTATTATAATTTAAACATTGAAATAAATATATTTCTATTGGCGACTATTTTTGGTGCAACTTTAATATAAAACTACCTTAGTGATTTATTTATTTTTTGCTATTTTAGCAATAAATTAAAATGGTTATTGTAATTGCATAAACAAAGACCTTGGGATCAATCATCGCCAAAATAGGAAAACAAACAGTAATAAAAATTGCCAAGGGGGGTCCTATGTGAAAGCTGCGTCAACGTTACTTTTGTGGACCACAAAATCAAGAGGAAAAAAAAATATTTTTTTTATTCATTGAAATTAATTAAAAAAAAAAATTAAGCTATTATAGCATCAATTTTATCACAATTTTTTTATGATACAGGTTTACATAAAAATTAAATAGTTTTTTTCCCCATTTAAATTTACTTTTAAATGGGGAAAAAAACTTTATTTTATCGGCAACATTGTTTTTTCTTTTTAAAAATTTCAATGTTAAAATTGGGTTTTTGTTTTTATTTCATACCTTTTGAATTATCCTGTTAAACTAAAAATTTCGGTGTTAGAAATTTTGATCCGATTTATAAGTATACCAACTTTTGTAACGATCAGTGGAATGGGGCACTTTGCATAATGAATTAAAACCTGACATAACATGATATTTATTTTATCAAAATAAAATTGCTGCCCAGAAATTGTTTTTGGAAACGGTCGTACCTGACACGACTCAGGAGGCTTCTTGCTTAACATTGTATTTGACGTTTGGCATTTAAAGTTAAAATGGGGATATTATTTAATGTCTTTTGAACAAATTACTGGATTGAACTAAAAAATACGGCGTAAGATAGATTTTGTCCTGTATAATAAGTGTACCAATTTTTGATAGAATCTAATAATCCAGACAGATGTAATGACAAAACTTCCAGCTTTATATATTTAGATTAAAACGAAAAATATTTGCATGTTCATGAGTAAGGTGTAATACTAATCCGTAATTTCTAATGAATATCACCAGTCTAGTTGCAATAAACTGAGCAGTGTTTAAGATATTTTCCACTTATTGAACATTCACTTTACTGTGATGATTATGCCATGTGTATCTTATTATATTTTCCCTTTTGGACTTGATATTTGGTATGTGGTGTTTACATTGGATGCAGTGTTTTTTCACTAAATTATAGTACAATAGATAGGAAACAACTTATTGCTTTAATAATAAATACATATTGCAATATGGCAAAAAAAAAAAAAAAGTCAATTATTCTAAGTTAATTAAAAAATGTATATGAAAAGTGTCACGTCTCTGTCTTGCAAATTTTTACCTAAGAAACAGTTGTGGCAATTTTATTATAGGCTAATCAAAGTAAAATCATATTCTTTGATTTTTCTTAAACAGTGAATTTGTACAGTTGTGTCACTTTTCTTGTCAGAATGCGATATACTTATTTAACCCCTTGAACTGAAATGATGAGTCCAGCTCGCCATGAACTTTCTTGAGCAAACTGATCATGAAGAGCTGCATTCGTGATGTGTGAAACAAATATTATTTTTAATAACATATTATTTGAGCAACAAAACCATGTTTCTATATCAATCTCTTAAAACTAAGAAAATTAAATTGTCTGCATGAGCAGTGCTGATTGAAAAATAAATTGCAGTTCAATCAAGGCGTTAATAATAGATATCTATATTAGCATATTTCCTTAACTCATTTTTAAGGCCTACAGTGATCATCTAGTTTCATTCTGGAATATCCTTCTCTTTTTTTTTTTTTTTTTTTCTTATTTTCCTTATAAGATGTAAGTGGACATTTTCTTGAAACGAAGTTTTAAAATTGATCCGAATCTATAATGCCTACGTATATGACTTCATATTTAATAATCACATACATGAGGCAATATTTATTCAGTTAAAATAAATATTTTGTTTCTGTAAAACTGAAAATGAAGTTTTTCAGATAAATATTTGTATGAAAATGCTAAATAATTATATTACTTGGGTAATAATGTGTTTCTAATTAATGACTGTTCAAAGTCATCAAAAAATTAATAAATCAAATTGTGCTGCCTAGTACTTAAAAAAAAAAAAAAAAAAAAAAAAAAAAAATCAAAGCATTAATGAAAAAGAGTAAATCTAAATTTGAATAACATAGAAAGAAAATTGTAATTAATAAAATTTCGCAAATTGGGAAAAAAAAAATTCTAATAAAAAATTCTTAATAAAAATTAAAGATTATTTTTTGCAAAATAAATGCATTATAAGAATCAAACAGTCGAAAAATACAAACTTCTTCATGTTAAAACTTACCTAAAAACATTAAAATTTAATATTTATATGGGTTCTTTACTTTTTATTGAGTTGATTTTAAAACTACAGCAATAGTCAATTTAAAAATCACAACACGTATCTATTCCTTGAAAATTCCTAGGCCTTTAACAAGTAAACTGAAAGTGGTGAAATTTTTGTCTGTGTTTATATATTTTCCTTAGTGTAAACAAAAGCTATCACATCAGACTGTAAGTTTAGCTCTGTAGGTTAAAATACTTTATTTTAAATTAAAAATGTGTCTACTTGATCAGAATCAGAATTATCTTATTACAAAAATGTAGCATTTATTAAGAATCTCACATCGGTTGCAAATCAAATTCCATATTCCAGCATCTTTTACTGAAAAGGATTATTGTTCCCCGTTCATAAATATTAATCTTTCTTATGTCACCCATATTATAGAAGACGCTTACTTTTTATAAAAATTTAAAAATATAGTCCACATTTGATGAATCGATATGAAACAAGTAGTAACTCATTTTATCACGGATAAACATATGAAAGCTAAGTTATAAAGCATATTATATATAATATGAAATTTTCGGTTTCATATGTAAACAACCAATCTTTCAATGCCGGCTTCGGTTTATTATTTTTAAGGGAAAAGAATAAAAAGCCATTCCTTTAAGATAGCTGCAATTCTTATGCCCACATGTAGCACAATTACATAAAATATTAAATTAGGATATCAGAATACGATAAACCATCAAAAATAAATATTATTTGAACGCATGATGTCGTCTCAATGGCGGAGCTGTGGGTGAATTCGTTGTTTGTTTTCCCCACCTCACGTGACCATGACGTCACAAGAATATGGTCCATTAATGTTTTTTCGAATTTAAATATTGGCTTCAATGTTTCATTTTTCAGAAATTTGTTTCGTTTCAAAAGTCTGCGTATCTTAGCAACGGCTATTAAACTATTTATTTATTTGAATTCATTTGAGGAAGAAATCTTTTTTATTATATTTATTGAAATCAAATAGTTATACACATACAGTAGAAAAAATTAAACATATTAAATTTTTAGATTTTGGCATATAGGTACCTGGGTCCCTGCAAGTGTGCACCTAATCGAGATTTTTTCGAATTTCGAATTTGAATTTATTAAATTAATGTTTTTCCGATTTTAAATATTGGCTTCTTTGTTTCAATTTTCATAAATTTAATATTTTGCTTCAATCGTCTGCGTATCTTAGCAACGGCTATTACGCAACTTATTTTTATTTAATACATTCATTTAAAGGCGATTTTTTTTTTTTATTGGAAACAAAATTGTAATGCAGTAGAAAAAATTAAGTATAATTAATAGTTTTAATTTTAAAAACGTTTTTATAACAGTTACGTTTAAGTTTTTATAGTAGACCAACTTCTTATTTTTCATTTTTTAATTAATTCTTTTAAAAGAAAAAACTTTTTTTTTTTTTTTTTTTTTTTTTTTTTTTAATTCTTATTTACAGTATTTATCGGGAAAAATGGAAGTACATACATAGCAAAAAGGATTAAATTGATTAAAATTTATTTGTTTATATATATATATATATATATTTTAATCTACTTTTTATTTTTATTTATTTTATTACATTGGTCGAAATCAAATCGTAATATAGTGTAAATAGCATGGGCTATAAAATACATGGTTCAAAACTAAAATATTTAATAGATGCTGAGATACAGTCATCTTTAAAATCGTAGTTCTTAAATAGTAGCAGATCTTTCCTGTCGTCGATAAATATCCAGATTAAAGTGCCTGGGAAAGATCTTTCTGCAGGCATGGGAAACCTAGACCTGATGTAGTGCGGGAGGGAAAAGAGCTGCCGTAGACAGCGAGTACCCGAAGCGAGGTTTGAAGCAATTTTAGTTACTTTTTTTTTAGTTTTTGTGTATAATGTGGTGTAAAAAAATAAATATTGATAATTCTTTCTAAAATTCATTTAAATATAGTGACCAGCGAAGCGGGCGTAGCCTGCTAGTAAATAAATAAATAAATAAAATATAGAAGATACTGACTGTAAGTCTCTAATGTAATAAGAAATACCCATTTTAATACAAAAGTATTATAACTAATGAAATTAATGGTCAAATCTAGAGATGTGCATAGAGCTATTATAAATATAAAAATTATAATTTTATCAGTATTCAGAAAAGACAAAATAAATAAATAAATAAAAAGCATTTTCTCGATTTTCTTTTAAAAAAAGAAACATAGTTTTGTTATTTTGTTAATAATTTTAGAATTAATTTAATTTTTACACAAGAGTTTTCATACATAAAGGGAAATTAAATATCGGCATAAACTCCAAATCAACTAATTTTAAATACAGTATACAGGATTAATTCAAACATCTGTTCATTTTGGACGTAACATTTACTTTATCAGATTCAATCAAAGCTAGTGTACCTGCTCATTTCCAAAAGTTTATGTTCAAAGAAACGTTATGTACACAAAGTTACTAGCTTGGTAGGTACGTACATGTCCTCTATAAATATTTGTGTGAAGGCTAAAACTATATCTCGCGCTTTATATATCAGTTTACATTGATTCTATAACGTTCGGAAAGTTTAGCTCGTAATGTATGCATTTGAAAATATTTGACGAACCATATTCTCCTAGAATTTGATTTTATGAAGTCAGTCATTAAATTCACAAAATGTAAAAACATTACGTACTTGAAAATTTTGTAAGTTTTAGCACTAAAAGAATTTGATTGATTTTACCAGCAAATATATATATGTATATATATATATATTATTTTTATATTATGTTATATATATTTTAATCAGAGTGTACAGTTTTAATATAAAGCTTATAAGTAATTCAAATAAATAATATAATAAAATACCAAAAATGTAGAAAAATCAAACTGAAAATGAAATAAAGTCAAACCAAATATAAAATAAAACAAATTGCTATTAGATAACAACATGTTTGCATTCTAACTTTCTCAAGGGGCTGGTAGAATACTAAATATGCAGAGTAAATGTTTTCTGTCTCAAAGATAGCAAAAGCTAAATAATTTATTGTATATAAATTATTAGAACACTTTAATAAATGAAAAACACTTTAATAAATTTTCCATGTATCACAAATAAAATTCAAGTTAGATACATATTTTAAGAAGGAGGAATTACATCTTTAACAATTCACAGTAGCAAGAACTCCAATTTTATCTTATACTACGCGTAAAAAAACTCACAACAGGTTCTAACCTTAATTTTACTGATAAAATAAAATTTGCTAAACAAATGAGTAAATATGATTAATAAAATATCTTTCATGAATACATATTTAAAAATGCATGAAACGTTTATGATTTACTGCATACATGTATTAAAGGTTTTATTTGTACAGACTGAAAATAACGACTTTTTTTTTTTTTTTTTTTTTTTAAACACATAATAAAAAAGTTAATAATAAATTTAATTTAAAAATAAAATAAAAACTAGTAGACATTGAAGTAATTTCTGAAAAAAAAAAAAAGAAAAAACTATAGGATTATTTTTATAATTATTTATATTTACGGTATGTTTTTAATATTACGTAGTTTCGCACGATATAATTTTTACATGTTTCATTACTTTTAACTGATACAGAACATCTTTTTTACCATTTCTGCGTACACATTTCATTTAGAATATGCAAGAATTACAAAATGAAAAAAAAATAAAATAAAATAAAATCCTAATATGCGTAACCAGGGACCGATTTACTCGCTTGGAGGCCCAGGGCACCCATGTTCAGTGGGCCCCTTTTCCCCGTACTTTAATATTACAATAAACAAAACAAACTGCATATTTTTGATTCAAGTGTTTAAAAATTCTCTTCTCTTCACTTCACTTTCGATTCCATTGTTAAGAATAAGGCTTAACTAGATCCGATGCTTGTCTATCGGATCAATGTACATCGCGCCTTGTGTATCTGCTCTGCAGTGCATGCCTCAGATTTAGTTAGCTTCAGTAAAAGTTTGGAATGCAGTATTGGTAGTTTATAGTTGTATTTGCGTTTAGCAAAAATATTGCAATTTTTTCGATGAGCTGATAGTTTCCTTGAAATATCATACCGCCTATTTAAAAAACAGTTCAGTAATACCTCCATCCACTGACGAAAAAACAAAATACAATGATCGTTATAACAAATTTGGAAATTTTTCATTTTAACTATATATATATTTTAATGGAGGCCCATTCAGTATGAGGGCCCAGGGCACATGACCCGAATGCTTTGCCTTAAATCAGGCACTGTGCGTAACGCGCGCACGCACACACACACACACACACATCATTATATCACACCCGTCATATCTTAATTAAATTTCAAAGTTTTAAAAAATGAAATTCGTATTAAAAATGGTAATTTTTAGAATAACTCAATCCGTTTCTATCGAAAACTATCGAAAAGCAATCAAGGGTGTATCATTATAAAATTCATTGAAGATTTGACAAATATAGATGATTGTACAACTTCTATAAGATTAACTATAAAAGAAAAAATATAATGTGGGTAGATTGATTGGTAAATTATTTATTTATTTAACTTTTAATATTTTTTATTTGAATGCTGGAAACTACTGCAATTTTTTTTAACATTCAAAGTATATTTTTTAAATTATTTATCAAAGAATCCACTAATTGATACCAAAATATATTTATAATTATAGCAACAGGTGGGGCAAACATGATCATTGGTAATTATGACCAATGCCATTTTCAAGAAAACTAATATAAATGTAAATGGTATTAAAAAAAAAAAAAAAAAGACTAGAAACAAGGTTTTTAATGTATTTTTACATTCTTACTGTCTTAACTCTTCCCTTACGGTAAAGAAAGTATTGTTTTAGGGTCAAATTTTCGAAAGCGAGTTTTTGTTATATTTACATGTTCTGAAGTACGCTGAATACGAAAATCATGTTTTTAGCGAACGATCTCTGTGTGTGTGTAATCAGCATATCTCACGAAAAATAGTAGCAGAAATTACAAACTCGGTATTCTAAATGTGTATCATATAGGGATGAAACACTAAGCTTTTTGTTGAGATGAAACAAATGGTTCGTGTACAGGGACACTCAAAATTATTCAAATACATTACATCTATGGGGGGAAATTGCAGGTAAGTAGAGTTTAACATCTATAAACTGCACTAAACCAAATAAAACAAATATATATTTTTTGTAAAAGAGATAGTCAATTAAGAAAAAAATAATTGTGTTTATAGGAGTCTCACCATCCCCATGAGGGGGGAGGGAGTCCCCCTCGATCGGAATAAATTTTCATGATGGGTATCTTTCAAAAGAGCTCGCCAATACCTTTAAAACGAATGGTTGAACCATCGATCTGGGATAATTTAAAATAAAGTTTTTTTTTTTTTTTTTTAAACAAATAAATAAATAAATAAATAATGTAATATTGAGAATAAATTTGACTTTTTTTTTTTTTTTTTTTTGAGTGTTATACTACTTCTCTAATATGGAAATCGTCTGCATTATCACGGAAGATAATTTTTTTACGTAATAATTTTAATAAATTATGTTTACTGAGTGAAATTGTTTAGGAAAGTATAGAAGAAATTCATGTGGTGGCCACAACACACTAGTTAGTGTTATTGGAAGTGCTTTAGTAATAATATTTTACCATTTCAAGGAAAGCTGTTCGGGAATTGAAATAAATTCATCATAGAGATATGATAAATAGTGTATGTTTTAATCTAAATATTCGTCGCTTTTTTTTTTTTTTTTTTTTTTGTATATTTGCACGTTTTGAGGCTTCGTGATTACCGTAGTCAAGTTTTTTAACGTTTGATTTTTGTCTGTGTCTCTTAGAGTAACTTAAAAACGAATAATTTTAGGAGATCCAAATGTTGCATTTTGAAGTTAATATAAGTTTGTTGCTCGAAAGGTTTGATCAAGATTGATAAGTTTCAAGGAATGTTGCGTGTGAAAATTGTCTGCATATTTTTAAGTATACTTTTAATTTTAATAACAGAATTAAATTTTATATACATGTAGGTGCATTAATGAAACGGGGCCCCTCTCATACAGAACTAATTATCATATAAAACTCTTCCGAAGCCTGATTTGAATTGTTCAACATAGGTTTACATAACAGTTACTCGTTATCTTACCTCTTAATCTCCAACCTGCAGTATTAAATTATAGTATTAAATTTTCTCCTTATAGTATTAAATTTCAGGGTAAGAGAAAGTCGTGTGAGTGACACACCAGATTATTCGTGATTGATATATTTTATAATTAATCGGAAGCACAATAAAGCAGTAACAAATGTTAACTTAACAGCCTATCGAAATTTTTGAAAAAGAAATTGGACAATTCAGTGTTCAAAAATATTTGGTCCAAAAGGAAAATATAAAATCGGAAAATTCATATTTAAAAATATGCTTGTAGTGCATTTATATATCTGTGATATGTTTGTTTTTTTGTTAACATAGTTGAATATTTTAAAATGGATGATCGTTTTTAAAAAATGGGGTAATTATGACCACACCGTAATAAAATAGTAGCAGCAGAAATATTGAAGATATTTTTCAATTATTCTGCTTAAGGTCAAATTATCTGCATTTTTTTTTTTTTTTTTTTTTTTTTTTTTTACTTTATTAATAACTTTCAGGAAGCAGTCAATATAAAGAAGGGGGAAAATGTCAAAAAGAGGTTACAAAATTTTAGAATCTTAAAATCCCTAACCAAGTATGAGTCAATATCAAAGTGTGTTTCCAAAAACCAAATACAGGGGTTTTGATTTTCGGAAATACATAGAGTTAAGTCACATATGATTGAGGAGGAGGGGGGGGGGGCAGCAGGACATATATGTATATATTTTTAGAAAAAACATCTGTTTTTTTTACATTTCTGGACCTTTTATTTTATTTTATTGCCGAAACGTCAGTGGAGGCCCTCTGTTGAGACTCAAAACGGTTTTGGGCTGTGTCTGTCTGTCTGTCAGTCTGTCTGTCGCACGATAGCGGCCGCAAAAATAGCGCTATTGACTTGAAATTTGGTACACATGTTTATGAGCCCTACGAAATCAGCTGTATAGTTTTTGGTATGTATTCGATTTGTAGTTCATATACAGGGACACGCCAAAGTTTTTCTTATCATTACGGCCTATGGGAGAAATTTGTATGTATCGCGATAGCGGCCACAAAAATCACGCTATTGACTTGAAATTTGGTACACGTGTTCATGTGCCCCACGAAATCAGCTGTATAGTTTCGGGTGTGTATTCCATTTGTAGTTCGTGTACAGGGACACGCCAAAGATTTTCTTACCATTACGGCCTATGGGAGGAATTTGCATGTACAGCGATAGCGGCCACAAAAATCACGCTATTGACTTGCAATTTGGTACACATTTTCATGAGTCCAACGGAATCAGCTTTGTAGTTTTAGGTGTGTATTCCATTTGTAGTTCGTGTACAGGGACACGCCAAAGATTTTCTATCATTACTGCCTATGGGAAGAATCTGTATGTACGGCGATAGCCACCGCAAAAATCAAGCTATTGACTTCCAATTTTTGCCGAAACAGGAATGGAGGCCCTCTGTTGAGACTCAAAAGGATTTTGGGGTTCCGTCTGTCTGTCTGTCTGTCTGTCTGTCGTGCGATAGCGGCCGCAAAAATCACGCTATTGACTTGAAATTTTGTACACATGTTCATGATCCCCACGAAATTAGCTGTATAGTTTTGGGGGTGCATTCCATTTGTAGTTCGTATACAGGGACACGCCAAAGTTTTTTTTACCTTTACGGCCTATGGGAAGAATTTGTATGTACCTCAATAGCGGCCGCAAAAATCCTTCGATTGACTTGCAAATTGGCGCACACGTTCCAGCTTTGCATATAAGCAGCTGAATAATTTTTATTGCCATATTTTTTATAAACTGTGTATAGGGACACGCGAAAATTCTTAACATTACGTCATATGGGGTGAATTTCGTTTAAACGCATTTTAATAACATTACTTTGCAATGAAAAAAAAAATGAAATTAGGGTACATGAGTAAGATGCTTAAACTTATGTTGTTTGAATAAAATATGTGCTCTAAGCTTTCAAATTAATGTACAGGATCTTATAAAAATGTTCTGACAATGTCACGTAGTCATCCAAACGATGTTACATTTGGAACAATTATTAATTTTAAACGCAAAATGAGCTGAATAGTTTTTACTGGTGTATACAATGTTTATGGTTCGTTTACAAAGACACACGAATTAATTTCGCAACATTAGAGCCTATGGACAAATTTTTAATTTAAGCGCGCACTTTAATGCGTTTATGCTGAATTGAACTTAATAAAGTTAACATACATTATAAAGATGCTTAAAATCATGTTTACACTTAAAAAAGTTTATGTATAGACTAAATATTTATAGAACCACACAAAATAATTCCGAGTATGTACTGTAATCATCCAAATGATATCAAATTAGTTTGAAAAATTAATGAGTTATTCTTATTATTGGCGTTTATAATGACTGTGGCTACTTTTCCGGGAAATATAAAAGAATTTCGTACTATTACGGTCTATAGTCGGTATTTCTTAAAAGTGTATTTTAACATGGTTACATCCCCATCAAATATAATGAAATTTTATTAGAATTTTAAAAGCATGTTTTCCTGTTGAAAATTGTGGGCATAGAATTGCTAATTAGTTTAAAGGTTACGCAAAATATTTCCGATATGCTATGTAATTTTTTTTGTATGAAATTTGATAGTTATGAAATTTGGTATTTATGAATTTCAGGGAAATAATACAAGACCGTCGTTTATTAAGGATACATATTGATTCGTAAGTTGTCCGAGAATGAAAGGCGAAACTTGCAAAAATTCAGTGTTTTATTCACAGAAAGTTCCAGAAAAATACAGGTCTATAAACAATGTATCAGCTTAAATTCAACCAGTAAACATAGCTTAAACAACAGCCATTAACATCAAAACAACATTAAAAATTGTTTATCAATAACACATAAAGCAAGTCTCATTCAAAGAGGCTGAAAGCAAAGCAAGCATTTGACGATACTTACACAGATCTGAGATTGGCCGCCTTGGCTAAAAAAATGCTCCTTTTATACTATTCTATCGAACACAGACTGTTCTGGAAAATTCTTGTATCTCATCAGCTAATGAGATTAGAGCTTCCATATTTGGTATATCCCTAATAAGAATTTTCTCTCCAAGGTCGCCAAAAAAATCGCCAAGGAGGGAAACAGTCGCCAAATTTGGCGCCAAATCCATTTCTTCCCTTATTTGAGCTTTTTAATGCGTTTTTAAAGGAAAATTAGGCTATTTTAACGCTAAAACGAGTAGAAATGCACAAAATTAACATTTTATCGAAATTCTAAGCCTCTTTGAAAGAATTATACAAAAATAAATGCAGTTATTTACAATTCCGTAACACTTTATATGATATACAAATAGGTATAGAAAGATAGATACAGCAGGGGGTTGAGGGGAGCGGCAACCGCCCTCAGGAATGTATCTGATTATGGTAATAAGTCAATCGAATCAATATATACTATTATATAATAAGGAATAAATAAAAGTGACCTATTGAATAATGTCTGATGCAAATAGGACGTTGAGGCTCCTGATCTGCAGATCCACTAGTTTATTTATTTTTACATCTAATAAAATAATCATAACACCTCTAGTGCAAGATGCCATTATGTTTTAATTATTTTTTAAATAGAAATCACACAGCTTGTGTCATTAATCTTTTTTTATAAGAATTTTTTCCAAACAACAAATATTAGACTTATCTGCAGTGAGAAATAGTTTAACATCAAATCAAAACAGTAGTGGTCTCAATGCACCTAACGAAATCTATATTAATCAGTATAAAAAGAAATCCAAAAGATTTCTGATTTTTTCTTGCTGGTCACAATTACTCCAACTTTTTGTAATTCTATGCTTTTTATGGGGGTAATGATAACCATCCACATTGGTTTCAAATAAAGAAACCTAAGGAATTAAAAATTTAATAGGGTGTTCTTACAAAGTTAATGTTACCTGAAATTATTTAAATAAAATTATTTTCTGTAAATGCTAGACCATAAAGAAAGGAGGGGGGAGGAGAAATTTCAAATAATCTCTTTATAGTTTGTGCTGAGTTCATATAGTCAACACACACCAACAAATCGCCCTCTTGAGATAATTTGAACTAGAGATCTCCTTGTAAATGTGTTTTTTGCCTGCCCCGGTCTGTGCGGGAGAAAAAGGAGGGGGGGGGGGGGTCGATAAAAAGCAATGTCACAAAATCCCCTTAAACAGTGTGGTGAACATACATAACCAATCTACCCATCAAAAATCAACTTCATGCGATAACTTACAGCAGAATTAAGTTTGGAAGCGTACTTTTCGCCATCCCCAATAAGGGGAACAAAGAGAATTTTTGCAAAATCTCCGTCAGGGTATTGCAAGCACACAACCAACCTATGTTACAACATTCGTCACTACAGCTTCCACAGATTCCCCAGGATATATTTGAAGCAGAGTATTTAGAATGGACAGTAGAATGTAAGTAGAATGAACTGCAAAGTATTCTTGATTAAACGTAAGAATTTAATGAGCTCTTAAAAATGAAATTTAACATTCTGCCAATTTCTCATTCCTAAGTGATTATGAGAGCTTAAACGGTTTAAATAGATAAATAAATAAATAAGATTTCACATTATTTCATACGATAACAAGGGAAAAAAAAAAAGAAAAGAAAAGAAAAACAAAGAAAGAATTAAAGAAAAAAGAGAGAAAGAATTTAATAATTGAAAGAAAAAAATGTTTTGAAACAATGTATATTTATTTAATCATTCTTCACCTCTCTTATAACCATCAATTTTAATTCCGCATTGAAGTTTGTGTATGTGTTAGCCGAATGGTTAGCGCTCTGGCATTCAGTTGGCGGGTGCTTAATTTAAACTCCGAATAAGGCAGATATCTTCTGAATAGTTTTAAATTAATTTTAAGCAGAGCGAAGTAGATATGATAAATAATAATTTCAGTCTAATATTATTCAAAAAGTTTGTGAACAATCCCAAATAATTTCACTCAAAAGTTTTTTTTTTTTTTTTACTTTTTTTCCTTACATTTTTCTTATATATTTTCTTTTATATGTTTTTCTTTTACATTATATTTTAAATAAAAAATATTTTGAAAAAAAAAAATGTAAAAGAAAAAGAAAAATGCTCCGAAAGTTCCAAAAAAGCTCCATATTACAAGAATAATTCCTCCCCCCCCCCTCTCTTTTCTTTTAACCCATTTTTACATTTATATATATAAAATATATATGCTTCTGATTAATAATAATTGACAAAAGCAATAAAATAATGAAACAAAAAAATTATGTTGCAAATATAGAATATTAAATATACATATATATATCCCAACAATTATCCTTAAGGCCCTTAAGGCCACACAAAAACAATGCATATATATATGTATATACATATATATATATATATATATATATATATATATATATATATATATATATATATATATATATATATATATATGATATGTATAGAGATAAAAATGCAGATAATACGATATCGTACTTAAATCTGAAAGATAGAAATTAGACTTTAAAAACAACAAAAAATAATTCTTCTATTTATTTTAAGTTGGTTGGCTGGTTTGGTTATACGTCGCACTAGTGCTGCGCAATGGACAATTGGCGACGGTCTGGAACTCACCTTTATAGGTGGTCCAAAGAGATGCCATCACAATTTTGATCTTCCATAGTTTTGTTTTAGGAATTTTTATTCAAATCCACTGTCCACGTAAATTGTTAGTAATTTTGTTCTTGTTTTATATTACCTTGTTTTAATTTCCAATCACCACTTACGCTGTAGATTTTCTAATGAATACACTGTTTATACGATTTCTTGGAATATTCTAATTACATTTAAATTTCTTGTTGCTAGGAAATTTTGCAAAGAAGTATTCTTATCAACGTCTTCCTCAACTAGCGCTTCACGCCACATCGATTTCTGACTTAAGAATGTGTTTATAGCATTTTCTTAATTATCTAAAGGCTTGTTCAATTTACTGGTGTATCTTTCTTCTCATTGGAACGCATTTCCTATCTAGACTCACAGAGACAAACGATTCGGTTATTTCACATGGCATTTGTACCTTAATTGGCTTTATTTTATCTTCTTGTCAAAATAATTCAAATCTTTAGTATTATCTCCTCTTAAAGTTCTATGAGTCTCTATGAATATTTGCTTTATTATTATCACTATTTATTATTATTATATATTTATTATTATTATTATATACTATTACTTATTAATAATTAGTTAGTTTTGTTGCTGATATCAAAACTAAATATCCTTCGGGTGTGTACTTAGGTATTACTTTCTCTGCTTTTTTGAAGACTTTTTTTTTTTTACCTTAGTTGCTCTTTCGGGTCTTGAAACTAATTTCTCTAGCAATGTAGCAGTATACTTTAAATCTCTTTGTCTCAATTTAATATTGGAAGCATGGGTTAACTTGTTTAGTGTAATTTCTGTAACAAGTGATTTTGCTTTTCTTATTTTAGACTTAATTCACTCGTTTCAAAATCTTCTTTTTGACGTCCAGATTTCTGTACAGTCGATAATCCACTTGTGCTGCGTAAATCAAAGTTTTCTAAAGATATACTGGTATACAATTATTGTGTTTGTTTAAAATGTTTTTTTTTTTTTTTTTTTTTTTTTCTTCGTTACTGCGATGGCACGTTTTCCATCTTTGATTAAATCCAATCATGAATGAATGTACAAATCGGATCAATTTTTGAACGTCAGTAGAGAACAGTTTTGTAAGTTGAATTTGTCTTTGAGATAATTTGCAAGCATACTTTTAAACTTACATCTTGCCGTTCCGTTCAAGTATTATTAGATTCATTTTTTAACTTTTCGTGGAGTTCCGTTCTCGATACAGCCAGCAATTTACCTGTAAAAAGATAAATTTCTTCTTAAAATTTAAATGACTACAGATAAAATTTACCTATAAAAAACTACAGGAAACAAAGAATAAAATGGAGCTGGAATCAACGTCTACAAAGTTGTACAAAAGCTTTAGCATCCTAAGGATATCAAAAGTTTGACTAAATTTAAAATAATTTTAATACACATTTGAGCAAATGTTATAATAAATATGGAAAAAAAATTACTAATTTATGAAAATATAAACTACACATCTTGATGCAAAATATCCATGAACAAAGAAATATATTGGAAGCACGTATCTTCAAAGCACAACCTTAAATGAAGCGCATGGATATGATTGACGACGGCGTTCATGAAAATCTGATGAGAACACATTTTCGTCGAAAGATTAGCAAAGGAAGGCGTTCGTTTATTGTTTTGGAAATGATTTGTATTTTGTCAAAAGGTCAAAAATTATTATTCTGATAGTTGATTTTTAGGGTTTTGTTCCGCTAGATTTGCAATCCGTCACACTGTGTACCGTAGGTAATGGAATTATTGTACTGCGTCCAAAAATTTTATATAGACTTCTTACCTGATTTACGTGGAGAACGAGAGGCTGAACTGTTCTGCGTTCAAAGCTAGTAGACGTGAGGTGCCGGTTTCGATCCCAGGTCGTGCTCATCGGCCTAACCATTTGGAGTTTTCAGTGGTTTTTTTCAGAAACTTGAGTAAATACGGGCTAGGACTTCTTAGAAGACCCCCACGGAGGGCACGTCCTTCTTGGCGTTCCTTGTTGTTTTACAGGATTTTGTTCTTTTTCGGGAGGCATTGTAGTTTTATGGTCAACAATTAAATACGTCAAATGTTGGTTTAAGTCGGTATCTTAAAAATGACGCTAAAGATTTTCTTGATAACTGTTACATAAACCCATTTTAGATTTCCTTTCTCATGTATTATATGGTTATTGCATAAAAATTAACAGTCATTCTCATTTGGTAAGTCAGTTTTAGTTCTCATAGATAGATTTTTCAAAAAATGGCTCTAACTCTTTTTTTCTTTAACTTTTAACTCACTATGTAAACGCTGTTTTATCTGTCTTTATACGAGTTGCAGCTTACACTTACCAGTAAAGTTTTATTTGCCTACTTTTTAGGTCAATTTTATGTCTTCTGATCACATTATCTCTAGAAAGTGCATATAATACATGTAATAGTGGGAAATGGAAGTCGTGTGGACGTGGTGGTTTTACATCAGATTTCTTTTTTCTTTTTGCGTTTAATTTATATTGTTTTAATGTCTGATTAGAAATTTATAAATTTTTAGAAATCTATAAATTTAGTCAAAGTAGAAACATATAAATATTTTACAGAACATATATATATATATATATATATATATATATGCATATACTAGTAACACCATAGGTCGAAACTCGACAAGATTTTCAAGTAAGCTATGATGTTGATAAATCACCCAGATCCATTTCAGAATAGTCGTGATGAAGTGGTTAAAAAAATGCTGAAGGAAACACTCTTTGGTAGATTCCCAGAGACCACCCCGACCCCTCTCAAGGGTTGTGATTGCTTTTGTTGAAGCTGTCAGGGAAAAGAGCGATAAAGTCTAGCTATGGCAGTCTGCACTCCTCATTGAAACTCATTGAAACCTTTGGACAGCCCCTGCCCGCCTGTCCAGCATGTTCCCTCTTTCGTTCAAGGTTCAAGATAAACTGCTATCGGAGAATTATAGAGGGTGAAAGTGAAGAAGATAATATTTTTACAATCCTTATATAAGATTTATTGAAAGATAGAAAAAGAGCAGAATTTCTAACGCATTTAAAATTGTAAATTTTGTTTTCTCCATAATTATCTTTTACAAGTTTATAAAAATTATATAAATAAACTAATTAATTAAATAATTCATAAATAAATTCATAAATATTAGAATCGCCCGGTGGTTGAATCTTTATTACTTTTTTAAAGTAAGCATTGAAATAAAAAATATAAAAATTCAAAATTTAAGTATAAAAAATGTTCTAAGAAATTACACTATCCATCAAAATAAATAAAAAATGAAATGAATGAATAAACAAATAAAATTAAAATTAATAAATATAAGTAAATATCATCATCTTTTTACTTTCCAAACACTATAGTGAGGAAAGTATTGTAATCATGTCAAAAATCAGAAATTTTAAAATTGTAAATTTTGTTTTCTCCATAATTATCTTTTACAAGTTTATAAAAATTAAACAAATAAACTAATTAATTAAATAATTCATAAATAAATTCATAAATATTAGAATCGCCCGGTGGTTGAATCTTATTACTTTTTTAAAGTACGCATTGAAATAAAAAATATAAAAATTCAAAATTTAAGTATAAAAAATGTTCTAAGAAATTACACTATCCATCAAAATAAATAAAAAATGAAATGAATGAATAAACAAATAAAATTAAAATTAATAAATATAAGTAAATATCATCATCTTTTTACTTTCCGAACACTATAGTGAGGAAAGTATTGTAATCATGTCAAAAATCCGAAATTCAGATTTTGATGTTTCTATACGTTTCGAGGTCCTCTGAGTCCGTTTTCACTATTTTTACGATGATGTATGTATGTGTGTATATATGTGTGTATGTATGTGTGTATATGTGTGTGTGTGTGTATGTATGTGTGTCTGTGAGTGAACACGCTAGCATCTAAACACTTTGTTGCTGAAAGTTGGTACATATATTGCAAGTCACCAAAGTACGAACCCTATTGATTTTGGTGAATCTAGCACTTATAGTTTTTTTTACAGGGACACCAGGAAAAATTCTTTATCATTAAGGCCTATTGGGCCAAATTTTTAAAAGTGCGATAGCGTCTAAACGTCTTATTAATCTGAGCAAAAAATTTGTACACATGTTATAGGTCATAGTTGCACGATTTGTTTAGATTTTGGTGAATTTAGCACTTACAATTTTTTTACAGGGTCACAAAGAAAAATTCTTTATCATTATGGCCTATGGGGCCAAATTTTAAAAAGTGTGATAGCGTCTAAACACCCCTAATCAAATATTTCTGCAATCTGCATAAAGAAAATCAAGATAAAATGGCAATTATTTGTAGAAAAAGAGCAGAATTTCTAACGCATTTAAAATTGTAAATATTGTTTTCTCCAGAATTAACTTTTATAAGTTTATAAAAAGTCTGATGAGAATCGGGATCCCGATGGAAAAGTTTAACGGCAAACAACGAAGTTAGTAAAGGTTTTTAATGTATTAATTTAGTAATTTCACTTCGTTTTTTAATTAATATAGTTTAATGTTAGGTAAATAAGTTAATTAAGTAAATAAACTAATTAATTAAATAAATAATTAGAACATTGAATTCAAATGTGGAAAAAATGTTTATTGATTTATTATCTTTAAATATGAACAGATATTACAATTTTTTAAATAAATTTAAAAATAATACATCAGTTAATGCAACTAAATTATGTTGTTTAAGAAAATATGATAAACTGTCATTAATTCATTATAGAACTTTAAAAAATAAAAGGATCGAAGGAAAATTTTATAGTAAAAAATAGAACAAACCTCTTACCGATTTTAATGAAACTTTGTATAATCATGTACAATTTGTGAAAAAATTACAGTAAGTGTCAAACATACTTGGAGGAGGGGGGGGGCAGAGGAAAATATATTAAATTTTTAAATTACCATTTTAGCAATTTTAATAATATATTACCACTTAATTTTTATGAAGATTACAATGAGTGTATTATATACCTGGAGGGGCACAGGGGAGGGGGGGGGGGTAGATGGAAATAAAATATATTTTCATTTAAAACACCCTATTATAGATTTAAGCAAAAACTTTGTATAATAACATACAATTTGTGAAAAAAATCACAATAAGTATCAGACATACTTGGGGGTGGGGGTGGAGTTAAAGAGAGGGGGGAGACAGAGGAAAATAAAATATTTTTTAATATCACCATTTTACCGATTTTACCTAATTTCTCCTTGTAAAATTGATGCTTAACATCAACGAGAGTGGAAGTGTTCTATTTCTACATAGGGCGGGGGAGGACAAAAGAGACAGATTAAAAGAAGAAAATTCATTTTTGATTAACTTTTTTACAGATTTAAATCATATATCGAATTTTTGCATAACTCACTATAATTATTCATTAATAGTAATCGATACACACAAAATATAAATAAACAATAAAACAAACGATAATAAGTGTTGTTTAAAAAGATTATTTTATTTTCCATCTGTCCCCCTACCCCCCCCCCCCCCTTATCAACTTTAGTTAACTTTCACTATAATTTTAATAAAATGAAAGTGATAGTCGAACAAAGTTTCATATAAATAGGTAGCATGGTGATATAAAAACAAACATTTTCTTCACTCTGTCCCCCCCCCCCCTCCTTAGCAAATCGTCCAGATATGTGTACACTCACTGCGATTGCAATTTTTCATAAGCAGAAAGTTGCATAGATACAAAGTTTTTTTTTAATCGACAATGCGGTTGTTTAAGGAATAATATATTTTACTTCTATCTGCGTCCCCCTTGCCCCCCCCCCCACAAATATATAATGCACTCATTTTGAGATCTTCATAAAAAGCAAGTGGTAGCTATAGAATATGTCTTTAAAATCGGTAAAATGGAGATATAAAAAATATTTTATTTTCCATATTATTTAATATTTTAGAGAATATAACATTTTACATGCTGAAAAAATCATTAGTGAATCAATCATTAGTGAAGTTATAAAATGTTTCATAACTTCTATCGACAAAAAAAAAAAAAAAAAAAAGCTAGATTCATTGTAGTAGTTCAGTCCATAAAACAACTCCTCTAGAGTATTTTGTCAAAGTTTTATAAGATTTATATAATAACTTTTGGAGTTATGATGTTTTGTGAAAAAGCAAAATGTTAAAAATCTCATTCTGAGAAAAAGCAAAAAACGTAATTAAAAACCAGATTTTACCTATTAAATAAAAAATAATTTTAATAACTTTCCTGATTTATTTCAAAGTTTTTTATTTCTTCTTATTATTTTTAAATTCATTTTATATTCAGTAACAAATTTTGATGCTTATACTGAGTAAAACTTTTATGAAAACAAACATTTCCGGTCACTTCTGGTTTCAAAAAGTTGCGAGAGACTAATATTTAGATGCCTGTAACTCAAATTCTAAGCAAGATAGAAACAAAATTCAAACTGATATTGCAAGTTTAAATGTCAGGCTTTAATACTAAACCAAAAATAAAAAATCTTAGTTCTGACTGAAAATTGCATTTTAAAGGTAGGCAGGCGCCTTAAAAAGTATGTAGGAAAGAATTTAAAGCTGAAGCTGTAGGAGATTTGTCCACAATAAAACATTAATAGACTTTTACTTTTTTCCCCCAGATATTTTCGAGTGTGTAAAATTATTACCTCGCTTTATCTTAAAAATATATAGAGAGTATTATACAATGCTATAATTAACTGAAAAATTCCATAATAAAAAGTATACACAAAAAAAAAAAGTAATTTTCTTTCTTTCTTTTTTACAAGTAACTATGTATAACCAAAAAAAAAAAAAAAAAAAATCGACAAATAATGACAAAAAATTAATAGTTTCCAAGTGGTCTGTAGAGCAAATGGTCTAGATATTACAAATTTCTTTCTATTATGGAAAATAAATTATACTGATTTTTAGCATAATATTTCATTTTAAGAAATGGGGTACTAATTGTTATGAATTTCAATTTAACATTAAATATGGGAATTTCTGTAACTTTTTTTTTTTTTTTTTTTTAAATCTTCTGTTATAGACTATTAACACGTTGAGCGCCACGCAAATTCTTAAAATCCATTAAAATTCCATAATGATACCTTCTATAAAAAATGAAAATTAAGCAAATTTTAATAATTTTTCAATCATTAAATGTTATATTTTTAGTCTTATATCCTATTTTATATGCGCACCGATGGCTGACAAGGCGCTCAATGTTTTAATTTTTAATTTTTACTGTTTTTACTTTAGGGGTAAAACTTTCACTGAAATGTTTGAAGTATAACAGGTTCTGCACACTCCTAAAGTTTCAAGATGATTCCTTCAGTACTTAAAGATATATGACAAAATGTCTAGTATCTAGAATGGCTGACATGGCGCTCAACGTGTTAATATCGGTATTCAATAAATAGCGAATAGGCGGGCAGAGCTTTGCAGTGGTTCATAAGTAAAGCGAGTAGAGTGGAGTCGAATCCTCCTTCGGGGTTGCATAGCTCCATCGGCTAAATACTGAATTTTACAATACTAGGGAACAGAGTTCCCTAGTATAGTAAATCAAAAAGAGTTATATTACATTTTCAATATATTAGAAAATAACACAATACAAGCAATCAGTTTGTTTTTCTTTGAAATAAACTGTTAAAACCGAAAACGAATCACGTGGAACAATTTCTGGAAAACTTGCGAATGTTGGCAAATTTAATAATTTCTACGATTCAAGCAAACTATCGTGATTCAGAGTACTAAAAATCTACAGAAAGAAAATAAATGCTGATTGTTATTTAAATATTTTATTACTAATAATATTAATAGTTTTTGCATAATAAGAAAGTGCTAATGCTATGGACGACATTAAAGACGGTATATTCCTTTTCTCAGCACATGATGTTTTCAGACAACCTGGACAATTTTATGTGGTAATATAACATACACATATACTTAAAAATAACATTAAAAGAAGTGATAAAAATCATACCATCAATGCATGACTTTATTACTAATTATATATATTATATATGTAGTATTGTGTTACATGTCTTGAATAATATATGAATGGGATGTTAGTATAAATTATATATACTAATTATTTTTAAATAATTAATATTCAAGATGCGTTCATATATCGCTTGAGGCATATTATGTATATAATTTTTATTTATGTATAATAAATCATTACAGTGATCAAACACCAGGAAGGAGGACTTCAGTTAATCAATAACCAACCACATGTTGAAGTAAAGCCTTATACATGATAAAAGACACTTAAAAAATAAAAATAATAATAATACTATGAGTTCAAATAAATGAACCATGTCATAGGCCAATGTCATATATTAAAAAATAGTATATCTTGCTTAAGTTATAAAATCTATAATTTGATTTCAAATTATATAAATAAATATAAAACCAACAAGTTTCATGCACAGGAGAATTTCATAGTCCAGTTCCTAAAGACGACGCAGCTTGTGGTGTATGAAACTACTAATTTGTTTTATCTTTATTTAATTAATGTTTATATATATCACTTAAACAAGAAGATTTTATATTTAGTAAAATAATAATAACAATAATGATAAAATTTTGTATACTTTCTTTGATGAACAAAATTTATTTTATTACAGCAAGACTTATTTTCATTTATTCTAAGGCATGCCATGTTTCATTACCTAGCATCGTTTACTATATTCATTTCTTAATATTTCTTCGATATAGCATCAGCATAGGAACACATTGGTGGATTTTAAATTTTTTTTCAGATTTTGGCGATGAAGTAAAATGGCTGTCGCAATTGTAAATAAACATTTTCGTGAGAAACGTCATACCTATTTAGATGCCAAATCTCAAATTTAGTCAAGCGGTTCTATACTTAAGCAATTCTATTTATTTATTTATTTATTTTTATTTATTCATTTTTCCAGCGATTTTTCTAAATTACATTTTAATTATTTTTAATAAAAGTTTGCATTTTTTTTTCCTCACATGAAAAGAAAGATATTTATTTATTTATTTATTTATTTATTTATTTTTGGAATATGAATGTTAGAATCAGTATATAGCTTATGATAATTTTAATAAATTTTTAACAATCATATTTATGTTATAAAGTTTTTTTTTCTTTTTTCTTTCTTTTTTTTTTTTTTCTGAAATTTCCATTCTTTTTCTTTTTTAAAGAAAATGATAAAAATGCTAGGCCTTTTACGGATTTTTCTATTTATTTTAATTTATTAGAAATTGCCATCATTATTTTCGAAAATTTATCTTCATTTTCAGTGATTTTAAGATGTTAATTGAAAATATTTTAATATAAATTTTTTAGTGAACTAAACTCGCCATATCCTCACATACAAGTTCCCTCTTTTGTAATTTTTCCCCAACATCTTTAAATAATAATAATAATAATAATAATAATAATAATAATAATAATACCTTAGAACAGAAATATCAATATTTCCATAACGTTAAAAGCATCAATGTAATTTTTTTTTTTAATGACAGTACATTGTACGCTACCGAAACCGCAGTGTGCAATTAACAATCTTTTTTAAATCGCTGTTTTTAACATTGCTTATTGATATAATACATAACGTACATAATATATGCCTTTCTTTACTAAAGATATTCCATTTCTTAAGCATGAGTTTTCTAAATTTCACTTTAATTATTTAAAAAAAAAAAGACATTTATTATAAATTTTCTTTTTCTCGAACAGAAGAAGAAAAAATATGACATAAAATTTAAGGTGTAGTTTACCAATAGTGTCTCAATAGTATCTCATAGACGCAGGTTAAAAGAAACAATACGAACTGCCGTAGTTAAGAAAAGATTATGTACAGAACAAAATATTATCACATTATAATGAGAATAAAATATGGACGGCTCATTGTAAAAGTGCTGTTACTCCATGTTTTTTAAATATAGATATTTTTACTTAGTTGTAACACATTTTGCCGCACCTTTCATTATAAAAAAGAAAAAACTCCAATAATTATTGCATTAAAGACACATAAATGGATAACATGTTTTTCTAAGAAAACTAAAACTTCGAATTTTTTTTTTTTTTTTTCTAAAAGGAAGTTTCTAAGTTATTTGAAATTATTTTTAATATAAAATATAAATTATTATAACTATCATTTGTATTTAACACAAAAATTGATAACACTTACTGAATCTTGACCTTTTTTCCCTATGCATAAATTCGAAAAAAGCTAGTTATTTCAAAATCAGTTTCTAAGGAGATTATTCACTTTTACAATGAACGAACCATATAATAGTAAACTAATAATACTAATATAACAATAAAAATAGAATAAGAATATGCCAACGAATAATGTGCAAAGGCAACACAAATCCATGTATATAATACAATAAAATAAGTTAATTTCTAAAATTTAGTATGAAATTGGATTATATTATTTATAACACCCAAAAAATTAGCATTACATTCAAGGTTTCGTTAAGAAAGATTTTCGAAGTGAATATAATTCACACACAGTTACGTAGATAAAGAATTTTCAAATTAATTGCGCAATAGCACTATGTTTAATACGAATTCCATATACTATCATAATAATATTTCATTTGTAAATAATCAAACACAATAAAGGAAGACTTAATTTAATAATTAAACAGCCACATATGGAAGTGAAAACTTTCACAAGGAAGATATATTGAAAAAGTTAATGTGAGTTATTTCTGAAACATTTATAAATGAGATCATACATAGTATAGCAAATATGAATAAAGTAAAATAAAAAATAATAATTATTATTATTATTATTATACGAGGAGGCCATCAAGGCTTAAGATGGGTGAAGTGAGTTGTAACCTAAAAAGTATTAAAATTTGAAAAATAATTTTATTAACTTTTTAATACATTTAAGTTAATATAACTGTTCAAATAAATTTAAAACACCAAACTTATTTAAGTTAACTGCTTATCTAATCGGCTTCTGTGGGTTTCTGTGGTGAATTATTCAACTGTTTCCAGCCGTTCTCATTCTTTTCATTATTGTCATTAAAAATTATATATATATTTGTGTGTGTGGGGGGGGGGGGATTTTTTTTTTTACCTAAATTGTAATTTTTTTTTTTTTTTTTTTTTTACTAAACAGTTGTTCTGCGTAATACTGCTCAAATAAAGTGAGATATATGTAATATTTAATTCCGTAGTTTAAGTAATTTTAAAAGATTTTTTTCCGTGCAATTATGTATTCAATAAAAAACAGCAAATTATCAGCTTCCTTTGGAAAAAAATCAATTAATCCTCCCTTGTCAATCTTCGGAACTCCCTTCTTTGAGGGACCATCTTTAACAAAATTACTCAAATGCAAAAAAGGTAACCCTACTCTGCACCAAGCGGAGATTATTATAGTGATTGATGATCATTTTCCCCCACAGTGGTGTCTGGGATATAATCTTTTATGTTTTGCAAGCACTAGAAACTTGACAATTTTTATGATATATGGCAGTCCTGAGGTCATTCATCAAGTGTAGTTACAGAATTGTGCTGTCTGTTGAAGGGCAGAAAAAAATTAAAGTGTCTTTTTCTGCTGCCAGAGTAAGTTTTTACTGATTCAATTAGACAATAGTTAAAAATTAACTATTTGCTTAAAATTAATATAACTCATATATGCTGAAAAGGCATAATCTTTTATTGTGTTTATGATATTCAAGAAGAATATTGACAATTGTTCCTTAGGCCTATATCATGTTTTATATGATCCTGTGGTAGTTGGGATGAATAGGGCAGTTTGAATGGGAATGAATGGGACATTCCCCACTATGTGCTAATTTGAAATTGAACAAAGGAATTATATTAAAACAAATCTTAAATAGATTTTCAATATTTTATAACCTGTAGTTCAGTAGTTATAACATGGAATTATAAAAGCAGCATTTATTTAGAGAAAAATAGATTGAAATTAATTGTTCTGATTTTTGTTTATAATAATTATTATTAAAAAAATCATAAGTTAGAATATCCAATGAAACTTAAATCAATAATATCATTAAATAAATAAATAAACTTGTAACAATTTGATTAAAATCACAATTCCAATCAATATAATTAAATAAATCCTGGTGATTATTAATGTAATATAGAATACAATGCTGATTTTTCCTGATCAGTCGGAAACGAAAGTTTATTATTATCTGGATCTATTTATCTAGATAATTTGTAATCGATTATAATGGTGTTTCTTTCTAGTGTCTTATTTATTTATTAATTTTTAGATTAGATCTTATTAGATTAAATTACCTAAACCTAGAGCACTAGGAAATGGGAGCCAAAGGATTTTTGCCTTTTGATGTTAATTTGAGTCAATATATCAGTTTATGTTAATTTCAGTAAATCCATAGAGTTTTCTTTTCTTTGCTAACCTCCAGTCGTAACCCATTCATCCCCATTGATGGGGATGAATGGGACAATGCACATGCATGTAAAAAAAAAAAAAAAAAAATGTTATTAATTAAAAATGATAACTTTTTATTAAAGTTAGTTTGTTTATATGTAACTGGTTACTGAAGTGTACTTATGAGCAATGTTACAAAATTCTGAATTACATATGGTGAACGTTATCAGTAAAAACATGAAACATGTCCCATTCATCCCCACTCTCCCCTATGCATTTTTCAGAGGATGTATAAGTAAATAAGAGTCATGTCGGATCCATATCAGAATTTTTACTGGTTGATTTCATTTCCTTACTTAAAAAATTGACCAATTCACTTAAACATTTTAAATATGAATCTTTAGTAAAATCATTTAAAGCATCAACAAAAAATACTTATTATTTTTCTCTGTGGTAAAATTAACTGTTGGATTTTCAATATTAAATATTTTTCAGCTTAAAAAAGAAATCTAATTTTTGTCATTTTTCACATCTGTTTTCAAATCCTATTTTATTTTCTCTCAGTTATTTATAATTATTAAATGTTCAGTACTATCTTAAAAGAAAATGTTTACATGAAATTATAATAATTGATACAAAAAAAAAAAAAAAAAAAAAAAAAAGAATGAAAGAAACTGAAATTGTCGGACTCCATGCAAGTGGTGACTCTAAAATGCTTTTAGTCAACACTATCCACTTTTGATTACCATCTATTGGTTCTTTTTACAGGAATGAGATTTTTCAGCTTATTTCAGATTTTTTGCACTTTTAACTGTTCAGATTTTTTTTTAATTTTTTCAGCTTTTTTTAAATTTTTGATATGGACTTGCTCTTTTTTTATACATTGAAGATTAAAATAACTATTTGTTACTCTAATATAATAGATTTGGTCATCAAAATTCTATTATTTCATTTCAGCATCTTACCTTTCCGTGCACTTTCAGCTTTTTTGTACTTTACTAATCTCATCCCTGTTTGTAGAACCAATAGATAGCGGCAGCAGATGAATTGTCCATATGCAGGGGGAAAAAATCAAAATTATAATAATAAACAAATAAAATATTTAAAATACGATTACATAGATTTAAATTGACCTATGTTTTCTATGTTATATTTTCTTGTGGTCATCGGTGAATTTATAGATGACAAAAGTCTCGCCAGTGCCCTCCTCTTCACCCCCCCCCCCCCATACACAAGAAAATAAATTTCCTTGATTTTTGGTTAAAAATGTGCATTTACTGTTAAAAACATATTTCTGAAACAGTTTAAGCACGGTGTGTTGGGCACAAATAAGTCAATAAATATAATTAAAAACTATTGGTATTAGTCAAGGTGGTCACATATCACATTTTTTCCCTGATTCTTCCACCAACACTTTCTTTCGGAATTTTTAGTGGTATGTTTGCACCATTAATTAAGTACAAATTATCATATAAATGTTCTGGTGGAAGAATCAGGGGAAAAGGCGGGTCGGTAACCACCCTGTTGGTGTGTCCATGTTTATTTGGGCTTATGTAGTGTTAGAATGGGTTGTGAGAAATATATATTATGTCACTTTAAATTTTGAATGGGGGAGGGGAAAATAGTGAAATGATAGGGTTGTTAATAAGTGCAAAACTTTGAATAAACACCATAAAATGCAATAAATTTGCAAAAATTGTTTTGGATCGAAATAAAACATGACTCTTCGTCAGGCGAATGTTTTCTATCAACCCGAAAATATTGTTGGGAGTTTATAGCATTTTATTGAGTTTATTCAAAATTTTGTATTTATTACTTTAAAATGCCAGTTCTGCGGTGCTTTCTTTTTATGTTGTTACAAAAAAAAAAAAAAAAAAAAAACTTTTGTACATACTTTTAGCACTTTTTTTTTATCTGCAAATGCATAAAATTCTTAAAGTAAATAAATAAAATAAAGTTCAGTTATACAGATGAGGTTTTTATTTCAAAATGATCAATTTCTAATGCATACATTTTTATAGGAATACATCAAACACCTAATATATTATAATTCATGTGATTGTTAGAATAATTAATATTTTATGATACCATATGAATCAATGAAATATTTAGGTTGGTTACACTTACATTATAAACAGAATCTGTACTTTTATATTAACTACATGCCATAAATTTCGACTAACAAAGATTGCCGTAAGATTAATACAAGGTAGCAATAGAATAAACATAGGTTGCTATAAGCACTGAAAAGTGGTTCTAAAAATGTGTTCAAATTAATTCATTAGTCACTTCAATTAATTAAAACAATCATGCTTGTCTGGGATTATTAAAGTTTTAAAAGTAAGTTCTATACTTATCATTTGCTTCATCAGTAATACTTTAACTTATAAATGAGGGAACTGAGAGAATTAAACACGACTAAATTGAAGCCAACAACAGTATTTTGTCAGCACACAAATAGCTGTAGATCAACATCACTTACAAAGGGATGCATTACTTATGCAACATAGCAATGATATTTACAGTGATTAAAAATACAACGAATACACTCACAGAATGCAGTTAAACTAGAAATTAATGTAACTGCAATGTGAGTCATATCTTCTAAATATTAAAAATAAATAAATAAATAAAAATAAAATAAAATATACGTTCATTGTGAGAACTAAATAGAATTAAAATGACACCATGTATGCAATACTGCAAGTATAAAAGTGCTTAAAGGTAATATTGCAAAAACATAGTGTTTAAAATTATGCGATGAAACATATACACAGCATAAATATCAGTACTCCAGAAAATAAAATAAAAACTAGGATTTACTAGTAATATAAAAATTAGAAATATTAAACAATATATTTACAGTATAATTAAATGGGGGTAGATCTGACCAGGCACACACCTGTCTGAAAACTAACGTTAACTACAAAGATCGACATTTCACATACAAAAATATGACATTTTTAGTGATTACAATGGATACATACAAAACATAGTTATGAATACGGCGAAATATTTTTAAGAATTTACATGATCAAAATAAAAATTAATAACTTTTAAATATTAAACAAGTTGTTCACAGTGCACATATACTGTGAGAATTTCATAGGACTAAAATGAAACCAACAGCATTATTTTATCAGGAAACATACAGCTGAAATCAAACATGACAGAATGTAATAAAAATGAGAATGAGTGCTATTGTAATGGGAATAAGCAAGTAACTTCTAAACATTAAACGAGTTCTTCACAATATACATAACACACATTCTGAGAATTAATTTGGTTAAAACTGAAGCCAACAACATTACACATATAATAATATTAAGATATTTAAAGTGATTAAAAAATAGCAAGGTTTCACACAGCATAAATACGAATACTTTATGATACAATTGAAACAGGAATTAATATGACTGTATTGCGAAACAATAACATCTGAGCATTAAACAAGATATATACATGAAAGATACATTATGAAGAGTAAACCTAGTAAAACTAACTAGGAACATATACTTAGCAGAAAAGAAACATCTGTTGCGAAGAGATGCATTGCGTCTAAAATAATAGAGAGATGCTTATGAAAATATGCTTTCATTACAGAAGAAAGTACAGTGAAACCTCTCAAGTTGGACACCCCTCTAAGTTGGACGCTTTTTCTCGGAACGGAATGTATCCATAGGATTAACATTATGTCCAACCTCTATAAGTTGGACACCCCTTTTAACTTGGAAGTTGGACAGTGAACTATTGTCCTGAGATGGACACTTTTACCCGATGAGACAGAAAAAGAAGAAATGAATCTTATATTTTCTCACTCTTATTTTAGAAATTTTACCTATCCCTTGTAGAAAAAACTGTAAATATCTAAATAAAAAAAAAAATTACCTCTCTCTTATCTTATAAAAAATACTTCTTTTCTTCAGTTGATACATTCACAAATTACTGTAATTCAGTGCATAATACAAGAACCTTTCTTTTTATTAAACTGCATAAATTATCTTGCATTTTTTTTTTTTTTTTTTTTTTTTAATATTCTACAAAGAGCTTACAGGCATGTTTTGACTTAGACTGTTTAAAAATTATCTTTCAGAAAATACATTTTGGTTGGTAGAGTTCCTCTTCATTTACCCCTTTTATTTTTCCTACCAGGTATAACTTGAGTGTATAGTTGCACTCAACTTAATATGAAAGAGGTCTGTTGTGAAAAACGGTGCTGATTCAATTTGAATGAATATCAGCTGATAGGTGTTGCTGTTATGCTTCAGTTTTCCCCATTCACCGGAAAACTATATCTCAGTTTCTTGAGTGAATAAATTCACCAAATTTCATATGTGAGATGGCCGTTATGAAAATGAATATCAGCTTAATTTGGGTGTAGATCAGCATACAGGTGGTGCTACTTTTACTCACATTCTCTGATTTTCCACATGACTATCTCAGCATCTATTGGATAAAATTGCACCAAAATGCATGTGCAAAATCTTTATTGTGAGCAGCTATATTGATTAAATTTTCTTGCATGTTAACTGGTAGGTAGCGCTATTATATAAAAAATTATAGAAGAAAGTATTATAATGGCCCCATCATAATTTAAATTTAAATTTTAAATCAGCAAATTGATTATTTTTTGTACATAAGTCGCGGATACTTAATTATAGTATATGTAGATGTGATTAAAAGTTAAAAAGCATGCATAGATACAGTTTAATTAAATCAAGAAATGTAAGCTTCCCTATAAGTTGGACACCTCTCTAAGTTGGACACTTTTTCTTGGAACCGTAGGTGTCCAACTTAGAGAGGTTTTACTATATATACTGCAGTAACTTTATTTGCCCATATAATGTAGTATTTTACAAAAATATTGGAGATAAATATCATTCTAGAGTTTACATACAGGGTAAGTGCTCCAGTGATTGACACACTTTTAGAGCAATTTCTGATGTTTTTATTGTTTTAGTCATCAGAAACTATTTTTGGAAATCTTAAGTTAATACATATCATATGAAAGACTTTCAGAACCCCATATATATTAAAATCTATGCATTTGATTATTATCTTTTTTCTTTTTTATAAGTTTTTAAGTTTTTTTTTTTCTTTGCAGCCACTCAGTGTTCCAGTAATTGACACTGCCAGTTTTTCATTTTACCAGTAATTAACATCCTATGCTTCAGTGTTTGGCATACAATGTTAAAATTCTATGCGTAAAACATGTGCATTTATTATTATTTTTTTTTTTTTTTTTTTTTTTTTTTCTTATTTATTAATTATTTCGGGAAAGAGGTCAATTGCTGCAGGGCATGACAATCAATGGAGCACCTACACTAATTTTTCTCAAAATATTTAAAATAAAATAATACAGCAATTTTTAAATTGCAAAAATAACATTTAATAACTATTTTATTTATTTATTTATTTTTACATTTCAAAAGTTACTCCTCAGTCTGACATTTTAAATAACTTGAGTAAGGAAGTTTTAAGAAGAAGCAAGCTAAAAATAATGTCAAATATAAAATGTAAGCATAATTTTTTTAACAATCGTAAATTAAATTAAACTTGTAAAGTAAACAGTATGTTAAAAGTACTATATTTTCAGGAGCATATGCCACATGTCAGATAAAAACGATTATTATTTTTAGGAAATCTTTTTAAAACAAACATAAGTGTTTCCATCTATCTTAATTTATTCTGGAGCTCTTTTTTTTTTTTTTTTTTTTTTTCACACCACAATTTATTTAGAATAATATTATCCAGTATGTGACTACGATTAAATAAGAAGTAAATTGCTCTTTAAAGATGCTAGTATAAAATAGTTACAAGATAAAAAGAACTTTTTAAATACCATATTTTTAAATTTTCATTTGAATCATATAAACGCTACCGAAGGTAACGGAGACCCGAAATAATTGACTAAAAGTATTTAAAAAATGCATTGCCACCGTGTTCTGAGCTATTCTGAAAGTTTTAAATGTCTAGCTAGGGGAAGTTATGTGATTGTTAATCATGTAAACTCTACCGAAGGCAGTGGGAACCCAAAGCAATTGGCTAAAAGTATTTAAAAAATGCATTGTTTTCATATTTTGAGCTATTCTGAAAGTTCCAAATGCCTAGCTAGTCGGGAAGTTAGATAAAAATCCATTGGAAGATTTATACTAGACAAACAAACAAACAAGAATCGAAGTTAATAAAAACATTGTAAAAATGACGTGTACCCATTAACAGTGCTTCGAAATAAATTATAAAAACTGGGAGCTCTGAGTTATATATCTACCTAGTGTATAGCAAATAATAATAATAATAATAATAATAAATAAATAAATAAGATAAAAAAAAAAAAAAAAAGAAAGAAAGAAAGCTTCAACCTGGTTTAAAGTATAAAATGTTAGGAAATTGTGTACAATCACTTTTTGTTTTAAATTTACTGCTGTGCTGTAAATTTTAAGTTTCTTTAAATATATGAGGCGAGCTTGGAAAGTTATCGGCCTAACTATGAAATACTTGTCTTAGCCGAATTGTATTCCTGCTATATACAGTATATATCTTCAGAAGTTTCCTTACAATACTTCATATTGATCTCAGTATTTTTCTTTCAGTTACCGAAGAATGAATGGGAAAAAAATAGCTGTTTTTAAGAAATGATAAAGAGGGCAAACGAGCTGTGATTCGATACTTTTTGAAAAATGGAATTCAAACATAGGGAAAAGTGGATGAAAAAACACGTGAAAAGTAGAAAAAGTGATCCTCCATTTAAAAGTGGGTGGCGAAATTTAAGGGAGGACCAGCTCGGTCTAAGAGACCCCTCGCAATGAAAGACCAGCAACCACCAGCACTGAAGAAAACATCACAGCAATTCAGGATCTCGTGATGACAGACCGAAGTGCGACAAACCAGTGCCTGATTTAAGGCAGGGAATTCGGGGCATGTACCCTGGGTCCTCACACTGAGGGGGCCTCCAAGAAATTCCGTCATGCATGTAAAAAAATAGTTAACAAGATTAATCATTTTAATTTATCAATATTTATTCACTAAACGCCGATATATATATATATATATATATATATATATATGATTTGATTCGGTGTGAGTGTAGTATTTGTGAAATGGTAAATTTTTGCAAATTAAAAATCTTTAGACCAGGAGCTGCGGTTTAAAGTGGCTTACGAACCACTTCTCACATTCATGCCTGAACCAGAATTATGTAGAACTCGGCACCTAGACATATTTTGTTTTGAGATCTTAACTAAGGATATTACATTAATATTATTTTAAAATCAAGAAAAATACTTGAAGGTATATTTTGTATGAAATTTTATATTAGCTTTGAAAAAAAAAAAAAAAAAAAAAGAACGTATATGAACATAATTAAACGCATTTGAAAAAAAAAAAATGATAACTTCATTTTCATAAAACTAAAGAATATCTTAAATAATTTTCTCTAGTAAAATCAATGTATATCTCGTTATTCTAAAGGGTTGACTGGGATGTTTTAAGAGACAGATTGGCAATCCTACAATTTTTATTATTTGTAAACTATTATAGCTATCTTTTGATTTTTATTTTTTTTATTTTTTTTTATTTTTTTTAATATAAGTTTTAATGAATGTACACAAATACGTGTAATAAACGGGTTTGCGTTTATAAGTTTGCGTATAAATACACGTAGTTGTCCTTACGTTTATACTTTTTAACTATATCACTTTAAATAAATCAATAAATTTATACATATATATCCATTCATTTTTGAACTATTAATGACCAAACCTAATGCTTCAAAGGATGTCGCATCTTGTCATTTGTATACAATGTTATGTTTTGTATGTAAAATTTGTATATGAAATTGTATGTTATATTTTTCAAAATAAATTTTAATTTTTACTTTTAATTGTATATTCAACAAAATTTCTCTCTATTTTTTTAAACAGATATATAAAGTTAGACCATTGAAAATAATGATAATAATAATAATAATAATGGAGAGAGAGTGTCTTTCTAAGAGTTCTGAACCCGTATTTACGCGAGTTTTGGAGAAAGAGCGAAAAACTCCGAACGGCGACATGCGATCGAACCGGACACTTACCGTCTACCGGCGTTGAGCGCAAAACCTGTCCTGTAAAATTCAGAGTTTCATTATTAAAGTCGTAAGTATAGCCTTGTACACTGCCTTTTAATTAATTTTTTAGCAGTATGCTTAAACACAGCTGCCAATATTTTTATTTCATTCCGTATAATTGTTAATACCCACCTTTTATTTATACTGCTTTTTCTTCTGGTGAGTTATTATCTTCTTATTTAATCGTAAATACATATTACAGAAACTTACTCCATAAAGTTAGTGTTGTAAAAGGAAGTCGGGTGCAAGAATGAGGAATAATTTTGAAACGTTAGAAGCTCTTAATTATCAATTTGAAGGGCTGTGCTGCCATTACAGTATCACCTAATTATAATTCCCAATGGCAAACACTCACCCCATATATATATATATATATATATATTTAAGAAATTTAAAAATTTAGAGAGAAAACTTAATTTATTTCTTCGTTTCTAACATTTTTCGTAAATTGTGTTGACTTTTCACAAAATTACTCTGCCTCTCAAAGGATTAAGCAATTCATTTCACTAAATAAAATTTCTATTGTAAAAGGAATGACTTGCGTCTTATACGCCTCAAATTATAGTAATTTGTGTTTTTTTTATATAAATAAGAATAAGGCTTCAAGAAGCACTTTCAAAAAATTTGATATAACAAAAGCAAAAATGCCCTGCTTTTTAATTATGTGATATAAACCAGATTTTTTGGCAGATTTTAAGAAAAAATGTTTTGATCTATAAGTTACTCGTACAAATATCGATTTTCTTTTTTTTTTTTTTTTTTTTTTTTTTTTTTTTTACCTGTATCTTGTTAAAAAAATACATGTGTGGGATATGTCATGAATATATGAAACAATAAAACATTTTAAGGTAAAAAAAAATTAAAAAAAAAAAGTGCCTAGTCTAGTATGATTTACTATAACATAGTTGCCAACTTTTACGCTTTTGGACAACCGATAAATTTCAATAAATATTTTACATATATTTCTTTAGCAGTTTTCACTACTTAAAAAAAAAGAAAAGAAAAGAAAAGAAAAAAAATCTATTAATTTTTTCTGACAGCCAAAAATTGTAAAAGTTGACAACTATGGTACAGTAAAACAGTGCTGCCAGATTATGCTAATTTTTATTCAATAAACACTAACGATTTTGAGAAGTGATATTTTATATACGTAATAGAGGATTAATCTTCGAAGTGATTAGGCAACCATTACAATTAAAATTTGGTGGTGAATATTGAATAAAAAAGTCGCAAAATCTGGCAACACTACATTAAAATAACTCTCTGCACATTTTTAAGTTTTCATTAAATAATTTAATTAGTTTATCAGACTCTTAAGTAGACTTCTTAACATATTTTGGCATACTGTTTGTAATAATAAGTTTAACTTCATTTTAAAATGAGTTGAAAAAGAGCAAAGAAACTTAAAACCTTCTTTCATCTTAAAATATATTAATGTAAGTAAAGAAAAAAAAATAAAGAAATAAAAGAAATAAATAAAGGAAAAAGAATTTTTAATTTTTTACAAATCATCCCATTTTAACAAACAAGTATAGATTACACTCACTGACTATGTATTACACACTATTCTTTAAGCATAATACTTGTCACCTTATAAACAAAATAAAATAATTAAATATCTTTAACATTCTATCTATATAATATTATATGTATATATATATATATATATATATATATATATATATATGTAACATTCAACATTCTTTCTGTATAACATATCTTTGTAAAATCACACTTTTTATTCTGGCAATAGCACATCATTGATGTATTTTGAACATGCTTTTATACAATGAGATAAATAAAGTAGAGTGCTGACTCAATGGATAAAGGATTAGCTTTACTTCGTTTAACATGAACCACGTGATATGATACAATAAATTGCTATGTTTGGCCCTTTATTGCTATTTTGGCATTTAAAATTTCAATTCGGCAAATTATCATTATTATTAGGTAACAAGACAATTCTATGAGTGAAATAATTTGTTTTTAAAATGATTTTTCACATGTTTCACATTATAATAAATAAACAAACACTTTTTTTTTTTTTTTTTTTTTTTAATCATTTCCCAACAAAGTTTAAAAGTGTTTATAAAGAAAAGTTAAATTTTTAAAAGAGCTAAATTTAACAACAAATTAATTTATCAACTATTTTTAAATATTTTGTCGGTTCGACTAAAGGAAATAGAAAAGAAATATATTAAAAACTAAACTGATTTAGAAAAAATATATATATATATATTAAACTATATAACTAAACAAAAACATTGACGGTTATCACTTACGCCAAATACAGTCTCCAAACTGTTGCCATAGAGATATATTGAAAATAGGCTGTTATCAAGGTAACCAACGCATAGATGGTTCATGTCACATGACTCACGTTGGTCCATGTCAAGGTTGCCATTTATCACTCTACTTTATTTATCTCGTCGCTTTTCTATAAATAAACATGATGCATTTAAAAAGATAAATACGATAAATGTGAAACAATGTTTTTGCCGCATATAATTACAAATCAACACTAGGTTCTGCATTGTGTCTTCGACTAATGGCCGTGCAACTTAAACAACGAGAAATTTTAGGATAAATTACAGTTTCTCCGTTATTAACTACAGTTTGTAGAAAGCAGCTACTGGTAGTTTGAGTTCCACAATTTTTACAAGGGCTTTTGTGAACTGTAACTGTTATCTGAGGTCTTAAGTTTTCATTCCCCGTAAGAGTACCTGAAAAATAAAGTCACGGATGTTAGAAGGGCTTCATAATTGAGAACTCGCATGTTTACGAATAATTATTTTATTTTATATTGATATATTTTTAAATCCATTGAAACATTATATAATTTCTTATAAATAAAAATGTGAAAATATAAAAACTCAACGTCACTGTCCTGACAAAGAAACGTAAATGAAAATACTGAGATTTTGAGTTAAGCCGTTTAAAAAAAAAAAAGCGCTAGGTGATATATACGACCCAATGCTGTTAGAAAAGGGACTTTTTTTATTTAACTACCACCAATAATTTTGGATGGTTGGGTTTTACGTCGCACTAGTGCTTCGCAGATGGGCAATTGGTGACGGTCTGGGACACACCCCTTGAGGTGGTCCGGAGACATGCCATCACAATTTTAATCCTCCATGAAAGGGATGGCTCTCCCGCTTCGGTGACCCCCAGAGGTATAATTTTTGATGGGAACATGGAGGACATTACGGCCACGACAGATTTTACGTGCACCAGCCACCATTAGTGTACACGACGGTCTTTGGCCGGCTCGAGTACCGAACCCGCAATCTTCCAATTACAAAGCCGGCGCTCTAACGACTGGGCTACCGCGGCCCCCAATAATTTTGGATTGTAACGGTTGCCTAATCACTTCGAAGATTAAACGTCTATTATTAATATCAAATATCACTTCTCAAAATTATTGATGGTAGTTGAATAAAAAAAAGTTCCCAATCTGGCAACACTGATACGACCTGCCCATGTCTCATAGCTCAATTTCTGAAAGTTGCCTAGTTATAAGGGATTTATGAATTGTAGCAAAACTAATATTTGGCCCTTTGGGCATTTGACACTTGATATTTAGGTATTTATTTGATAGCTTTTGGCGATCTACAGTTACAATGACTTTCATCTCGAATGATTCATATTACATGAATTCACATTTACAAAGTACAAAATCTTGTATATTCCCCTACCGCATTATTTTATTTGGCTCTCCTGAAAAATTAGTAATTTTTCGTTAGTCCAATTTGCCATGAGAACTACGACAAGTGCTTTTATTGTGGTAGAAATTCCATGCATGTCAACATTCTTAATTTTTAAATCAGATTTGTCACCACTATTTTTTAACAGAAGTATGTCCCAATTTTCTGCGAAAATTGTTGTTAAAGTGAAAATTGTTGAACTAAAACCATATTTGCCAATATTCTAATTAATATTCCATAGTCCACTTTTTTTCCCACACTAGTTTTCTTCTTAGATGATTTTTATTTTTATTTAAATGTAATTAAAATTGGAGAAAATTACTCTAAAAATTAAGTGCTGTGGAAAAAGAGGCGGTTGTAATAATAAGAAGAAATACTAAATAGAATGTTGGCTGGCAGGACTAAAATGAGATTTAAAACAGGTATATAAAAACAATTCATTTAACTAAAAGTTATTTACAATTAAAATACTGCTATGGTTGATGTTAAGCTGTAGAACATTGAACTATATATTGACTGTACAGTCGGTAACAAAAGTGTCCGAACACTAGCAAAAATCCCTATATAAAAAAAGTATACTTAATACTGTTTTGTTAAATAAATCCTTGTCGAATCACGTTCTTAGACTGACTAAAAACAGAATTCGACAAGGATTTATTTAGCAAAACTGTATTAAGCGTACATTTTTTATATAGAAATTTTTGCTAGTGTTCGGACACTTTTGTTATCGACTGTATACCAAGAACGTCTTCGAAAATAATATTTATCCTGATGATGCTATGGTTGCTCAAAGTGAAAAGCTTCGATACAAAGGGGGTCAAAATTCTAAGGAAAAAGTTTAAAATCGCCAAAATTTGGTTACGGTAAACCGGAATCCGAATGATAATAGACGCATTTTTTATTAGTTTTTATTGAAATACATAGGAAATTCATGTTTATAAAATTTACTTTGGATTTAGACAGTCATGGAAAATGGATAAAATTATAAGGACAAATGTGCTCTAAAATTTAAAATCTGCATGTTTTTTGTTTTGAACACGACACTGCTTGATGTTATAAATTCTTAGTAAGGGAATGGGATACTATTTTTGCAGATATGCCACTAGGTACTAAACTTACTGAGTTTTAAAAAAGGAAAATTGTTTCTTTTAGAAATACAGGACTTAGTGCATGTCAAATTTTGACAAAGTGTAATAGATAGAGAACGGTCACTTAGAATTTTCTTAAAAATCCCAGATAATATGAACGGCAATGATATACAAATAGGCTAGCTTCTGCTTCCGTGCGTGAAAAAGAATGATAAAAGGCTCCAAAAAACAGACATCGAAGAAAATGAAACGGGAATTAATCCTATGATGCAGTGCTCAAAGTGTTCGACATGTTTTGCTTTAACAGTGTTTTTATGTTATTTTTCATACCATATCAAAAGTGATGTTTTGGGTTTTGTTTAGAGCTAAGCAGGAAAAGCCTTTTAGAATGGATCCTTTAGAGATAATATAAAGTACAGTAAAGGGATAATGTAAAAATAAAAAGGAAATTCCTATGCACTTTTTCTCTAGAGTTGAATAATAGCATACAGATAGTAACTATGAAGTTCTTCATATCACAAAACGTAGGGGTAAAAGCAATGCCGAATAAAGACCAGGTCACACTCTCAACAACATTTTTTAATAGAAATCAGATTTATGCAATCACTTTTGAGCAAGTAATAATAATAAACAACTTGATATTACAAGAGTGTTGTGTATTATCTATATGTTTTACGTATGTGAACTTTCAGAATAAAAAATAGTTGCATTCACTGGAAAATATCTTCTATGTTTAATATTTCCTAATTTGAAAACGCCGTGAGTAAGCAAGATTTTTTAAAATACAAATTTCGTATTTTAATGACATACATTAATTATATTGTTTTAAAAAACAAGTTGGATATTTTATTATTATTATTAAATGTCTATTACCTAGGTATGTGTTCACACGACCTATATGGACTCTCATAATTTTCGGCATGGTATTGGCATATCAGATAAGTCAACTTTGCACTAGAAATTTTAATTTACAATTAAAGGTATACTTGTACCATTTAAATTTATACTTGTTTCTTCGTGAATATATAGGTTTTTCTGCTAAAAAATTTTACTGATGGAGAAATGATATGCTTTACCTGTGGATTATACACATTATAATATACATATCGTTTAAATTTCTTTTGCATTTAAATTCCTTTGTATATTATGCAAATATAAATTTTATTAAAGGAATTTTACGTGAATATATTATAATAACAATGATTTACAGCTACTTCACTTTAATTAGGTAAATGTCCTTGGGTTGTAAATTTACGGTTGGTTAAACAGTTAAATATTCTTACAAGTAGTTTGTTGTATTAGTATGTATGTTGTAATAAGTTTTGTAAATTAGATTTCTTCTTTACTCTATATTCTATTGTACATTTTACATGCGAAATGTGCATGTAAGATCATGCATTTTTATTGCCTTTGAAAATAGAACTGTATTCTGATCAGATCTTGATTAATACCAAGGCACAGTACCGTAACAATTGTTCAGCAAAATTTTTTACACATTTATGAGAGGATTTCTGCGATTTCATTAGAGATTTTTTATGTTATTTATAAATAGAAGTATTACATCCTAATTTACTGAAGACCAAAAAAAGACAGTACTATTTTCAAAATATCATTATGTTTATCTTACAATGATCAATTTTTGCCTATTTTAAGACAAAAGTAATTTGTAGAAGATCGTTCTAAAAGTGTGTTACCGATTAAGCATTCTGTGGCTTTGAGCGTATGCTTGTTTGATTTTTTTTCTTTTTAATCTCAGGAAAGTATTTAGATATTTAGATTAACAAGAGTTATATGGTAATTTAGATATTTGGATACAACTGTAAATAAGAGTAAAAATGAAAGCATTAATATATCATACTTGCCAACATACTAATTAATAATCCGTAGTATTGTTAACTCCGCCTTCTTTTTTCCCACCTTTATCTTTTTAGAGTGTTTTTCTTCTTATTTAATCATAGTTGCATTTGGAGAATATTACTCTAAAAGTTTACTGGTGTGAAAAAAGGGCGGGACTAACAACACTACGGAACATTAATTACGATGTTGGCAAGTATGATATATTCATTCACATCATAAATGAGAAAGAACAAAATAGGCATATTTAGTTTTGTTTTGTTTTAACTATCACAAATTAAAACATACACTATATTAAAATAAGTTTGCAGTTCCTTTTTATTATATTTAGTTTTTCATATATTAACAAAACCTATTTTGATGTATGTAAGAAGCAGATCATTGATATATTAACTCTCTCACCATTTGACGGATACACTCATGAGATATTATTAACAAAGCCTGCTAATCTCATTACGCACTAACTTCACTGTTTCTAACAATAAATTACTACGACATATTTAATACCAAAATTTATGTTTCAATTAGAAGTTACCGTAATTTTCAGCGTATAAACATCACCTCAAACAACGAATTTTATATCAGAATTTTCACTCAATAAAACATATACTGCATTTTTTTTTATTTCATACAAACATAACTCTAAAATGTCCGATTTAAGACTGATGTATATTATTTGCGGCTTATATGCAGGAAATCACGGTAATTATTTCTTCTGAATATTAGCGTTTAAGAATCTAATTTGGCAGAATCTTACAGCAAGAAATTAAAAAATTAAATAAATAAATAAATATCATGACGAATTTCTGTGAATTATACATCGGAAGTAAATGTTAAAAAAAAGTAGTATAGTTGTGTGCCTTGGCTTAACACTTTTAGAGTCAGTTTCTACAACTTCTAGACACTTTAATAAAACCAGCTTCACATTTAGTCGTTCCTATAAAATAATAAATAATAATAGTAATAAAAAGATTTTTGTGTAGTGTTGTAAGAAAACAAACTAGAAAGAGATAACAGGAAAAAAAAAAAAAAAAAAAAAAAAGATTATTAAAAATGATGAGGAAGTATGCTTCTGGTTTAATATAATCAGGCTCTAGATATTGAAAAAAAAAATGTAATTAAAATTTCTTATCTATATTTTTAAAACAAATATTTACACTTTTTTGCAGATTTATTTATTACCGTAATCTCCGGTGTATAATCCGCAGGTTAAATAAACCAGTTTTGTTCCAGAAATTTTAATTGATAAATGAAATTTCATCTGTAAGAACTGTTTCGTCGGAAAAATATATGTACATATTTCTGTTAAATAAAATTTCTGGTGAAGAAATGACACATCTTATCTGCGGATTATACACCGGAAATAACGGTGATATGACATATAATCACCTTCAGAACTGTAGGTTTTATCCATTATGATGAATATATATTAATATTTTTGAGAGAAAAACTGCCCCTTAGATGGTGAAATATTTACCAATACGTTATTTAACTACACTAAAACTATCAGAAAATTTAACATATGTGCATAAGTATGAAAATATTTCAGCAAGAATCACAAAGTATTTTCGCACGTACCGTCATTTGCATTTCCTGCATCGAGGTTTGTAGATGAAACTGGATTTAGATTTTTGTCAGCTTTCATGAGTGACTGTCTAACATTCTTCTCAGGGTGAAACAAAATAATCTGTAGCTTATTAAAGAAAAGGCAAACTAAAGTTACTGTTGCACTTAAGTTTATTGTTGTAGACGTCATAAATGTATTGATTTCCACTTGAGATGCTGTAGTAAAGTAAATAGGTATAAATGCCAACCATATTATAAATGTTGTATATACTGTGAAACCAATAAATTTAGATTCATTAAAAGCCTCTGGGACTTTTCTTGTTAATACTGCGTAAACGGTGCATATAAAAATAAGTAACAATGGATATGCAAATGCAACAATAAATGTTCCATCTAAAGCAGCTGCGCATACTAATTGATTCTCGTCTTTTGTATGATAGTTTTGTATAGCCTTAGGTGGGATAAAGAAAATCCACATAGCAGATGTTATTAATTGCACAATTACAATACATTTACATATGAAAAGCTGGGATTTTGGGCTTATACAGCTTGGTTGTTTAGCACTACGAGTACCAGCATTAAATATTCTTGCAATACGATTAGTTTTTGTTAACAAAGCACTGTACACAACTGTAAAACATGAACCTATTCCCACTTGTTGAGCTGCACATTTTAAATCAGTGGGTTGTCCAATTAAAATAAAAGTCATGCTGTAGCGCATAAGAATACCAAATAAAAGAATGTAACTTAACTCCCTTCCAGAGGCTTTTACCACAGGTGTATCATTATACTTTATAAATACTACCGCAGTGAATAATGTGGCAAATATACCTAATGTTGAAAATGATAAAGCACTAATTGCCCAACAGCTATTAATACGCAAGTATCTTAAAGGAATTTCTACACATTCTGTCTGATTTTCATTAGGTAGGTATCCCAGAGGGCATTCGTAACACATACTGTCAGATGTCAAAATTTGATATTTTGTGCACACGAGACAGCGCCAACAGCATTTGTCTTCTTCAATAAAGTTTTTAGATTCATCTTTACCACATGGTAAACTGCAAACAGAGGATGGCATAGCCGGGTCATCCAAGCGAAAACTAATGTCTGAAAAATTCAATTCGAGTTCTCCATTTTGATATTTTCCTACCCAGACCCACTGGTAATTTCCAGGAGATACTTGCTTAAAATGAATGATGTTGTATCGAGCTGGTCCGTCTCCGTTTTCAGAAAACTGGAAATGATCTCCACTCAGACCTGTAAGAAAACGTATTATCTATGTAATTTACAAGATTTTATTAATAATTTAAATACATAAATTTCTTTTACGTATGAATGTCTTGAGAGATCAAACAATTATATTAAAATCTAATGGTGACATTTGATAATTAAAGCGTAAAAGGGAAGTAACTTTAAAAAAAAGAAAAAAAAAATGCGCCTTCTTCTAGAAAAAGTTAATATTTGCAGATATATATATATTTTTTTTAAATTTAAGGAATAAAATAAAATCTTAAATTGAATTTTAACAAACACAATTAAAAGAAATCATACATTTTACTATAAATAATCAATGCGCCCACATAGAAAAAAAAATTTACTTTTTCTGATACATTTACCGATATTGAATGTTAAACTCTTTTTGCATGTGGTATAGCCTCCTATATTTCACAAAAGTTTTATAATACATTTTGACTTATTCAATTGTGGAATTTCTGGGATTTAAAAAATAATGCAGTCAAATCTCGTTAACGTGAATACTGTTAACGTGAATTACTTTTTAGATGAAGTGTTTCCACAATCAATGTCAAAATGAATATTAGTTTAGTTATAGGCAGATTAGTTACTGATAGCATGAACTACTGATAACATGAACAAATTTTTATCCCACTTGAGATTCAAGTTAATGATTTTTCCAGTGTATTTAGTATCAATACAAAAAACCCTTAACGGGTTAAAAGTTTGTGACGCAGCATTGTACTTTATGGCTATAAGAATTAGAAATACGGGTCTTAAAAATAATGATATCAAATTTTCAGTGACGCTTTGATATTAATTAAATTATACATAGACTTTCTTATTTGAATTTGCTTTTTCCTTTTATTTATATTTACAGTGTAAACGTTATTTTCAACATAAAATAATATATAGCATTTACTCATTGATACCTTTCCATTCACATCTCTTATACTATGAAAGCATGTGTTTTAAAAGAAATTATATGAAATTCCAGTAACGCAGTGGTGTTACATTAAGTGATTTGTTTTTAAATTTCTCTGCAATTATTTTGTTTTGCATATTAAAGTATATGTGCACATTGAAATATTGCTTTTAATTTTCAAATACGCTGTCAAATATATCACTTTCATTAAGCTTATATTATGTACTGAAATATATTTATTTCAATGAATTATTCTATCTTTTGCGTCACGCCATCCAAAACTGAAAAAAATTTCACAGTTTTTTTCTTTGCGTCACGATGTCTATTTGCATGCATTTTCAATTTATTTGGATGAAATGACACAAAGTAAACATTTCCATATATTTTACTTACAGTTTTGGATGGCGTGACGCAAAAGATAGAATAATTCATTGAAATAAATATATTTCAGTACATAATATAAGCTTAATGAAAGTGATATATTTGACAGCGTATTTGAAAATTAAAAGCAATATTTCAATGTGCACATATACTTTAATATGCAAAACAAAATAATTGCAGAGAAATTTAAAAAAAAATCACTTAATGTAACACCACTGCGTTACTGGAATTTCATATAATTTCTTTTAAAACACATGCTTTCATAGTATAAGAGATGTGAATGGAAAGGTATCAATGAGTAAATGCTATATATTATTTTATGTTGAAAATAACGTTTAAACTGTAAATATAAATAAAAGGAAAAAGCAAATTCAAATAAGAAAATCTATGTATAATTTAATTAATATCAAAGCGTCACTGAAAATTTGATATCATTATTTTTAAGACCCGTATTTCTAATTCTTATAGCCATAAAGTACAATGCTGCGTCACAAACTTTTAACCCGTTAAGGGTTTTTAGTATTGATATCATTACTTTTTAGGGGTTAATGATCAAAACGCAAAATTAAAGGAGCATGGTAATAACACTGTATTAAAAGTGTTGTTTTATAGGTCACACTCGAACAAAATAACAAACTAAATAAAATTTCAAAATTTTATAAAAAGTGATAAAAAAGATGGACACATGCAACATTACAAAGGCATAATATAGTACATTTTAAAAATCACAAAAATTTCTTATTTATATTTATTTCTTATTATAATGTTTTAGGTATAGATTTGATTTAAAAGAGAAAAATAAATAATAATAGAAAAATCTTTAAAAAGTGAAAATTTTATACTGGTAAATATTTAAGTAGTATAGTTTGTTATGAATTTAATTTAAAAAAAAATCTTAATCTATTCAAAATTTTATTATAGCTTAACATTTTGTAATTTATATATTATATATATACTAGAAACTTAATGAGCAAATTAATTATTTTCAAATTCTGTTTTAAGAATTTTTTCAATCCGTAGTTTAAGTGATTTATCACCTAATTTTGAAAAAATTACAAATATTTGCATATGATTATCATATTATTTGTCATTTTTATGAAAATAAAGGAAAAATTTTTTGTTGTTGCAATCACCTTTTAAAATAGAACCAATTTTGAAAGTTAACAACGTATCAGCATGAAAACAATGTAAATAGAAAGAATATTTTTGATAAACAAATGTCATATAAAATACAAGTACCTAAATAAATAACTCATTTAATATATATATTAAAAAAAGAAAAATATTTTTTATTTTATTTTTTGTGTTTATTTTTGTCGCTCCCCGATAGATGGAGCCAAAACGATTATTTGATATTCAGTATTTCAGATGGAAGAGAAGAAATTCGTCCGCGAAACTGCCGCATCACGGTATTTTCGGGGTAAAAAATAGTTCGATTTTTAAACTGAGTTATAAAAAAGACAAGAGTTTTCCTAGGGAAAAGGGAGATGTCAGGCACATCAGATAAAAGCGATTAATATCATATATCAATTAAACTAAATTCGCTCGAGCCATATTCGAGAAAAATTTGTTCCTTACATACGCCGTCCATTTACAACTTAAATGAGCCAATTCATATCTCGAAATATATTGCACGCAGAAATGTAGGGATTTCAGGGTAGGATCAGACAGAAGGTGAAAGTCTATTTTGAAAATATCAGAACATAACCTCCCATATTTCCTGAGATATTAAGTGTCGGCTTTCAGCGGTTACTTTGATCTTAAAATTCCTGTATATATAAGTGTCGCAGTTTTCGTTCGTTTTTCCGTTTCCGCTGAGTGTCGTGGCGTTCGTTTGTTTTTGCGCTTGCGTCACTAGAAAAACTGCCGTTTTTCATGATAAAGTTAAATGTCTTCAAATTATAGAAGGCTGCAGCACTGTTGTTGTTAATTATTTTTTTTTTTCTCGGTACCTAATTAAATGTTGCATACCATTGTACAGTTTGATATAAACAATCAATCTGAAAAAATATTTATACCACTATTTTCAAGCTACAGTCTTAAGTGATGCACATTTAGACAGATATTTATAACGATAAATATGAAAGCATATTTGAGATAATTGTTACTTTGTTAAATTGTATAAAAAAAATTATGTCCTATAGAAATAAAAAGGCTATTTTTTATTATATTTATTTAGGAGTTGTTTATTTAGTTTTTCTAGACTTAGAAAACACATGTGTTAACTGCTGTGTGTAAGATAATACTAGGAGAGATGACAGTGCGGTGAAAGAGATTGCGCACATCGGAAGGAAAAAGTAGAGTGGGCGAGTTGCAATTTTAAGGTGGCGGTACAATATCAATAGTGAAGTGCCAACTTGAATGTGCATGTTGATTGCTTCAAGAGTTTAAGATCAAACGTGGTTATTTTGTCTCATTAAAAAAAAAAAAAAAAAGGCTTAGATTTTTTATAACCCTTCCTAAGAATTTCAATAAAATGGTAGTAGTACAAAATATTTTTAATTTAAACAATTTTTCATAAGCTACTAACCTAGACTAACCGTACGAGCGCTACAATTTTCTGTAAAGGCAAATAATTAATTAATAAAAGACTGCGCGATTTCCCCTACCGAAGTGGGGAAGTTTGCGGTTTTGCTATTTAGAAGAGATTACGCATTTAAAATTCTATACTAATAGAGATTTCGCTTCATATTTGTAATAAAAAGACAATGAGGATGAGTTTGTTCAATGTCTGGAACTGTACCAGGAAATAACTCCAGCAAGTGACTGCACAAGTTCAACGAACTCGAGACTTATAAGAAATCTTATCAGATATTGTCCTCAGAACCTGAAATTTAACATTTATCAGGAGTGACACGATCAACATAAGCCACACGACTGGTGGGATTTACCTCTCAAATGCTAATGTTAGTCTATGAGAATTTATCTCAAAGTATTTAAATGTTTAAAACCCAAATAAACTACTACGTCAGAAACGCCAAAGAAAAATATTGGAAATGCATACAGCTGTTTCGGTATCCTACAGCGTACCTTCTTCAGTTCAAAAAGGATTCCTTTTTGCACTGAAGAAGGTACGTTTAAGGCTACCGAAACAGCTGTATGCATTTCCAATATTTTTCTTTGGCGTTTCTGACGTAGTAGTTTATTTGAGTTTTAATGTTCCAACGTCAAGTCTCCTGTTATTATTTAAATGTTTCTGTATATCCAATTTTGCAATATTTTCGTGTATGATGCTCAAGTTTTGTGCAGCTGTCGGCTGCTTAAATAGAAGGAATAAAACTAAATGTAAGCAAAAATATCAGCCTACATAAACTTTTTTTAGGGAATGTACTATGTCTATATTTCAATAAAATGAACGTAAAAGATTTTAAAGTTGAAACGCGAAGATTTCAAACGAAGTAAAATTTAGGTTTTGTGTTTTGAACATATTTGAGAGGAAGATTTTGAATGGAAAAGAAAAAGAAAAACTTTGAGAAATAGTAAACGGTGGGCTGGTTTTTTGCTTAAAAGTCAGCGGGGCTATACTCTGTTTCCTTTAGGCAGTCGCCTCAAGGCCACGCTCAGATGATCTGTGATTTCACTTTCCCCGTTCGTTGCTAAGTTACTAAAGAAACAACGACATCTCACTGAATGAAATTAAGCACGTGATCTCAGTCATGTGATCTCCCTCTCCACATTCTATGGCCTTGAAGTGCCTCTGTTGGGGAAATGGACTATAGTCGTATATCATTGCACATACGGTATGCTACCCCCCCCCTTTTTTTTGTGGGGAGGAGGTCGAAAATGCATTTCAATCCATCTCGAACAGGTTCATTCATGGCAGGTGGTTACACAATTACTTCACCATGTACAACAATAAGTGCAATGATTGTGGGCAACGAGTGATTCGGTAAGCAAACAAGAAACCAGCCTAGCTGAAAAGGAAATGTACTAACTTTACGTTAAACAGGCTATCTTAGTAACTTAATGTTATTTTCTGGTGATGTTCCCTTTTCTGTTTCTATAATATATATTTTTTTTTAAATAAATTTTTGTAATTCTTTTTAAATTTCTTTTATTTCTTCGATTTTTTAGTTATTGAACTGAAATATCCACTCCCATTACAGAAATATTTGTTTATAAATTATTTACGACAATGTCATTTAAGTGCAATTATTATTAATAATAATGTAATTGTAGTTATAATTAAGCTCAATCTCTTCTACCCATGTGCGCAATCACTCCTACCTTATAAGGAGAGATTGCACAAAACAGCTCTCTTGGATTTATTACAGCTCTTGTTTTGAAGTATAATAGAGCAACAAAATAGTAATGGAAATAAGCAGAAGGATCAATTCAAATGCACTAATAGCAAAAAAATAATGATTGAAATTTTTATATCGTTCTGTTTAATTGTGCGCAAATCCTACTAGTTTTACCTTATAGAATTATTAAATTATAGAGACATTTATCAAGAGGACAGCTTACTTTTAAAAATGGTAAAATGACGAAATTTTCGATCAACTTTCAGATTAAAATAATAATAATAATAATTCAAGAACAATTTTTATTTCTTTTGTGTGTGTGTGTGTGTGTGTTCAATAGTATGACATTTATCCATTGATTAATAATAATATTTTGGTTTCTTTTAAAATCGAAAATTAAAAAAAAAAAAATTATATTGCAGATTATTTTCAAGGGTACTTTCTCACTACGTGCAAGATTTCTGAATTACAATCTCTTTATCCTTATAATTTTTACATTAAAAGAAACAAAACATTGAAATTAGAAATCTGAACTAAAAACTTTTAATTATTTTAATAATATGGAGTTTAATTAATATTTATATTTGAAATATGATAATATCATTAATTTTTTTATATTTCCACAATCATATTCTTTTCTCTCTTTTAACAGAACTTCTTATTTTTAGTTCATTTTATTCATTATGTCAAAATGTATGGTTTAGAAAAATTTCGCATTATATCAAATATTTTTTGAAATATCACGCTCGCAGAAGGAGAAAGTACTCTTGAAAATAATCTGCAGTAAAATAATAGGGGAGAGTGGGGATGGATGGGACATTTTTCATTTTTTTTTTTATTAATAACGTACACCATATATAAATCAGAATTTTGTAACATTCCTTATAAGTACATTTCAGTAATCAGTTACATATAAACATACTAACTTTAATAAAAATTTATCATTTTTAATTAATAATACTTTTTTTTTACATGCATGTGCATTGTCCCATTCATCCCCACCTATGGGGATGAATGGGACAGGACTGGAGTTAACAAAGAAAAGAAAACAAAATGGAAAGTAAATATTTTTTAAAGTTAAATTGGTTTATTTTTAATACACACTATGAAGTTCCTGAAATTAACATAAACTGATGTATTGACTCAAATTAACATCAAAAGGCGAAAGTCCTTTGGTTCGAATAGTTCCAAGTGTTCTATGCTTTGGTAATTTAATCTAATAAGATCTATTTAATGAAATTTTATTTTTGCGACTGAGTGAAAATAATGCCTGGACCGGGAGTCAAACCCCGGATCTTTGACTTACAAGGTCAAGGCTCTACAGATTGAGCTATCCAGGCCGACAACTGATCAGTATTACTCACTCAGACAACCTTTAGGCAGAAAACATCTGGTCTATCATTTAGATAGCTCGACAGAAATAAGCCGCAGGTAAAGGAAAACACCATTAATCAATGGGAAATAAATACAATTTTTATTAAAATCACATAATAAACTGATTGGAAGAAAATCATATTTAATGAAATTTTATTTTTCAGACTGAGTGAAAATAATGCCTGGACCGGGAGTCGACTCCCGGTCCAGGCATTATTTTCATCATTTTTTCATCATCATCTCAGCATTTAGGGGAACGGTAATAAATTGAGCAAAATCAATCATGTTTGTGACCACCCTGTATCGTTAACTGAACGAAATGAACTGTAACTTTAGGATATATTAATATAGACCAATTTCAGTTTGTGGATGAATTTGTGTAACGATAGCATGTTAATTTACTGAGATATAAGCATTTATTAAAAAAAAAAAAAAAAAAAAAAAAACATGTTTTTTATTTATAATATACGAAAATTATTCCCACTTTCAGATTAGTCGGAAAAACACTTTTAAAACAATATACTGTAATCTAAATACAAATATCTTAAATATATCATGAAATATGAGCATTTTTATGAAAAACATTTCACTGCACATGTGCGAAAGATTAAATAAATAAATAAATAAATAAATAAAATATTGCATAAGTTGAAAGCTAGATATATTGGTCAACTTTTGTCAAAAATGCATTTGAATAGAGAAAAAATTAAGCAAGTTATCCGAAAAAGAACGAGCTAGATTTTAGATATTTTCCAGGAGTTGAAATTTCTTAAGGGGTTTTTCAAATGCCGCATAATTAATTTGTAGATAAAGTTATTTCAACCACGCTCCAAATGTGCTTTTTTGTGAAAAACCCGCTATAAGCTTGAAACTCTAAAGTATTTTTGTTTATTTACTAAGATTTGTGAGATGATAAAGTGTTTTTCCCCAAAAATAAATTTTGCTAAGTGGATCTTTAAATTAATTACGCGGCATGTGAAAAACCTCTTAAGGAATTTCAACTCTTGGAAAATATCTAAACTCTAGCTCGTTGACCTGTGTATTTTTTTTTCCTTTATCTTTCGCACATGCGCAGTGTTTTTCGTAAGAATGTTTAAATTTCATTTGAGATATTTGTATTCCTTTTGCAATATATTGTTTTAAAAGTGTTTTTTCAATTTATCTGAAAGTGGAAAAATTTTCTTTAAAAACTCTGTATGTGTATATTATAAATAAAATGCTGATTCTTTGGGAGAGTTAAATGCTTATATAACCGTTACTTAAAATGCTATTGTCACGCAAATTCATACCCAAATTGAAATGAGTTTGTTTTAACATATTCTGAAGTTACAGTTCATTTCGTTTACATAACGATCGGTGTGATCACAAACATTATTGATTTTGCTCAATTTGTTACCGGCTGTTTTAATATTGTCATAACCTTATCGTGGACCGTGGGGAGATTACAACCCACCTACATGATCTTAGAAAACACACCTGTGGGAAGCGCAATTTTTATTATAATGAATCCCTTTCTATGATAATGATTAGGAACACCAATTTCGGCTTCAGTTTTGTGATGCCATTTATAGTTTAATCGATTGAATAGATTTAGAATATTTGTTTTGAAAGTTTGAAAGAATTGCGTGACATTTGTTCTGCTATGACACCTATTTTGAAGTGACATTTGTACTACTCAACGATTCTACTGTAAATGTGAGTAATACACTGTTTTTATTGTAATAACCTTATTTCGTATATTTCTGCGCATTTTATGCCAGTAACTATGAATAATAAATAATAATTCAAAATTTGTAATACTTGAATAAATAATAATCCAAATTCTGCAAAATAAAATATATTTCCTTAAACGTTTTACTGGTTAATTGTTAATAAAACATAAAATACTGGGAGAAATTCAAAAGAGAAATAAATAGCCCACGAAAGGATTAAACCTATCTTCACTGAAAAACATGAGGAAGACCTACTTCTTTAAATGACCAAAGTTTCTAAACATTTCATCAAGAGATAAGCAAAAAAAAAAAAAAAAAAATACGACCGTTAGCAAATCTTACCAAACTTTTGAGCCTGAGTGTATTTCTTTTTCAAACAGAAAAAAAAAGAAAAAAAATCATAAAAATATTTGGGCGTTTATTATTATAAAACACCCAGTTCTTATCTTTATGTACCTTAAAGAAGTAGCTTCCACTTATATGTGACCATTTGAAACTTTATGTCTTTATAGTTTTATAAACATAATAGAAAATAAAATTAACTAAATATTTACCTCTGAATGAAACATTTTTCAGGTAACCAAGTAGTGTAAATCCATCAACTGGACGCATTTTTGCACAAAAACCGGGAGTCCCTCTACATAAATCTTTGTGCATAGCTTTTAAGGCAAATGCAAATGCAAGAACTGCATCACTAACAAACTGTAACTGTCTCTCTATTTTATAACCAGTTGCACTCGACATTACCTCTTGGCCAGTGCAAAGATTATCCTTTTGGTTATAAGGTGTAATAGTGCTATTTGGCCATTTGCAATCGAAAAAGTGCTCCCAAAATTCAGTGAACCAAGGATTCCTTGGGTTATTGTAAACAGTTAAATTTAAAAAGTATTCTTCAAAACCAGCAACGGGATGAGCACGCGGTTGCACAGAAAGTGTTCCTTCAACTTGTTCTTCATTACCTTCAAAGACTAGTGCTCTAGCACTCCATCCATCGCTTCCGATCCAGGAAAAACTTCCTGTAGCATTATTGCGACGTACAGCTCTCATGACACCAGCCACTTCTTGATCTGAGCCAAATATAATCACACCTGTAAATAGAAAATGATAGGGAAATTATGTTTTTAAAAATGACTGAAAGATCTTATTTATTTATTTATTTATTATCATTATTATTATTATTATTATTATTATTATTATTTGTATAAATGAATACTATAAATATATCCTGTTTTACTTTTTTGATATAATTTACAAATTTTGTTTGTTACAGAGTTGTGTTTGAGAAAAGTCATAGGGCTTAAAAAATGAGAGTTTATTTTGTGCTTAATTAAACCTACTTTAAATTATTTGTGGAATGCAAATTAAGAAAAATGTACAATATTTTTGGTTATTTAAAATATTTTTTATTATTATTTAAAATTAATTTGCCTTCATAATTTGCCTTCTGATAAATTTTTAATCCTGTATATTTCATAAGAACTTTTCTCGTGTACTGCATTTTTAATAGACAATATTAACAATATTAAAATATTGATCATTAACTCAGTAACTTAAAAAATTACCATACAATTATCTTTTCTTAAGTTGACTTAGCACTTTTAACTAGCACTTTTCATACAAAAGCTTATAGTTCCATTTAATGTTTAAAAATTGAACTATATTAAGTTTGTTCAATGAAATATATGTTCAATAAAAAATTCTTCTGTTTTGATATAATTTTTACAGATCTGAAATCTATAAATTCAGTTTTTTCAATTTGCATTATTATTAGAAGCTTTTTATATGAAATTGACTTTCTCATCATGTCTTCGTGTCATGCTAGTAAACAAGGCACCTTCATTTTATTAGCAACTTTTCATATGAAACTGACTTTGTCATGGTGTCTTCGTGTCACGCTAGTAAACAAGGCGCCTTCATTTTAAAGAAAATGAAAGCCATTGCGTCTGTCGCTCGGTGGTTCAGTTGGTTAGGGAGTCTCGTTAATAACGTGGTGGTCGAGAGTTCGGTTCTCGGAAAGTCCGGAGTGTTACTTTTTGCAGATAATTAGCAGAAAAGGTGTCAATTGATATAAGAAAATTTTTCTTTGCTTACACAGTATTCTAGGAATTTTTTGAGGAGTTTTTTGAGAAACTTATTTATTTATTTATTTTTTTAGACATTAAAAATTACAAAATATTTTTGATAGTAAAAAAAAAGCACCAAATAAAAAGTTTTAAGTAAAAAAATACGTAAATAAATATATTTTTTAGAAACTTCTTATTTTTGAAATTGGATTTTGTCATCGCGTCTTCGTGTCATGCCAAAAAAAACAAAGCGCTTCCACTTTAAAGTAAATGTAAGTAGTTTTTACATCGTTCAATGGCTCAGTTGGTGAAAGCGTCATGTGGGTAACGTGATAGTGGGTACGGTCTTCAACAATAAGAAAATTTTAAAGAAGAATGTAGATATTTCATTTTTACACGAGATAAAATTTCTTAAATATTCAAAGTATCTCGAAAAGATTCAAGAACAATATTTCCCTGCATTACTTAGATTTTGCTAGCATGTTCAATGACTTTTTTTGGCTATTCCTTGACTTTTGGTTGGAATGTCATGATGATAACGCCTTGTTCATGGGTTCGATCCTTGAAGGCCGACGTGCTATTTTTTTTTCTTTTTTCAAGAAAAAAAAAATCAGTATTTAAAAGAAAATATTTAGTTGTCTACACAGTATCCTAAGAAATTTTGATTAGATTTTTAAGAAACTTTATTTTTAACTGAAAAACACAAAATAAAAATTTAAGTAAAAAATCACGTTTTTAAGATTAGAAGCTCTTTATTGTGAAGACGAAGAGATTCGTAAACAGTGGTATGAAAATTTTTTGAGACGGTAGCGACCTGAACCCTCTGCATAAGTGTCAAGTTATTATGAACTAAATATAGATTTCAGACCATTATTTAAAAAGAGTAGTCATCGTCTTCTTTAGTGGATGAAATTAACTCTGTAGAATACTATTAAAAATTTCTGGTATAGCGGTTACAGATAATCTGTAATAACTTAATAACCTACGTTCTTATAAAATTATATATATATATATATATATATATATATATATATATAAGAAAAAGAGAAAGAAAAAGAAATTGATTTTTTTTTCCTTTCTTTTCTTTTCTTTTCTTTTTTTTTTTTTTTTTTTTTTTTAATCGTGTCTGGATGTGTAAAACAAAATTCTTAACTTAAAAAAATAAAATGCTATCAACTGCAATATTCATTTATTTCATAGGAAAATAAATTTTTAAACTTTTATATTTATTGGATAAAGAATACATTAATAATGTTAACTATTGCGGATTTGAATTTTAAGTACGCATCTACCATAACATAAAGCATAGCAAACCATTACCTCTGGCATTTGGTTTTGCCATCAATCTTTTAACGACATCATTGAAATATGATTCTTCAGCTACGCCTGAATCTTTCGTTAATTTCTCTTTGACAGCAATGCAGATATCATTTTTCAAAAGCAATTCTTCTAATAGTGTAAAAGCCTGGAAATAAATATAATAATTAATACAATATAAATATATGTTAATGTATTTCCAAAAGTTTTATTAAAATAACATGAATTTCATTTCCAGTATACACTTTGCTTAATTTTGTCTAAGAGTGAAAATAACTTTAAAAGATACTTAATACGCTGACGACAGTAAAAATATAACAATGAGGCATTTATTAGTTTACCTCGTACACACCAGTAAAATATTTAAATCACAGTTATCATTTGTATGTCTCAAAGCGCTCCTAAATTTTTACACATTTATTTTATTATTTTGACACTGCTAGTTCAGAACAGCCGATTTTTTTATTTTATAATATAGCATTAAAATAAAAAAACAAAAATTTCTTTTTTAAAATAGGGGAAAGAATATTGTTACGTGCAAGGAAATCTTGAATAGTCTCTGAATGAAATGCTTACCTTGCAGAGGCTTAAAAGTTTATTTACAGAAAATTCTAGAAGATTACAGATTTATACACCAGGCATCAATTTCAGATTCACCAGTAAACACAGCTAAAAGCATTAAATTCACAGTATAAACTGTATTAAGCATTAACACACTGCAAAAGACTGCAATCAGAAGAAAAGATTTAGCCAAGCAGAGTTCTTTTTGCAGGCCTTGGTGAAAAATGACTGATTTGACTGGGGTACAATTGCTTATATAGCCTCGTATGAAATGTTGGATGTTCCAGTAACTTCTCAACCAATCAAGTTAAAGCTTAGATAGATTTTTGTAAAAACCAATGCAGTCTTTTGTTCAATAATTATTCGCTTTTAGAGAAAATCGTGGTGCTTGTGCTGTTAGTCTAGATTAGTAGCTTAGGAAAAATTGTTTAATTTAAAAATATTTTACTACCACCATTGTATTAAAATTCCTAGGAAGGGTTATGAAAATTCAAGGCTTTTGTTTTTATACGAGACAAATTAATCACGTTATATCTTAGACTGTTGAATCAATCAACATACACATTCAAGCAGGCACTTCAGTATTGATGTTGTACAACCACTTGAAATTGAAACTTGCTCACTCTTTTCTTTCCCGCTCATCCCGTCTGTGCGCATTCTCTCCTACCGCGCGATCTCTCCTAGCTTGACCTTAAAAATGTCTGTATTTTATTCTTTTTTTTTTTTTTTTTTTTTTTTTTGTAATTGTTGTTGTTCATTTTAAATTTTAAGTTATCTTAAGTGACTTACAGTAACGTCTGGCGTATATGCAGTGTAGGCGTATATGCAGTTAAATTTGTTCTAAATGAGAAAATATATTTAACGGACAAAATTAAATTTGTACCAAGTAATAAAAGTTGAACTTTATTTAACGAATTATCTATCGCAAAGCGGGCATATTATCAGTAATTTATATATTTCTCTCTCTCTATATATATATATAAAAAAATTTGTCACCGGCGTCTTTTTTTTTTTTTTTTTTTTTTTTGTCTGCGACAGCATCTTTTCACGGAGGGCAAAGTGCTCTGCGTCATGAGTGGTATCAATGTGTTCCGAATACATCAAGGTAGGCATTTCAGGTAGTATCTGTATCCATCTTAATTACCGAAGTTATTAATATCGGGTTTATAAAGGTACTCTATTTAATAATATTTGAAATAATTACATCATTTTCCACAGGCAAATAAAAATGTTATCTCTGGAGTGAAAATAAATAAATAAATAAATAAAAATAAATAAATCACGGAAATATCTTTTTTTTTTTTTTTTTACTTTAGAAAATTGATTGTATTACTTGGCAATATCTTATGTTTATTTTATTGTATTTTTTAATGTGTTCTTTTTTTGTGAATAAGGAATTAATGTCGAGTCTGTTTTACAGACTGATTTTTCTTTTTGCCATTAAAATGTATTTATCTTTTTCTTAAAAAAAAAAATTAAAAAAAATCATATATTAAAATTTTTCGGATATTACTTTGGTATACAAAAGTATTCCGATTTAAATTCAAATTCAATTATAAATGAAAATATTCTTCTTATTTAGCATTGATAATTTTTTAACATTACAGAATTAGACACTTCCATGACACATTTCATATTTCTAATTATGAAAAAAAAAAAAAAAAAACTAAAACTCTTATAATGAACCGAGCAAATTTAATTCTTCGTAATGTTAGAAGTACACAAGAGGAAAGGTACTCATCATTTCGCTGATGCAAATCTCGCCAAGCAAACTTTATTGGCGACAGCAATACATTTATGGATTAAAAGTAAATTCATAACTTAGATTTTTTTTTTTTTCAAATTTAAAGTTTATTTATATACGTTACTAGCAGACCCGGACACGCGTTGCTGTGGCTAATTTATACGTTTAATTATATTGTAGTAAACTATTCAATACACTCAAATTATTATTTACGAATAAAGACGAAAACGTTGTAGCCGATGTAAAAACCCACGGGATTGATATTTGAACCTTAGGTCAAAATTTGGAAGCGATTGATAAAAACTTTCATAGAGTTGACATTAAGCACAGATAAACATAAAATTTTGAATTTTATGTTTTATTCATCTCATATATTCAAGTATTGTTTGTAATAAATGTGTCATTTACAAAGTTCTTAGTTGATAACATGTAACAATTAATTTTATAAATGAGGTAAGTAGCGTAGATTATTCATTATTTATAATAATTATATTCATCATTTTGAATTATAAAATTTTTCAATTTTAATTTAATTCAGCTCTAATCGGTCATTATAATCTTGGTTAACCTGTCTCTTGCTAACACAAATAGATTCGATGGTTCTCCACACTTGAGCATGTAACATATAATTAATTGTCCATGGGAAAAACATGGATTTCACAAGTCTGAGCTGCAAATGCACATCCTTCGGCCTTGAGACTTATTTATGGTCATAAGCTATTTTGGATTAAAATGCTAAAATGGCTAATGTGTAATTTAGATTTTATTAAAATTCTATTAAAATGAAAGTATAAAAGAAGCAGACGATTTTAAAATCAATTTTTATGGAGGAATGAAATATAATGCTATTATGGATAATTTTATTATAAAATGATCTCATCATTTTAAATATTTTAAAGATGGTAAAAGGTGTAGTTATAAGAAGGAAAACAATATGGCTAAGCCAGAAAAATAAGTAAATTTGATGAATATTTTAAAACTTTAATATAGGATATCTTATGAAATATTGGGTCTTTAAAGTAGATAAAAGTATCATTTTTAACTAGAAAAAGGTTTTGGAAAAGATTAATATATTTTAACGAAGTGATGAGAATATTTTGAGTATGTTAAAATTTTAATATTAAGTTCAAGTTAATCAAGATGGGAAACATTGAGGATTAAGATAAGAAAATAGCAAGATTTTAAGATCATTTTTAGCAAGAAATATGAGTCAAAATTTAACGTTAAAAACATGTATAAATCACAAACTTAATAAGGAACAGTAAATTGATACATTATTAATGAAAAGTGAAAGAAAATTAAGAGAAATAATTATTTAAAGTTTCGAACATCGATCATAGAAATAAGCTTTACAAAACAAATAAATAGACTTAAAATCTTCCCATTTTAAATAAGTTTTAAAATATTGAAACGGTTACTTTTAGTTTAGAAAATTATATGTATAGATCAGAAATTTCTTAAAGAAAAAGAAAATAATGGCGAATATTAGATAATATAAGAGAAAAGATACAAAATAAAATAAAGTTTCGAACATCATTCATTTTAATAGTAGTGCAATGCTGATTAATGGACTAACATTAATTTTAAATATAACTTTTAATTAATAAGAAAAAAATCTATCAAAGGGATAATTAATTTAAAATCTACTAACGAAATGATATACACAAAAATTGAAATGAAATGAAATAATTATGAGGTAAAAAGAACTTTTTATATAACATGTTTTTTCAATTTTCCTTTGAATCATGTATGTTATTTTGTTATACGCAAGCGAAGTGTGACATCACTGACCGTCCGTGGATGCAAGAAAAATATTTCCTATGTTAATCACCCATTGGATTTTTTGTCGCCATTTCCCCATCTGCGCAGCACTAGTGCGACGTTAAACCCAACCATTCATTCATCCCATTGGATTTTTTGTAAAAAAATATTAAAATTGAAGAAAATTATTTCCCGATTTTAATCCCCGTATTTGGGTATAGATATGCATTAGTAATCGTATGCATGTGTTAGATTGAGTTATTTTGCTGTCAAATTGACAAATTTTAATTTTAATTTTCAAAACTCTGTCATCCTTGGTGTTTTTTGTATCTGGCGATCTAAAACGTAATACGAAAATATACGTGCCAGATGTAAATTTCGTAATATGTGTTGTACGAAATATTTTTCATATTATTCATATTAAAATTTGTTAAAATAACCATGATTTTTGAAAGGAATTAAATATGTTCACCAGATAATTTAACGATATTATTTTTTTCTCGCCAAGGATGACAGATATAAAATCTATTCCGCTGCAACATATTAGTATCTTATATCAGATACTTTATTTAGACATTTGAAAACAAATTCGACTTCAAATTATGATAGTAATATTTATCATTTTCCTTTTAATTAGTATATTAGTTGGATATTTATTGTGTAAATATCAACCTTTGAAATGAAATGTTTATGTTTTCAATCGAATATGGAAGTTTGCCATTTTTTTTTTTTTTTTTTGAAATTTAAAATTCAAATTTTATCAATTTTACAACAAAAACAACTTAATCTAACGCACGCACACAATAAATAATACATATCTACACCCAAATATGGGGATTAAAATCGGGAAATACTTTTCCTCAATTTTTATTTATTTATTTATTTTTTTTTTTTTTCAAAAAATACAGTGGGGCGATTAACATAGGAAATCTTTTTTCTTGCATCCACGGACGGCCAGTGACGTCCTCTCTTCGCTTGCGTATTATGTTATCAACGTGTATAAAATTTTTTATGTAATAATGACGTAAATTTTTGTAAGAGGCATAATTTAATTTTTTAACGTTTTTTATTCTTCACGTTTAAGTAAATGTATTTATTTTCCTGTCGAAAAATAAATAAATAAATAAATAAAATAAAATAACCTGTAAATACTTTTTGGCAACAATTAAATTATAAATAAAATAAAAAGTAATATATAAGCAATATTTAAGCACGCTGGCTAAGTTCAGTAAACTAATAATAATGAAAAAAAAAAAAAAGGAAAACTTTGGTTTTAAAAATAAAATATTAATCCTTTCAGAACCCTATTAGCATCATGAACTACATTAGCACTTTATCAATCTGTAGAAAAATCTTTATGTTATATTGACGTCAATTTTTGTGAGATGCTTAATTTAACTTTTCATATTTTTTTTTAACGTTCACGTTTAATTAAATGCATTTATTTTTATGTCGAAAGAAAATGATTTTTTTTTTCTTCCAACAATTAATTTATAGCTAATATTTAAATGGCTTATTTAAAGCTATCTTTGTCATATAATAAACAAATAATTTGCAATAAAAAATTATTGTGACTATAAATTGAGATAAAATCTATCCTATCTCTCAAGTTGGACCAAACTGCACACAGTGTGCAAAATTTCATTAAAATCAGTTCATTAGTTTAGGAGTTTATCGAGGACAAGCATCGTAACACAAAATTTATATATATATAAAGATTAAGTATAAACGGTCGTGTCTCTTTAATTTATTATTAGTAGTATTCAAAATGTTTTGAAACAATTACTATTTCTTAGGTGCTTAATGACTGACGTCGGTTATATCATTCTTGGCAACTTTAACGCCTCGCCGGCAAAATGGAAAAGGACAGAAGAGAATTAATAATTGAATCTGCAGGAGGTTTTTCCAAATCAAAATAATAATAATAATAATAATAATTTCTCTTTTTTGATATTTTCGACTGTCTAAAACTATTAACTAGCGGTACAATAAATATATATACAGAGAATATTTTATACTGCCATAAATTGACTAAAAAAATTCAATAGTAAAATATACGGGCATTTGAAAAAAATAGCTTCTAATTTTTTTTTAAAGGTTATTCTGTTTTGCCCAGTCCTTTCTTCTTATAAAACAGATTTTTAAACAATCAACGCTTGACTTTATATAAATAAATCAAAATTATACTTTTCGTTTGAAATGACAGTTAATACTTATTAATGAGAATCGCATTGTTTGATGCTGATCAGCATTCAGTTTTTTTTTTTTTTTTTTTTTTTTTGTTCTAATAACGTTACTTTACAGATATTTATTTAAAGCAACATTTCTAAACAATTATTCTCAGGAAAGAAGATGTTGCTAATTATATTATTATTTAAACTCTCTTGAAAATTCAGCATACTATAATTTCGTTATTTTCCATTTATTTTACATGTATGCTTTTTAATATATTTTGCTATTTTTTTTTTCAAACAAATTTCAGTATGTTTTGCACCCTACCAAAAGCACTTTGTCCTCGTTTTAACGAAGACTTACAAGCTGACATACAATCATTCATAAAAGTCTGATAAATTTGTTAACAATAAATAAATAAATAAATAATAACAGTCAAAAATTAAATCTGTACTTATCGCAATATTAAACAATTTTCGTTTAAAAAAAGGAAATGTATATTTACCTGAATTCCATAGGTTGATTCTTCATATAGTACTGATATGTAAGTCCAGCTTAATCGCTTTACTATCTCAGCTATTACTGCAACTTGGTTTAAATCAGACGGAACAGTTCTTAAAAAATATCTGTATCTATCTTTGTTACTGAGCTCTGGGCTAGTAGAAAAAAAGCTGACCTAAACATAAAAAGTATAAGCAAGTTATTTACCAGATTAAAAGGTTTAAAATGTAATTATAAACTTTCATCTATGAATTTTTGAAGTACCTGTGGTATTTTGAATAGTCGAAGAAGATTTGCTACTTGCACTGATGTGGAACTTGAAGCTGCTCCTAATACACCCGATATCTTCTTGTGACTAATGGTTAATACAGACCCATCTGGGCATATGTGTGCTTTTTTATCGATGTTACTCATGGAACCTGAAAACAGATAGTTTATAGATTCAGATATTTAGAAAAATTACAAATTATAAAAAGTAAATAATTTTTAAAAGTTTACTGATAATATGTTTATTAAACAAATTATAAATAATATAGTACGATATATAAATTAAATAAAAATTGATGCATGCAAACATTACAAAAATTTATTCATTTATTCTGTAAATACATTTTTCAGATTGAAAAAAACAGTACATAATTTTTTAGAAATGATATTTAATGTCTAGCAGAAATGTAAGCTTTGCAACCGTTATCTGGAAATTAGAGTTTAATGCAATGCTTTCATTTATCTAGCTTAAATTTAAATAAATGGTAAATCTTAAAGCATGAAAAATGAAAATACGTTTTTTGTCTTGAAATATATTCATTGTTTTTATTAAGAAGAAATTTTGTGATGGAAATTTTAAAAATAACCATGAACGTCAACATATTCTAGTAGGTCGGATGTTTCAAAGATCAGTAATGCAACTATTTTTCCATATTAATAATGTATTAATCTTTTAATAATTACTCTGCAAGAAAAAAACATTAAAAAATGCCATAAAAAGACTGCCCAGCCCTCAAAAGCTAAGATCTACAGATCTTCGATAATGTGCTGAAATTTCTGTCACCATATTTTTGACAATCTCATATCATAAGTTATAGTTTATGTCATATTCTTCAAAGTTAAAATAAATGCTTCTAAAGGCTTTATTTACATTTGACAAAAAGAAATTATCCACGTTAAAATTTTAAGAAAAGAAAAAAAAATCTGACACTCTTTCCAAGCAGCGGCATTTTTAATGAGTATCTAAAGCCAAGTAATGATAAACAATTTTTTAAGACGCTCATAAATATAAAGATAAAAAACAATGTAGTATAATGCTTGAATTCATTAAAATTCAGAAGTATGTTGTATTTATGTTATATTCATTTAAAATTTAAGATGTTTAAATATTTTTAAAAGTTAACTACAATGTTTTTCTATTAACTGACTTGACAATAGCTACTTACTGAATTTTAATCTTATATTTATTCAAGAAATTCTGAACCTGTGTTGTAAAAATGCTATATTTTTAAATATCATAATAACTTGTATAGAATTCATTTCCAATAAGATTTCATTTTTCACAAGCTTTACTTGTCACCAGAATCCACTTTCCAGTATATTTCTTTTCTTTTCTTTTCTTTTCTTTTTTTTTTTTTTTTTTTTTATATTTCTAATATTTTTTAATAAGTTCGTTGAACATATTTATCTTACAGATTATATGAAGTAAATGTTGGTAAATAATAAGATGCATCTCACAAGGAAACATTCAAAAGGTGTAATCTTCAAAAAGTATTGAAAAAAATATATATGATTCTACTCCTCATAAAACACCAGAAAATGAAAAAATTATATGCTGAAATTAATTACAGCGACTTCAAAAAATTACATAGAATAATAATAAAGGAAGAAGGAGCATAAGTGTTTCTACATAAGCTGTTGTGTTGCCACAACAAACAGCGATATTATTATTATTCTATGGCCCTACTTTAAATTTTTGAGTAGCAAAAGTATTTTTCGCTGGCATTTCACTAGAAGGGGTTTGTAAGCATTAAGAGTATTGCCGTGCTCCTTCTTCCTCATTATTATTCTATGAAAAATTATCAAAATTAAGCATATTTGGCGATTTTACACTGGTAGGGGATTGATTTTGAGTACTTGGCAGAAAAGAAAAACACGGTTCTGTCCGTACACGGCAATCACGGTGCTAGCAAAAGTGTCGCCTAACAGCGCTAAATCGCCAAATATGCTTAATTTTGATATTTTTTTGTGGTCGCTGTAATTAATTTCAGACGATAATTTTTAAATACTTCAAAAAAGAAGGAAGGTTCTCAATTCAAACCGTATGTTTTTTTTTATGTTTCTTAGCTCATAACTTCTGAACGGATGCTCCGATTTTGATACTTTTTGTTTTGTTACAAAGGTCTTGGTATAAAATAGGTCCCATTGTAATATCTTTACGATCTAAAGAAAACACAGGGTGCCCAAAAAAAATCAGTGCCAACACTTTTAACTGCTAAACGGCTGCAGCTATAGTGATAAAAATGGTATGGAAGTACATGCAGTACAAGGTTAAACCGCTTGTAGCGCCACCTGGTGGAAAATAGCGGAGTTAGTGTTCCCATCTCGAAAACGATTCTAAAGAAAAAGTGAATTACAAAGCTGAAGAGTATCACCGATTTAGTACAAAAAGATAGATTAGACATTCGTGCTAACGTTCCTATCTCGGAAACGGTTCAAGACAGGGGGAAAAAGTGAATTATAAAATTGCAGAGCATCATCGCTTTAGTAAGAAAAGATAGTTTTGACATTGATGCTAAAAATACAAGACTAAAAACTTGAATTTTTTTGTTCGCAATTTCATACACTATACACACTTGAGCTACATTGCTCACGCTGTAGCGTAGCTGGTGAGACACACGCTATATAGTTCAAAATACGGTTAATTGATACTTTTTCTTTTGTTCTAAAAATCTTGGTCTGAAGTAGGTCCCATTATAACATCTTTACAATCTAAAGAAAATAAAGCGCCATCTGGTGAAAAACAGCGGAATTAGCACTCCTATCTCAAAAACGGTTCAAGACGATAGAAACGTTAATTGCAAAGTTGTAGAGCATCATCGATTTACTACAAAAAGACAGTTTTTAGACATTATTGCTAAAAAGTGAACGCTTAAAACGCGCAGTTGTTTCTTCGCAATTTCCTACACTGTGCACACTTGAACCATGTTAGTAGTGTAAAAAGGGGGGTTCACCAACAGGGTTGAGGCGCGGAGGCACACGAAGACCCACGGAGCCACATAGTCACTCCGCGCCTCCACACGCGCCTCCGCGCCACCACCCCGTCGGTGAACGCCCCCTTTTTTGCACTACTTTGCCACCATCTTAGACGATGGTCCTTTTGCCTTTCGGAGATTGTAAAGTATTTAAACTTTTTGTGTTTGAATATGAATTTCGGGACTTAGTACTTTTCGCGATGGAAAATATATTTCAGGGAATTTAATTGAATGAAACAAAGGTAGAAGAGTATTATATAATTAAAAACATTTAATGAATGGTATAGATTTTAAAATTTAGGTGTTGCCATTGGAAGACTAGAAACTTTTAGACCGCTGACATTGAAGATTATAAGTAATTTCCGCTAACACTTAGTATGTTTAGAGAGGTAAATTATATCTCCAGAGGTTAGAAGTTTTGACATAATAAAACAAAAGGTTGAAGAATAATGATTTAGACATTAAAATTTTAGCATTCCTATTTGAAGATTGTAAATTTTTACAGAATTTATAGAAACATGGGGTTGGTTGATTCTAATTGTAGGGTACTCGAGGCGTTTCGAAAGACTATCCTCCTTCATCAGGATTTTAAGGAATTTTATTATAACTAATTAAATTACGACACTCTTGCTGTAATTAGTTTGGTGGATTCTGCATAAAATACTGTAATCTGATTGGTTAATCAATACACATTTATAGGCTTTCATATTACATTCATGTAACCCTTTAAAATTATGTGTTGAATTCAGAAATATTGTTACATTTAATAAAAAATTGGCGAGATTTTAGCAACAATTTGGCGATATTTAGGATATATTTGGCGATATTTACGATGTATCTGGCGATAAAAATACGTTTGGCGACAAATTTGCGGTATAAATTGCGAGCGACGGAAAAATTTCACCAGTTGCTACCTTATTTTCGTGGAGTGCAGACGTTTAATTTGGTTGCTGCGTAATACTCTGACTGTTGGAGCAAGAGATGGATCGACTTGAAGAAATGCCTGTTCAACAAACTTCTTCTTCTACTTCTGACGATATGAAGTTGACTTGTCCGACTTGTAATGCTACTTCCTCTAAAAATTCTAACTTGGCTAGACATATGAAGATTCACAGTGGTCGAAAACCATATCTTTGTGTTATATGTAAGAAAGCATTTGCTAGAATTGATGATTTAAAGAGACATTCGAAAATTCACGAAAAGAACCCCATAGAATATGAATGCAAGCAATGCAGTGAAACTTTTAGATGGAAATACGAGTTACTGGAACATGATAGAAAAAACCACCGAAAACCTTCACCTCAAAATTCATGCGATGTATGTGCTGAAACCTTTGCATGGAAATACAAGTTATTAGAACATCTCAGAAAAAATCATCCAAGGTCTCCACCCCAACATTTATGTGATAAATGCAGTGAAAAATTCAACCGCAAGCAAGATTTATTGAAGCATAAGAGGATGAATCATCAAAAGCCATTAGTAACTATAATGAATTTCGACCAAGCTCTACTTAAGGAAAAAACTATGCATTTTAAAAGGCGAAATACACTTAATGTTTTCACAACCACCACCTTTGACAATGAAAATGGTGATATGGACTTGTTTTCGTTGTTTAATAATTTAAGAAGTGACCTTTTAAATGAACTGAACTATCAATTAAGTGAGAAAAAAGCGATGAAATGGTATATAGTTGTAAACGTTACCCTTAGTCGTTCTACAATAGATGGATAAGAATTTATTTCCCCTCACTTTCGATCAAATATGGAAACGGCTTTTTAACAAGTGATATGGATCATGATCTGCAAATAGCTTACAACAAGATAACGAACAGTTTTGATAATTTTAATGAACGAGGATCAGGGTGGAATTTAGTAACAATCAATATATTAGAAGTACGTATGGCCAAATTTAACCCATTTTAGTTGCATCACCTATTTTTGTAATTAAAATGTTGAAATAAAAATATGTTTATGAAAATCTCTGTCTTATTTTTCCAATTTAAATTATCATTTAAGTTTTTTATATTGTTATTATTATACAAATTTTATTCATACATTTAGAATTTTTACCCGTAAAAACCATTTTGTTTATACGCAGCAATATTAATCCCATTCATTTATACTACAAAAATATTTTTATGTTGAAATTAAAACTTTACACGTCGTTAAGTAACAAAACATTATTATTATTGTTATTATTATTATTATTATCGAAATTTCAAAATGTTTATATACAGTAAAGTTATATAAACTAAATATAATAAAAATTACATAAACTAAAAGTTATATTATCACTATGTATTAAATAAGTTTTGAATTTAAGCTCTAACTTAGAAATATTATTGTTACACTCTTTAAAAATTGAACGCACATGCACTTTAAAAAATTACTATCATATAAATGAAACTAAATATAATAAAAATTATATTCTCACTAAATAAGTTTCACATTTATTTAAACTCTAACTTACATTCGTTAAAAATTGAACGCATATGTAATATTATTTTAAAAAAATTCTCACTTTATAAATGCATACTACATTTTATAGGCTTTTACTATTAAATAAATTTAACAGAAGTTTAAATCAGTTACTAAATTTTACATACAGTAAAATATATAAAAATTATAAAAATTTTCTACACAATAAAGTTACATAAACTAAATAAAATTATATAAATTAAACTTTATATTTTCCCTAAATAAGTTTAATATTCATTCGAGTTCAACACAGTTCAATTTATACTGTCTTAGTTGATTTAAATGAAACAGGTAAATACTTTTAGATTTTAAATAATATAAAAAAATTAAGTTGATTTTTAAATTATTTTAAAGTTTTATATTTACATAAAAACAAATAAATTATTTTTTATAAAAATGATACAAACAATAGTTAAAAAAGAATTAGTTATATTTAAAAAGTATTGGTTACTAAAAATAAAATAAAAACATATATTTTATACTAAACATTTCTATTTAAAATTTCGAAATATTAAATTACTTAAAAAGTTCAAAGTGTCAAACTATTTTAAATGAAGATAAACAGTTTCTTTAAAATAGATGTTACGCGTGTATTCTATGAATCATAAGCTGGCGAATCATGTGTAATCAGCACTAGTGGATATAAAGATTGAGTTAAAATAATTAATAAAAACAACACATAATTAGGAAAATTCAATATTTTTTATATTTGAAAAGAACTACCCCACATGATTTTTTCACAAAGCATACCGTACAATGAGTTTAAACGCTTATTACCTAACTAACAGTTAAACAATATTTTCAAAAAATTAACTGAATAGTGGGTGACAAACCACCCTAATATAGTGTAAAATGAATCAACACATTTTGTTTATGTTTTACAATATCATATATTATTTAAACAATGCCTATGAATAATTAACTAAAATACTTTGAATAATTTAAAACGAAAATACTTTTAGAAAAAATAGTAATAATAAATTATGAAACTTACTTAGAAATTATTGAAGATTACACGTGAAAATGCAACCTTCATTCACACGCAAATGCGACAAACTGTTTATCGCTACACGTTGACTCACGTACAGATAAGAAGAGTGATGATTCATGCTTATCTCAGTAGAAGACGTTAAAGTTCTGTGTTTTCAGAATAATATAAAATAGTTTATAAGGATCATTTACTTAAATAATCCATTGTGAGGTGAACTTTTCAATTAACCTGTTAAAATGCGGTTTTTAAAATTATGTTAAGAAAATAATTAAGCTAATGATATCAAAACAGAATTATTTTACGATAAGACATCCTTTTTCATTCAATAAAATATAAGTGTAATTTTTAATGAAATATTTTAAAATCACTTAATAGGATAAAATTAAAAACAGAAATCTTATTGTTTTAGTAATTATTTCCTCTAGTTATAAAACTAAGTAATAAACTATCTATAAATAATCAGATAGCAAGAAAGATTTTTGTATAATAACTATATATTATTTTAATATATGCATTATATCGCTTGGTAAAATTTTCAACTTATTTATACGGATTGAAGTAATAAAAAAATTACTCATTTACATAACTGCTAAATTTTATAAGTTGGATGTATGATTTAAAATACTAAACAATAATCCTTATGAGAAAATTTGGGTGACACTATCACAGAAAGAATTTATCCTTTACAATAAGATTTGCTCAGAATGTCTAAGTGAAAATAACTTACCGTGAGGTCAGTGAGTCATGCAGTTGTAATGAAATTCATTGTTTTTAGTTAATGACTGATTAAACTTCTAATGGGACAATTATTTTTACTAGCACATAAATGTAAATTTTTATATTATTCCTGTATATATAAAATTTTAAATAATTCATTAAATGTTAAACTTTGCATTTCATCGATTAAATAAATAAAGTTTTACTAAAATATAAGTGTAATTTTTTAATGAAAAGGTTTGAAATCACTTTAACTTTATAAGAAAAAATCTAAAAAGAGGTTTTAAAATCACTTAATAGGATAAAATTAAAAACAGAAATCTTATTGTTTTAGTAATTATTTTATCAAGTTATACTTCTAAGTAATACACTATCTATAAATAATCGGAAATCAAGAGAGATTTTTCTATAATAACTATATATTATTTTAATATATGCATTACAATAAGATTTGCTCAGAATGTCTAAGTGAAAATAACTTACCGTGAATCATACTAGAATCATGCAGTTGTATTGAAATTCATTGTTTTTAGTTAATGACTGATTAAACTTCTAATGAGACAATTATTTTTACGAGCACAAAAATGTAAATTTTTATATTATTCCTGTATATATAAAATTTTAAATAATTCATTAAGTGTTAAACTTTGCATTTAATCGATAGCATTTAATAAAGTTTTACTAAAATATAAGTGTAATTTTTTAATGAAAGGTTTTGAAATCACTTTAACTTTATAAGAAAAAACTAAAAAGAGGTTTTAAAATCACTTAATAGGATAAAATTAAAAATCTTATTGTTTTTAGCAATTATTTTATCTAGTTATAAACTAAGTAATAATTTTTTAAACTATTTATAAATGATCGGACAGTAAATATAATAACTATATATTATTTTAATATACGCCTTATAGTTAAGTCAGTTTTAGAGAAAACCAAGAAAAAATCCCAACTGGTAGGTTGATGAGTTGGAATATTCTATTATACTTAAAGAATCCAGGTACGGAAAAACCGAAATACAATACGCGGAAAAACAGGTGGGATTTTCGGGTAAAACTCCTAAGCAGTGGACGGTAAACATAACACACGGTAAAACAACCTACTCACACGACCGCCAAACTAAGAATGAAGGGAAACGTTGAGATGTAACACCTTATCTACTAGAGATAAGGACGAATTCTTGGAAAAGCTGAGTCACCCCTCGTTCTATCATGTACAACATCTTACGAGAAAGTTCGTGAAGGATGACTCATCGGTGACGAGTTTGAATAATTTGCATAACCGCTAAATTGTATAAGTGAGAATCTTTTAATGTGAGTATTATAGTAATGATAAATTTATTTCATAATCGATAACTCATTTATACATAATCAGGTACACACCTTATATAAAACAATACTATATTTAAAAGTTTTACTATACAAAAAACATTCACATATTGATATTCATAAGGCTTAAAACCTATTAATAAAACGAGGGTCCTATAAGCGAAATGCATGAGAGACTTTCTAAGGAATCCTAATCTGTATATAAGCGAGTTTTAGAGAAAACCAAGAAAAATACCCATTCGATTAAGTCGATGAGTTGAATTAAAACCCAAAACTTTCCCGCTTTAATCATAGAATCGTTCACTAATCACAGGGTTAATGAGTCATGCAGTTGTATTGAAACTTATTGATTACAAGTATAAACTTATGCCATTTAATATTTAACTATTGGTTCTATAAATGGATTACTCTGTGTGTGAGTCTTCCCAACTTATAGTTAAGCGAGTTTTAGTGAAAACCAAGAAAAACTACAAACGGGTAGATTGTTAAGCTGAATTCGAACCTCTAGCATTAAACATAGAATCGTTTGATCTTCTAAAATCCTTGTAACAACATGTTTATGAACTTTATAAGAAAATGCTTAATAGGGTTTGCATTCGTTAGCTATATTAAACACTTAATTTTTTAACATACATTAAGGTTAGTGGATGAGTGTCAGGTAATTCATTTAAAGCAAAAATATAATAAGGGTCGATTGAAACAAAGGGTTTGTAGGTTATAATTATTGGATAAAACGTTATGTGTTTCGAAAACCCTTCATCAAGATTGCAACAACCGTTTCGAATGATACTCTCCCTTCATCAGATAGACTTAAACTTTTATTTTCTCAGAATGAAACAAAACGATAGATGATTTACACTTATTGAAACCCCAACTTATAAATAATTCGACTTTCATTAAAAATGCAGGTCGCATATACACTTTGAAACAATCAATAAATTTTATATTATCACTATGCATTAAATAAGTTTCCCATTTAACATTCAAGATGAATTTATTTTTACATTAATTAAAAATTGAACACGTATCAATTTTTAAAATGACTATTTTTTAAAAAGTTTTAAAACATCTAATAAATTTTATAAGCTTTTACAATTAAATAAATTTAGCATATTATGAAAGTTTTACATCACTCGATAAAATTTTATATAGGCAATAAAAGTTATACACATTATAAATGTAAACTCATAAAGTAAATTTCACACTTAACATTTAAACTCTAGCCAAACAATCTTAAAGTAATTTTTTATCCCTGTATACATAATCATAAACCTTATGTTTCTATTGTAAAGTGAAGTATGACTCATGCTTTAATTAAAATCTCTAATCAAAATTATAAGAAAGTAAAGTTTAGGATACACCTATATATTATAGGTAAATTAATACAGTATAAATATTCATGTTTTTCAGTTAAGTAAAAAGGTTATATAATTAATTTTACAGAGTACTTAAAAAATAATGTATAATTAAGTTTAAGAATTTTTTTTTTCTTCTATAGTATGTATATATAAATTTTTAGTTAGAAAGTTTTTATTAAAATACAATAACCAAAGTTTTGTACGATATTAATAAAATCTTATTGAATTTAGCCATAAAACACCGTAAAGATTTTAGACACGCATATTTTTATATTGTTTAAATAAAATTTTTAAAATGAAACATTAATGTTATAAAATAATGCACTTAGCATGACTCACCGAGTGTGCTATTACATAAAATTATTTCGCATACATGTAATAACATGTCTGACTTAACTAAATACTGAATTGTCATTATTTCAGAAAAAGTTGGGACTTACCTTAAAACACGTCCTACTCCCTTGGCAGACTTGGAGGAAATGAATGATATGAGACATCCTTTATCTATCGATCTCCTAGTCACGTGATCATGACGTCATCCTCTCATCTGTGACGTCACCGATTGCTTATCAGTTACCACAACACGCGGGAAATGTCCTTCAGTACGCAGTGAAAAATATTCCACGGACACTACACGAAGCGATTCCATTGTTTATACGGTAAATTGAAATATAACACGCGGAAAAAAGATCGACATATGCCGGAGAAACTATACATACTGCCCGATGAAAATAAGCCGCACGGCTAAAGAGATGCTAGCAGGATGAGAGTCAAGCTGCAACTGAAATCTAACGATTTGATAAGATCTATAAATCTCCCGTGTTGATTAGACTGTGATGAAGAATGGGTTTTCCCCTCATTTAAGCAGAAGGGATGAGTCATAGGTTTTACCCTCACCTAACCATCTATCGCGAAGATAACTCTTAATTATGTTTCTTAATTAAAATTATGCAAATTTTCTGTATGTCCTTCAAATATCTCTTAATTAAGTTTTCTAATTAAAATTATGTAAATTTTATGTAAATATTTCATGTTTGTCATATGCTCTCCTAGTTAAAGATTTAATAAACCTAACTTTTTTAAAACATAAATAAATTTAATAATGATAATCTATTTGATGACTCATCAAACGATGACTCATCCTAGATATGTCTGAACATGTCTAAACATGTCTGAACATGAATCTACTTTAACAAATCTACTTGAACTTATTCAAATCAAAAGTTATTTTTATATAAAGAAATGAACAACTTCTAAGATTATTTTTTCAATCATTATGAATAAAAATTAATTATTAAGTACAAAATCTATTTACTTATAAGAAACTTAATTTCCATCAACTAGTGTTGTTTACTTAATTTCCAACATTGTATACTTTGTGATTCATATAGTAATTATCGCTTATACAATAAAATGTTAGTGTTCAAGTAGATTCATGTTCAGACATGTTTAGACATGTTTAGGATGACTCATCGTTTGATGAGTCATCGAATAGCTTATACTTATTAAATTTATTTATGTTGTATAAAAGTTAGATTTGCATAACCTTTTGTTTATTAAATCTTTAACTAGGAGAATTTATTTTTCTAAAAAATTTAAAGTTGCATACCTAGTCCTATGTTTAGATGAAATAGTGTATTTGCTTATTAAATGAAAGATTAACATAAAATTTGCATAATTTAAATTAGAAAACTTACTTAAGACATATTTGAAAAACATACATAAAATTTGCATAATTTTAATTAAGAAACTTAATTAAGAGATATCTTCGCGATAGATGGTTACGTGAGGTGAAAACCTATGACTCATCCCTTCTGCTTAAGTGAGGGGAAAACCCATTCTTCAAAACAGTCTAATCAACACGGGAGATTTATAGACCTTGTCAAATCGTTAGATTTCAGTTACAGTTTGACTATCATCCTGCTAGCATCTCTTTAGCCGTGCGGCTTATTTTCATCGGGCAGTATGTATAGTTTCTCCGGCATATGTCGATCTTTTATCCGCGTGTTATATTTCAATTAACCCTATAAACAATGGAATCGCTTCGTGTAATGTCCATGGACTTTGAATATTTTTCACTGCGTACTGAAGGACATTTCCCGCGTGTTGTGGTAACTGATAAGCAATCGGTGACGTCACAGATGAGAGGATGACGTCATGATCACGTGACTAGGAGATCGATAGATAAGGATGTCTCATATCATTCATTTCCTCCAAGTCTGCCAAGGGAGTAGGACGTGTTTTAAGGTAAGTCCCAACTTTTTCTGAAATAATGACTATTCTGTATTTAGTTAAGTCAGACATGTTATTACATGTACGCGAAATAATTTTATGTAATAGCACACTCGGTGAGTCATGCTAAGTGTATTATTTTATAACATTAATGTTTCATTTTAAAAATTTTATTTAAACAATATAAAAATATGTGTGCCTAAAATCTTTACGGTGTTTTATGGCTAAATTCAATAAGATTTTATTATATAAGATTTTATTAATATCGTACAAAACTTTGGTTATTGTATTTTAATAAAAACTTTCTAACTAAAAATTTATATATACATACTATAGAAGAAAAAAAAAATTCTTAAACTTAATTATACATTATTTTTTAAGTACTCTGTAAAATTAATTATATAACTTTTTTACTTAACTGAAAAACATGAATATTTATACTGTGTTAATTTACCTATAATATATAGGTGTATCCTAAACTTTACTTTCTTATAATTTTGATTAGAGGTTTTAATTAAAGCATGAGTCATACTTATCTTTACAATAGAAACAAAAGCATGAGTCATACTTCACTTTACAATAGAAACATAAGGTTTATGATTAAGTATAAAGGGATAAAAAATTACTTTAAGATTGTTTGGCTAGAGTTTAAATGTTAAGTGTGAAATTTACTTTATGAGTTTACATTTATAATGTGTATAACTTTTATTGCCTATATAAAATTTTATCGAGTGATGTAAAACTTTCATAATATGCTAAATTTATTTAATTGTAAAAGCTTATAAAATTTATTAGATGTTTTAAAACTTTTTAAAAAATAGTCATTTTAAAAATTAATACGTGTTCAATTTTTAATTAATGTAAAAATAAATTCATCTTGAATGTTAAACAGGAAACTTATTTAATGCATTGTGATAATATAAAATTTATTGATTGTTTCAAAGCGTATATGCGACTTGCATTTTTAATGAAAGTCGAATTATTTATAAGTTGGGGTTTCAATAAGTGTAAATCATCTATCGTTTTTTTCATTCTGAGAAAATAAAAGTTTAAGTCTATCTGATGAAGGGAGAGTATCATTCGAAACGGTTGTTCCAATCTTGATGAAGGGTTTTCGAAACACATAATGTTTTATCCAATAATTATAACCTACAAACCCTTTGTTTCAATCGACCCTTATTATATTTTTGTTTTAAATGAATTACCTGACACTCATCCACTAACCTTAATGTATGTTAAAAAATTAAGTGTTTAATATAGCTAACGCATGCAAACCCTATTAAGCATTTTCTTTTAAAGTTCATAAACATGTTGTTACAAGGATTTTAGAAGATCAAACGATTCTATGTTTAATGCTAGAGGTTCGAATTCAGCTTAACAATCTACCCGTTTGTAGTTTTTCTTGGTTTTCACTAAAACTCGCTTAACTATAAGTTAGGAAGACTCACACACAGAGCAATCCATTTATAGAACCAACAGTTAAGTATTTAATGGTATAAGTTTATACTTGTAATCAATAAGTTTCAATACAACTGCATGATTCATTAATTTTGTGATTAGTGAACGATTCTATGAATAAAGCGGGAAAGTTTTGGGTTTTAATTCAACTCATCGACTTAATCGAATGGGTATTTTTCTTGGTTTTCTCAAAAACTCGTTTATATACAGATTAGGATTCCTTAGAAAGTCTCTCATGCATTTCGCTTATAGGACCCTCGTTTTATTAATCGGTTTTAAGCCTTATGAATATCCATATGTGAATGTTTATTGTATAGTAAAACTTTTAAATATAGTCATGTTTTATATAAGGTGTGAACCTGATTATATATAAATGAGTTATCGATTATGAAATAAATTTATCATTACTATAATACTCACATTAAAAGATTCTCACTTATACAATTTAGCGGTTATGCAAATTATTCAAACTCGTCACCGATGAGTCATCCTTCACGAACTTTCTCGTAAGATGTTGTACATGAAAGAACGAGGGGTGACTCAGCTTTTGCAAGAATTCGTCCTTATCTCTAGTAGATAAGGTGTTACAACTCAACGTTTCCCTTCATTCTTAGTTTGGCGGTCGTGTGAGTAGGTTGTTTTACCGTGTGTTATGTTTACCGTCCACTGCTTAGGAGTTTTACCCGAAAATCCCACCTGTTTTTCCGCGTATTGTATTTCGGTTTTTCCGTACCTGGATTCTTTAAGTATAATAGAATATTCCAAGTCATCAACCTACCCGTTGGGATTTTTTCTTGTTTTTCTCTAAAACTGACTTAACAATAAGGCGTATATTAAAATAATATATAGTTATTATATTTACTGTCCGATCATTTATAAATTGCTTAAAAAATTATTACTTAGTTTATAACTAGATAAAATAAGTGCTAAAAACAAAAAGATTTTTAATTTTATCCTATTAAGTGATTTTAAAACCTCTTTTTAATTTTTCTTATAAAGTTAAAGTGATTTAAACCTTTCATTAAAAAATTACACTTATATTTTAGTAAAACTTTATTTATTTAATCGATTAAATGCAAAGTTTAACACTTAATGAATTATTTAAAATTTTATATATACAGGAATAATATAAAAATTTACATTTTTGTGCTAGTAAAAATAATTGTCTCATTAGAAGTTTAATCAGTCATTAACTAAAAACAATGAATTTCAATACAACTGCATGATTCTGGTATGATTCACGGTAAGTTAATTTCACTTAGACATTCTGAGCAAATCTTATTGTAATGCATATATTAAAATAATATATAGTTATTATGCAAAAATCTCTCTTGATTTCCGATTATTTATAGATAATTTATTACTTAGAATTATAACTTGATAAAATAATTACTAAAACAATAAGATTTCTGTTTTTAATTTTATCCTATTAAGTGATTTTAAAACCTCTTTTTAGTTTTTTCTTATAAAGTTAAAGTGATTTCAAACCTTTTCATTAAAAAATTACACTTATATTTTAGTAAAACTTTATTTATTTAATCGATTAAATGCAAAGTTTAACATTTAATGAATTATTTAAAATTTTATATATACAGGAATAATATAAAAATTTACATTTATGTGCTAGTAAAAATAATTGTCCCATTAGAAGCTTAATCAGTCATTAACTAAAAACAATGAATTTCATTACAACTGCATGACTCACTGACCTCACGGTAAGTTATTTTCACTTAGACATTCTGAGCAAATCTTATTGTAAAGGATAAATTCTTTCTGTGATAGTGTCACCCAAATTCTCTCATAAGGACTATTGTTTAGTATTTTAAATCATATATCCATTTTATAGAATTTAGCAGTTATGTAAATGAGTAATTTTTATTACTTCAATCCGTATAAATAAGTTGAAAATTTTATCTCGCGATGTAATGCATATATTAAAATTATATATAGTATTTATACAAAAATCTTTCTTGCTATCTGATTATTTATAGATAGTTTATTACTTAGTTTTATAACTAGAGAAAATAATTACTAAAACAATAAGATTTCTGTTTTTAATTTTATCCTATTAAGTGATTTTAAAATATTTCATTAAAAATTACACTTATATTTTATTGAATGAAAAAGGATGTCTTATCGTAAAATAATTCTGTTTTGATATCATTAGCTTAATTATTTTCTTAACATAATTTTAAAAACCGCATTTTAACAGGTTAATTGAAAAGTTCACCTCACAATGGATTATTTAAGTAAATGATCCTTATAAACTATTTTATATTATTCTGAAAACACAGAACTTTAACGTCTTCTACTGAGATAAGCATGAATCATCACTCTTCTTATCTGTACGTGAGTCAACGTGTAGCGATAAACAGTTTGTCGCATTTGCGTGTGAATGAAGGTTGCATTTTCACGTGGAATCTTCAATAATTTCTAAGTAAGTTTCATAATTTATTATTACTATATTTCTAAAAGTATTTTCGTTTTAAATTATTCAAAGTATTTTAGTTAATTATTCATAGGCATTGTTTAAATAATATATGATATTGTAAAACATAAACAAAATGTGTTGATTCATTTTACACTATATTAGGGTGGTTTGTCACCCACTATTCAGTTAATTTTTTGAAAATATAGTTTAACTGATAGGTAGGTAATAAGCGTTTAAACTCATTGTACGGTATGCTTTGTGAAAAAATCATGTGGGGTAGTTCTTTTCAAATATAAAAAATATTGAATTTTCCTAATTATGTGTTGTTTTTATTAATTATTTTAACTCAATCTTTATATCCACTAGTGTTGATTACACATGATTCGCCAGCTTATGATTCATAGAATACACGCGTAACATCTATTTTAAAGAAACTGTTTATCTTCATTTAAAATAGTTTGACACTTTGAACTTTTTAAGTAATTTAATATTTCGAAATTTTAAATAGAAATGTTTAGTATAAAATATATGTTTTTATTTTATTTTTAGTAACCAATACTTTTTAAATATAACTAATTCTTTTTGAACTATTGTTTATATCATTTTTATAAAAAATAATTTATTTGTTTTTATGTAAGTATAAAACTTTAAAATAATTTAATAATCAACTTAATTTTTTTATATTATTTAAAATCTAAAAGTATTTACCTGTTTCATTTAAATCAACTTAGACAGTATAAATTATATTACTGTGTTGAACTCGAATGAATATTAAACTTATTTAGGGAAAATATAAAGTTTAATTTATATAATTTTATTTAGTTTATGTAACTTTATTGTGTAGAAAATTTATATAATTTTTATATAATTTTACTGTATGTAAAATTTAGTAACTGATTTAAAACTTCTGTTAAATTTATTTAATAGTAAAAGCCTATAAAATGTAGTATGCATTTATAAAGTGAGAATTTTTTAAAATTAATATTACATATGCGTTCAATTTTTAACAAATGTGAGTTAGAGTTTAAATAAATGTGAAACTTATTTAGTGAGAATATAATTTTTATTATATTTAGTTTCATTTATATGATAGTAATTTTTTAAAGTGCATGTGCGTTCAATTTTTAAAGAGTGTAATAATAGTATTTCTAAGTTAGAGCTTAAATTCGAATCTTATTTAATACGTAGTGATAATATAACTTTTAGTTTATGTAATTTTTATTATATTTAGTTTATATAACTTTACTGTATATAAACATTTTGAAATTTCAAAAAAAAAATAATAATAATAATAATAATAATAATAATAATAATAATAATGTTTTGTTACTTAACGACGTGTAAAGTTTTAATTTCAACGTTAAAATATTTTTGTAGTATAATCGAATGGGATTAATATTGCTGCGTATAAACAAAATGGTTTTTACGGGTAAAAATTCTAAATGCATGAATAAAATTTGTATAATAATAACAATATAAAAAACTTAAATGATAATTTAAATTGGAAATAAGACAGAGTTTTTCATAAACATATTTTTATTTCAACATTTCAATTACAAAAATAGGTGATGCAACTAAAATGGGTTAAATTTGGCCATACGTAGCTCTAATATATTGATTGTTACTAAATTCCACCCTGATCCTCGTTCATTAAAATTATCAAAACTGTTCGTTATCTTGTTGTAAGCTATTTGCAGATCATGATCCATATCATTTGCTAAAAATGCCGTTTCCATATTTGATCGAAAGTGAGGGGAAATAAATTCTTCTCCATCTATAGTAGAACGACTAAGGGTAACGTTTGCAACTATATACCATTTGATCGCTTTTTTCTCACTTAATTGATAGTTCAGTTCATTTAAAAGGTCACTTCTTAAATTATTAAACAACGAAAACAAGTCCATATCACCATTTTCATTGTCAAAGGTGGTAGTTGTGAAAACATTAAGTGTATTTCGCCTTTAAAAATGCATAGTTTTTTCCTTAAGTAGAGCTTGGTCGAAATTCATTATAGTTACTAATGGCTTTTGATGATTCGTCCTCTTATGCTTCAATAAATCTTGCTTGCGGTTGAATTTTTCATTGCATTTATCACATAAATGTTGAGGTGGAGACCTTGGATGATTTTTTCTGAGATGTTCTAATAACTTGTATTTCCATGCAAAGGTTTCAGCACATACATCGCATGAATGTTGAGGTGAAGGTTTTCGGTGGTTTTTTCTATCATGTTCCAGTAACTCGTATTTCCATCTAAAAGTTTCACTGCATTGCTTGCATTCATATTCTATGGGGTTCTTTTCGTGAATTTTCGAATGTCTCTTTAAATCACCAATTCTAGCAAATGCTTTCTTACATATAACACAAAAATGTGGTTTTCGACCGCTGTGAATCTTCATATGTCTAGCCAATTTTGAATTTTTAGAGGAAATAGCATTACAAGTCGGACAAGTCAACTTCATATCGTCAGAAGTAGATGAAGAAGTTTGTTGAACAGGCATTTCTTCAAGTTGATCCATCTCTTTCTCCAACAGTCAGCGTATTACGCAGCAACCAAATTAAACGTCTGCACTCCACGAAAATAAGGTAGCAACTGATGAAATTTTTTCGTCGCTCGAAATTTATACCGAAAGTTTGTCGCCAAACGTATTTTTATCGCCAGATACATCGTAAATATCGCCAAATATATCCTAAATATCGCTAAATTGTTGCTAAAATCTCGCCAATTTTTTATTAAAGGTAACAACATTTCTGCATTTAACACATAATTTTAAAGGGTTACTTGGATGTAATATGAAAGCCTATAAATGTGTATTGATTAACCAATTAGATTACAGTATTTATCCAGAATCCACCAATCAGATTACAGCAAGAGTGTCGTAATTTAATTAGTTATAATAAAATTCCTTAAAATCCTGATGAAGGAGGATAGTCTTTCGAAACGCCTCGAGTACCCTACAATTAGAATCAACCAACCCCATGTTTCTATAAATTCTGTAAAAATTTACAATCTTCAAATGGGAATACTAAAATTTTAATGTCTAAATCATTATTCTTCAACCTTTTGTTTTATTATGTCAAAACTTCTAACCTCTGGAAATATAATTTACCTCTCGAAACATACTAAGTGTTAGCGGAAATTACTTATAATCTTCAATGTCAGCGGTCTAAAAGTTTCTAGTCTCGCAATGGCAACACCTAAATTTTAAAGTCTATACCATTCATTAAATGTTTTTAATTATATAATACTCTTCTACCTTTGTTTCATTCAATTAAATTCCCTGAAATATATTTTCCATCGCGAAAAGTACAAAGTCCCGAAATTCATTTTCAAACACAAAAAAATTAAATACTTTACAATCTCCGAAAGGCAAAAGGACCATCGTCTAAGATGGTGGCAAAGTAGTGCAAAAAAGGGGGCGTTCACCGACGGGGTGGTGGCGCGCTTGGAGGCGCGGAGTGACTATGTTGCTCCTTGGCTTCGTGCGCGCCTTCGCGCCTCCACCCTGTTGGTGAACCCCCCTTTTTACACTACTCATGTTGCAATCTTTGCAGCGTAGCGAATGTCACGTATACTCTGTGTTTCAAAGTGCTGTTACTGTAAGCGGTCGCATCGATTAGCGCAAAGTTGTTTTCAACCATTTTCAGAAAGGAGGGTGTTCTTAATTTGAAGTATGTGTTGTTGTTTGTGTGTGTAAGCTTATAACTTCGTAAGAGATAATTTAATTTTAATACTTTTTTTGTTGTCGTAATGATCTTGGCATGAAATAGGTTTCATTATGATTTCATTAAGATATAAACAAATTACAAGATACTCACAAAAGTCTGTTCTCACTCTAACTACTGAACGCATGCAGCTAATCTGGTAAAAGCAGTGTGTAAGTATCGATGTTGAAACTTCTGTCCGTCAGCAGCAATGCATATTTTGCTCTTTGTTTGAACTTTACGCTGCGCAATTTCCAGCACAGAGGGTGTCACGTATTCACTGTAAATTTCAATATACACTGATGTAAAAAAAACCCCAACACCAAGAAAAAATTATTGTACAGTTATGAAATTTCAGCAATACATTTGTCTAGGTAACATATTTAATTGATTAAAGTTTCAAGATCACAGGTAGAGCCATTTCAAATGTGAAATGTTGGTACACTAGTAACCGGTGTAACCGCCAGAAATTTGAATGCAAGCATGCAAACGTGCATGCATTGTGTCGTACAGGTGGCGGATATCAGTTTGTGGGATGGAGTTCCATGCTTGTTGCACTTGGGCGGTCAATGCAGGGACGGTTAATGCTGGTTGTGGATGATGCTGGAGTTGTCGTCCAATGATGTCCTATACGTGCTCGATTGCAGAAAGATCTGGTGATCTAGCAGGCCAAGGCAACATGTCTACACACTGTTGAGCATGTCGGGTTACAACAGCGGTATGAGGGCGAGCGTTATCCTGTTAGAAAACACCCCCTTCAATGCTGTTCATGAATGGCAGTACAACAGGTTGTATCTCTAGACTACCGTACAAATTTGCATTCAGGGTGATTGGGATAACCACGAGAGTGCTCCTGCTGTCATACGAAATTGCTCCCCAAACCATAACTCTAGGAGTAGGCCCTGTGTGTCTAGGCCGCAGACAGGTTCACAGGTCCGTAGCAGGCGTTCACCTGGCCTCCTTCTAACCAACGCACGGCTATCACTGAGATCAAGGCAGAACCGGCTTTCATCAGAAAACACAACAGATCTCCACTCCATCCTCCAATGAGCTCTATCTTGACACCACTCATGTCGCAAACGGCAGTGGTTTGGAGTCAGTGAAATGCATGCTACAGGGCGTCTGGTTCGGAGCTGTCCTTGAAGTAACCGATTTGTAACAGTTCGTTGTGTCACTGGGGTGGCAACTGCATCTCGAATTTCAGCTGCAGACGCAGTACGATTAGCCACAGCCATACGCCGAACACGACGGTCTTCCCTCTCAGTAGTGCCACGTGGCCGCCCGGAACCCAGTCTTGTTGAGACAGTATCTTCCCTTCAGTACTGCCGTCAACACTCATGCACAGTGGATACATTCCTGCCAAGTCTTTCTGCAATATCGCGGAAAGAAAACCCTCCTTCTCGTAGCCCTACTACACGACCTCGTTCAAACTCAGTGAGCTGTTGATAATGGCTTCTTCGTCTTCTTAGAGGCATCCTTGACTAATATTAACCCACTACGTCAAATCTCAACTGTAAATAACGATCACGAACCTTACAGCGCTTATTTAAAGGAAACCTCATTTGCATGTTCATAGTGTCGTCACTAGCTTCACACTTATGCGTCTAGCTCGAAATTTGAATCGACGTCATTTTTGAGATGTATAAACACGTCTACCAAATTTCGTTCATCTAGAACAGCTCCTTCCTGGTGTTGGTATTTTTTTTTTTCCATCAGTGTATATGCTTAACAGAATTTTCCGTTCCGAATACAGCGTATCCGTTTCTTACATTTCTAAAGACTTTTTAATTTAACGTATGTTCGTTCAATAGATAGTTTTTTGCTAATATCCGATAAAGGCAAGAAAAGTGACACAAGTTGAAAATGCAGCATTTGAGAAAAGTCAACTTAAAAATAACTTGACTTGGCACAACTGTCTCTCGAGTGGATAACTTTCCAGATGGAGATGTAACTTTTTTGTTCACACTGGGTGCTCTTCATGTATTTTTCAGTGACATAAACCATTTTTTGAGTAATGTCACTTTACTTGGAAGTTGTGATTTGTGAAACTTCCGTCGAATGTCTTCTGATGCTCTGCTATATAAATCAGTTTTCACTGAAAAGAGAAAAACAAAATCTCTTTGTAAAAAAATAGATCCGACTCCAAAATGGAACTACTATTTAAACAATTAAAAATGAAAGAAAATTGGCAGAAAATGGAACTGTAAATTGCGCCTAAAAGTATAAAATTATTTCCTTCACCAAACAACCTATAGCACTACAATTAATCATAAATTTTGAAGTCGGCGCAAAATTAAATAAAAATTGATACCTTTGTTCAATACAAAAATCAAATCCTATTCAAAATACACATCTCACATTGTTACCTGTAAAACGCAGCCGAAAACTACTTTGATTCAAGAAAACAAATAAGATTTCGTAAGCAGCAAAAGTTGGCGAAGATGCTGGTATCTGAAGTCCTTGGTGAAAGAAAAATCGCAAAATTATCTGGCAAACATATTTAATTTATTTCGGATATCATGATTATTTTGAAAAGGTATATGAAGAGAGTAATCAAAAATATGAAAGAACACATCGTACAATATATATTATGAAAATATACATCTTGCGTGTATATTTTGCCTTACGTTTTGATCGCCAAATCCAAAAGCCATCAAGGTTGATATTTATCAAAGTTATACCAAATTTGCAAAGGAAACTCTAACTTCGTAGAAACATAAATAGCGCATTGTGAAGAATGTTCACTGTTCTATGTAGATGCTACTAATGGACCAATTGTATACAGTAAAATAAAATAAAGGAAACATGGAGATGGATCATTCGAGGCAATAGCATTTGTTGCTACGGATCTAAAGACAAACCTTTAAAAACTAATTAAATTTTATTTAATTTTGCGCCGACTTCAAAAGTTATGATTAATTGTAGTGTTATAGGTTTTTTGGCGAAGGAAATTATTTTATACTTTTAGGCGCAATTTACAGTTCCATTTTCTGCCAATTTTCTTTTATTTTTAGTTTTTTGAATAGTAGTTCCATTTTGGATTCGGTTCTATTTTCTTTTACAAAAAGATTTTATTTCATTTTCTGGTGTTTTATGAAGAGTAGAATCACATATATTTTTTTCAATACTTTTTGAAGATGACACCTTTTGAATGTTTCCTTGTCAGTTGGAAATAATTAAAATTTTATCAAATAATGCAATCAGTGTGCTTGAAAAATAAAAAGCCATACTGAAAGAGATAGAAGAGCGAGATCTTAGAAATATATATCTGATTAAAACGACGATTATAAGGCCTACATTTCTGTCTCTTGGATGCATTTATGCATTACTCTAGTTAGATAAATACTTTTACTGAAGCCAGGTTTTTTTTATTAATTTATTTACAAGGTCTTATAAAAAAAATACGGTGATTTATTATTATTATTATACTAGCAACAGCTGATGCTACATCAATTTGAAGCAATACCTTTAATAGTCTGATTAGTTGCGATAATCTGTGTTAAATTTGAACAAGTTGTAACTTGTTTGTCACTTTTCAGAACAAGAATAGTGAGGTCGTGTCTACGGTATCTGTCGCACGCCATTAATTTTGAGCAACGCGCTAACATTAAATTTTGTTTTAAGATGCAAAAAGGTGCCAAAGAAGCTCATGAAATGTTAAAATCAGTATATGGCGATAATGTGGTAACTTTGAAGACTATTTATAAGTGGTATGAGCGATTTAAAAGCGGAAATGAGTCGATTAAACACTGTAAAAATTTTTACTAGCGTTCCTCCAGAACATTATGTAAATTCCCTCAGTATGCGTGCGTAATGAATGAGACGAAGTTTTAGAATACATCATCCCGTTGTTCAACTTTACACATCTTGTTTGAGAAACATTACAAGACAAGGTGTGTGACTTGCAAAGGAGGACATCTGATAAAACCTGACCAATCGGGTTGCAATGTTTCCCCGCTGACGTCATTGTCAAGCGGAATCGAAATCTCGAAACAGACCCATTTCTGCTAGCGACAGTGAGTAAACTTTTTGCGACAGGGAGAACGAAGATTAAATTGTACATATTTGAAGTTAGAAATGATTTAAATATCAGTAAGTGTGAACAAATCCGTCACTAATTAAATAGTTATATTTTCTGAAATTTTTCTAAGAATTATTTCTAGGACTCTTAAATATATAATAAAAATAAATATGAATATATCCTTTCAAGAGAACGTATTGCTGCCAGTTAACTTTTAAAGAATTAGATACGTAAATAATAATTTTTAAAATAATCGTAACTATACACGTTTTTTTTTTTTTTTTTTTTTTTTTTTTAAGAATTTTATCTACAGTTCAGATTTACACCATATTAAATTAATTTATATGACGAATATTGTTATATAATCATATTAAAAGAAATTTTAGTTAAAAAAAAAATTTAAAATTCAAATGGTTAGTTTGTTTTATAAACTATTAAACAATTAAGAAAAGCAAAATATTTATTGATTCCATATGAAATGAAATTATTTTGACACCAGTGAGCATTAAAAGTGAAATAATATATGATTTAAATTTGTTCAAAGAGGAATCATTCCATATCAGTTTATCAACCAGGCACCAAATTTTACCACTGCAGATTTTTATTAAACTTCTCGTACCTCTCTTTTTTAAAGCTGTAAATAAATGTCTAACTTTTTTTTTTCTGTATCTTAAAAAGTTTTAATTTTATAGACTTTCAAATCATTGTGATTTCTAATCGTTTGAAATTGTTTAGACATTCAATATCAGCTGGAGACTTTATTAATAGTTCTCTAATTAATGATAAAAACTTTAAAAAATACTATATGCTATGACTTCAAGAATTTTAGAAAATAAAATTGTAACAGTCTATATTTATATTAATAAAAAAAAGCAAACTTTTAGATTTAATTTTTAACACGAATTCTGATCAAACCCTTAGTTATATATTTATATATTTATTTGTATTTTTATTATTATTATTATAGTGAATATGTACTTTAACATATAAAATGAAAAAAAAAGATTATGGCACTTTACATAATCACCCTTCTCATTTAAATGCATATATACCTATATATATATATATATATATATATAATCAGTAACGTAATTTTAAAATTTTCCTTTCATTAAAAACTGAAGTGTTAACGATTTTTATAACAGTTAATATGTAAAATAGGTTGAAAATATAGTTCTTAACTCAGTAGTATATATATATATATAGTAATTCAAATATTCTCTGCTTGCCCCCAATTTGACAAAAAAAAAAGGAAAAGACCCCCCCCCCCCTCCCCTATTTATTTTACATTTGTCCAAATGCAGTAATAACTCTTTCTTTCTTTGTTTCTTTCTTTCTTTTTCTTTCTTTTCTTTTCTTTTTTTTTTTTTTTTTTTTTCTTAAATGATTAATTTTTTTTTTATCCATCTACACACACATATATATCTATATATAAGCAAAAAATATGCACTTTTTTTACCTATTATTTTTTGCAATTTTTTGTAAAACTAAGTTTTTAAGTTAAATTTGTAAAATTACACGCTGTTTATACTAATGATTTCAAATTGTTTACAGAAATATTTTTTTCTTTCTTTTTTTTTAGTTTAGGATACTTTTAGCATAGGTAAAGCTATTTTAATTACAGATCTATAAAATTTAATTGAACAAAGTATTTTGAAATTAAGTTATTAGTTATGTTTAGTGAAAAATCTTTTTTAATCTACTTAATTACAAAATCTTTCCAAAATAGCATTTAGATTTCCTTTTCTTTATGATAAATATTTTCAGTATTTTATAACATTTAAAAATATGTGTTTTTAATTGCCATAAACAGTTATAAAGTCTTGTCAATTTACTGTGAACTGTTTTGTAACCGTCTCAGTACACATGTACGCCTTTATCATATACGTAAACTAAATTTTAAACTGTTACATGCGTAATGTAGTAGAACTTTTCGAGTTCTTGGTTCAGATACAGCACATATTTCAAGAGTTTAAAAAAAAAAAAAAAAGAAAAAAAAGTTTGCTTGTTTTTCCCGTTTTTTAATTTATCAATGTAATATATCCTGATTTCAAAATTTTTGGGCATTCAAATTATCCATCAGATGGGTAATTAACCATTTTATACCTATTGCTCACTTTTTGATCTCTTAGTAATGAAATTTTCTAACCTCCCACAAGTTCTGCAGTAATTTCATTGAATAAATTAACCCGTTGAGCGCCACGCGAATTCTTAATAAAATCCAATAATATTCTTTAATGATATTATCCTGTAATAAATAAAAATTAAGTAAATTTGAAATAAATTTTCAGTAATTACTTCAAACAATGTAATATTTTTAGTTTTACATCATAGTTTACACCGTCAACCAAAGATGGTAGATGCGGCTTTATATCATATTTGTCACTGTTAGCCACCGATGGCTGACATGACACTCAACACGTTAAACAAAGAACCTTACTTTATAAAACCTATAAACTAAAATTGCAGCAAGTTATAAAAATAAAACAAGCATATAATAAAATATTTGTAAAAAAATAGAACTGATTCCATTAAAGCCTACTATTCAAACAGCTAAAAATAAAAGAAAATTGACATAAAATGTAACTTTAAATTGCGCCTAAAAGTACAAAATAATTTCCTCCGCCAAACAATCTAAACACTACAATTAAACATAACTTTTGAAGTCGGCACAAAATTGAATAAAAATTAACACGTTCTTAAATATTTGTTTTTAGACCGGTAGCGACGAATGCTGTTGTCTCGAATGATCCATTTCCATGTTTCCTTTATTATTTTATCACTGTATACAATTGGTCCATTAGTAACATCTAAATAGAACAGTGAGCATTTTTCGCAAATCGGTACTTATGTTTCTACGACGTTACTAGTTTTCTTTGCAGGTATAACTTTGATAACTATTGGCCGCTTTTGGATTTGGTGATCAAAACGGAATGTAAAAATATACACGCATATGTATATTTTTAGCATATGTATTGTACGACGTACTGTTTCATATTCTAAATTGTTATCTTAATATACCTTATTAGAATAACCATGATTTCTCAAAGGAATTAAATATGTTTACCGATATAATTTGGCTTTTTTTTTTTTTTTTTTTTTTTTTTTTTTACCAAAGACGCCAGATACCAGCAGCTCCGCCAACTTTTGCAGATTGCGAAATCTTATTTGTTTATTTGAATCAAAGTAGTTTTCGGCTGTGTTCTGCACATGCTAAAAAGTGAGATGTATATTTTTAATAAAATTCGATTTTTGCATTGAATTAAAGTATTAATTTTATTTAATTTTGCGCCGACTTCAAAAAATGTATGTTTAATTGTAGTGTTTAGATTGTTTGGTGAAGGAAATTATTTTATACTTTTAGGCGCAATTTACAGTTCCATTTTATGCCAATTTTCTTTTATTTTTAGTTGTTTGAATAGTAGGCTTTTTTGAAGTCGGTTCTACTTTTTTTACAAAAATATTTTATTTTTTTCTTTTCAGTGAAAATTTATTCATATAGCAGAACATCAGAAGACGTTCGACGGTAGTTTCACAAATCACAACCCAGCACAAGAAAAAGGACACAATTCAAAAAATGGTAATTTCGAGTTTATGTCACTGAAAAATGTATGAAATGTCTCCAATGTCAACAAAAAACGCTACATCACCATCTAGAAAATTATCCAGTCGAGAGACAGTCGTGTCAGTTTTATTCTAGTCAATGCCTCATCTTTAAGTTGATTTTTCTTAATTACTGCATTTTTAAGTTGTGTAACTTTTCTTGCATTTATCGGATATGAGAAAAAACTATCTATTGAATGACCACACATTAAATTAAAAAGGCTTTAGAAATATTAAAAAAAACAGATACACAGTATTCGTAACCATAAATTCGGTGAGGCATGTATTGAATCTTACAGCAAATATGTGGCACCCGCTACGCTTGAAAGTGTGCAGCGTAAAGTTCAAACAATGATCGAAATATGCATTGCAGCTGACGGACAGAAGTTTCATCATTGAAAGAAAGGTTTTTTGATTTATTTACCGTGTAGAAAACTGCAAACAAACAGATGCACATTTCAACATCCTGTTTTTAACATTTATGTCTGCAAGGTGTCTTTTCATACAAAATCAATGATGCTGTACAATTTTGTAATTTGCCTTTTCTCTCGCACCTTGTATTGTCTTCGAGATAGAAACACTAACTTCATTATCTTCCCACCAGGTGGCACTGCAAGCGGTCACATCTTGTAGCGAATGGCCACTTTACGATACTTACATATTACTTTTAGGAGTGTAGAGGCAGCTGTTCAGTAGTTAGAGGGAGAACGGACGTTTGTGAATACCCGGTAATTTGTTTAGATATTAATGAAATCATATGAGACCTATTTCAGATCAAGACCTTTACAACAACAAAAAAAGTATTAAAATGAAAGCATTGCTTACGTAGGTATAGACTAACAAACCTCAAAAACAACAACAGAGAACCTCTTCCTTTATGAAGTCGGTTTAAACCGCCTATACGTTAGTCGCTTACAATAACCATATTTTGAATTTTACATAGCATAAATGTCACCCGCTACGCTACAACGTATGCAGTGTCGTTCAAGTGAGCACAGAACAGGAAATTGCGGACAAACGAATGCACGTTTTAAGCGTTCTATTTTTAGCACTAATGTCTACAAACTGTCTTTTTGTACTAAATAAATAATATTCTATAACTTTGTAATTCACTTTTTTTCCTTATCTTGAACCATTTTCGAGATAGGAGCGCTAACTCCGCGGTTTTCCACCTGGCGCTGTAGGCGGTTGAATCGCTTAGGGCATGACCAATTTACTGTACATACCTACCACTTTTATGACTATAGCTGTAGCCGTTTAGTAGTTAAGAGTCGGGACTGACTTTTTTGGGCACCCTGCATTTTCTTTTGACCGTGAAGATATAACAACCAACGGGACCTATTTCAGGCCAAGACATTTACAACAAAACAGAAAGTATCAAAATAGGAGCATTCGTTTAGAAGTTATGAGCTAACTAACAAACAAACAAACAAACAAACAAAAAAAAAACATATGGTTTGAATTGAGAAACTCCTTCTTTTTGAAGTCGGTTAAAAATAAAGCATACTTTTCTTTCAAAGTTTTTAAAAAAATTAATTATTGCTGTTCCAGCCTTGTTACTAATTAATATGAAGGTTGGATTTCAGGTTGGAATTTTCTGCGGTTTTCTTCGAAAGTCGATAAATACGGATTTAAATAAACATCAGAAATAATTTCATGGAGGGCCCACAATCTCAAGCCTTAGACACTCGTGTAATCGGCACTTCTTCCTCTCCACCCCCCCCCCCCGAAAAAAAAATATTATTCTATGAATATTAATGCTATTTTTAATTATAATTTTTTATTTTTCAGAAGACAGAAGTGTAGATGACACTCAGAAAATGGCAATGATCACCATACAATTCCATAAGAAATATTTCAAGTTATTTGAAAGGTGGTCTCGAAACTCGAAACATCTTCTGCGGTAAAAGACGCAAATTAATGGAGAAAAAAAAAAGCTTCATAATAACATACTTTTTATTTTAATGAAGGAAAAATGTATTTTGTTAATGGAAATGTTATTTTAAACTTTTCAACAAAAGTTTAGAAAGTTATGGAATCTCATTTACTAAATATTGATATTGAAAGTATACAATTTTACATATATAATATGCATCAAACAATTATTAAAGTTTGAACACAAAATGCAGTCTAATTATTTTAGATTATTTTCAGCTTTATTTATTTATTTATTTTTAGTATAGTACTCTACTGTACAACACAGTTTAAATTGTAATAAATAATTTTTTTCAAAAGTAGCCTGTGAACATTTTTTGTTTTACCATATCTGAAGTATATCACCACTTACACATTACTATGTTTAAAAGTTTCTATAAAAGTGAATGAGATACCTGTTTCCTGCAAGTAAAAACTTTTCCAAAAAATGCATACTTTATGTATTTTATTTTATATATAGAATTGTTTCTTCTGTGTTTTAATTGTCTGAATTAACAATTACCATTTACGTGCTTCTAAAGTTGCTTTAAAATAATGAAAAAAAAAGCTTTGTTCTATTTGATTAACGCTTATTCGTTTAAATCCGGGAAAATTTTAGTTAAAACAAATATTTAAATATATAAATTATGCAATACAGATTTTTTACAACTTGCAATAAAATGCACATAAAGTTGGTGGTGCACAAAAAGCTGATACACAATAGTTGTTTCGCTTTGAAATAATTAAGCATAATCCTTCATGAGGTAAAAAAAGTAATCACAGTATGTAGTAAGAAAAAAAAAACTTAATAAAGTGTCAATAAGAATTGCTTAACCCTGTAAAATATATTGTCTTAAACAAAGCCAGAAGATCTTCTGATAGTGACATAAAACTGTATTTTAAAAGCAATTTACAGAAATTAAATAAACATTGTAGTACAATGAACATATAATTCAACAGCATCGTAAGCATTTAATTCAGCAGCAATGTATCACATTTGGTAAAGGAATTCTTAATACAAAAAAAAATCTTTAAATCGACCATAAAAAAAAAAAAAATGATGTTTGCTAAACAAGTATCAAAATTGCTGTTAGAAGTTTATGAATACCAACATAGATTTATAAAAATGTTTCAGGGAACAAATTTGTCGTCCATATGCGAGCTTTGGCAACAATTTATTAATAACTGGGTTTTCTTAGTCATGTTCTTAGTCAGTCTAACAACATGATTGGACAAGGATTTATTTTAACAAAGCAGTATTAAGTGTACCTTTTTTAGACGGGGATTATTGCTAGTGAACGGATACTTTTGCCGCCGAGTGTACGATCAGACTTATGATCTACGATACCTGCGATTGTTATAATAGTATGCCTCTCTAAATCCTTGTTGAGTCATTTTCTTAGTTACTCTAAGAACATGATTCGACGAGAATTTATTTTACAAAATATTATTAAGTGTACTTTTTTTATATCGTAATTATTGGCGTGCTCGGACACTTTTGCTGCCGACTGTACAACCATGGATCATATTTTAATTTTCCCGTGTAAGAAAATTAATTTTACTAAACGTAGAGAAAAAAAAAGTTACTAATAGCAACGTTGACATTTGTTTTATTTCATTTTTACAACCATGGTTCCCGGCCGTGGTACTCCAGTCGGTGAAGCGCCGAGCACGTAATTGGTAAAGCGCGTCCGCGATAGGAATGAGACAATTCGATTGGCTAAGCTAACGCGAGAAATTTGTAACATGCAAATTTCCACACTATCAGCAGAAAGTAGGTCACGCACACTTAAAATAAGATAAGACTTTGATTGTTGTTGCTGCAAGGTTCACCATGCCAGCTCATTTATCAAACGCTGTTCGAAAAGAAATTGTACAATTCTATGATTTCGATGCCAGAAGATGCAAGAATGTGGTCCTTAAACATTTTAAAAAGCGGAAAATTTCAAAAGCAACGATATATCGTCTTTTAAAACAGTACGGCGAACAAGGAAACATTGAAGTTTCTCAAAATTTCGGAAAAGGAATCCGGAAGAAGAATCCAACTCTTGTAACAAAGGTTAAGAAAATCGTGGAAAAGAAACCTGATATTTCAGTGCGTCAAATCGCCCGGAAATTGAAGATATCTAAATCTTATGTGCACGAAATCGTAAAAAAGGATTTGAATTTAAAAGCTTTTAAAAAAAAAACGGTTCCAAAATACATAAAAGATCAAAAAACAACGAGCAAAGAAGAACTGCTTAAAAATTTATCGGAAATTGATTGCATCTGGATCAGGACTGAAACTCGTCATTGATGACGAGTCTTATTTCACGTATGATACCAATGCTGCTGGTGGTAGTAAGTACTACCATTCTGCCTCACCAGATTCTGTTCCCGTAGAATATAGATTCAAACCTAAGGAGAAATTCGCCAGAAAAGTGATAGTGTGCCACATCATGGATGAAGATGGGAATGTGTCCAAACCGGTGTTCTTTGAGGGAACTGTGAATGGTAGAATTTACTTGCAACAATGTATACAGAGAGTACTGATACCCTTCATCCTCCAGCATCATCGGAAGTAAGATATTTTGTTCTGGACCGATATGGCAACCAAACATTACACAAAAGAAGTGATCGAATATCTGAGGGACCAGAAAATCGATTTCATACCCAAATCGGAAAATGCGCCTAACATCCCAGAAGCAAGAAGGATAGAAAAATTCTGGGGAATTATGAAATGTAAATATTCCTACGAGAAAAAGGAGCCCAAAAACTTGTCCAATTTCAAGAGGGTTTATCATCGTCTCCTTAAAACAGTAACCAAAGAAACTGTACAAAACGCCATGACGACGGCTAAAAGCAATCTTCGCAAAATGGGACTTCAAGGTGTATATTCTTCAATTTAAAGTATCAAAAGTGATTAAAAATGTTTGTTTGTCAATTTCATGCAAGTAGCATTCATGTAAGTAATATTTTTTTGAAAATAAATGAGAATGAAGCTGTCTCATTCTTATCGCGGACGCGCTTTAGACTATCGTCTCGACACTTGAGCCGGCGAACCGTCTTGTACACTAACGGAGGCTGGTGCACATAAAATCCGTCGTGGCCGCAAAGTCCTCCATGTTCGCATCAAAACTATACTTCTGGGGATCACCAAAGCGGGGAAGCTATCCCCTCCGCGGAGGGTCAAAATTGTGATGGCATGTCTCCGGAAAATTCTTAGGGTTGCGTCCCAGAGCATCGTTGATGACCCATAGCGCAGTACTGGTGCGACATTAAACCCAACCTACCTACAGTCGGTAAGAAAAATGTCCGAACACTAGCAAAAATTCCTATGTAAAAAAAGTACACTTCATACGTTTTTGTTAAATAAATCCTTGTCGAATCCTGTTCTTAGTCAGTGTAGGAACATGATTCAATAAAGATTTATTTAACAAAACCGCGTGAAGTGCACTTTTTTTACATAGGAATTTTCGCTAATGTTCGGACACTTCTGTTACCGACTGTACCTACAACCATAGACCATATTTTAATTTTCCTGTAAATAATGACTTCATGACAGATGGATAGATGGATGGTTGGGTTTTACGTCACACTAGTGCTGCGCAGCTGGGCAATGACTTCATGACAGAAGAACAACGTCACTGGGAGAAACTTTTTTCAAGGTGGCAAAAAGAGTACCTTCATAAACCTGTGGTTATAGCTAATAACTTCTATAATTAAAATGATAGAAATTTCTAAGCAGCTGAAATGTCTTTCTTGGAGTATTCGGAACACATTTATATATCTCAACGCGAAGGACCCTGCCCTCCGTGAGAAGATGCTATCGCAGACAAAAAAAATTGACGCCAGCTATGGTAACTTTTTTTTTAATATACAGAGATAGAGATTTTTAAGAACTTTTAATATATTGATACATTTAATTCAAAAGTATGCAAATATTCATAATTCCAAGAGGGTTATCTACTAAAAATTTATGAGTATGTCCATATCCTACACTAATTAGATTTTTTTTTTTTTTTTTTTTTTTTTTTTTTGTAAAAAAGGGTAAAGTTTCAGAATTTTCAAAACGAAACCTTATTTATTGATCTACCTAGTTAAAACAATAAAATTACATAAAGTCCCCGAATGAAAAGTTGGACTTTACCTACTGGTCTCTGCATTCTACACATCAATGTTATGTACAGTAATCAAACACAAGTTTAAAATGTTTCCTACACGCCTGCAAAGTTTATAAAAAAAGGTCGTGTGAAATTACCGAACATCAGTGTGGAACCCTAATTATTGATCTACAAATGTTATACAGATAAAAAATTAGGGCATCAACCAATAGGGCATCAACAATGAGAGATTAACAAACTTTTGTTAAGTCCCCAATCACATTACTATGGCCTTATCTATTGATCAAAATGGGTTGCACAACATCCTTGTATGGGTAACCGTTTTTGAAAGTGAAATATTACCTACTGATCTGCCTAAACTACACAAAATGTTATATAGAGTTACTGTTTGGCAGAGTGAAATTTTACCTACTGATCTGCATACGTTATACAACATTGTTGTGTAAAGTTATCATCTGCGACAGTGGAAACTTTCCTATTGATCTGCATACGTTAAACATTATTGTAGTGTAAAGTTGCCATTTGCGAGAGTGGAAACTTACTTACTGCCAAGTAGCACCAGAACGTTCTCTGAACGTCAAATAACGGTTATAATCGTTCAAACACCGTGTTTCGTGTCACAAAAATGTTCTACCCGACGTTCAAGAATAGTATTATTTGGAACGTTCTAAAAAGGTGTGTTTTGTACCATCCATTATATGTGCAATTAAAGTTTTATGAAAAACGTTAAATAGTTCACCGTAATAACACGTTCTGTTTCAGTGAATTATAACGAATATTATAAAGTGATTCATATCCACTTATAATGTATTAAAAAAAATTGAAAAAAAGAAAAAAATGAACTTGAATTTCTTGATACGTTTAAAAATAATATTAGTTGGAAAATAAAAATGATGAGGTGGACTAGTTTTTTAAAATAATTTTAAATTTTATTTATCTGATATTTGCAATAAAATTTCTGTTTTATATTCTTGAATGATGTAAAACTATTTTTCAGATAATTTTTGAATTGTATCATTTTTTTGTTTCATAAAATGTTAACATTAAGTATAATATTAATATAAAAATTTATAATTGAATAATATTGTTTAAAAAGTCTCGCAAGTGCATAAAAATGGCTCTGTGGATTTTTTTCTAACTCGTCATTCTAACTTCCATCTAGGCGTCCGTTTGTATGTGATTTTAGGTTTAGGATAACGCGGTTAATTTGCCAAATTTAGGTAAAACGTAAGCGAGACTAAAATTCTATATCAAAGACGGCTCTAATGATTTTCCTCAAATTTGCAACGTATCCCAATTTTTACATGTACTTTCGTTCGTAATTTCTAGTTACTACTGGAAAATTGTTAGGAATCAGGATTAGGTAGGTCAGAAATTGGTGTTTAAAAAACAGTTTTATCGATTTCTTTAAATTCGATGTATAAGCTTTCTTTTATATGTTTTTAACACCGTGTGTATAGCTGCCAACTTGTACTTTCTTTTTTCTTTTCTTTTCTCTCTCTCTCTTTTTTTTTTTTTTTTTTTTTTTTGACCGGAAATATTTTATAGGACTTTTTCATACATTTTCTATAAAGTTTTAATGATTAAATAAGGTGAGATATACGTATATATTAAATTATTCTTGAGTTCAGTGTCGGATTTAAGGGGGGGGCTAGGGGGTTGCAGTCCCTCATCCCAAAAAAACAATGACATTCACAATTGAATATTGCAATAGTAAATTTTTTCTTGGTCTAGAATAACACTTTGAAAATTCTTAGCCCCCCCCCCCCCCCTTCCAAATCAAGTTCTGGATCCGCCACTGCTTTAGTTAGGACAGTTTGTTCAAAAATTATTAGATGTTTAATGTATATCAATTTTATGTCTCCTGACCACACTATATCCTAAAAGAGTATATAATGTGTGTAGTTGTGGGTAACTTAAGTCGGGTTGTTGTTACACAATAGATTTATTATTATTATTATTTAAATTATTTAAAAAAAATACACTATGATTTTTTTTTTTTTTTTTTTTTTTAATTTTCACTACAATATTTTGCTCATAAAAATCAGCAAAAATAGTTTCATGTAATTATATACATATATTATATATTTGATTCTAAAATATTTTGTGATTTAAAAGTTGTTCAAGTTAGATCGAGATACATGTTAAATATTATATATTACTTGTATCTACAAATTAATTATTCATTTTTTTTTTATACATTTACTATTGTTTTAAATGTGCATAAAAACCAAAACTAAATGCAAAACTGGTGTATAATAGATATATAGACAATAAGATTTCTTCACACACCATAAATTTTAATCCAGAACAACCGGTTTCGAAAGGACGTAGCCTTCCTTCACCAGATGCAAAAAAACACGTGCTACTGCCTTGGGGGCAAAAGCAAGACTGAAAGCAGGGCAAAATCCAGAGGGGGAGGAGCAACACAAACAACCAGTAGGAAGCATCATGCAGGACCAATCAGAGAGGAACACACATGCACACACAAAAACAAAAGGAGGGAGGGAAGGCATAAACAATTAATTTTGTTTTTATTTATTTTTTTAATGATTTATTTATTTATTTTTATTATTTATTTATTTTTAAATTAATATTATACTAATAAGTAAATTTAATAAAATTAATTAATTTATTATTATTTATTTATTTTATTTATTTATTTAGAATTATTATGTTATAAACCTAATGGAGGAAATTGTTTAATTGAATTAAACAAATTTTACGGCTACGCGAATTTCATTATTCTGACATTGAAATCAAAGAATTTGTTAATCTAACTAAACTCTGTGTTTCCCAAACTAATTTTGAATTTAATAACAAATTTTATAAACAGTGTGATGGTTTAAGTATGGGTAATCCTTTATCTCCTATTCTTGCCGATATCTATATTCATTATTTTGAGGAAAAATTATTAAAGATGTTAAATTTAAAATGCTGGTTACGTTACGTAGACGACACTTTCATTCTTGTTGAAAATCCGTTTGATGTTTCTGCCATTCTTAATATTGCTAATGCTATTGATCCCCATATTCAGTTTACCTTTGAGTTAGAAAATTGTAATCAACTTCCCTTTCTTGATGTTTTAGTTACTAGGTGCGATTCCTCTTTTAAAACATCTGTGTACAGGAAACCTTTCTCTGTTTCTAACCCTCCCCATGCTCTCTCTAATCATCCGGCTAAACAAAAAATTGGCACCTTTTACACTTACGTGTATCGTGCCCTTAAAATTTGTTCTGATACTTCTTCTCTTAAAGAATAACTCCATTATTTAAGTCCGTTGCTATTAAAAGTGGTTTCAGACCCTCTATAATTGATAAAGGTATCAAAAAGTTCAGTAGGCCAACTTATAATTCTACTCTTTCCATTGATGATAAAATTAAACCTGATAATCTTGTTGTCTTGCCTTTTTATCCCCCCTTATGTTTTAAATTAGCCAAAGTTTTGAAGCGTTTCAATTTTCACGTTATTTTTAAACCTGTCAATAAATTCCAATTCCCTTCAACTAAATCCCCTGTTCCCGAGCTTCATAAATGGGGTATCTATAATGTCCCTTGTAATAATTGTGATTTATCTTATATTGGTCAAACAAAAAGAAATCTTGAATGCCGTTTACGTGAACATTCTCGGTATGTTGTTAATCAGGAAATTTCTAAATCTTCTAATGCGAAGCACAGTTGGGAATTTGATCATAGTTTTAATTTTAAGAGTGCCAAAATTATCTTTCATGCCAAACGCTTTTCTGAACTGGATTTTTTGGAAAATTTAGCTATTTATCTTAATCGTGATAAAATTGTCAATGAAAAATGTGATTACACTTTGCTGTGTACAGCCTGGAAAAATTTGTTTAATTCAATTAAACAATTTCCTCCATTAGGTTTATAACGTAATAATTCTAAATAAATAAATAAAATAAATAAATAATAATTAATTAATTAATTTTATTAAATTAACTTATTTGTATAATATTAATTTAAAAATAAATAAATAATAAAAATAAATAAATAAATCATTAAAAAAAAAAAAAAAAAAAAAAAAATTAATTGTTTATTCCTTCCCTTCCTCCTTTTGTTTTTGTGTGTGCATGTGTGTTCCTCTCTGATTGGTCCTGCATGATGCTTCCTATTGGTTGTTTGTGTTGCTCCTCCCCCTCTGGATTTTGCCCTGCTTTCAGTCTTGCTTTTGCCTCCAAGGCAGTAGCACGTGTTTTTTTGCACCTGATGAAGGAAGGCTACGCCCTTTCGAAACCGGTTGTGCTGGATTAAAATTTATGGTGTGTGAAGAAGTCTTATTGTCTATATATGTGCATAAAAACCTTAATATATATATATACTATATATAACGGTTTAATTTTTGAATGTATAAATTCTTGCTTTTTAAAGGAAGCTCGAGTTCAATAAATAAAATACTATTTGCATTATCAGCAACCGCAAACATCTGCGTATGCTATGCGTTGGCAGTGCTTTATAACTTAGGCGTGTATTTCGCTCTTTGGGGCGATTTTCTCTCTTGTTTTTACAGAAAATAATATAAAAGAATTAAAGCCTCCCCCCATTTTTTTTATCATAACTGTTTATTTAAATCAAATTGGAGTGTAAAGGTTGTTATTTTATTTATTACCAACTATGCGAAAAATACCAGAGCCGGGAATCGAACCCGGGCACCTCCGCTTAACGCACGGATGCTCTACCACTGAGCTACCCTGGCTGACAACCAGCTAGACATTTCTCGCATTCCATTCCTAGCTGGTTGTCAGCCAGGGTAGCTCAGTGGTAGAACATCCGTGCGTTAAGCTGAGGTGCCCGGGTTCGATTCCCGGCTCTGGTATTTTTCGCATAGTTGGTAATAAATAAAATATCAACCTGTACACTCCAATTTGATTTAAATAAATATTCACGATTGATGAATTCATGCATAAAAAATTTCTAAATATAACTGTTTATTTGGATGCCTATTTAAAAAACGCATAGGATCATGCAAATGCACATCGACGATTTTCTAATGAATCCACATATTTTTGTGGCTCTTTAAATGAATTATTACAGTTAATCTTCATTTCTTTCATTTATTTAATCAGAAACATGTATGTTAAATTCGCTATGTTTACTGAAGCATAAATACGCTGAAATTTAATTAATTAAAGTACCTCTTTTTAGACCAATGTTTATTTGAATTATTTTTTATTCTTATACACAAATTAGTTTTATCAGGTGCAAGATTTATTATAAGAAATATTTTATACTTTAGCTATAGAACCTAAATGATACATATTGATTTCAAAGAATATTTAAATTATTTATGGAAATGTGAACGCAGGCAGACAGGAAGACGAACAAAGATTATTAATTATTCTTAACTTTATTTGAAAATTTAAAAAATTCATAACTCAACTGAAAATACATTTCTAGCGTTTTCCATTGCATCCCTTAATTAGATATTTGTGGCCAAACATACAAATCGTTGCTAACAGTAGCATAATCTATAGAGGAAATGCTTTTCTCAATCTAAATAATATATGTTTATTCCGTTTGTCTTTGTGCTGATTGAAAATATTATAATACTCATTAAAGAAATAATCGTCATAGACTGTAATGTATCCGAATTCATTTGCAAATCCTTGTATATATATATATATATATATATATCTTAATATATATAAATCTCGTGTCACAATGTTTGTCCTCAATGGACTCCTAAACCACTTAACCGATTATAATAAAATTCGCACACCATGTGCAGTTCGATCCAACTTGAGAGATAGGATAGTTTAAATCTCAAATTATAGTCGCAATTTTAATTTATTGCTAATTATTTGTCTGTTATTATTTGACAGTCACAATTATCTGTTAACTCCAAATGATTCTAACAGATGTCGATACCTTTCGACTGGGTTGAGTAAGTAATCAATAGATGGCGCTGCTATGGTAAATCTACGAACGTGTCATATAAGCTACATTTTAACAGCATAATTACCACGTGTTGTTGACGCTATAAAATTCTCCTCAAAATATTTACAGTCTTTATTTGTAACAGATTACTTTCAACTTTCATATTTCCTTTCAAAAATGAAACGAGGAAAGTAGAGCGTGGAGCAATTACTCTGTTTCATATGAAAATGAAAGCTGAAATATATTTGGTGCTGCCATCTACACAAAGAATCTTCAACTTTTTAACCTATTAATAAATTTCGTATAATTCAATTATTTCCACTTTTTAAAGTTTTGGTGTTAGCATAGCCGGCCACGTGTTACTTAGACTGAAGTGTAAATTGAATTCATATTATAATGAAGATAATACAGTGAAATTAATCCTGTTTTTTACTTATTTGTGCTTCATTGATCAAAACTTTATAATTTAATCTGTATATATATATAAATTACGTGTCACGATGTTTGTCCGGAGTAAACTCCTAAACTAAGGAACTGATTTTGATGAAATTTTGCACACTGTGTGCAGTTTGATCCAACTTGAGAGATAGGATAGTTTTTATCTCAATTTATTGTCACAATATTGTTTTATTGCAATTATTTGTTAATTATAGACCTTTATTAAAGTTGCTCCAAAATATCTGTGAGTTCCATTAATTTAATTGTTGCCAAAAAAAAAAAAAAAAAAATACGAGTTCATTTTCTTTCGACATAAAAATAAATACATTTAATCAAACGTGAACGTTAAAAAATTATAAAAAGTTAAATTATGCATCTCACGAAAATTGACGTCATAATCAATTTAAAGATTTTATACACATTGATAAAGTGCTAATGTAGTTCTATCATAGATATAGTAATATATATAGATCTCTCATCCCCATGTTATCGTAGAAAGATTTTTGATGCCGAAAAAAGATAAAAAATAAAAGCTTTGGAAACAGCCATTAAGTGGTATTGAAAAAAAAAAAAAGAAAGAAAGAAATATGAATTTGAAACTGTATCTGGAGTCTTCCATTCCCCTTTAGCAAATAAATTATTCATAAATTTTATTTGCTAAAATATTAGTATGTATTCCCGTGTGTATTCACTCGGGGAAAGACGGCCATATTTTGGTAAAAACGTCGTCTTTTCCCAAATGAAAAGGAATAACTTTTTTCTCCCCAATGATCACTCTATTCTATATATGCTATACTATATCTATGAGTTCTATACGCAAGCGAAGTGTGACTCACTGACCGTCTGTGCAGCCAAGAAAAAGATTTCCTATGTTAATTGCCCACTGGATTTTTTGTAAGAAATTATTAAAAATCGAGGAAATTTATTTCCCGATTTTAATCCTTATATTTGGGTATAGATATGTATTAGTTATCGCGGGTGTTAGATTGAATTATTTTGCTGTCAAATTGACAAAATTTTAATTTTAAATTTTTAAACTCTGTCGCCCTTGGCTTTTTTTATTATTATTATTATTATTTGGCGATCAAAAGCGTAACACGAAAATATACATGCCAGATGTATGCATTGTACGAAATGTAATATGTATTATTCATTGTACGTATGTATGACATGTAATATGTATTGTACGAAATATTGTTTCATATTATTCATTACTCTTTTAATATAAGTTGTTAAAATAACCATGATTTTTGAAAGGAATTAAATATTTTCGCCAGATAATTTGGCGATATTCTTTTTTTTTCGCCAAGGATGACAGAAATGAAATCTATTCCGCTGCAAAATATTAGTATCTTACATCAGATATTTTATTTAGACATTTGAAAACAAATTTGACTTCAAACTATGATAGAATATTTATCATTTTCCTTTTAATTAGTATATTATTAGTATATTAAAATTTAAAAGCATGGTATAAAAAAAGTTTTTTTTTTTTTTTTTTTAAATCTTATAATTATTCTTATCTTAATCCTCAATGTTTCCCATCTTTATTAACTTGAATTTACTATTAAAATTTTAACATACTCAAAAACTTCTCAACACTTCGTTAAAATACACTAAACTTTTCCAAAATCTTTTTGTATTTAAAATGATACATGTATTTACTTTAAATGTCCAATATTTCATAAGATTTCCAATTTTAAAGTTTTAAAATATTTATCAAATTTACTTATTTTTCTGGTTTAGCCTTATTGTTTTCCCTTTTATAACTACAGCTGTTGCCCTCTTTAAAATATTTAAAATGATGAGGTCATTTAATAGTAAAATTATCCATTATAGCATATATTATATTTCACTCCTCCATAAAAATTGATTTTAAAATCGTCTGTTTCTTTTATACTTTTATTTTAATAGAATTTTAATAGAATTTAATTTATATATTAGTCATTTTAGCAATTTTATCCAAAGTAGCTTTAGAAATAATATATATCACTTCTCCATTAAAATTTATAGGACCCTACAATAAAATTAATTTGTGCTTAATATCAACACTACGAAAATTTTTATCAATCGCTTCCAAATTTTGACCTAAGTTTCAAATCTCAACCCTGTGGGTTTTTACATCGGCTACAACGTTTTCGTCTTTGTTCGTAAATAATAATTTAACTGTACTAAATAGTTTACAGCCGTATAATTCAACGTATAACTTAGTCACAGCAACGCGTGGCCGGGTCTGCTAGTATATATATATAAAGCTTTCATACTATTTTCAATAAAGAACATGACATAGTGAGCTAAATAACAGTGTCACAGCTAACACAAAATCGCATTCAAGGTATTCTAAAAATACTCAAGAAAGACAGACAGGCAAACCGAAACCATAAATGTTGTTCAACTTTCCTGGGAGAGCTTAAAAAAATTAGAGCTAAAATCTTTGAAAAATGTTTAATTTCTGATAATTTGTGTTTTAAAATTAAAAGTTAAAGTTTTTAAAATTAAAAGTTAGTAAAATTAAATTTTTTTAAATTAAAAATTCATATTGTAAATCTTAGACCGATCAAATACTAATTATAAAATTTAATAATTAAAAAATTAAAGACACATATGGATGAATAATTAAATATATGTGTTTTGCATATTTATTGATGTTTTATGTGCCACTTTTTTCTTACAGAAATTTTTCGTATACTCTGGAATAAACTAGAGGGAAAATTACTATCCAAAAATAAATAAATTAAAATATCTGCAGTAGGATATCTCATGTGTGTGTGTGTGTGTTTATTCATCAATACATAAGACTTTTTTAAGAACATTTACCGGCATATTTTAAAATATTATATGATATCGGTTTATCTATTTTTCGATCGCCCCCCCCCCTTCTCGTTACGGGGAGGGGGGGTGAGGGGGTTAATTAAAAAAAAAAATTATGATACTCTGAAACATATATATTTATATTTCAAGTTCATTATAGTTTGCTCTTAATTGTAAATGATATACATAAATCTATTGTTTTATATACGGGATGTCTGAAAAGGACTCTGGCATATCATGAACTATGACAGACACTTCTGTAAAAAAGTATTTGTTTTATTTTTATGCAGCATAAAACATCAGAAAATACTCGTATACTATTCATATGCACAAAAACATGTTTTGTGTAAAATGTGGCATAATTAACATAAGGTTCACGTTGCGAGAGAAAAATATTAAGATACATTGGGAGATATACGTGTAAACTTCTTAAAGAGCATTTTCAGTTCTTTTATGCATTTTTAACATCACAACAAAATCAAAATGCGTTTATGATTTTAGTTCCTTTGTGTATCTCTCTTTCCGTTCTCTAATTCAGTTAATTATTTTAAAAACATCTCTGATATGTTATTCAGTTTTACTGTGGTGCATTCTTTATTCAAAAAAAAAAAAAAAAAAAAAAAAAAGAGAGAGAGAGAGAGAAAAGAAAAGAAACGAAAAAAAAAGAAAAGAAAAAGAAAAAAGAAAAAGAAAAAAGAAAAAGAATAGTTTTTGTTTACGTACAGGATCTCAGAAAATAATTCTGACATATTAGAGTCTATGGGATGTTTTACTTTAAAGCATATTTGAAAAGTTGTATAATGTGCACATCATAGCAAAATTAGCATACATTATTTAGATTTAAAATACCGTGTTTCCTGTAGAATATGATCAGCATTAATAATAGGTTTATAAGGATCCGAAATCATTTTCATGCACTATATAAGTCGAACTCTCGCAATGTAAATTTTCAGTATGTGAAATTTTTTTCGACTTTTGTCTTCTTTTTTAACATTTTTTCTTTCTTTCTCTTTTTTTTTTTTTTTTTTTTTTTTTAAGTATAGCAATATACGACGTATGCAAATTTTAAACGATATACAAAGATAAACACAATTACAATAATAATAATAATAATAATAATATATTTTATGCTTTCATTTTTAGAAAAAATAAAATAAAATGAATTATCTAAAGCTAGATTTTGTGGGATTTCTTCCTTCTTAATTAAAACAATATACAGATTGATGTGTCATTATTGAGATAAATTTCACTTCAGATTAATATAAAGGTAGAAATTACTTGAAAAGTGTTTTATAATTTATGGGAATTGCAACATTATTGGAATTAATAAAACATGCGTAATTGCTGTAATATTTGAATAATATATATATATATATATATATATATATACTAGCAGACCCGGCCACGCGTTGCTGTGACTAAGTTATACGTTGAATTATACGGCTGTAAACTATTTAGTACAGTTAAATTATTATTTACGAACAAAGACGAAAACGTTGTAGCCGATGTAAAAACCCACAGGGTTGAGATTTGAAACTTAGGTCAAAATTTGGAAGCGATTGATAAAAATTTTCGTAGTGTTGATATTAAGCACAAATTAATTTTATTGTAGGGTCCTATAAATTTTAATGGAGAAGTGATATATATTATTTCTAATGCTACTTTGGATAAAATTGCTAAAATGACTAATATATAAATTAAATTCTATTAAAATTCTATTAAAATAAAAGTATAAAAGAAACAGACGATTTTAAAATCAATTTTTATGGAGGAGTGAAATATAATATATGCTATAATGGATAATTTTACTATTAAATGACCTCATCATTTTAAATATTTTAAAGAGGGCAACAGCTGTAGTTATAAAAGGGAAAACAATAAGGCTAAACCAGAAAAATAAGTAAATTTGATAAATATTTTAAAACTTTAAAATTGGAAATCTTATGAAATATTGGACATTTAAAGTAAATACATGTATCATTTTAAATACAAAAAGATTTTGGAAAAGTTTAGTGTATTTTAACGAAGTGATGAGAAGTTTTTGAGTATGTTAAAATTTTAATAGTAAATTCAAGTCAATAAAGATGGGAAACATTGAGGATTAAGATAAGAATAATTATAAGATTAAAAAAAAAAAAAAAAAAAAAAAAAAAAAACTTTTTATATGCCATGCTTTTAAATTTTAATATACTAATAATATACAAATTAAAAGGAAAATGATAAATATTCTATCATAGTTTGAAGTCAAATTTGTTTTCAAATGTCTAAATAAAATATCTGATGTAAGATACTAATATTTTGCAGCGGAATAGATTTCATTTCTGTCATCCTTGGCGAAAAAAAAAGAATATCGCCAAATTATCTGGCGAAAATATTTAATTCCTTTCAAAAATCATGGTTATTTTAACAACTTATATTAAAAGAGTAATGAATAATATGAAACAATATTTCGTACAATACATATTACATGTCATACATACGTACAATGAATAATACATATTACATTTCGTACAATGCATACATCTGGCATGTATATTTTCGTGTTACGCTTTTGATCGCCAAATAATAATAATAATAATAATAAAAGCCAAGGGCGACAGAGTTTAAAAATTTAAAATTAAAATTTTGTCAATTTGACAGCAAAATAATTCAATCTAACACCCGCGATAACTAATACATATCTATACCCAAATATAAGGATTAAAATCGGGAAATAAATTTCCTCGATTTTTAATAATTTCTTACAAAAAATCCAGTGGGCAATTAACATAGGAAATCTTTTTCTTGGCTGCACAGACGGTCAGTGAGTCACACTTCGCTTGCGTATAGAACTCATAGATATAGTATAGCATATATAGAATAGAGTGATCATTGGGGAGAAAAAAGTTATTCCTTTTCATTTGGGAAAAGACGACGTTTTTACCAAAATATGGCCGTCTTTCCCCGAGTGAATACACACGGGAATACATACTAATATTTTAGCAAATAAAATTTATGAATAATTTATTTGCTAAAGGGGAATGGAAGACTCCAGATACAGTTTCAAATTCATATTTCTTTCTTTCTTTTTTTTTTTTTTTCAATACCACTTAATGGCTGTTTCCAAAGCTTTTATTTTTTATCTTTTTTCGGCATCAAAAATCTTTCTACGATAACATGGGGATGAGAGATCTATATATATTACTATATCTATGATAGAACTACATTAGCACTTTATCAATGTGTATAAAATCTTTAAATTGATTATGACGTCAATTTTCGTGAGATGCATAATTTAACTTTTTATAATTTTTTAACGTTCACGTTTGATTAAATGTATTTATTTTTATGTCGAAAGAAAATGAACTCGTATTTTTTTTTTTTTTTTTTTTTTTTTTTTTTTTTTTTTGGCAACAATTAAATTAATGGAACTCACAGATATTTTGGAGCAACTTTAATAAAGGTCTATAATTAACAAATAATTGCAATAAAACAATATTGTAACAATAAATTGAGATAAAAACTATCCTATCTCTCAAGTTGGATCAAACTGCACACAGTGTGCAAAATTTCATCAAAATCAGTTCCTTAGTTTAGGAGTTTACCCCGGACAAACATCGTGACACGTAATTTATATATATATACAGATTAAATTATAAAGTTTTGATCAATGAAGCACAAATAAGTAAAAAACAGGATTAATTTCACTGTATTATCTTCATTATAATATGAATTCAATTTACACTTCAGTCTAAGTAACACGTGGCCGGCTATGCTAACACCAAAACTTTAAAAAGTGGAAATAATTGAATTATACGAAATTTATTAATAGGTTAAAAAGTTGAAGATTCTTTGTGTAGATGGCAGCACCAAATATATTTCAGCTTTCATTTTCATATGAAACAGAGTAATTGCTCCACGCTCTACTTTCCCCGTTTCATTTTTGAAAGGAAATATGAAAGTTGAAAGTAATCTGTTACAAATAAAGACTGTAAATATTTTGAGGAGAATTTTATAGCGTCAACAACACGTGGTAATTATGCTGTTAAAATGTAGCTTATATGACACGTTCGTAGATTTACCATAGCAGCGCCATCTATTGATTACTTACTCAACCCAGTCGAAAGGTATCGACATCTGTTAGAATCATTTGGAGTTAACAGATAATTGTGACTGTCAAATAATAACAGACAAATAATTAGCAATAAATTAAAATTGCGACTATAATTTGAGATTTAAACTATCCTATCTCTCAAGTTGGATCGAACTGCACATGGTGTGCGAATTTTATTATAATCGGTTAAGTGGTTTAGGAGTCCATTGAGGACAAACATTGTGACACGAGATTTATATATATTAAGATATATTCAAATTACATAATACAATAGTTTATGTTTCACACCGTTTAAGCAGTTTCTTCAGTTAAAGAGCAAAAACGGAACAAAAAGTAAATATAATTTTTTTTTTCCATTGTGATTGTAATTTTTCTAGGCAATTTTTATTCCGTTTTGTTTTGGTCAGGGCCCGTTTAAGACTCAAAAGCGAGGTAAGCCCGGTGTCATTCAGAGGAACCCCTAGTCCTATACAAATCGTCTATCCTTTGTTATATCTACATATTTTTATGCAAGCTTAAAAAACGTGACTATTCGCCATAAAAACTTTTAAAGAAAAAAGAAAAGAAACGTAAATTAATATATAGTCTAATTTTTATGCAAATTATGTCAGAACAGTAATTGTTTAACATATAATGCTAATTCTATGTTAATTTGACACGATGCAAAAAGAAAATGGCATTCAAATACACACAAATCTCATGTATTTACACAATACCTAATAATATAGTACATACTTTGTCAGTGAAAAAGAAATATAAAGCATCCTGATAACAGAATGCTAATGGATGCTGGAGATAATTTTAGACAAATATCAAACATTAAGTACTTAAATTTTATTCAAATCAAAACTTCTTTTCATTTCAAACTATAATTATGGACTTCATATTTAGAAAACATAAAATGCATTAATATGAATGCAAAATAAATAAATACATAGAAAGTAATATGTCATTTAAAATACTTTTTTATAAACAAACACAAGACTGCCTAGTGAGTTTCGTAGTTTAGATAAAAGTTTCGTATTAAAAAAAAAAAAAAGTTCTTGGACAAACAATAAATAAATAAATAAAAAGTGAATTTGGGGCCCACTTGTAAATTCTTGAGTAAGCCCGGACTTCACGGGCCTATTCGGTAAAAAGGCCCTTGTTTTGATGATAAGTTTTTTAACTAAAATAACAATGCAATTTATTTGAAGTAACAGTCATTCTGAAACAGGAATTTACTATTTTAGCTACGATCGAATTTCAAAATTTCACTTTAAAAACCTTAAATAATAATAATAATACATAGAATAAAAGTTAATAGTTTCTTTTTAATAACAGAATTAAAATAATAATGGTGTGTTTTACAGAATCTCGCCAACCCTCCAGATTTCGTATGGTTGCCAGCCGGATGTATTTTCAAAAATAAAAATCAAAAGTGCGAAGCGCGAAGTCAGTAGTAATGAATCGTTATTGATACCATCTGTTTAACTTCATGTTTTATTAAGTAAAGATTTGCTGTTAGACGAACTAAATCTACAGATAAAGGAAAAGTTTAATTTCATTTTACCTATTACAACATAACTGATTTAAGAGTTACAAATTTTATAAACATGTGCATCGAAATATAACAATATTAAGTGTGCTAAATGTTCTCCGAAATTATTTAACATTTTTAAAGTAAATTCAAAAAAAAAAAAAAAATTTTTTATTATTATTGAAAATTTTTAAAATGTTCCATTTTAATTTGTTTTTCGCTGATTTCATATTACTATAGTTTAACGATATATTTTAGTAGAATGATTAGTTAATTTCTTATAAATATTTTTATGTTTGAGTACTGAAGTTTAATTTTTAGCATTCAAGCTTAAAAGTACTTTTAAAACATTGACAAATTAATGAATCCACACCCAAAGAAAAAAACATAATCTGCGCTTTATTTTTTTTCTCATATATATTTTGATTTTATTGTTACATTTCAGTAATAAAAAATCAGGTGAAAATATTAAAAAATAGTTAGAAAGAGATTTTAAAAAAATGTTCAAAAATAAAACAAAAATTTAAATTTGTTATTTTTAAATTTAAGTAGTTTTGGAGAAAACTTTATTTATATTGTTGTATATCAATGCATATGTACGGAAAATTTCTAAACTCTAAATAAATTATTTAAATACAGTTTTGCATTGTATATGCTTTGAAATATAATATTATTAATTTTATTAAAATTTCTCAACATCTATTTAAATTTACAATAATAATAAAATTTTTAATTTTAATTTTTTGGAAAAAATTTAGTTGTTCCTCTTAACAAACTTTTATTTTATTTTTACATCGATTATGTATTATTACAGTTTGGCAGTAGAGTCTAAACATTTTTAGGTATTAATTTGTGTATACATTCATAAGTTAATATTTAAAAAATATTTTTATTTTAAATGAAAAAACTTTCCAACAAATTTCAACATTTAAATAATGAAATCTTTAAAATGTTAACTTATCAATGAATCTAAAAATTAAAACGCAGAATAGATTCTATTGTTAAAATAAAATAATGTACAATAGATGGAAAAATAAAAATTTGTTAGGAGAAACAGTAAAAATATTTTTAAAAAATTAAAATTTTTTGTTATTATTGTAAATTTAAATAGATTTCAAGAAATTTTAATATACATAATAATATTGTATTTCAATACATTTATGTAAAATTGTATAATACTAAAACAGTAATTTACTAAAACTACTCACAGGATAATGCATTTGGGGGAAAAAATGGGTTTAGTTACATAGTGCACTCCGTGTCGGACCACCTAAATGATGCATTTGGAGTCACAAGGATTAAAACAAGCAAAATAATTCAAGAGTTTAGTTGTGCATAGCAGATGAAGAATAATGATACAAAACAGCAACAGGAATATGAACTACTTTTTTTTTTAATTATTATTCAGATAATGTTTCGGTAATTTTAACATACTTACTATTCCTTTAATTTCAACATATATGCATGAAAAATTCCATATACTATGACAGTAATTCCCAAAAAGTGTCATAATATCTCTACATTCCTTAAAAAAAAAAAAATTTCTTTTCCCCTAATCTGAAGATAATGACGTTTTAGTTTTGATTACAAAACTTTGAATAAACACAAGAAAATGCAAGAAATCGCAACTGTTACAAACAAAGCGGCAACGCAATCAACGTGCTTGTTTCCAGCTCTCGTGCCTACATTGTTCGCCTGACGAAGGGGTGTGCCTTCTTTTGATCCGAAACAATTGTTGCGAGTTCTTGCATTTTATGGTGTTTGTTGAAAGTTTTGTAATTAGCACTATAACGTCATTATCTTGAGATTAGGGGAAATAAATATATATATTTTTTTAAATTTAAAAATATATGATATATTTTAAGGGATATAGCGACGTTATGACAATTTTTGGGAATTACTGTCATAGAATATGGAACTTTTAATGCACATTCGTTGAAGTTAAAGGAATAGTAAGTATGTTAAAATTTCTCAAACATTATTTAAATAAAAGAAAAAAGAAAAAAGTAGTTCATATCCCTGTTGATGTGTTGTATCATTATTCTTCATCTGCTATGTACTTATTACTTTTAAACGGCCGTACTGTGGTGCTTTTTCATAATGACGCCACAGGTTTCTCTCTCTCTTTTTTTTTTTTTTTTTTTTTTTTTTTTATTGCACTATTTAAGAACGTTTACAATACGTTTTCCAGAATGTTCTGAAAATGTTTATAACGTTTTGAACACGTTCTAAAAACGTTTAGAACGTTCTGAGACCGTATATATAGAACGTTCTCAGAACGCTTCTATAACACCGATGGTGACAGTTACACGTTCATTGAACGTTCTCTGTACCGTACTATTGTACGGCTTGTAGATGGACAGATAGACGTCTATAACACGTTCAAAGTGAACGTTCTTAGAACGTGTTTGCAGAACAATTTTTGAACGTTCAGAGAACGTTTCTGTGCTGCTTGGGGTTAAACAAATTTATTCATCCTTTAAATTTGTTTGTGTCTTCCTACTTATTTTGTGACCATCACGGCTGACAATTTGATGGAAAATAGTATGAAAGAAGCAAGAAACTGACACAACAAAGTTATGAAGCAAATTAGATAAGCAACTGATATTAAGAGAATTGTTATGCATTTAATATTAAATAGCAAAATTAACATAAAATTTGATGTGTGAGGATGAAATATCTCTCTTTGCCTGTACAGAGATAAAAATAATTTATTTTTATTTATGTAATAATTGCAGGGAAGAATAATTAACTATTTTTGATTGTTAAAGTATTATAAGGTAAACGATTATTTCTATGGCAACAAGTTTAATACTGAATAACAAGTATTGAATATAAGCGAATAACAAGGTGAAAATTTTTAGAATCCTATCCTATTTTTAACTTTCAGCGTAACTGGAATATCAAATTCTGTATACATTTTATTTAAAAAATGTTATTTATAAATAGTGAATTACTATTACTAAACTCAAAAACTTTTTTAGACTAATCACATTTTAAGCATTAGTTTTTTTTTTTTTTTTTTATAACATTCTGAATAAAGCATTTTTTTATAAATAAAAACTGCTCAATTCAGCATCTCTAACTGAATGTTAAATAATAAAATACATATATGTGAATACACAGTATATGTTTATAACTGCATTATGATGTCTAGGTGTGATTTAATAGCAAAAAAGGAAAGAGGTGACATAGACTTTCCTTAATCCCATTTTTATTCCATATAGTTTCATTTTAAATTTTTTACTAATATAGACTTTGAAAACAAATATTTATGATATTTTCACTCCTACTCAAAAGTTAAACAAGATTTGCAAACCACCATTTTTTTCAAAATTAAAAATATTATCTCTCGATGAAATGTTTTCGAACATTGGGTATTTTAAAAACATGGTCTTCCTGATGTTCTTCAGTGAAGATTGGTTTAATACAACATTTACAGGACCGGTAACAAATTGAGCAAAATCCGTAATGTTTGTGACCACCCTGTATCTTTAGATGAGCGAAATTATCTGTAAATTTAGGATATGTTAATATGGACCCAGTACAATTTGTGGATTAATGTGTGTGATGACAGCATGTTAAATTATTGAGATATAAAACATTCATTAAAAAAAAAAGCCCTTTTTATTTATTTATTTATTTATTTATTATTTATAATATACAGAGTTTTAAACGAAAGGTATTTCCACTTTCAGATAAATTTAAAAAACACTTTTGAAACGATATAATGCAATCCGAATACAAACATCTTAAATAGCTCATGAAATTTGAGAACTTTTATGAAAAACGTTTTCACGGCGCATTCGCAAAAAAATAGAAAAAATATTACGTAAGTTGAAAGCTAGCTATATTGGGCAACATTTTTCAAAAGTGCATTTGAATAAAATAAAAATTAAGCGCATTGTCGGCAAAAGAATGAGCTATATTTTAGGTATTTTTCCACAGTTGAAATTTCATAAGGGGTTTTTCCCATGCCGCGTAATTAATATGAAGATCCAATTATTTCAACCACGTACCTTAGGTTACTTTTTACAAAAAATCAGTTTTGATCTCACAAAATATATGAACAAAAGTATCTTTGAGAAGAAACTTATAATGGGTTTTAAAATAAATGATTATATCTCCATTATTTAAAAGGGCCGCGGTAGCCTAGTCGGTAGAGTGCCGGGCTCGTGATTGGAAGATTGCGGGTTCGGTACTCGAGCCGGACAAAGACCGTGGTGTACACTGATTGTGGTTGGTGCACGTAAAATCTGTCGTGGCTGCAATGTCCTCCATGTTCCCATCAAAATTATACGTGTGAAGGGTCACCGAAGCGGGAGAGCCATCCCTTCCGCGAAGTATCAAAATTTTGTTGGCATGTCCCCGGACCACCTCCAGGGGTGAGTCCCAGACGGTAGCCAATTGCAGCACTAGTGCGACGTAAAACCTACCCATTCAACCAACCGTTATTCAATATACTAGCGTCACACAAATTCATCCACAAATAGTACTGGGTCAGTATTAACATATCCTAAAGTTACACATCATTTCGTTCATTTAATTATACAAGGTGGTTACAAACTTCAATAATATAGCTCAATTTATTACCGGCTCTTTAAATATTGTCTTAAAACAATCTTCACTGAAAAACATGAAGAAGACCCAGTTCTTTTAATACCCAATATTTCAAAACGTTTCATCGAGAGATAAGTTTTTAAAAAAATAAATAAACTAATCGTTTGCAAATCTTGCTAATATTTTTAACAGTAGAGAGATTAAAAAAAAAAAAAATATTCATTTAATATTCAAAGCATGTATATATTGTTATATTGTTATGTATATATTGTTATTTTTAGCTTTTAGCACCACCACACTTTAGAATGTAAAAGACAGGGGAAAAAAGCTAAAAATCCACGGAAAAAGAAAGGGATAAAAACGAAAAAAACTTACAATTTTAAATGTGTTAAAAATAAATAAATAAATAATAATAATAATAATAATAAAACTAACACCGGAAGGAATAAAAAGACAAAATTGACTAAAAAAAGACATCGAAGAGCGGAAGGGTGGGTTGGGGCATTAAAACTATCGTCCAGGTTTTGCTACGACTCGCCTAGTACAGCCACTGCATTTTAGAATGCAGAAAAAGAAGGGGGATGAAGCTAAAAAGCATCGGATGAAAAAAAAAAAAAAAAAACTTACAATGTCAAGTTTTTTTTTTTTTTTTTTTTTTTTTTTTTATGGCTAATACCGAAAGGAATAAAAGGACAAAACTGACAAGAAAAAGAGATCGGAGAGCGGGTACTGGTGGGTTGGGGTATTAAATCTATCGTCCAGGTTTAAGAGCCCGCTTCACTCATATCCACCTGAAACCGAAGCTAATGTTATTCTATGGGAAATTTTTATTTACAAAAAACTTATTAACTAATACATATTTTTAAATTCTGTTTTCACATTCTGAAAATTCCCATCTGTTAAACTGATGGACCTTTTTTAAAAAATTATTTTTTTATTTTTTTATTTTATTTTGAAGCTGCAAAACACGAGTTTTCAATATGTGATTTTTTGCAATTTAAAAATAAAATATTAAAAATTAAAAAATTACATTTTTAAAAAAGGTTCGTCAATTTAGAAGTTGGGAATTTTCTGAATGTGTAAACAGCATTTAAAAATATGTATTAGTTAATAAGTTATTTGTAAAGATAATTTCCCCATTGAATAACATTGGGTCGGGCTTCCGGCGATGGTAAGTGAAGAGGGCCGTTAATTAGACTCGCCTAGAGTGTGACTTTCATTGTGTTTAAAGAAATAATAATTTCGTTGAAAAATACGACAATTTTCTAAAAAAAAAAAATAAATGCCATATTCAAATTGTTTAACCATTTGTGTAATTGTAATTTTAGAAAAAGTGAAAATTTAAATCCATATCCCATAAGTGTTTTCAGCTTAAGATCAGAAAATAGATAAGAAAATTGTTTATTCAAAGTTAATTGCATTACATAATTTTAAGTAATTCAACAATATTTTTACTTTCTATTACCCATAAGGTAGAGGAAGTATTGTTTTTGGGTCAAATTTTCGAAAGTGAGTTTTTGTTATACTATTTACAAGTAAGTCCCCTGAATCCAAACATCATGTTTTTAGAGAATGGTCTCTGTGTGTGTGTGTGTCTATGTGTCTGTCTCTGTGTGTGTCTGTATGTGTGTGTGTGTGTTTATTACCAGCATATCTCAAGAACAAATAGCAGCAGAGATTCCAAACTTGGTATTCTAAATGTGTATCATATAGAGATGCTACATTAACAAGGGAAGTATGAATCAGTAAAATTGCTATTGAAACCAAACCACGCTTAAATTCAAGAGCATGGTCGAAAACATTGTGTACCGTACAAATTTGCTGCAACAACTCCCATGGGGGTGAGATATTAGTTATTTCTATAAAAGCCAACAAAACACGAAACCTAGTGTGAACAGATGGTACAGTGCTAGCGTGCTTCACTTCGGATGCGTAGGTAGTGGGATCGAGTCCCCGCAAGGGCGTTTTGTATTTTATTTTTTTATTTCAACTGAAATATTTATTTTTGACATTTTTAATTAAATTAAATCATTATTGTAAGAGAAAATATATTAATTATATTAAAACAAGTTTTTTTTTTTTTTTTTTCTTCAGCGCGGACAGTTTAATATGTATATATATATATATATATTAACCAATTTATTTATTTATTTATTAAATTTAAAGAAATTCATAATTTAACGGGAAATACTTTTATATTAAAACGATTTTGTCAATGATTACATTCAGATAAAATTTTGTTAATGATTATGTTTTGTGTAATTTTTTAATTACTATTTTTACTTTCTTCTATATTCAATAGAAGAAAGTATTGGATTCGTAAAAATTTTCGACCCCGGGTTTTTGATGGATTTACACGTTTTGAGAGCTGTAGAACACGATTTGACCATTTCTAGAAAATGTCTGTCTGTCTGTGTGTGTGTGTGTGTGTGTGACAAAATTTTGTGGCAACTGTATCTCCGGAACTACTGCACAGAATTTCATACAAATTGGTATTTACCTTGACATAAACTAAAGCCTATCAACTTTTGGTAAAAATCGTCTTACAGGTTGCGTTGCCATCCCGCTTTTTCTAAATTTTTAACATGGTGATATAGGTCAAAATTTTGTATAAATGTGCATAAAGAGAATTACTTTTTAGTAATCATTATGAAATTTACAAGAATTATTTATAATAGAGATAGTCAACTGGGAAAAAATTTTTGCATGTGTAGGAGACTCGTGAACCTCCCTGGGGGGGGGGGAGTCCCCCCTCGAAGGGAGTAAATTTTCAAGATGGGTATCTTTCGAAAGGTCTCGTCAATACCTTTAAAACGAATGGTTGAACTATAAATCTGTGATAATTTGAAACAAAGTTATCGATTTTTTTTACTTTTTACAAAAAAAAAAACTTGGAAAAAAGTCTTTTTTTTTTTTTTTTTTTTTTTTAACGAAATTTAACCAAACTTGGTATTTAGTTCGCTCCTGACATAAATTGGTGCTGATTAGATTTGGGGATCAATCGCACAACAGGAGGCGCAGTGATCGTATGTCTTTTAAATTTTTAACATGGTAGTATAGGACAAAATTTCGTATAAATGTACATAATGTGAGTTATTCTTAACCTGTGTTTGTAAAATTAATATGAATTATTGCTAATAGTAGTAGCAAATTTTTTTTCTTTGCAATTTATGAATGATATGATATAAAAAAAGTAAATTTTAGAACTTTTTTTTTTTTTTTTTTTTTTTGATATTTTGAATTTGCCTATTGGGGCGACAATTGTTGTTGCTAATACTTTACAAAGTTCTCCTTGGAATTGTGAAATGTTGATATTGAGATATTGGTAGTGTTAAAGAAGTAGTTTTTTTTTTTTTTTTTTTTTTTTTGAAGAAGAAAAAATGTGTTGGGAAAAATGTGAATTTAGTTAGCGAAAATTTTGATATAGAATACATTGTTATTTATAGAAAGATGAAGGTGAAATGGTAGATATTCAGATTTTGTTTTTCGAGCTGCCCATGTAGTTGTCCCATTTAAGCCTATTCAAATATCTTTCAATTTAGTAGTAATGGTTGGAATTTTTTTTTCCTCTAGAAAAGTTATGAAAGCTTAGAAATTTTTATGTATTAGATAATGAAAGTGAGTTTCAGTGAGGTAGGGAATTTTTTAGAGGTAGGTTCTTGGTTATGAAATAGTATTGTGTCTCTCAGCTCACATTAGTTTCTTAAATGAGTAGTAATGGAGGTAAATTCGGATAGTTTAGAGTAAACTGGAGTCTGGATGTTAAATATAATAGAAATGGGAAAAAAAGAAAAAAAAAAAGTGTAAAAATATCAAAAATTTTTAATATTTAGCTTCTATAGTTTACTTTAGTATTTCCTGACTAGGAATTGTGATAATGTATGAACAGGACACTTTGAAAAAAAAAAAATGTCAAAAGAAATCTTTGTTTACCTCATATGTTATGCCCTGAGGGAGCAGAAATTAAGACTCAATTTGTAGCTGTACTAAGGTCGAGAAATAAAATAAGAATAGTAATACCCCCTGGCACATTCTGTAAAACTAACTTAAATTTTGTTTTATTGTGATTCGGCCAAAGAAAATTTTTTTAGATATATTGCATTTTTTTTTTAATTGTGTGAAAAAGGGAAGAAATTTTTTTTAGGTTAAAATGTCACTTACAAAATTTTAAATAGCATTTTTCTTTAAGTGGATTTCCTTTTCATTTTTGCACTCGTATTGGAGATTTATACAAAATTTCAATTGGCATAAAGGATTCTGGGAGGAAATTTGTATTAGGCATAATGATAAGAGGTTATTTATGAGTTCTCGAGTTACAGTAGATATGGGGTTGGAGTTTTACAAAAACTTCTTTTACTTTTAATTGTAAGTGTTTAAATTATTAGTCAAAATTGTATCTTAACTTCTGTTTGCAAGGTGCACATTGTAGACAGATTTTGAGTTTTAAGAGATTACTCGTGTTCTGTGTATTTGTGTATTGGGTCGGTGTTTGACTTTATGCACTTTGCTCGGGGCATGAGCTGTCTCTTCTGTTTGTTTTTAAATTGTTTTAACTAGTATTACATTAGCTTAAGGGATGCTTTGACATTGATTTTGTGCGAGTGTGGGTGAAAAAGGGATTTACATGCTGAATTTTAAAATTTTCAGATAAATTTTTTTTGGACATATATTGAGGGAGTTAATAATTTTCATTAAAAACCTTTTAATGCAAATTTTTTTATTATTCCATTGCATATGTGTAATTTTGCATCATGTCATTTCTTTGGGGATTTTACAAATTTTCATAAACCTTTTTGAATGTGTGTGTATTTCAGGACTTTAAAAGAAGAAATTGTCAGTAAAATTTTATTAAAAATTTTAATTGCAAGTTTAATTATTTGTCAGCGTGCGCTTGGTCATACAGTCATTGTTAAAATAAATTTGCCAAATTTCTGTTGTTGTGTGTCGTGTATATGTTTTTGTGATGTTACAAAGAGCAAGTGAAATTTTAAGATAAATGATTTTTATGTCTTTTAATCAGTCACTTTCCAACTTCTCAGTGCATGTATTCACTTTTTGAGATAAATTAGATTTAAATTTAGTAAGAAATCTTGAAATAAGAGTAGGTAAATCTGTGTCAAAGGTAGGTACACAGGCAACAATGTATTAAGATGAAAAAATAGCAAAAAAAAAAAAGTAAAAATTTGGAAAATAAAATTTACTTTTGGTATATGGTTGGCAAAGATGAAAACTCTTGTTTTGCTTGGAAATTTTCTGTTGTACAGTGGTTATGCTTTAACTTGTTGATATAATATGTGCACTGGGAAGTTCAAAAAAAAAAAAAAAAAAAAATTATGTTATGATTTTTTTTCCCAAGTACAAAGTTAAATATATGAGTGTGGCTGAAAAATTTGTTTTGATGTAATATTATGTTTTATTCCAGAACTTGCCTTATGCTGTTGTTTGTAATATGTATATGCCATGTAATTTGTTTTTGTGTTTTGTAATAGGGAATGTCAGTGGATGGCTGGTGGTCACTTGCTTTAGCCCTGATAGAAACATACCGAATCTTCTTGAAATTGCAATTTTTTTTTTGCTTTTTTTATCTTCTAAAAGTCTCTGTATCCTGCTCCTGGAAGACAGTCATCTCACTTTTGGTTTGAAAGTTTTTTCTTTTTTCAAATTTTTGTTTTACAGGCATTTACAAGGGTCATATTCGAGTTAGGTAGATCATTTTGTTGATGTAACCCTGAGGTTGCTCATTGTCTAAATGACTGTGGTGGTTGAGGAGGTGTTCAGATAAATGAAATTTAATATGCTGTTGGAAAACAAAATGTATGCAGTTCCCAAGTGTCAAATGTATGAATTTGGGGTCTTTCATGGTAGTAGTTTCAGCTGAGTAGATTTTGGATTTTTTTTCTCTTTCGTATGGTGCTAGAGATTTTTAATTTTGCAGAAGTCACCCATTGCTGGGTACTTAGAAGAAAAAAGTTAACAATAGTAAATATTAAAAAAAAAAAAAAAAAAAAAAAAAAATCATTTTAACTGATTTTTTGAATGTAAGATTAAGGTGCGTAATTTTTTTTTTTTTTTTGGGATGTTTTGCTGCTGAATAGTGGCCACGTCTGATTCATGTAGCTATTACAGTTCTTAGTGTTTGCTACCTGTCCTCGCGGGGTCGGTGTCAGACTTATCGTGGATTAGGGGCATTTGTTGGGTATCTGGCATCCTTTAAAAAAAATTGTGCCAATTTTTTTTCCCGGAAGACGGAGAGTGTTGTTGAGGACTTTTCCTCAACTGTGTTAAAATAGTAAATAAAGAGATAATTTAATAACGTACTTTAAATAAATAAATCTCTAGCCAATAATCTACTCAGTCAGCGCGTAGAAAAGAAAAAGATAACTGCTCTTTGCTGCAAGTGAGAGAAGAAGAAAAAAAGTAACATTTCTACATCCTTTTTCGCTCAGCAAGGGAGATTTTGACCTTGGATGGGCAGGGAGGCAGGGACCCTTTCCCCCTCGCGGGTCAGGAAAGGCCAGGAGTAAGTGATAGAGTAAGATACTTGCGGATTTGATACTGTTTCATATGAATAGATGACCTTTTCTGGCAGGAGTTTAGTTTTGTGGCAACAGGGGTGAAAAGAACGCTGAAAGTTCAGGCGGGAAAAGGAAGGCACGCTCACTGTGGACGGGGGAAGGTGGATAAAAAGTAACTTGGTGCAGCGAGGGTCTTCAGTGCGGGGGCCCAGCCCCATTTTGGGCCCCTAGCAACTTTTTTTGGTGGAAATGAAATCACTTGGGCGTGCAGGAAAATTCAACTCTAGAAGTTCAGCTAAAATATTGTGATAGTTGTTTGTTCGGCTGGTTTTGTCTTTGCTAGTTGTCACGTCAGTGTTAACTTCGTAAAGTTAAAATTATCTAATAACTGCAAAAATGTCTAGTCGTGGAAAAAGGGAAAAAGCTAAAACTGGCAAAACCAGACCAAGCAGAGAAGGATTACAATTTTCTGTTGGTAGATTTCACAGATTGTTGAGAAAAGGAAATTATGCTGAAAGAGTTGCTGCTGGAGCTCCCGTATACTTGGCTGCTGTGCTGGAATATTTAGCTGCTGAAGTACTTGAATTCGCTGGAAATGCTGCTCGAGATAACCAGAAAAAAAACTCTTATTATCCCTCGTCATTCGCAACTGGCTATTTGTAATGACGAAGAATTGAATAAATTGATGTCCGGAGTTACTATTGCTTAAGGCGGCATACTGCCCAATGTGCAAGCTGTTAAAAAACCGAAATTAGTGTTTACCGACTTATAGACCTTCACTCATACAGGAGAAAAGCCATTCGGGTGAAAAATATGTCAAAAGGAATTTCTCGCGAAAACCAGAATTAGTAATAATAATCTTCTTGGAATCCATACCTCGAGAAATGTCTTAGTTGTGTCAACAGTAAAAATAATGAGACCCAACGGCCATCCAGTGACATCTACTCATCTGTGATGGAGGTATTATTTTCTTTTATTACTTTTATAGATTTTAGTATCTCCTTGTACTGATAGTGGGAGGTGTGTTTTTATAATAAAGGAAAAACAATTTTACCCTCTTGATAAAAAACTGATCTTACTTTAATAAATTTTATGCATTAAAAAAAAAAAAAAAAAAAAAAAAATGAGGTCATCACTTATAAATAAAATAAAACTAGTAATCAAACCTACATCAACTATTTGTGGTAGGCCTGTATTATTTTTGTTGAAGATATGCTGTATGTATTTTAAAAGGAAAAAGTATAAAAAATTAAGAACTGAACTGGTGTCTTATTGAAAGATTTTCTTGGACATTTCATATAAAGAAATAAAGATATTTTACCTGTAATTTCTTTGATGATATCACTGTTTCTTATAGGAGTGAAATTAATTTTAGATTGTATTAATGAGATCTAAGTATTGTGCGTTCATCAGGAGTTGAGACTTGGCTCCGCCTTAGTCACGTGGTATCGGACGATTCTATTTCGTACTTTTTGGCAAGAGAGGAAATGAATTCTCGAGAAAGGTTACCAGTTTAAGATCTTTAGCTTTTTTTCTACTTAATTCAGCTAAAATTCTTTTCTTTTTTTTTTTTTTTTTTTTTTTTTTTTTAAGAATGTGTGCTGAAATTCATGTATTCAAAATTTATAGTTTCAAGAAAGATTTGAAAATAAAGAATTTTGTATAATATTTCAAGACTTAATAAGTATCCTTCGCTTTAATTTAAATTTTTACGCTGGCTTTAATTTAGGACGAATTAACGTGTCATACAAATATAATCTACTCATTAAAAAATAAATAATTTAAAAATTGCAATACAGATATTAATAATGTAAACGCACATAATAAAATTTAATGAAAAAAACTGTAACATATTATCCTTTAAATACAGGTTACTATTATATTAAAAAAATGGATAAAGTTTTTTATTTGTCTGATACATGTGTAATAAAAGTCTTATAAGTATGTAATATTTAAGTCTCATAACTATGACTTTTCTTAAAAAAAAAAAGAAAAAAAAACCTAGAAACTTACTTTTATTTCTTGCACAGCTATCATTTTATTTCAACTATAGTTGGTTAAAATTCATAGATTACAGGTGGGTAGCAATACATAGATAAAAATATATAATTTTATTCAAAAAGTTTAAGCAAAGTTAAAATCAGAGTCATCACTTTCGCTATTAGAATTACAATCAGTATCAGAATCTGAATTTATACTGAAAGAAATAGTTTCTATAACTTCTTCGATAAGTCCATCTGTTTCCCAATATTTCTTTTCAATATTTTCCACATGTTTAACAGTATATTTTCCATTTCTCGCTTCCAACACCCTGTATAGCTTCTGGTGCAAGTTTTTGGAGGCATGTTAAGCTCAGATCAGCTCACATTTCTTTCTCTTACATATCGCTTAATATCGGCCCAGACCAATTCGATGGGATTTAGGTTACAGAGATATGGTGGGAGTCTCAATACATCATGTCTAATACATCATTTTTTTTCGCGAGGTGCATTTGTACTAATTAATTTAAATAATTCAACTTTACGCATTTTTTAATCATGGTTGATTTTATTGTCCTCTAACCATGAACACATTTTATCCTTTGTGGATTTTTTTGTGGGCAAAGGGTTCTGTACTTTTGTGTGGTTAGCCTCATTTTCGAAAAATTCTGTCACACTATTGACTAAATTTCTCTCACACTATTGACTAAATTTCTCTCTTTCGAGTGAATAGTCTTGCCGTTTAAAGACATTGCTATGAAAACAGCAGTTTAAAAGAATATAGAGATAGTTAATCGTAAATAGATAAATTTCGTATTTAAAAAATAGATAGATAATCGTAAATAGTAAAAACAGCAGTTTAAAAGAATATAGAGATAGTTAATCGTAAATAGATAAATTTCGTATTTAAAAAATAGATAGATAATCGTAAATAGTACGCAACGAGGCGAAAAACTCAAGTGGACATGGAGGGTTTTGGCGCGCGAAACCTAGCGACGGCCTTGGGGTTACTCCATTTACTGGAATAGGGATAATCTTTCCGTCTCCCCCGCGGTGAAATGAACTCTACCCTCGAAGAGGTTGGGCCAAGTCTCTTCTCGTCATGAACGCACAATATGTGAGCTGCTGTTTGTGAGAAATTGTTTGATTTCACATAACTGTGTGATGTAATTTATATGTTTATTACTAAAAAAAAAAAAATAATAATAATTGAAGGGATGTGTTTTTAAGACATCCCATTACTTAGAGAATTTTATTTAAATAAACACACAGCATCTCACATTATGTTATCTAAGTTATAAAAAAAGAAAAGAGAATGAATTCATATATTTAATTTATGTTATAAGGGCAATTTTAGTAGGCTGTGGTGAGGGGAAGTGTTTGTCGAGAAAGTAAAGAAAGTGAGGTTAAAGTTAAGAAAAAAAATTAGAAGTTAGATATTTTGTTTAAGTAAAAATATTGGATAAAGAGGTATCGTTTATCTTGTGAAAAGTTAAAGTCCCCCTTTCTCACCACAGGCTACATTTCTACTAATCTTTGTTTTATTTTTGGGGGGAGGTAAATTGCCCCGCATATATATATATATATATATATATATATTTTATTATTTACTTGTGTTTATCATGTTTAAGGGATGGTCATATGAGAATTTCTGTCAATGAAGTAATGATTAAAGTAAAGTTTAAAGATGGTTCAGGATAGACAGAGGCTGCCATAGACCATAATGGATAACAATTATTTTAATACATAGTATCTTTAAACAGAACAGTAACATAAAGTGTCTAGGGTGCATTTCATTGCACAAACATTAGTTTTATTTTGGGGAACCTGGGGTTTTGCGGAAAAATCACAACGCGTTTTAAAGCAATGTACTAAATTTGACAGGAATTAGGAAAATTTATTAATATAGTAAAGTAAATTAAAAATATGGTGAGATAATAAACAAAACCCGTTTTTCTCACCGTCACAATATTGAGAGAACTATTTGGTGTAAAAATTTGGTTGAGGTGTATAAAAAAAGGTCTTGGTCTGTAGATGTGCTATGAAAACAGAAAAAAAAAAAAAAAAAAGTCGAACGGTAATGGGTTAAAAACATGTTTACGAGCTTAACTAAGCTCCAAATTACTTCACGGCGATACCTTCCGGCACAGTATGATGGGATTGTACAGAGCATCTTGCGCTGGAGTGATGAGAAGTTTGTATATAAAGATATCCTTGTAGAACTTATTGCTGAAGAGTCTCGTTTACAATTACGGGAGCAAGACAAGCAGCTTGTATATGAAGTTGCTGCTCACAGCACACATTATCAACATAAACCTAGAAAGCAAGTAGTCTGTTACAGATGTAAGCAGCGTGGTCATATTCATCCTCAGTGCCCAGAGTTGTCGCCTGCGTATGCCCTAAAGGAGTCCTCAAATAGTAATCCTAACCCTACTCAAAGAACTTTGACGTCTACAAGAAGCTCCAGACAACGGACTTTGACTCCCACTAGAAGTTCTAGTCAGAGAGCATCATCAGCTTCGTCAAGAGGTTCCAGTCCAGGTGCCAATAACAGAAATCAAAGGACTCGGTTTTCTAGAAATAATGTTAATAAGAAAAGTTTGTGTAAACCTAATATAGCTGGTACAGGTAAAAATGCTTTTTATATTCAAGCTTGTATGAGTGATGTAAGCGAAGTGTCGAACACTTGGCTCTTCGACACGGCTGCTTCTCATCATTTCAGTGGTAATAAGGAAATTTTTGAAAAATTTACCCCTTTTTCTGATAAAATGTCAGTTGCTATAAAAGATCAGTTTTTTCCCATTGAAGGGAAGGGTCTTCTTAAGCTCAGATTTGGTCGACGTGATTTTTATTTTGCCGACGTTATGTATTCACCTTCTTTGAAACATAACCTTATTTCTGGTCCAAGGTTAGATAGAAAGGGTATAAAGTTTGAAGGTGGCGGAGGTGAAATAAGGGTCAAGCAAAATTCTAAAATTATTTTTCGTGCTAAATTAAAAGATGGCGTTTATGTTTTAAATCCTACAATGCCTAAAAAGAAAAAATCCAATGCTGGTGCATTAATTACTCAGAAAGTTGATGAAAGTTTAATGCATCGTAGACTGGCACATGTAAGCCCAGCTGCAATTGAAGATACAATTCGTAAAAATGGCGTTGTAGGGTTGTCAGGGTTTAAAAAGTTTAAATTAAATTGTGAAGTTTGTAACTTAAATAAGCAAAGACGTGTCTCTTTTAAAGCTACTAATTTTATAAGATCTAAAAATCCTAATGATTTGATCTATATGGACGTCTGGGGTCCTACAAGAGATGTAGGAAGAAACGGGGAAAATTTTTTTTTGTCAATAATTGATGACTTCTCTAGGAAAACATCAGTCTTTCCTATACGTGAGAAGACTGAGGTGTTCAGGATTTTTGAGAACTATGTAGCACGTGCTGAACGTTTTACTGAGTGCAAAGTGAAAAACATTCGGACCGACAACGGTAGCGAATTTGTAAATGATAATTTTAATCGCTTTTGCACAGAGAGAGGTATAAAGCATGAAGTTACGAATACGTACTCTCCTGAGCAAAATGGTGTTGCTGAGAGGTTTAATGAAACCGCTTTGAATGGTACCCGTTGTCTGCTTGCTGATAGTAATCTTGGTGAGGAATTTTGGCCAGACGCACTTTTAACGTTTACATATGTTTGGAATAGAATTTGTCATAAGGGTCAAAGTAAAACCCCTTTCGAGATATATGGTGGTTACAAGCCATCCATAAACCATTTAAAACCTTTTGGTTCCGTAGCCTATGTTGGAGTCCCTCGTCAGTTAAGATCTAAACTTGATCCTAAAGCCCAAAAAGGCATAATGATAGGTTATGCGTTTCGTACAAAAGGGTACAGGATTTTCTTTCCAGATACTGGTAAAATTGTAGAAACAATAAACGTTAACTTTAAAGAAGAACCACTTGATGGACCAACACGCAGTGGAGCAGTGCTGGGTTATGAATCGGAGTCTAGTGGTCACGTCAGTGATACGAGTGTAGAGTCGACACATGACATTTATGTTTCCTCCCCGTATTTCGCAGATTATGACTCAGATGATGATTTACGTTTAATCCACGAAGCCCGTGCTAGGAAAGCCAGTGGTTCAACTCAAACTTCCCAACTAAGATCTGTGAAATGGGAACGTAGAACTAAAACCAGAGCTGATGACTCGCGTACGGACGTATATTACTATGAAATGGGATCAAAAACTAGACTGAGATCTTTAAACGACGTGGAAACATACTGTAAGACTAATAACATAAACTTTGACCCGACACTTTTTGATTTTTCAGGCAAAAATAAGTATCAGGGAATTGTATCAGATCAAACACACGCGGCTTCTAAAAGCTTAGCGACCTCATCTGAATGACTAGACATTCAAATCCCAAAGACTTATAATCAAGTTTTAAAATCCCCACAAAAGGACTTATGGCTAAACGCAATGAACGAGGAGATGAGTGTCATTGAACAACGTAAAGTGTGGAGTTTGTGCCCACTTCCTTCAAATCACACACCTGTTGGCTGTAGGTGGGTTTTTGCTTTAAAACGTGACGATAAAGGAGAAATCATAAGATATAAAGCCCGCCTTGTTGCGCAAGGCTTTAAACAAGTCAAAGGCATTTCGTATGACGAGACCTTCAGTCCGGTCATAAATTTTGGCCTTATTAGATTTTTCTTTTCCATCCTTGTAGTAAGCAAAAACTGGTCCCACTGCCAATGTGACGTTAAGGGCGCATATTTATATGCCCCTTTATCAAATGAAGTTTATATGACACAGCCTCCGGGTTTTGTTCAAGAGGGTAAAGAAAGTTTAGTATGCAAATTGAATAAAGCTTTGTACGGCCTCCATCAAAGTGGCCGTGAGTGGTTTTTTGAAATACATGGGGTATTAATAACTTTGGGATTTGTTAAACTAGAATGGTGTAATTGTGCATACACGTATAAGAAAACCCTAGTGCTTTTATTGTATGTTGATGATATAGTCTTGTTTGGTGTTGACAAATCAACCATTAGTAAAGCAATTAAATTATTAGAAAGGCATTTCGATTTAAAAGTTTTGGGTAGAACCCGTAGACTGTTAGGGGTTGAGTTCGAGGAAGGTGAAAATGAAATAACTATCGGCCAACAGCTTTACATTAGTGAAGTTTGTAAACGCTTTGAGGGGTATCATTTTCCCATTTCTTCTCTCCCTATCAGTAAGGGAACTGTTTATTCTAAAACCCAGAGTACTCAGACTGAGGAAGAAATTCTTGAAATGTCAATATATCCATACCGTAGTTTAGTAGGTTGTTTGTCTTTTCTAGCCGGTCGAACAAGACCTGATATAAGTTATGCCATCAACTTGTTTAGTCAGTATCAGAGTAATCCTGGTAAAGCACACTGGGAAGGGTTATTAAAGTTGTTAGGGTATGTGCAATATACACATGAATATAAACTAAAATTAAAATGCAATGTTCCACAAATTTTTTCTTTTACTGATGCAGATTTTGCAACTAATAAAGATGATAGAACATCTATGGGGGGTCACATAATTTTTTATAGACAATGCACCAATAGCTTGGAGGTCATTTAAAGAGCGGTGTGTTTCACTTTCCACCATGGAGTCAGAATTTGTGGCATTAACTGAAACAACTAAAGAAACCCTGTGGTTTGATAGAGTTTTAGATGAATGTCATAATAGGGGAATTTTACTTGAAGTGAAACTTAAACCAGTAATATATGTTGATAATATGGCTTGTATCAATTTTGTAAAATCACCAATTGAAAACCATAGGACCAAGCACATTGATGTGAAACTTTTTTTTATTAGGGATTTAATTAATAAAGATGTTTTCAATATAGAATATATTAAAAGTAAATCGAATCTTGCAGACCCTTTCACGAAGCCACAGACCAAATATGACCTTAAGCAATTTTGTGATAAAATTTTTGTGACAAATTAAGTTGTTTTGCATTGGTTAAAATTAGTAGTACTACCAGTATGTTATATGTGTTTTTGTTAAGTTTTAATTGAATTTTGTTTCCTATATATATATATTGGGAAAAAATGGTTTTCCTAGCCTATTAGGTATAAGTAAATATAAGAAAGGAAAAGAAATAAGTTTTCAGAGTTCATCCTGCAAATATAATTATACACTAATTTAAATAGATTTAAATGTTTTTGCAAATATAATTATACGCTAATTTAAATGGATTTAAATGTTTTTGCAAATATAATTATACGCTAATTTAAATGGATTTAAATGTTTTTGCAAATATAATTATACGCTAATTTGAATAGATTTAAATGTCTTTGCAAGTATAGTTATACACAATGTAATTGCATGGTAATTATACATTTATATTTCTAAAAATTCTTGTGATATTTTTTATATAATGTTGGAATTAGTGATTATACATACTTTGGAATCTGTGATTATACTTAGTGCAATAATATCAGTGCTTATATATATAGCTAAAATTTTCCTGTGATATTTTCTTTACATAAATTTTCAATTATAAATTGTTAATAGCATATGTGTTTATACAGTAATTAAATTATCCATTGCAAGTATCTGTGTAGTCTATCATTGCATGGGTGCCCATGCCAATTTATCATACATGCATATTAATGCATTTATGAAGTCATTGAATGTTGTGTTAAATGTTTTTCATACATAATCTCATTCTATTCATCATTTATGTTTCATATTCAAAATTTAAAATTGATAACTTTGGGGGGTGATTAAAATTTTTTTTCATATTTGATATTCATATTTTTCATTGATAATTTCATTATCATAATTTCATATTTTTCATGATGTTTGTCTGAAATTGTTGATACTTGCGGTGCATAATTAGTAATATATTAAGAAACAAAAATAGATTCTTTTTCAGATCCAGTGAATATGAACTTTTCCTAGAAATTAATGATGAACCTTTTGAACTTTATCCTGAATTGAAATGTATTAGATGGGCAGGCTTTCTTGCATGAAAGATGTGTTCTTTTTCCTTGTGTGTTATATATTTGAAATTAACCTATTGTTATGTATTATCTGGTGAGCCAGTAGTAGTTTAGTTTTTTTTATGTCAAGTGGGGGGGCACATGTTTGCTTTTGGCCCACTTTAAGTATATAATTAATTGTACTTGACATCGTTTTTTATTTAAAGCCTTTAATATACTTAATCTATTATAAATATAAGTTATTGTCTTTTAAATTTATTAAATCTTTATTAAAGTGTAAAATAATTGCATTACTTACGTTATTAACTTTAATGTGTAATTTTTCCGAAGTACCGCGTTGCAGTTACTTCGGGTTTGTTTACGTCGCCATCTTTGTTTAGTCCGTTGCGGCATTAACCCTTCGCTACTGAACTTTTAGTTTTCACCGTTTGGTGGCGCCTGTTTAAGTTTTAAACGCTCACAATCAATCGTTCAACCACCTATTTTCTGAATGGTTAGTTCTGTGTACGTTTCATGTTTACGGTGAACCGCACGGATAGTTTTGGCAGACGATAAGTATAAATATGAAGTAATTTAATAGAATATTGCTCTTTCTCTTTTTGTTATGTTTTACTGCTGGTGGTAAAGCCTAATTATTGGCCATGATGTTTTTTCGTTTTCTTAAATTGACTTTTGAAATAGTAATAGGGAATGATAGTGTTTTTTTTGAAATAGTAAATAGTTTTTGAAAGGTTATTGTTTTAAGATAGCCTGGTGTTTGTCCAGAAGATGTGGACGTTTATTTTCTCGGCTCTACTGGTTCACCGGAAGATAAATTAAACGGACGTGACATCGTTTCAGAAAGATAGTCAGTTTCTCTCCACATATATTTATACATTAAATTTAAATAGCAGTTCATTTTTCTCTCATATGTTTAAAGTTTTTTCTAGTTGAGCATAAAATCTGTGATATATTAATGATGTTACTTTATTTTTACTTGTTATTAATATTTAATAAACGTTAGTTGTTTTATATAAATATCTTGTCTTTATTGCCTCTCACTGTCAACATGTTTTTCACTACCTTAGTTTCCAGTTGGCTTCCATTGCCATTTGCTGCTTAATATAACATGTATTAGTTTAGTTGCTGTAAGGTAGTAAGTTTCCTTATTTAATATTGTGGACTGAACAGCAACAACCTTTAGCTAAAATATATTTTAGGCTTACATTTTGGTTATGGGCCAGTCCCATATTAAATTTTAAAGGTTTCTTAATGCTGTGTTATTGGCCAATATAGTTATGTTGACAGTGAAGAAAGTTTTTTTGGCAATATATAAAGTTATTCCAGTAATAATTAAAACTTGAATTTGTTAAGTAAAAGTTAATATAATAAAGAAAAATAAATTTAGATATTGTAGTAAAAATAAAAGTTTAAAGTAGAGAAAAATGTTTTTTTAAGTTTTTTTGGCACCCTCATTGATTAATGAGTGGGGGGGGCCATAAATATAGTTTTTCTCTATATGAGATTAAGTTTTTTAATAAAATTTTTGAGTCTTAAATAGACTTTAGTTATGGCTGCTAATGTATTTAGTGTGGAGAGACTGACTGCTACAAATTATGGAAACTGGTCAGCCGATGTCATGTATGTTCTGATGGAGCGTGGATGCTGGGGCATTGTTGATGGTAGTTAAAAGGTACCAGTCGTCGATGTGGAGAAGGGAATTACTTATCGAGACCTCCGTGACTTTAATCAGCGAGCAAGTGCTGCCATCTCAACCATATACCACAACATGTCTCCAGAGTACCGTAAAGTTATTGAAGGACTGACTGATGCAAAGGAGGCTTGGCAGAGACTGAAAACTTTCTTTGAACCGGATAACCGGAGTCGTCACATGCAGCTGGTAACAGAGTTGTTTTCCTGTAAGATTCTTCCAAATGAAAGCATCAGCTTGTTTTCAGCGAGGTTAATGAGGATCCAGGAGCAATTAAATGGAATTAAAAGTCCAGTTAAAGAAGTATATGTGTCTTTTCAGCTGCTGCGATACCTCCCGGCACAGTATGATGGGATTGTACAGAGCATCTTGCGCTGGAGTGATGAGAAGTTTGTATATAAAGATATCCTTGTAGAACTTATTGCTGAAGAGTCTCGTTTACAATTACGGGAGCAAGACAAGCAGCTTGTATATGAAGTTGCTGCTCACAGCACACATTATCAACATAAACCTAGAAAGCAAGTAGTCTGTTACAGATGTAAGCAGCGTGGTCATATTCATCCTCAGTGCCCAGAGTTGTCGCCTGCGTATGCCCTAAAGGAGTTCTCAACTAGTAATCCTAACCCTACTCAAAGAACTTTGACGTCTACAAGAAGCTCCAGACAACGGACTTTGACTCCCACTAGAAGTTCTAGTCAGAGAGCATCATCAGCTTCGTCAAGAGGTTCCAGTCCAGGTGCCAATAACAAAAATGAAAGGACTCGGTTTTCTAGAAATAATGTTAATAAGAAAAGTTTGTGTAAACCTAATATAGCTGGTACAGGTAAAAATGCTTTTTATATTCAAGCTTGTATGAGTGATGTAAGCGAAGTGTCGAACACTTGGCTCTTCGACACGGCTGCTTCTCATCATTTCAGTGGTAATAAGGAAATTTTTGAAAAATTTACCCCTTTTTCTGATAAAATGTCAGTTGCTATAAAAGATCAGTTTTTTCCCATTGAAGGGAAGGGTTTTCTTAAGCTCAGATTTGGTCGACGTGATTTTTATTTTGCCGACGTTATGTATTCACCTTCTTTGAAACATAACCTTATTTCTGGTCCAAGGTTAGATAGAAAGGGTATAATGTTTGAAGGTGGCGGAGGTGAAATAAGGGTCAAGCAAAATTCTAAAATTATTTTTCGTGCTAAATTAAAAGATGGCGTTTATGTTTTAAATCCTACAATGCCTAAAAAGAAAAAATCCAATGCTGGTGCATTAATTACTCAGAAAGTTGATGAAAGTTTAATGCATCGTAGACTGGCACATGTAAGCCCAGCTGCAATTGAAGATACAATTCGTAAAAATGGCGTTGTAGGGTTGTCAGGGTTTAAAAAGTTTAAATTAAATTGTGAAGTTTGTAACTTAAATAAGCAAAGACGTGTCTCTTTTAAAGCTACTAATTTTATAAGATCTAAAAATCTTAATGATTTGATCTATATGGACGTCTGGGGTCCTACAAGAGATGTAGGCAGAAACGGGGAAAATTTTTTTTTGTCAATAATTGATGACTTCTCTAGGAAAACATCAGTCTTTCCTATACGTGAGAAGACTGAGGTGTTCAGGATTTTTGAGAACTATGTAGCACGTGCTGAACGTTTTACTGAGTGCAAAGTGAAAAACATTCGGACCGACAACGGTAGCGAATTTGTAAATGATAATTTTAATCGCTTTTGCACAGAGAGAGGTATAAAGCATGAAGTTACGAATACGTACTCTCCTGAGCAAAATGGTGTTGCTGAGAGGTTTAATGAAACCGCTTTGAATGGTACCCGTTGTCTGCTTGCTGATAGTAATCTTGGTGAGGAATTTTGGCATGACGCACTTTTAACGTTTACATATGTTTGGAATAGAATTTGTCATAAGGGTCAAAGTAAATCCCCTTTCGAGTTATATGGTGGTTACAAGCCATCCATAAACCATTTAAAACCTTTTGGTTCCGTAGCCTATGTTGGAGTCCCTCGTCAGTTAAGATCTAAACTTGATCCTAAAGCCCAAAAAGGCATAATGATAGGTTATGCGTTTCGTACAAAAGGGTACAGGATTTTCTTTCCAGATACTGGTAAAATTGTAGAAACAATAAACGTTAACTTTAAAGAAGAACCACTTGATGGACCAACACGCAGTGGAGCAGTGCTGGGTTATGAATCGGAGTCTAGTGGTCACGTCAGTGATACGAGTGTAGAGTCGACACATGACATTTATGTTTCCTCCCTGTATTTCGCAGATGATGACTCAGATGATGATTTACGTTTAATCCACGAAGCCCGTGCTAGGAAAGCCAGTGGTTCAACTCAAACTTCCCAACTAAGATCTGTGAAATGGGAACGTAGAACTAAAACCAGAGCTGATGACTCGCGTACGGACGTATATTACTATGAAATGGGATCAAAAACTAGACTGAGATCTTTAAACGACGTGGAAACATACTGAAAGACTAATAACATAAACTTTGACCCGACACTTTTTGATTTTTCAGGCAAAAATAAGTATCAGGGAATTGTATCAGATCAAACACACGCGGCTTCTAAAAGCTTAGAGACCTCATCTGAATGACTAGACATTCAAATCCCAAAGACTTATAATCAAGTTTTAAAATCCCCACAAAAGGACTTATGGCTAAACGCAATGAACGAGGAGATGAGTGTCATTGAACAACGTAAAGTGTGGAGTTTGTGCCCACTTCCTTCAAATCACACACCTGTTGGCTGTAGGTGGGTTTTTGCTTTAAAACGTGACGATAAAGGAGAAATCATAAGATATAAAGCCCGCCTTGTTGCGCAAGGCTTTAAACAAGTCAAAGGCATTTCGTATGACGAGACCTTCAGTCCGGTCATAAATTTTGGCCTTATTAGATTTTTCTTTTCCATCCTTGTAGTAAGCAAAAACTGGTCCCACTGCCAATGTGACGTTAAGGGCGCATATTTATATGCCCCTTTATCAAATGAAGTTTATATGACACAGCCTCCGGGTTTTGTTCAAGAGGGTAAAGAAAGTTTAGTATGCAAATTGAATAAAGCTTTGTACGGCCTCCATCAAAGTGGCCGTGAGTGGTTTTTTGAAATACATGGGGTATTAATAACTTTGGGATTTGTTAAACTAGAATGGTGTAATTGTGCATACACGTATAAGAAAACCCTAGTGCTTTTATTGTATGTTGATGATATGGTCTTGTTTGGTGTTGACAAATCAACCATTAGTAAAGCAATTAAATTATTAGAAAGGCATTTCGATTTAAAAGTTTTGGGTAGAACCCGTAGACTGTTAGGGGTTGAGTTCGAGGAAGGTGAAAATGAAATAACTATCGGCCAACAGCTTTACATTAGTGAAGTTTGTAAACGCTTTGAGGGGTATCATTTTCCCATTTCTTCTCTCCCTATCAGTAAGGGAACTGTTTATTTTAAAACCCAGAGTACTCAGACTGAGGAAGAAATTCTTGAAATGTCAATATATCCATACCGTAGTTTAGTAGGTTGTTTGTCTTTTCTAGCCGGTCGAACAAGACCTGATATAAGTTATGCCATCAACTTGTTTAGTCAGTATCAGAGTAATCCTGGTAAAGCACACTGGGAAGGGTTATTAAAGTTATTAGGGTATGTGCAATATACACATGAATATAAACTAAAATTAAAATGCAATGTTCCACAAATTTTTTCTTTTACTGATGCAGATTTTGCAACTAATAAAGATGATAGAACATCTATGGGGGGTCAAATAATTTTTATAGACAATGCACCAATAGCTTGGAGGTCATTTAAAGAGCGGTGTGTTTCACTTTCCACCATGGAGTCAGAATTTGTGGCATTAACTGAAACAACTAAAGAAACCCTGTGGTTTGATAGAGTATTAGATGAATGTCATAATAGGGGGATTTTACTTGAAGTGAAACTTAAACCAGTAATATATGTTGATAATATGGCTTGTATCAATTTTGTAAAATCACCAATTGAAAACCATAGGACCAAGCACATTGATGTGAAACTTTTTTTTATTAGGGATTTAATTAATAAAGATGTTTTCAATATAGAATATATTAAAAGTAAATCGAATCTTGCAGACCCTTTCACGAAGCCACAGACCAAATATGACCTTAAGCAATTTTGTGATAAAATTTTTGTGACAAATTAAGTTGTTTTGCATTGGTTAAAATTAGTAGTACTACCAGTATGTTATATGTGTTTTTGTTAAGTTTTAATTGAATTTTGTTTCCTATATATATATATTGGGAAAAAGTGGTTTTCCTAGCCTATTAGGTATAAGTAAATATAAGAAAGGAAAAGAAATAAGTTTTCAGAGTTCATCCTGCAAATATAATTATACACTAATTTAAATAGATATAAATGTTTTTGCAAATATAATTATACGCTAATTTAAATGGATTTAAATGTTTTTGCAAATATCATGAAAAACGGCAGTTTTTCTAGTGACGCAAGCGCAAAAACAAACGAACGCCACGACACTCAGCGGAAACGGAAAAACGAACGAAACTGCGACACTTATATATACAGGAATTTTAAGATCAAAGTAACCGCTGAAAGCCGACACTTAATATCTCAGGAAATATGGGAGGTTATGTTCTGATATTTTCAAAATAGACTTTCACCTTCTGTCTGATCCTACCCTGAAATCGCTACATTTCTGCGTGATATATATTTCGAGATATGAATTGGCTCATTTAAGCTATAAATGGGCGGCCTAATGTGTAAGAATTTTTTCTCGAATATGGCTCGAGCGAATTTAGTTTAATTGATATATGATATTAATCGCTTTTATCTGATGTGCCTGACATCTCCCTTTTCCCTAGGAAAACTCTTGTTTTTTTTATAACTCAGTTTAAAAATCGAACTATTTTTTACTCCGAAAATACCGTGATGCGGCAGTTTCGCGGACGAATTTCTTCTCTTCCATCTGAAATACTGAATATCAAATAATCGTTTTGGCTCCATCTATCGGGGAGCGTCAAAAATAAACACAAAAAAAAAAAATATTTTTCTTTTTTTAATATATATATTAAATGAGTTATTTATTTAGGTACTTGTATTTTATATGACATTTGTTTATCAGAAATATTCTTTGTATTTACATTGTTTTCATGCTGATACGTTGTTAACTTTCAAAATTGGTTCTATTTTAAAAGGTGATTGCAACAACAAAAAATTTTTCTTTTATTTTCATAAAAAATGACAAATAATATGATAATCATATGCAAATATTTGTAATTTTTTCAAAATTAGGTGATAAATCACTTAAACTACGGATTGAAAAAATTCTTAAAACAGAATTTGAAAATAATTAATTTGCTCATTAAGTTTCTAGTATATATATAATATATAAATTACAAAATGTTAAGCTATAATAAAATTTTGAATAGATTAAGATTTTTTTTTAAATTAAATTCATAACAAACTATACTACTTAAATATTTACCAGTATAAAATTTTCACTTTTTAAAGATTTTTCTATTATTATTTATTTTTCTCTTTTAAATCAAATCTATACCTAAAAAATTATAATAAGAAATAAATATAAATAAGAAATTTTTGTCATTTTTAAAATGTACTATATTATGCCTTTGTAATGTTGCATGTGTCCATCTTTTTTGTCACTTTTTATAAAATTTTGAAATTTTATTTAGTTTGTTATTTTGTTCGAGTATGACCTATAAAACAACACTTTTAATACAGTGTTATAACTCATTACCATGCTCCTTTAATTTTGCGTTTTGATCATTAACCCCTAAAAAGTAATGATATCAATACAAAAAACCCTTAACGGGTTAAAAGTTTGTGACGCAGCACTGTACTTTATGGCTATAAGAATTAGAAATACGGGTCTTAAAAATAATGATATCAAATTTTCAGTGACGCTTTGATATTAATTAAATTATACATAGATTTTCTTATTTCAATTTGCTTTTTCCTTTTATTTATATTTACAGTGTAAACGTTATTTTCAACATAAAATAATATATAGCATTTACTCATTGATACCTTTCCATTCACATCTCTTATACTATGAAAGCATGTGTTTTAAAAGAAATTATATGAAATTCCAGTAACGCAGTGGTGTTACATTAAGTGATTTGTTTTTAAATTTCTCTGCAATTATTTTGTTTTGCATATTAAAGTATATGTGCACATTGAAATATTGCTTTTAATTTTCAAATACGCTGTCAAATATATCACTTTCATTAAGCTTATATTATGTACTGAAATATATTTATTTCAATGAATTATTCTATCTTCTGCGTCACGCCATCCAAAACTGTAAGTAAAATATATGGAAATGTTTACTTTGTGTCATTTCATCCAAATAAATTGAAAATGCATGCAAATAGATATCGTGATGCAAAGAAAAAAACTGTGAAATTTTTTTCAGTTTTGGATGGCGTGACGCAAAAGATAGAATAATTCAGTGAAATAAATATATTTCAGTACATAATATAAGCTTAATGAAAGTGATATATTTGACAGCGTATTTGAAAATTAAAAGCAATATTTCAATGTGCACATATACTTTAATATGCAAAACAAAATAATTGCAGAGAAATTTAAAAACAAATCACTTAATGTAACACCACTGCGTTACTGGAATTTCATATAATTTCTTTTAAAACACATGCTTTCATAGTATAAGAGATGTGAATGGAAAGGTATCAATGAGTAAATGCTATATATTATTTTATGTTGAAAATAACGTTTACACTGTAAATATAAATAAAAGGAAAAAGCAAATTGAAATAAGAAAATCTATGTATAATTTAATTAATATCAAAGCGTCACTGAAAATTTGATATCATTATTTTTAAGACCCGTATTTCTAATTCTTATAGCCATAAAGTACAGTGCTGCGTCACAAACTTTTAACCCGTTAAGGGTTTTTTGTATTGATAATTATACGCTAATTTAAATGGATTTAAATGTTTTTGCAAATATAATTATACGCTAATTTGAATAGATTTAAATGTCTTTGCAAGTATAGTTATACACAATGTAATTGCATTGTAATTATACATTTATATTTCTAAAAATTCTTGTGATATTTTTTATATAATGTTGGAATTAGTGATTATACATACTTTGGAATCTGTGATTATACTTAGTGCAATAATATCAGTGCTTATATATATAGCTAAAATTTTCCTGTGATATTTTCTTTACATAAATTTTCAATTATAAATTGTTAATAGCAAATGTGTTTATACAGTAATTAAATTATCCATTGAAAGTATCTGTGTAGTCTATCATTGCATGGGTGCCCATGCCAATTTATCATACATGCATATTAATGCATTTATGAAGTCATTGAATGTTGTGTTAAATGTTTTTCATACATAATCTCATTCTATTCATCATTTATGTTTCATATTCAAAATTTAAAATTGATAACTTTGGGGGGTGATTAAAATTTTTTTTCCTATTTGATATTCATATTTTTCATTGATAATTTCATTATCATAATTTCATATTTTTCATGATGTTTGTCTGAAATTGTTGATACTTGCGGTGCATAATTAGTAATATATTAAGAAACAAAAATAGATTCTTTTTCAGATCCAGTGAATATGAACTTTTCCTAGAAATTAATGATGAACCTTTTGAACTTTATCCTGAATTGAAATGTATTAGATGGGCAGGCTTTCTTGCATTGAAAGATGTGTTCTTTTTCCTTGTGTGTTATATATTTGAAATTAACCTATTGTTATGTATTATCTGGTGAGCCAGTAGTAGTTTAGTTTTTTTTATGTCAAGTGGGGGGGCACATGTTGGTTTTTGGCCCACTTTAAGTATATAATTAATTGTACTTGACATCGTTTTTTATTTAAAGCCTTTAATATACTTAATCTATTATAAATATAAGTTATTGTTTTTTAAATTTATTACATCTTTATTAAAGTGTAAAATAATTGCATTACTTACGTTATTAACTTTAATGTGTAATTTTTCCGAAGTACCGCGTTGCAGTTACTTCGGATTTGTTTACGTCGCCATCTTGGTTTAGTCCGTTGCGGCATTAACCCTTCGCTACTGAACTTTTAGTTTTCACCGTTTGGTGGCGCCTGTTTAAGTTTTGAACGCTCACAATCAATCGTTCAACCACCTATTTTCTGATTGGTTAGTTCTGTGGGCGTTTCATGTTTACGGTGAACTGCACGGATAGTTTTGGCAGACAATAAGTATAAATAGGAAGTAATTTAATAGAATATTGCTCTTTCTCTTTTTGTTATGTTTTACTGCTGGTGGTAAAGCCTAATTATTGGCCATGATGTTTTTTCGTTTTCTTAAATTGACTTTTGAAATAGTAATAGGGAATGATAGTGTTTTTTTTGAAATAGTAAATAGTTTTTGAAAGGTTATTCTTTTAAGATAGCCTGGTGTTTGTCCAGAAGATGTGGACGTTTATTTTCTCGGCTCTACTGGTTCACCGGAAGATAAATTAAACGGACGTGACATCGTTTCAGAAAGATAGTCAGTTTCTCTCCACATATATTTATACATTAAATTTAAATAGCAGTTCATTTTTCTCTCATATGTTTAAAGTTTTTTCTAGTTGAGCATAAAATCTGTGATATATTAATGATGTTACTTTATTTTTACTTGTTATTAATATTTAATAAACGTTAGTTGTTTTATATAAATATCTTGTCTTTATTGCCTCTCACTGTCAACATGTTTTTCACTACCTTAGTTTCCAGTTGGCTTCCATTGCCATTTGCTGCTTAATATAACATGTATTAGTTTAGTTGCTGTAAGGTAGTAAGTTTCCTTATTTAATATTGTGGACTGAGCAGCAACAACCTTTAGCTAAAATATATTTTAGGCTTACATTTTGGTTATGGGCCAGTCCCATATTAAATTTTAAAGGTTTCTTAATGCTGTGTTATTGGCCAATATAGTTATGTTGACAGTGAAGAAAGTATTTTTGGCAATATATAAAGTTATTCCAGTAATAATTAAAACTTGAATTTGTTAAGTAAAAGTTAATATAATAAAGAAAAATAAATTTAGATATTGTAGTAAAAATAAAAGTTTAAAGTAGAGAAAAATGTTTTTTTAAGTTTTTTTGGCACCCTCATTGATTAATGAGTGGGGGGGGCCATAAATTGAGTTTTTCTCTATATGAGATTAAGTTTTTTAATAAAATTTTTGAGTCTTAAATAGACTTTAGTTATGGCTGCTAATGTATTTAGTGTGGAGAGACTGACTGCTACAAATTATGAAAACTGGTCAGCCGATGTCATGTATGTTCTGATGGAGCGTGGATGCTGGGGCATTGTTGATGGTAGTGAAAAGGTACCAGTCGTCGATGTGGAGAAGGGAATTACTTATCGAGACCTCCGTGACTTTAATCAGCGAGCAAGTGCTGCCATCTCAACCATATACCACAACATGTCTCCAGAGTACCGTAAAGTTATTGAAGGACTGACTGATGCAAAGGAGGCTTGGCAGAGACTGAAAACTTTCTTTGAACCGGATAACCGGAGTCGTCACATGCAGCTGGTAACAGAGTTGTTTTCCTGTAAGATTCTTCCAAATGAAAGCATCAGCTTGTTTTCAGCGAGGTTAATGAGGATCCAGGAGCAATTAAATGGAATTAAAAGTCCAGTTAAAGAAGTATATGTGTCTTTTCAGCTGCTGCGATACCTCCCGGCACAGTATGATGGGATTGTACAGAGCATCTTGCGCTGGAGTGATGAGAAGTTTGTATATAAAGATATCCTTGTAGAACTTATTGCTGAAGAGTCTCGTTTACAATTACGGGAGCAAGACAAGCAGCTTGTATATGAAGTTGCTGCTCACAGCACACATTATCAACATAAACCTAGAAAGCAAGTAGTCTGTTACAGATGTAAGCAGCGTGGTCATATTCATCCTCAGTGCCCAGAGTTGTCGCCTGCGTATGCCCTAAAGGAGTTCTCAACTAGTAATCCTAACCCTACTCAAAGAACTTTGACGTCTACAAGAAGCTCCAGACAACGGACTTTGACTCCCACTAGAAGTTCTAGTCAGAGAGCATCATCAGCTTCGTCAAGAGGTTCCAGTCCAGGTGCCAATAACAGAAATCAAAGGACTCGGTTTTCTAGAAATAATGTTAATAAGAAAAGTTTGTGTAAACCTAATATAGCTGGTACAGGTAAAAATGCTTTTTATATTCAAGCTTGTATGAGTGATGTAAGCGAAGTGTCGAACACTTGGCTCTTCGACACGGCTGCTTCTCATCATTTCAGTGGTAATAAGGAAATTTTTGAAAAATTTACCCCTTTTTCTGATAAAATGTCAGTTGCTATAAAAGATCAGTTTTTTCCCATTGAAGGGAAGGGTCTTCTTAAGCTCAGATTTGGTCGACGTGATTTTTATTTTGCCGACGTTATGTATTCACCTTCTTTGAAACATAACCTTATTTCTGGTCCAAGGTTAGATAGAAAGGGTATAAAGTTTGAAGGTGGCGGAGGTGAAATAAGGGTCAAGCAAAATTCTAAAATTATTTTTCGTGCTAAATTAAAAGATGGCGTTTATGTTTTAAATCCTACAATGCCTAAAAAAAAAAATCCAATGCTGGTGCATTAATTACTCAGAAAGTTGATGAATGTTTAATGCATCGTAGACTGGCACATGTAAGCCCAGCTGCAATTGAAGATACAATTCGTAAAAATGGCGTTGTAGGGTTGTCAGGGTTTAAAAAGTTTAAATTAAATTGTGAAGTTTGTAACTTAAATAAGCAAAGACGTGTCTCTTTTAAAGCTACTAATTTTATAAGATCTAAAAATCCTAATGATTTGATCTATATGGACGTCTGGGGTCCTACAAGAGATGTAGGCAGAAACGGGGAAAAATTTTTTTTGTCAATAATTGATGACTTCTCTAGGAAAACATCAGTCTTTCCTATACGTGAGAAGACTGAGGTGTTCAGGATTTTTGAGAACTATGTAGCACGTGCTGAACGTTTTACTGAGTGCAAAGTGAAAAACATTCGGACCGACAACGGTAGCGAATTTGTAAATGATAATTTTAATCGCTTTTGCACAGAGAGAGGTATAAAGCATGAAGTTACGAATACGTACTCTCCTGAGCAAAATGGTGTTGCTGAGAGGTTTAATGAAACCGCTTTGAATGGTACCCGTTGTCTGCTTGCTGATAGTAATCTTGGTGAGGAATTTTGGCCAGACGCACTTTTAACGTTTACATATGTTTGGAATAGAATTTGTCATAAGGGTCAAAGTAAAACCCCTTTCGAGTTATATGGTGGTTACAAGCCATCCATAAACCATTTAAAACCTTTTGGTTCCGTAGCCTATGTTGGAGTCCCTCGTCAGTTAAGATCTAAACTTGATCCTAAAGCCCAAAAAGGCATAATGATAGGTTATGCGTTTCGTACAAAAGGGTACAGGATTTTCTTTCCAGATACTGGTAAAATTGTAGAAACAATAAACGTTAACTTTAAAGAAGAACCACTTGATGGACCAACACGCAGTGGAGCAGTGCTGGGTTATGAATCGGAGTCTAGTGGTCACGTCAGTGATACGAGTGTAGAGTCGACACATGACATTTATGTTTCCTCCCTGTATTTCGCAGATGATGACTCAGATGATGATTTACGTTTAATCCACGAAGCCCGTGCTAGGAAAGCCAGTGGTTCAACTCAAACTTCCCAACTAAGATCTGTGAAATGGGAACGTAGAACTAAAACCAGAGCTGATGACTCGCGTACGGACGTATATTACTATGAAATGGGATCAAAAACTAGACTGAGATCTTTAAACGACGTGGAAACATACTGTAAGACTAATAACATAAACTTTGACCCGACACTTTTTGATTTTTCAGGCAAAAATAAGTATCAGGGAATTGTATCAGATCAAACACACGCGGCTTCTAAAAGCTTAGAGACCTCATCTGAATGACTAGACATTCAAATCCCAAAGACTTATAATCAAGTTTTAAAATCCCCACAAAAGGACTTATGGCTAAACGCAATGAACGAGGAGATGAGTGTCATTGAACAACGTAAAGTGTGGAGTTTGTGCCCACTTCCTTCAAATCACACACCTGTTGGCTGTAGGTGGGTTTTTGCTTTAAAACGTGACGATAAAGGAGAAATCATAAGATATAAAGCCCGCCTTGTTGCGCAAGGCTTTAAACAAGTCAAAGGCATTTCGTATGACGAGACCTTCAGTCCGGTCATAAATTTTGGCCTTATTAGATTTTTCTTTTCCATCCTTGTAGTAAGCAAAAACTGGTCCCACTGCCAATGTGACGTTAAGGGCGCATATTTATATGCCCCTTTATCAAATGAAGTTTATATGACACAGCCTCCGGGTTTTGTTCAAGAGGGTAAAGAAAGTTTAGTATGCAAATTGAATAAAGCTTTGTACGGCCTCCATCAAAGTGGCCGTGAGTGGTTTTTTGAAATACATGGGGTATTAATAACTTTGGGATTTGTTAAACTAGAATGGTGTAATTGTGCATACACGTATAAGAAAACCCTAGTGCTTTTATTGTATGTTGATGATATGGTATTGTTTGGTGTTGACAAATCAACCATTAGTAAAGCAATTAAATTATTAGAAAGGCATTTCGATTTAAAAGTTTTGGGTAGAACCCGTAGACTGTTAGGGGTTGAGTTCGAGGAAGGTGAAAATGAAATAACTATCGGCCAACAGCTTTACATTAGTGAAGTTTGTAAACGCTTTGAGGGGTATCATTTTCCCATTTCTTCTCTCCCTATCAGTAAGGGAACTGTTTATTCTAAAACCCAGAGTACTCAGACTGAGGAAGAAATTCTTGAAATGTCAATATATCCATACCGTAGTTTAGTAGGTTGTTTGTCTTTTCTAGCCGGTCGAACAAGACCTGATATAAGTTATGCCATCAACTTGTTTAGTCAGTATCAGAGTAATCCTGGTAAAGCACACTGGGAAGGGTTATTAAAGTTGTTAGGGTATGTGCAATATACACATGAATATAAACTAAAATTAAAATGCAATGTTCCACAAATTTTTTCTTTTACTGATGCAGATTTTGCAACTAATAAAGATGATAGAACATCTATGGGGGGTCAAATAATTTTTATAGACAATGCACCAATAGCTTGGAGGTCATTTAAAGAGCGGTGTGTTTCACTTTCCACCATGGAGTCAAAATTTGTGGCATTAACTGAAACAACTAAAGAAACCCTGTGGTTTGATAGAGTTTTAGATGAATGTCATAATAGGGGGATTTTACTTGAAGTGAAACTTAAACCAGTAATATATGTTGATAATATGGCTTGTATCAATTTTGTAAAATCACCAATTGAAAACCATAGGACCAAGCACATTGATGTGAAACTTTTTTTTATTAGGGATTTAATTAATAAAGATGTTTTCAATATAGAATATATTAAAAGTAAATCGAATCTTGCAGACCCTTTCACGAAGCCACAGACCAAATATGACCTTAAGCAATTTTGTGATAAAATTTTTGTGACAAATTAAGTTGTTTTGCATTGGTTAAAATTAGTAGTACTACCAGTATGTTATATGTGTTTTTGTTAAGTTTTAATTGAATTTTGTTTCCTATATATATATATTGGGAAAAAGTGGTTTTCCTAGCCTATTAGGTATAAGTAAATATAAGAAAGGAAAAGAAATAAGTTTTCAGAGTTCATCCTGCAAATATAATTATACACTAATTTAAATAGATTTAAATGTTTTTGCAAATATAATTATACGCTAATTTAAATGGATTTAAATGTTTTTGCAAATATAATTATACGCTAATTTAAATGGATTTAAATGTTTTTGCAAATATAATTATACGCTAATTTGAATAGATTTAAATGTCTTTGCAAGTATAGTTATACACAATGTAATTGCATGGTAATTATACATTTATATTTCTAAAAATTCTTGTGATATTTTTTATATAATGTTGGAATTAGTGATTATACATACTTTGGAATCTGTGATTATACTTAGTGCAATAATATCAGTGCTTATATATATAGCTAAAATTTTCCTGTGATATTTTCTTTACATAAATTTTCAATTATAAATTGTTAATAGCAAATGTGTTTATACAGTAATTAAATTATCCATTGCAAGTATCTGTGTTGTCTATCATTGCATGGGTGCCCATGCCAATTTATCATATATGCATATTAATGCATTTATGAAGTCATTGAATGTTGTGTTAAATGTTTTTCATACATAATCTCATTCTATTCATCATTTATGTTTCATATTCAAAATTTAAAATTGATAACTTTGGGGGGTGATTAAAATTTTTTTTCCTATTTGATATTCATATTTTTCATTGATAATTTCATTATCATAATTTCATATTTTTCATGATGTTTGTCTGAAATTGTTGATACTTGCGGTGCATAATTAGTAATATATTAAGAAACAAAAATAGATTCTTTTTCAGATCCAGTGAATATGAACTTTTCCTAGAAATTAATGATGAACCTTTTGAACTTTATCCTGAATTGAAATGTATTAGATGGGCAGGCTTTCTTGCATTGAAAGATGTGTTCTTTTTCCTTGTGTGTTATATATTTGAAATTAACCTATTGTTATGTATTATCTGGTGAGCCAGTAGTAGTTTAGTTTTTTTTATGTCAAGTGGGGGGGCACATGTTGGTTTTTGGCCCACTTTAAGTATATAATTAATTGTACTTGACATCGTTTTTTATTTAAAGCCTTTAATATACTTAATCTATTATAAATATAAGTTATTGTCTTTTAAATTTATTAAATCTTTATTAAAGTGTAAAATAATTGCATTACTTACGTTATTAACTTTAATGTGTAATTTTTCCGAAGTACTGCGTTGCAGTTACTTCGGGTTTGTTTACGTCGCCATCTTGGTTTAGTCCGTTGCGGCATCAACCCTTCGCTACTGAACTTTTAGTTTTCACCGTTTGGTGGCGCCTGTTTAAGTTTTGAACGCTCACAATCAATCGTTCAACCACCTATTTTCTGATTGGTTAGTTCTGTGGGCGTTTCATGTTTACGGTGAACCGCACGGATAGTTTTGGCAGACGATAAGTATAAATATGAAGTAATTTAATAGAATATTGTTCTTTCTCTTTTTGTTATGTTTTACTGCTGGTGGTAAAGCCTAATTATTGGCCATGATGTTTTTTCGTTTTCTTAAATTGACTTTTGAAATAGTAATAGGGAATGATAGTGTTTTTTTTTTTGAAATAGTAAATAGTTTTTGAAAGGTTATTCTTTTAAGATAGCCTGGTGTTTGTCCAGAAGATGTGGACGTTTATTTTCTCGGCTCTACTGGTTCACCGGAAGATAAATTAAACGGACGTGACATCGTTTCAGAAAGATAGTCAGTTTCTCTCCACATATATTTATACATTAAATTTAAATAGCAGTTCATTTTTCTCTCATATGTTTAAAGTTTTTTCTAGTTGAGCATAAAATCTGTGATATATTAATGATGTTACTTTATTTTTACTTGTTATTAATATTTAATAAACGTTAGTTGTTTTATATAAATATCTTGTCTTTATTGCCTCTCACTGTCAACATGTTTTTCACTACCTTAGTTTCCAGTTGGCTTCCATTGCCATTTGCTGCTTAATATAACATGTATTAGTTTAGTTGCTGTAAGGTAGTAAGTTTCCTTATTTAATATTGTGGACTGAACAGCAACAACTTTTAGCTAAAATATATTTTAGGCTTACACGGTACTCAATGTTTTCGACTATGCTCTTTAATTTAAGCTTTGTTTGGTTTCAATAGCAATTTTACTGATTCATACTTCCCTTGTAAGCTTTTCATTGAAATGAAGCAAATGGTTCGTGTACAGGGATACTCAAGAGTATTCAAAAACGTTACGTCTATGGGGAAAATTGCAGGTAAGTAGAGTTTAACATCTATAGACTGCACTAAACCAAATGAAATGGCTATATATATATATTGTATGTGTAAAAACATGCCCCATGTAGAAAATGGCAGGAAAATCATTTACTGTTCATTTACAAAATGTTATATTTCATATATATATACAACCCAGATTCAAAATAATAGAATAACAGTATTTTCTAAACAAAACTTGGCAATGCGTCGTGTAAAACGAACGTATGTAAATTAAAAAAGGAACGTATGTTACCCAGGAATTGGCAAAACAATTTTCAACAACTATACAGATATTATTTTAATAATTTAACGGTCTTTAACACATTTAAAAATTATGTTGACTTTTTATATGAGTCATAAAACTAGAATAATCAACTAATTCAATAGATAAATTTAAAAAGCAGAAGAAAATTTGCATATATGTATACCGATAGGTTGCGACAAGTATAAAGCTTGGCGTTCGAGAGATCTTAAGTTAGTCTTTCGCTTAAAATGGGTCGTCAACGTGATATTTCGGAACAACGAAAAGGTGTATTGCATTATTGTTTAAAGCAGGAAAAAAGCAACAGTTTATCTCGGATCAAGTAAAGGTTTCACAGTCTACGGTTTCAAGGGTTTTAAAAGAATATAGAAGAACCGGTCAACGAAAAAATAAACGGAGTAAATGTCGTAGAAAGCTTGTAAAGATTTCCAGAGATGAACGCAAATTAAAACGAATCATCCAAAACAATCGCTTTAAAAGTGTTTCTTATTACAATAATTTTTGGAAAGAATCTAGAGTTGCCGTGTCTAAGTCAACCACGCTTAGGCGATTGCATAAATTGAAGAATCAATCGCAGGTCTCCAAAGTAAAGCCAAAGCTGAACGTAAAACAGAGACGTGCACGACCCTCTGTTACAAATAGAAGCTTTTCTGGGGGCAACAAGACTGAGAAAGTGTTTTATTCATTGATGAATCGTTATTTCTAATATTTGTTGACGAAGGATTTGTTCGGGTTTGGCGTTTAAAAGGTGAAACTTTTGAAAAATATTGCATAAGGCGTTCCGTAAAATTTGCAACATCCGCCATGATATGAGGATGCATGAGTGCTTCTGGAAAAGGACAATTATGTATTTTAAAACAACGTGTAAATTCCGCAATGTATCAGGATATACTGGAGTACTACATGATACCCTCCTCTGGATTCCGCTTCGTGTCATACTTCGAAATCGACTCGTAAATGGCTAACAGAAAGAGGGATTTCGGTATTAAACTGGCCAAATAACTCTCCGGATCTAAATCCGATCGAGAATTTGTGGCATCATCTAAGTAAAAAGTTCAGGACCTAGTTTCTACCAACAAAATTGAACTCATTGCTGCACTAAAGAGTGCATGGAACAGTATCAGTAACGATGAATGTAAACAGCTGGTGTAATCCATGCCTGAAAGAATCAGAGCTGTGATTCTAGCAAAAGGTGACGCGACAAAGTATTAAAAAAAATTTTTTTTTTTTTTGAAATTTTATTTATTTTATTTTATTTATTTATTATTTTTGTTTTAATATTCTAATATTTTGACTCTATATAAACCATCATCACTGTAAGCTTTTTGATAATTCAGTTTAGTATTAATTTGAATTAAGTGTATATCAAATGCTATGTATACTTTAAAGCCGAAGAAAGGTTACACGTTCATTTAAATGTCTATTTTGTACTTATTTTTTGCTAAATTAAACTTAATTTTGAAAAATGACAAGTCTTCTACTTTTTTTTTTTTTTTTTTTAATTTGGGTTGTATATATATATAATATAATTAAGCTTAGAAATCATTAGGAAACCGTTATAATTAAAATTTGGTGGTTGATATTAAATAGAAAAGCTCACAAATATGATAACAGTGGAAGGCAGTGTGGCCAGATGTAGCGGATTTTTCATTTAATAGCCACCGATAATTTTTAATTGTAATGTTTGCCTAATCACATCGAAGCTTAGTCGTCGATTATATATATATATATATCAAATATAGTTTTTTAAAATTATTGGTGATTATTGAATAAAAATACCGCCAAATCTGGCAACACTGCTAGAAGATGTGCTTTCAGTGATAAAATATTTCCGTTTTTTTTTTTTTTTTGTACCATTATTTTTATACAAGTATAATTGCCATTATTTTTGTAATAATATGTAGTTATTAAATAGGATAGAGATTATTTAAAAATAGTGATCTCCTATTCAATAACTACATATTACTACAAAAGTATGGTAAATATGTATGAAAATAATGGTAGCAAAAAAAAGCCGACATTTTTTATCTCTGAAAGTTTGCTGATAAAATTTCGGAGAGTTCGTGTTATTCTATGTAATTAAAAATTCTATAGATTACATGCCAGGAAATAAAGTATGAAATCTTACATATCGAATAATATAAAAATATTAGATCTTTATTTATAATAAAAAGAAAAAAAATCATTATTCTTTCGCTTTGAAATCATTTTTATTTTAAAGTAAAAAAAAAAAAAAAAAAGATTATAAAAACATTTGTTTTAATTTTTTTACTGTAAGTTTCAATGCGATTTTAATAATTATTTCCTAATATTTACAATACTTTTGATAACAATTATCTGTTAGCTTCAGGTATGCTAAATTATTTTGTATCATATTATTCTATAATAATAAATTAGATATTGGAAAATAAAGTATAAAATCTTACTTATCGATTGGTTTTAAACTAAGTAGAAGTTGGAAAAAAATAAAATAAAAAAACATACTATATGTTATTATTCTATAATAATAGATTACATATCATGAAATAAAAAAATAAAATCTTACTCATCAAATGATTTTAATGTAATAGATCTTTTTTTTTAAATAAAATAATCTGGTGTATCTCTCATACGACTTTCTCTTACCCTGAAATTTAATACTATAAAAACAGGTTGGAGATTAAGGAGGGTAAGATAACGAAATCTGTTATGTAAACCTATGTTAAAACAATTCAAATTAGACATCGGAAGAGTTTTATATGATATAATTAGTTCTGTTCAACTCCACGTTTCATTAATGCACCTACGTTTAAATAGAATTTAAATCTGTTATTAAAATTAAGTTAACTTAAAATTATTTAGAGAACTTTCGCACGCAACATTCCTTGGAAATTTTTAGTCTTGATCAAACTTTTCCAACAACAAACTTATATTAATTTGAAAATACAACTTTTGGATCTCCTGAAATTATTCGTTTTTAAGTTACTCTAAGAGACACAGACAAAGAACAAACATTAAAAAACTTGACTTCGATAATTATGTAACCTCAAAACGTGTAAATATGCAGAAAACAAGCGATGAATATTTAGATTAAAAACATACATTATTTATAATATGTCTATGAGGAATTCATTTCAATTCCTGAGCAGCTTTCCTGGACACGGTAAAATATTATAGTATAGCTCTTCCATTAACAATAAAAAAGAATGTTATCGCTTAAATATTTGCAGCCCTGTATATCTTTTGAAGATTATGTACAAACCACATGGTGCCCCTAAACATAATCCTATAGTAATAATACACGGAAGAATCTGAATTACGCTTCCACCAATTTTCAACTATTATCGCACTATAATATGGTTATTTTGTGTAGCCCTGTAAACGAACAGAGAATGATATCCCTACCATATTCTGCATGAGACATGTTTTTTCGCATATAAAAAATACATATTAATTTCATTTGGTTTAGTGCAGTCTATAGACGTTAAACTGTACTTACCTTCAATTTCCCCCTTTGGCGTAATGTATATGAATTCTCTTGGATGTCCCTGTACGCGAATCATTTGCTTCACCTCAACAAAAAGCTTAGTGTAGCATACAAATATGATACATATTTAGAATACCAAGTTTGGTTTTTCTGTTGTTATTTGTTCTTGAGATATGCTGATAACACACACACACACACACACACAGAACAACCGCTAAAAACATGATTTTCGAATTCAGGGGACCTCAAAACATATAAATATAACATAAACTCACGTTCGAAAATTTGACCCTAAAACAATACTTTCTCATACCTTATGGGTAAGAGTAAGTAAAAATAATAATAACTCATTTCTGTTTTAGAGTGTAGAATTATATTTTAATTATTCAAAATCATGAAAACGTGCGTGATTAATTTTCTCTATCTAAATTTTTATGTAAATTTCTAAGATTATTTTATAATGATTAGAATACTTTTTCAAACAAATTAGCTATTGTTTTGAGTTCTAGTAAAATATATTATATCATGTTACTCCATACTAATAGATAACATTTAAGGAAAACAATATAAAATCTTACTTATCCATTAATTTTAAGCTGATTGATCTTTCTTAATAGGGAAAAAAAAAAAAAAAGAAAGAAAGGAAAAAAAATAACATATATATTTTTTAAAATAATGATTTATTATTATTATTATTATTATTTAAAATCCTAAAATATTTCGTCCTTAATTTTCTTTTTCCAAGTTTTAATGCAAATTTCAATAATTCATCCAGTCGGGAAAGAATGACTTTTGTTCATTCAATTCATAAGCATTTCAGTGCTATAGGCTAAAATAAATTCTAATAGAGATATTTTTTTTTTTTTTTTAAATTATAACAGTTGCGAAAAGAAAAACAAAGAAATAGCTTATCGAAAAGGAAAACGTAGTGTAGTCTCATGCAAAATAATACGACACATGAATATAATACGATGTAAAAAGAAACACTAAGTTCTAAAATACTACGTTTTATGCTTATACTCAGAGCAGCTAACATTATAATTTATTCTTTACATTGTTAATACGTGTTTTTTTTTTTTTTTTTTTCTCCTTATTTAATAGTACACTGCTGTTTGTAAAAAATGCAACAACAAGAAGGAATGACAATATCATAATGATATTTATTGGGCACATACATTATAGTAAGAAGAACAATTGATTAAAATTTCAGAAAATTTGGAGTAATATGAACTGAGAAAACAGTACATAAAGCAGCGACCTCTGTGAGCAATAACAGCACTTATCTGTCTAGGCATTGAATCAAACAGCGATTGGATGACATGTATGAGTAAAGCACTTTCTGAAGCTTCGACACGATGTCACATTCCATCGATCGTAGTTACTGGTGAGTGGTGGAGGGGGGGGTAGTCGCTTTTCAACGATTAAACAGTCAATTTCATTGGTGCGAGATCAGGATAATGCGCTGACCAGAGCAACAGTTCAACACATTCTGTATTAAGGAAGGACCAGACTATACAGGCAACTTGCGGTCGTGCATTATCCCGCTTAAATGTGGCGCTACGGAGGCTTTAATATGGAGAGGAGGTGAGGGCCTTAACTCACCAGAAATTTAATGACCGCATTTCAGGGTGCCGGGAATGCGAATAAGAAGTAATCGAGACGTGTATCCAATGGGACCCCATACCATCACCGCAAGTGATGGACAGTGTGACGATGTTGAAGCCCAGCTGGTATTGTGCATTATTGAGAATGACGTTAAATACGGATAAGACAATCTTGATGCTGTAAACAAGATTGTGATTTGTCTAAAAGGCGACTTCACGCCATCCCTGCGTCCAGGTTCGTCATTAATCACACATTAAAGGCGCCCGTATCAGTGATGCAGTTTTCAGGGTAATCATAATTTTGATAGCCGCATACTGGGTCACCACCTGGATTGATGGTATGTGGTACCATTGGATACACGTCTCGATCACCTCTTGTTTTTATTCCCGTCACTCTGAATTCCAGCCATTACATTTCTGACGGTTAAGGCCCTTCCCTCTGCTCTAAATTCAAGGCCTACGTCACGCAATACTTAAGCAGACAATGCACGGCCGCAAGTTGTAAGTATTTTCCGGATCATCCTTGATTCAGGATATGTTCGACTGTTGATCTGGCCAGTGCGTTCTCCTGATCTTGCACCAATGAAAATGACAGTTTAATCATTGAAAAGCGATAGGCCCCCACCACTCACCAGTAACTACGATCGATGAATTATGGCATCGTATTGAAGTTTCATGAAGTGCTTTAACCGTACATGTCATCCAATCGCTGTTTGATTCACTGTCTTGGCAGATAAGTGCAGTTATTGCTCACAGAGGTCGCTGCTTTATGTACTGATTTCTCATTACATATTACTCCAAATTTCCTGAAAGTTTAATCGATTGTTCTTCTTAGTATAATATATGAGCCCAATAAATATCATTTTGATATTCGCGTACCTTCATGGTGTTGCAATTTTTACAATCAGCACTTTATTTTCTTACTGGAAAATATTACTCTGCAATCAAAGTGGTACGAAAAAAAGGTGGATAATAACAATGCTATGGAATAAATTAAAATGTTATCAACTCCACTTTTTTTAACCTTAATTTTCTTATTTCCTCGTAGTTGTGTATTAGAAAAGGTTTCTTCACAAAAATGTAGTGCAAACTATGGAGCGTAGTAACAATGCCCGGAACCAATTAAAAATTTAAAAACTGCAGTATACCTAATAAAAACTACTTGTGTTATATTTGTATATAAGAGAAAAATTTTACAATTGTGATCGGAACATTCTACTATTTCTAGTCCTTCTATTTTTCAATGAAAACTATATAGATACTTGTAACTCTTGGAATAATTATTTCCAACTATATTTACTGTATTTTTCTGCAAAAGAATGCTTTGAAGATCGATAAATATCTCAGGAAATACGGGTTTTATCATTCCAAAATGTGAACATTCCTTGAATCATAGTAATTTATGTTAAGGTATATAGTATAACGAAATATTTCTAAAGACAAGTTCAAATATTACTACAGTGATGGAAAAAACAATCCCAACACAAGAAAGGAGCTGTGCTAGATAAACGAAATTTGGTAGGCGTGTTTACACATCTGAAAGATGATGTCGATTCAAATTTCGCATTAACAAAACGCGCATAAGTGTGGCGCTAGTAGCGAGACTATGAACATGCAAATGAGGTTTGCTTTAAATAAGCGCTGTAATGTTCGTGATCGTTATTTACAGATGAGATTTGACGTAGTGGGTTAATGTTAGTCAAGGATGCCTCTAAGAAGACGAAGAAGCCATTATCAACAGCTCACTGAGTTTGAACGAGGTCGTGTAGTAGGGCTACGAGAAAGTGAGTTTTCTTTCCCCGATATTGCCGAAAGACATGGCTGGAATGTATCCACTGCGCATGAGTGTTGGCAGCAGTGGTCAAGGGAAGGTACTACCTCAAGAAGACCTGGTTCCGGGTGGCCACGTGGCACTACTGAAATGGAAGACCGCCGTGTTCGGCGTATGGCTGTGGCTAATCGTACTGCGTCTGCAGCTGAAATTCGAGCTGCAGTTGGCACCACAGTGACACAACGAACTGTTACAAATCGGTTACTTCATGGACAGCTCCGAGCCAGACGACCTGTAGCGTGCATTCCACTGACTCCAAACCACTGCCGTTTGCGACGTGAGCGGTGTCAAGCTAGAGCTCTCTGGAGGACGGAGTGGAGATCTGTTGTGTTTTCTGATGAAAGCCGGTTCTGCCTTCGTCGCAGTGATAGCCGTGTGTTGGTTAGAAGGAGGCCAGGTGAACTCCTGCTAGCGACCTGTCTGCTACCTAGACACACAGGGCCTACTCCTGGAGTTATGGTTTGGGGAGCAATTTCGTATGACAGCAAGAGCACTCTCGTGTTTATCCCACGCACCCTGACTGCAAATTTGTACGTTAGTCTAGTGATACAACCTGTTGTGCTGCCATTCATGAACAGCATTCAAGTGGGTGTTTTCCAACAGGATAACGCTCGCCCTCATACTTCTGTTGTAACCCAACATGCTCTACAGAGTGTCGACATGTTGCCTTGGCCTGCTAGATCTCCAGATCTTTCTCCAATCCAGCACGTATGGGACATCATTGGACGACAACTCCAGCGTCATCCACAACCAGCATTAACCGTCCCTGCATTGACCGCCCAAGTGCAACAGGCATGGAACTCCATCCCACAAACTGATATCCGACACCTGTACGACACAATGCATGCACGTTTGCATGCTTGCATTCAAAATTCTGGCGGTTACATCGGTTACTAATGTACCAACATTTCACATTTCAAATGGCTCTTCTCGCGAATGGCTCTACCTGTGATCTTGAAACTTTAATCAATTAAATATGTTACCTAGACAAATGTATTGCTGAAATTTCATTACTGTACAATAATTTTTTCTTGGTGTTGGGATTTTTTTTTTTTTCCATCAGTGTGTTATCATTAAATAAATTTCACTTTTAACATTAATTTAAGGTCTAACTTACAAATACTATTGCATTCGTTAAAAATTGAATACGCATGCAGTTAAAAAAAATTACTATCATATAATAATATTAATTTTAAAAAATGCGTACAATGTTTTAAACCAATCAATAAATTTTATAAACAATAAAGTTATAAATATAATAAAAGTTATATAAACTAACCTTTACGTATTGTTACTAGTACATAATTTTAACAAAAGAATAAGCCAGTAAATGAAGTTAAATACATTATAAATTTCATAAAAGATATATAAACTATTTTATAATTTATATATTTATATATTGTAACTATTATATAATTTCAACAAAAGTTTAAAACCAGTAAATGATGTTATATACATTATAAATTTAATGAAAGTTATATAAATTAAACTTTATATATATTGTTACTATGCAAACATTATTTATTCCTTTACTATTAAATAAATTTAACATATAACGTAAGTTTTGAATCAGTTAATAAATTTTATAAACAATAAAGTTATATAAACTAAATATAATGAAAATTATATAAATTAAACTTTATATTCTCACTAAATAAGATTCACATTTATTTAAACTTTAAATTACATTCGTTAAAAGTTGAACACATATGTAATATTAATTTCAAAAAAAATTTTCACTTTATAAATGCATACTAAATTTTATAAGTTTTTACTATTAAATAAATTTAACATATAACGGAAGTTTTAAATCAGTTAATAAATTTTGCAAACGGTAAAATTATATAAACTAAATATAATAAAAATTATATAAACTAAACGTTATATTATCACTATGTATTAAATAAGTTTCGCATTTAATATTTATTTAAGCTATAGCTATACACATACTGTTATTTATTTATACTGTAACTATACAAATATTGTTGAATTCTATAAAAATATAACACGCATGTTAAATAATTTTTAAAAAATTTCCACCGAATAATAATATTAATGTAAAAAAAAATGTATACAAAGTTTTATATCAATAATTAAATTTTATATACAGTAAAGATATTAAAAAAAATAAATAAATACTATCATATGATAATATTAATTTTAAAAAGTGCATACAAAGTGTAAAATCAACAATTAAATTTTATATACATTATAACTATCTAAACTTTATATATCGTTACTATTTAATAAATTTATCATAAATTAAATTTTATATACATTATAAAAACTAAACTTTATATATTGTTACTAGTTAATAAATTTAACATAAATTAAATTTTATATATAGTAAAGTTATAAATAAAAAAAAAAATACTATCATATAATAATATTAATAATAATAAAAAAAAAATACAAAGTTTAAAATCAGCAATTAAGATTTATATACATTATAAATAACTAAACTTTATATATTGCTACTATTTAATAAATTTATCATAAATTAAATTTTATATAGAGTACAATTATTTAAAAAAAAATACTATCATATAATAATATTAATAATAATAATAATAATAATAAAAAAATGCATTCAAAGTTTAAAATCAGCACTTAAATTTTATATACATTGTAAATAACTAAACTTTATATATTGTTACTATTAAATAAATTTATCATAACACGAAAATTTTAAAGCTCTAAATAAATTTATAAGCAAAATATTATAAGTACATGAGTATGTTATTTAAATTAAACATTATATTGATATTATACAAATATTATTTAACATCCATTCGAGTTTAACACAGTAATATAATTTACATTATCTGAGTTAATTTTTACCAAACAGGTAAAAAATTTTATTAACTACTTTTCTATAAAGAAAAATAAAAAGTAAGTTGATTATTTTAAAGTTCATAATGACATAAAATTAAATAAACTATTTTTTTTATTGATATAAACATTAATAAAAAAAGAATTAGTTATATTTAAAAACTATTAGTTACTAAAAGATATTTTGTATTAAACATTTCTGTTTAAAATTGTGAAATGAATTGCATAAAAATTGAATGTGTTAAACTATTTTAAATTAAAATAAACTGTTTCTTTAAAACAGATAATACGAGAATATTCTATGACTCATAGTTATCACCTTGCAACGAAAAACCCATACAGCTGATGAATCATGTGTGATGTGTAATAGTAATATACGCTGACGAATCGTGCGTATAAATTTCATCAAAATTAAGCAATGTATTCATGCAAAATAACTGAATAAATAAAGTTTAACAATTTCACATAAAAACTAATCTTTAAAGAATATTTCATAAAAAAGTTTTGATAAGAAAAAAATACTTTGTTTATGAAAAATACAACTTACAGAATACGAGAGATTACCATCATATTATACCTTTACTAAGTCCACAACTGAATTTAAAACTATGCTTCTAACTTTTCATGTCTCTAAATTTACTGTTAAATTATTTTGTTTTTATAGAAATTTCTTATTTTCAAAAATATTAATTTCTCTTTATTTCTTTTGACTTTTTTTCTGATTATATACGGTATAAACATTATTTTTAACGTGAAGAGATTTCTTGCTGATACTTTTTCCTTCACATCTCTCATAAATTGAAAATTTAGGTTTTAAGATATATAAAAATTTCTTTTTATCATTAAGCTATATAGAACTTTTTAAAAACTAAATAATTGTACATTAAATATTCGAAAATTCTATTTACCTGCCTTTTACAACTCAGAAAACTGGATTTTAATAACTATTTAGTGTTGCTTTATATTAAATTATTTACATTTTAGATTGTCATAAAATATTTTTATATCGTCCCTCTACATATCTTAACAGTGTTGCATTGTTAAAGTTTTCAGAATTTTATTTTTAATCTTATTTTTATGTATTTATATTTTACATTCCTCGAATCACATAGTTTTCTTTACATTCACAAACAACATTTTTTTCTGGAATATATATATATATATATATATATAAATTGTGTTTTAATAAGATAATTATAATTTTTTTTCAATAATTTTTATAAAATATTTTTAATTATCTTCCCTCTACATTTCTTGAGTGTTGCATTGTTAAAGTTTTCAGAAATTTTATTTTTACTTATTTACATTTTACATTCGTCAAGTCACATAGTTTTCTTTACATTGACAAACAACTGTTTTTTCTTGCTTATATATATAAATTGTGTTTTAATAAGATAATTATAATTTTTTTTTTTTCATAGAAAACTATATTTTAATAACTGTTTAGTGTTCCTTTATTCAGGGGTGAAATTTTCAAGGGCTATACCTGAATTCAATGTTTTTGAAAATTTTGCTGTCTCTGAATTCCATGTTAAATTATTTTGTTTTTGCAGAAATTCCTCATTTTGAATGCTTAATTTTCTTTAAAATGTATTAAGAACTCTTCAAATATCACTTATAACAATAAATAGCTATATAATATATCACAGTGTCCTCTATCTGCACGCAAAGTGCAGTCGGTAACAAAAGTGTCCGAAAACTAGCAAAAATTCCTATGTAAAAAAAATACACTTCATACGGTTTTGTTAAATAAATCCTTATCGAATCTTGCTCTTAGACTGATTAAGAACAGGATTCAATAAGGATTTGATTAACAAAACATTATTAAGTTTACTTTTTACATAGGAATTTTCGCTAGTGTTCGGACACTTTTGTTACCGACTGTATTAGTTTTCTGGGGTTTTGCGGCCGTTGCTATTTGGATCATCGTTGCGATTAGTGTGGAGGCTATTCGGACCACTTCCTTGTTCGCTAGTCATATTAATGATTTTGCTTGTTTGATCTTGAATTTTCTCTTTAATATACTAATGATTTTGCTTGCTTTAACTGCAAATTCAAACTTTTAACATTTGGTAAGTGTATAATGCGATTGGTCTACAATTCAAGTTTATTTCAACATTCCTGTTAGAAAATATTACAAAATAACTACAAAGTCATTACGAGAAACATCATACATATATTTGTATGGAAAATTGTGTTTGGTTTGTATCAAATTACATTGGAACGGTTTAGTTGTATATAAATATATATATATATATATATATATATATATAAAGGAAAGAAGGAAAAGAAAGAAAACAAGAAAGAAAAATCTTGCAGTACGCATTGATTAGTGACACTTTCCAACCGTACGCAACTGTTGTATCGAATAACTTTTAATATTCATTGCCTACGTTACCGCACAACAGACAGAAGGACTGAAAAACATACAGATAGACTAATTCATTTTAAAATTACTCTTAGGCATTTGGAAAAGTGTTAAAATGGCTTAACGCAAAAGAAAATGCAGCCGTTAGATTATAATTACAGCTTTTAATCTCTCTGAATATTTTACTGTAGCCCTGTAAATCTAAAAGTTCATCATATCATGTTCTATACACAACATCATTTTAGAATATCAATAAACCATGTCAATATTTCTATGATTTTTATAGCAGAAAGATTTTTAAATATAACTTTAAAAAAATTCTGTCAAAAAATTCTCTTACTTCTTACTTCTGACTTATTTACACAACCGTCAATTACGTAATGTTCGGAAAGTCGAGTAGAGTCGCTCCAGATTTTTTACTTTTCGATGTGAATTAGTGTCCTGCAGGAGTCGGGAACTGTCGAATCCGAACCCAACAAATGAATGTTATATGAACCCGAAAAAAGAACCGAAAATAGAGAATTTTTACTACACGTGCCGGATTTCTTTCTACCTGAATCCTAGCTTAAAACCGATCTCTTTTTAACCGAACTCGAGCAGAAACCGAAAACTAAATAAAAATTACCAATTCATCTAAAAGCATGCAAATTTCTTTTTCAGTCATAAAATAAAGTAAATATTCGTTGTCAAACAGTTTATAAGTCATTTAAAAAATAATTAAAAATGTAATTACTAATTCACTAAGTAAGAAATTTAAAAATCTGAAAAATAGATGAATAAGAACTATCAGACCCATGTGAAATTTACGCATTTCTTTCTTTTTAACACTTTCCAACAAGGTTGAAAAGTATTAATGACTTCGGTCTGTCTGTCCGCGCTCAACTCCCGTAAATACTCATGAAATTTCTTGAAACTGTTATATTTTATTCAAAGTCACTATCGAATGTTTTCTGTAGAAAATGGAGTGAATACCTCCACTGGTTTGTGTATATAGGAACACCCGAATATATTCCAAAGCATCGTGTTCTACGTGAGGTATTTTTATAAACCATATTTTAATATATTTACTTTACATGAATTTTCATGCAATTGAAATGTGTTATTCAAGTTTACTATCGGATATTTCCAACCGAAAATGGAATAAATACCATCATTGGTTTGTTTACAGGGTTAGCCAAAAGTATTCCAAAACATTGCGTTCAATGAGAAGTATTTCTATAAACCAAAGTTTAATAACTTTACTTCACACATATCTAAATAAAATTCAAATACGTTATTCATATGCACAAAAGAAGGCTTTCTATAAAATATAGCATTATTAGCATTAGATTTACACACAAAAATACTCAGTAACATTAAGGGCTACTTTTGGAAATTTGCCGGAATTGCATTTCCGTATATAGTAAGCGTTTTCAACATTTTATAACAATTTTTAAACGTGAATATGATTTCAATTTGTGTATATGTCTGTCCGACTGTCCATCGCTCCAGCTATCCGTCAGGATTCACCCAGAGTCCTTAATTTTCAGAATTTTTAAAAATTCATATATGATATCCAAGGTTACTAAAGAATATCTCCCATTTAAAATTTCATTAATATGTTCTGCACAACTGGTTTGTGTACAGAGACACCATTAAAATATTCAGATACATTAAGGGCTGTAATAAAAATCTCTGGGCTGAATTTTCTCTTCCGTTAAGCATTTCGAACACTTTATAATAATGTTTAGGAATGATTATGATTACAATTAGTCTATTTGTGTGCCTTTTAGTACTTCTGACAGTCCGTTATATGAAAATGTAGGCAAAGAACATTGAAAGTTATATGATACAAGACGTACGTAAGTCGGAAAATGTTAATAATCTGTGCGTTCTGCACGATTTTCCGTTCTTGTTTTATTTACTTTTAAAATTTAAAACCTATAAATCTTATACCAATTTCACCGACCAATTTAAATTTTATTACATCAGAAACCAAATTATTATTAAATTTTTGTGTGATGAAATGCTTATTTTAGCTAAATCAAATCATCCAAAGAAAAATTAAAAAATGAAATAAAATAACATAAAATAAGTAAATAAAATAAAATAATAATGTATGACTCCCTAGTTTTTATACATCCTTAGGCAAGACAGCGTTATTATAGGACCCCTATGGCGACTTTTAAATTTTTGCCGCCGTGTTGGCGATGCCTTTTATTTTTATTTTTATTTTTATTTTATTTTTTATTTATTTATTTATTTATTTTTCCTTATTTCCTTTGCCATATTTTTTTTATTGAAGAAACTGTACATATTTTGACTATACTTTTTACTATTATTTTTATTTTTTTAAGTCAATATATAAATACTAGTTAGTTGTAAGGCGACTAAGGCGCCCGTTGAAAAATGATCATTTTACTTTATTTATTTCTCACTTCAATAATTCATTTGCTGATAAGCACGTGCGAAACTGCACATCTGTTTGTTACCTTTAAAATTTAAAATTATTATTATTATTTTATAGAAATCATTTTTTGATATGCAGGAGCAAATGTAATATTTTACATTTTTTAGTTTCCCATCATCATACTATAGGTATGGAGAACTAAGGTAATCGTGAAAATTTTCGACCTCGGTTTTTTTACTTTTTTACACGTTTTCAGGTGTGAGGAATCCGAAAATGACAAAAATTGTATGGTGTCAGTTAGTGTGTTAGTATGTTAGTGTGTTAGTGTGTTAGTCCGTTAGTCCGTTAGTTTGTTAGTTTGTGTACACCATAGGTTCCCAACGTGGGCGATAACGCCCCCTTGTGGGCGTTTGAGGCTTTCAGGGGGGCGGTAAAAGACCCAGAGAAAATTAGGGGGCGTTGATATGGCTCGGAGGGGCATTGGAAGATTAACCAAATATAGTCTAAAAAAGACTTAAAAATCATGCTGATAATTCATTTCTATCACATGTGCGAAAATTCACATATTTCGATATGAGACTTCACTGTTGAGAGAAAGAGATACCTCTCTAGAATATACGGCTTTGTGGCTGCATGCGCCAAAACTAGCAACCTGTCTTGTCAATTTGGCGCGATACACTCCTCGCGGCAACTCTGAAGCTAGCCTATTTCTCTCTAGCAGAAAACTTGTTCATCGCATCACGTACTGCGTACGATGAAAACGGCATTTGTCGGACCCATGCCGAAAGCGAAAAAGAGGCGGCAATCTAGTGTGGATTATATAAAATACGGATTTATCGAAAATCCCACAAATCCATCATTGCCAATGTGCCTTATTTGTCAAAAAACATTTTCGAATGAAGCGATGAAACCTTCTAAGCTTCAAGATCATCTTAATAAAATGCATCCGAATAAGAAAGACAAAGACATGACCTATTTTCAGAACATAAAAAAAAAAGTTTGAAAATCAGTTAAATGTATCAAAATTATTTTTTCAGCTTCTAAACAAGACGATGACGGACTTCGAGCTTCGTACAATATCTCATTGTTGATTGCTAAAACAGGCAAGCCACATACTATTGGGGAAGATTTAATTTTACCAGCAGTTAAAGAAGTAATAACCACTGTGCTCCATAAACCAGCTACAGATATTATCCGAAAAATTCCTTTGAGCAATAATTCTGCGCAAAGACGAATTGATGAGATGGCTGAAAACATTGAAGAATCATTGTGCAATTATCTGCAGATTTGTCAATTTTCAATTCAGCTGGATGAGTCCACTTTACCAAACAATGAAGCATTGTTATTGTCATACGCGAGGTTTATCAAAGATGAAAAAATATGTCAAGAAATGCTGTTTGCTACCAATTTGGAAACAGATACAAAAGGAGAAACCATATTTGATACACTGGAAAAGTTTTTTGATGAAAAGGAAATTCCTTTTAATAATATTTTGTCAGTTGCTACGAATAGCGCTATGACAGGGCGTCACAAATGCTTTATAGCATGCTTAAAAAAGAAAGTTCCTGACGTGCTTGCTGTGCATTGCATAATTCATCGACATCATTTGGTTGCAAAAAATTTGAGCGAACGCCTCCATACATCACTGCAATATGTTATAAGAGCAGTTAATAAAATCAGAAGCAACTCGTTGAATGACAGATTATTTAGACAGCTTTGCATTTCAAATGATGAAGATTTCAACTGACTGCTGTTTCACACAGAGGTGCACTGGCTATCAAAAGGTACTTGTTTGACTCGATTTTACAATCTGTTTGAATCTGTGATAGAGTTCCTAGGAAACAAAAACACGGAATTGCGCGACAACCTCATCCCATCAAAGAACGATACTGCGTACTTAGCAGACCTGTATAAATTGTTTAATGATATCAATCTCCAACTTCAAGGAGACGGCTTAAACTTGATTAAGACTAAAAATAGCGCTGCTGCTTTCGTATCCAGACTGCTATTATATAAAAGAAATATAAGCAGACGTGAATTCAATAACTCCCCATGTTTATCAGCAGTATCATTCAAGCACGACGACTTGCTTGTTTACTGTCAACACTTGGAAAACCTCTACAATTACTTCAAGGAATGATTCCAGGACATTTTAAACATGGACACACCAGACTGGGTTTTGGATTCTTTTTCCAATGCCAACACAGCAGGATCGTCTCAGTTAGAAGAAGAACTAATAGAACTGACGACAAATGAGGAATTAAAAATTAAATTCAAGAATGGCTACCAAGAATTTCGGCTGCAGAAGTCGATTTCGCAGCTGTATTCAGGATTATGGTTGATTGTTCAACAATTTCTGATAGCATTCCCATCTTCATATTTAGCAGAACGTGGATTTAGTGCTGTGGCAACATTGGTAACGAAAAAGAGAAATCAGCTCCATGTTACTGAACCAGTGTTGCCAGATTTGGGGACTTTTTTATTCAACATCCACCATTAAATTTTTATTGCAACAGTTGCCTAATCACATCGGAGATTAATCGTCTATTATGTATGTCAAATTTTACTTCTCAAAATTATTGGTGGTATTTGAATAAAAAAGTCCCCAAGTATGGCAACACTGTACTGAACGCGGCGACGTACGATTGTTTTTAAGTAAAATCGAGCCTGATATTCACAAGCTCCTTAAAATGCATCAAATTCAGCCTTCTCATTAGTTGTTAGAAATTCGATGTCTTTAAATTTTAATAAAAATACTTTTTAATATAATTAAGCATTCGTTTTGATTGTTCTCTGAAACTGCCAATTTATTTATTTAGAAAGCAATAGTTTATTACGGATTACTTCGTATCATCAAAACCCCTGCCTGTCCTTATAACAGGTAACCTAAAACTTTTATTCCTCTTTTTTAAATAAAGAAGATATTCAGTAGCGTTTCAATTCCAACAATGTTCTATCTAGTAGTATTTTTTTTTTTTTTAATTCTTATTTTTACCAATGCATTATGTATGCTCTTATTTTTCTGGAGTGGGAGGGGGGGGCGGTATTGAAATATTCACTAGAAAAGGGGGCACCAGTTCAAAAAAGGTTGGGAACCTATGGTGTACACGATATCTCAAGAACAAATTGTCGCAGAGAGAACAGTTTTAAAATATTACTTTCGACACTGGCAAGAACCCTATTCATTTGCAACATTCGAATTTCATTAAATGGAAACTTTTTACTGTAAAATGTCAGACCAGTTTTAAAATATCAGTTTTGATGCCGGAATGAACATCAGTTACTATAAATATGCTACTTTGAAAATTTCGCAAGTTATTAGAAATTTACGAATTTCTTAACATGGCAGTATAGGGCAAAATTTCACATAAACGTCAATTTTGAGAGATATTTTCATAGTAAAGATGTCAGACTACTTTTGAAATATTATTTAGGACACTGGCATGAATATTAATGACTATGATTTTTCCAATATAAAAATTTCGTAAGTTATTGGAAATTTACGAATTTCTTAACATGGCAGAATGGAGCAAAATTTCACATAAACGTCAATTTTGAGGGATATTTTCATCGTAAAGATGTCAAACCATTTTCGAAATATTATTTAGGTTACTGGCATGAATATCTTAGACTATGGTTTTTCCAATTTAACAAATTCGTAAGTTATTTGGAATTTACGATTTACTTAACATGCCAGAATAAGGCAAAATTGAGCATAAACTTCCATTTTGAGGATCATAAATACATTAGACAACTTCAAAATTACATTTATGATATTTGTTTGAATATGGTTGAATACAAATATTCTAATAGGAAAATTTTGTAATTTACGATTTTACCAACATAGCGAAATTGTAAATTTTTCATATAAATATGAATTTTCAGGATTATTGCATTGGAAATAGTAGCATGAAAACTAAACAACGGAATTGACCCTGATAAAATAAATTAATAGATTAGAATAAGATAAATATATCGAAGTGAACAGTGGATAGCCTATTAGGCGGGGATTTTATTCTGTCACTGTATGAAGCTTTGGTCAAATTCATTTCTTTTAACATAATTATAGTATGTCTCTCACTAGAAATTTATGAGAACATAAATATGATGGGGAACTGAGAAAAGTCAACCTATACCAACTAGTTTTTTTTTTTTTTTTTTTTTTTTTTCTCCGTGAAAGCATATTTAATTTTACGCTAAAAAAGGAAAACAAAATAAAATAAAAATAAAAATAAAAATAACTCACAATCTTTTTGGAACAATTAAAAATTTAAATGTCCATTTTTAATGCTATTATTTTCATATTTTAATTAATTTAAAAAAATCTAATCAAAAATTTGTTACCAATAAGGTACCCAACGAAATTTTCTGAATCCGTCGGATTAAACAGCTTATCGATCGGACAATTATATTTTTTAAAATTAACTAAAGTAGGAATATTTGGTGACAACTTGCATTCACACACAGACAGAGTCAAAGGAAATATCTTAAACCTTTCCTTAAACTTTTCAGAGTCAGTGATGAGCGTAACTATATCTCATGAAAAACAATTCTATTGTAAAAGTCACCCCGCCCAGAAAAAACTCTTGTCTTTCTTAAGCAGCCAAAAAAAGAACTGATATGAAATTTCGCCGCCGCTATTGAATCCCGAGAACTCAGTGCCTAGCCTAACGAAGATCCGCCTATAACACTGCACGTATCTTTCTAATAAATCCTAATCTCTTTCAACATTCTTTGTTATCTGTGTTAGTTTTTTGGCTGCATTATAAAGTTATAATTTAAAGTATTTTTACGGCGTGGTGCGTAATAATATTTTAATCTTTACTAACCAAACTTTTATTAATTAAAACTTCTACATAGGTAACGCACAGCGACGTAAAAATTCTTTAAATTATAACTTTATAATGCAGCCAAAGAACTATCACAGATAACAAAGAATGTTGAAAGAGAGAAGGATTTATTAGAAAGATACGTGCAGTGTTATAGGCAGATCTTCATTAATCTAGGCATTGAGTTCCCGTAATTCAATATTGGCGGTGAAATTTGATATCAGTCCTTTTTTTGGCTGCTTAAGAAAGACAAGAGTTTTTGCTCGGCGGGGTGACTTTTACCATAGTATTGTTTTTTTATGAGATATCACTTCTTTTTGCAGGTTATGTATGTGCTTTTATAAATATAATACGCATGCATAATGAATAATGTGTAACAGATCAATAAAAATCGTGTGTGTTATGCGTAGATGTAAATATAGTGTTACGAATTTCTAAATAGTACTAGTTATTTTTATGTGATTTCTTTCTAAGAGGCTTAGTCAGATTATAAAATGTCAATTTTCCACATTTCTAGCTCGTGAGTCAAAATATTTTTTCATTCTAGAGGGCGCTTTTTGAAGTCTATAGATTTCGCAAGACGAGGGGAGGAAATCTGCTCACAGTTGACGTTCCGAGAATCGGCTACATCCCATATAGCACAGTTTGACAGCTGTGACAGCTGACCAGGTGCAAAAAAATATCATTAAGGACTTCCTTTTCTTAAACAGCTTTACCCAATAACAGCCGAAAAATAATTTGCTATACGTCCCCCGAAACGTTTGCTTCTTACCCCGCATTCTTTAAAGAGGATCGTTTCCTGTATTCGTAAATGTTAGTCGATGCATTTAATAAATATTATGTTTACTAATATATATCTTTCATTTGCTGAGTGTTCCAAAGGAATTAAATTATTCAATATACAATATATATATATATATATATATATATGTGTGTGTGTGTATAAGTATTTTACCGTATGTTATTTATTTCAATATGATGTATTTATTAAGTTCGATTAGCTAAGCGCATTTACACAAAATAATGACAAATATTCTCTCTCTTTCTGTCTTTCTCTCTCTCTCTTTTCTGTTTTTCTTCTCAAATGAATAAGACGTACATGACTAATTATTATGTATTAATAACTGAATTGCAAGTTGATGTCTCTTTATAAATTCTTTCAAGATATTTAAACTTCTATAAATCTAAAGTTTTGTTGATTAACTATAACACACGCCTCCCTATATATATATATATATATATATATATATATATATATATATATATATAAACAGATTTACAGAAATTCGTCTAACTTTGCATACAATAATCAACCGATGCCCATGAAGACGTATTAGGTATATTATATGCTTTTATTATTTGAATTCTGATTATTTCTTTTTCTTTTTATTTAAATTTTCACTTTCCTAATGAGATATATTTCAGCACTTATATTTCCTTTTGTACAATGTTTCAAAAGCTTTAATATTATAGATATATATAGATATACACGCACACAAAAGAAAAAAAAAAAAAAGAAAGAAAAGAATTTGCCCGTGCTTTAATGAATGAATTTGTACATTTGCAGTTCTTAATAAATTGATTTTTTATTTTGCTTTCGATAATCTTAATATAAATAAAAGTCATTGTTTGTTTGTATGCAAGGGAAAGAGGTTAAAATTATACCAAACAAATGTCTGCTTATTATGATAAAATCTTTTAATAGGTGTTTTGAAATCTCTCAACCTCTTGAAAACAAAACCCGACACACAGAAAAAAATTCAGTCAACCTGACCTAAACCCGAATCGCAAGAAAAAATAGTACGTTGTGGCCACCACAAGGCTTTCTTCTATATTTTCCTGTACAAATTCACTAAGTGCGAATAATTTATTAAATCTATTATTTATTAAAATTATTTAACATGATAAATTCAAATCCTTTTCATTTTAAGGAAATCTAATACTAAGTAGCCAAAGGAATACAGTTTTATCGCCTATAAATAATATCTTAAAAAATGCGTTTTTATAATGATTATCTCATATATCAAGTTTCGTACAGTTACATGCCACAAACGTTGAGATATAGCCATCACTTATTGATGAAATTAGCAGCATAGGAGCGCCACCTATTGACTTATAAGCATCCAAGTTGAGTCAACATAATGTCTTATAATGGCCTTCTTAAATATCAAGTTATGTTTGATGATACGCAATAGAATCCGAGACATAGCCTTCCATTAATATGTGGAAATCGCTGTGTAGCAGCGCCACCTGTTAATCGGTTTACTCCAAAAGTTGAGGGCACTAATTTTTGTTAAGATGCATCTATCTACATACAAATTTATGTGCAATTCTGTGCAGTAATTTCTGAGATATAGCCATTCCTTAAATTGCGGAAATCGCTGTATAGTACAAAATATGTTGGTCGATAAGCATTAAAATTGAATAAGCATAATATCTTATAATGGTTTTCTCACTTACCAAGTTTTCTTTGATTATACGCAATAGAACCTGAGATATAGCCTCCCTCGTAATTGCAGAAAACACTGTGTAGCAGCGCCACCTGTTGAGCGATTCACACCAAAAGTTGACATGCACTAATTTTTGTTAAGGTGCACCTACATACAAGTTTATATGTAATTCTGTACAGTAGTTCCTGAGATATACAAACTTTGTTTAAATTTTATTCATTGGTCCTTGAGATACAACATCAACAAAATTTGTGATACAGACAAAGCTTTTCTAAAAACAGTCAAATCGTCTTCAAGACATCCCAAAACATGAAAATACATCGAAATGTTTCACGAATCCAATACTTTTTCTATATATACAGACAGAAGAAAGTAATAATAGCTTAAAAAGAAAGAAAGATATTGTTTTTAAACCTCGATTCTGATAACCGTTAATTTTTTCAGCGCCATGATCGCTTATGTTATGTCGGATCTCGGTCACCACTGCATGCGGCAGCGCCTTACCTGGGCAATCAATATTGAAGTTTATTGGATGTCAATTGCTGCTATTATTCCGTGGTTTTCTATGAAACGCGCTTATAATACGGCTTAAGTTCCTCTAGATTTCCATGACAACATCACAAACAGGCGTGGGAATAAGTGTTGTCAATCGGTATTAATTCGCAAATTTAGAAAGCGCAATTTAAAAGTCTATTGTGCAATGCCTTGTTAAACATGTTTAGATTAATAGCTATATAAGAATGAAAATTGTTCTTAAATATGTAGTTCTTTGTCTAAATTATACTCAAAATCTTAAAAATTCAAACACTGAAAAAAAGAAAAAAAAAGAAATTCACAGAATTCTGATAATTCAACATTTAACTAAAAATTATCCTAAACTAATACTATTAGATAAGATTTATAAATACTGATTTTCAGCAAAATGACGCTTATCTATATAAATAAAGAGAAGTGTCTGTGTGTATGTCTGTCGCCACCCTGGTGCTCACACTACCGATCACAGAGCTACAAAACTTGTCATATGGGTACCTGGGACCCTGTAGTTGTGCACCTCATCGAGATTTTTTCGAATTTCAAATTTGAACTTTTTTATTTGTTTATTTATTTGTTTATTTGAAATATTGACTTTTATGTTTCATTTTTCATGAATTTATTCTTCCATTGTAATCGTCTGCGTAGCTTAGCAACGGCTATTATGCAATTTATTATTTATTTATTACATTCATTTGAAAGTGAAATCGTTTTTTTATTTTTAATTTATAATATATATTGAAAATAAAATGGCAATACAGTAGAAAAAATTAAGTATATTAAATTTAAAATTTAAAAACTTATTTATAAAAGTTATGTTTATGCATAATTTTTATAGTATAACAACCTTTTATTTTTCATTTTTTAATTTTATTCCTTAAAAATAATAATAATAATAATATATTTTTTCTTTCTCTGTCTCTTTCCTTTTTTCATTCATTCATTCATTCATTCATTCATTTTTTTTTTTTTTTTTTTTTTTTTTTTTTTTTTTTTTTAAATAGTATTTATTGGGAAAAATGGTTGTATACCGTAGAAACAAATAATGTGATGTTTTTATAAATTTAATTCCTTTTTAAAAAAGGTATACTTTTTATTTCATTTATTATATATTATTCGGAATGATATGATAATATAGTGGAAATAGAGGGGGCTATAAAATACATGGTTCAAAAACTAAAATATTTAATAGATGTTGCGATACATTTACCTTTAAAATTGTAGTTTTCTTTTTTTTTTAATAATAGCAGATCCACCTGTCATCGATAAAGATCCAAAATGAAATGGCCGAGAACGACATTTCTGCAGGCAGTGAAAACCTGGACTCGCTGTAGTGCAGGTGGGGAAAGAGCTGCCGTAGGCAGCAGGTACCCGAAGCGAGGTTTAGAGCGATTTCAATATATATTTTTTAATTTTTATTTATGATGGGATGTAAAAAATAAATATTAATCCAACTCTTTTGAAAATTCATTTAAATATAATGAGCAACGAAGCGGGCTGATAGTTTTATATAAAAAGGAGAAATAACGCACACATAAAATAAGAGACTATAGTTTTAATGTCTGTGTTCGCCTTAATTTAATACCTACAGTGCGATTATAGTAGATCTATATTTCATTTCTTGAAAAATAAATAAATAAATAAATAGCATTATAGATGTTTATGTATTTTCTCTGTCTCTCTCTCTTTTAATACTTCCCAACAGGTCCTGTACATAGGCTTGTGTACAAGGCCACCCCTCCCCCCCCCCCGAAAAAAAAATAAAATAAAAATAAATATAAATAAATAAATATAAATAAATAAAATGTATTGCGTTTTAAGACAGATTTTTATAAACCCCATTTAAATAACTTTCTACCGTAAAAATCATAAAGAAATCAACATTTAATGCCAGTATACTGAAATAATGCTTTGTATACAATATGATATGGTTGACCTCGAGATTTTTAGGACTGCATAAAAGTGTTCAGATCTATTAAAGATTTCAGTTAAAATCTGAAGACTACATTTTCTTTCGCGTTAAACATTTTTAAACAATAGATAAGAGTGACTATGAATTCAATCTCAATATGTATGCCTTTCAGTCCTTCTGTCTGCTTTAAGGGGAAAAAAAAATATATATATTTATACATAGTTAAATGTCGTTTCTACATCTTTCATATATTAGTCTTTTACGTTTTATATATCTATTTTTATACACAGTTAAATGTCGTTTCTACATCTTTCATATATTAGTCTTTTACGTTTTATATATCTATTTTTATACACAGTTAAATGTCGTTTCTACATCTTTCATGTATTAGTCTTTTACGTTTTATATATCTATTTTGTACAGGTATAGTTAAAATTCTTTCCTGTTGAATATAATACAAAATTGTTTGGTTTATACGATTCGAATATCGATTATAAATCTTTTTTTCCCTTTTCTAGTATTAGTGAAATTTCTATGTAAGTCCTTATTTCTTATTTCTTCAGTTATTAATTATCTTAAATTTTGTGAGAAATTTCATTATTATGTTTATTATTGTTATTCTTTTTAAGTCGCTCTAAGGAGAAAAAAAGCAATAACTTTATTCGTAATGCTAAATTTAATACCCATAGAAAATCAGTGAGTCAGAAATTTGTTTATTAAAGATATTTTGCAATTAATGCCTATCTTCAATGCTTAATATTTATTAATAATATATTTTTATTCGTGTTCAAGTTAAGCAATCATAATTACTTTTATTTTAAAATTTATTTACTATCTTCAAGATAAATAAATAAATAAATACATAAATATATATATATATATATATATATGTATAAAATAAATATATAAATAAAATAAAATAAATATAAACAGGTATGTTTAGATTTTAAGTCTTTTTAAATATCGTTTTATGCCAATTCCTTGAAAAATGTATATAGTTATTTCAAACTAAAGAAATAACTTGTCTCTTTTATCCTTCATACATCTTCTTACATGTGGCGATTCTTATCTGTTTCATTTTTCTAAGAACGCACCTGTAAGCATGTTAAGGGGTTTTCTATAGCTTTAAAAGGAGAATATATAGGGACAAGTTCTTCTCCGTTAAAAATCCATTATCTCTTTAGAGAAAAGGGCAAAAAAAACCATTAATCGTTATCGATCACTTGAGGTTGTGAAATTTGGGAATACACGCGAGAATCACGAGAATGGAAAATTTCGCACTTCAGTAATTGATAGCTTCCCACTCCCCTTGCTGTTAATTGACATTTTTCTTGCCAGAGGCATCAGGGTAAGATAAGCTTTATCTAAGGCTAAAAAAGAATGCGAAAAGGGAATATCTGTTTTTGAATTATTGGAGAAGGCAAATAAAATTATTTACATACGTAAATAATATTCAGAAATTTCAGCTTCAATTGGGTAAAATTAAAAAATACTTGCATTAAACGAGGAAGGAAAAAAAATATTATTTAAATGTAATAATTATACTGAAATTGATAAAATTTTTTACTCCGATAAATATTCTAATTTAAATTAATTACAACAATATTTACGCATATGAATTGTATTTTTTTATCGGGTTCAGAAACTACTCAGAGTAATGTTGTTGTCATATACATATTCCTGTACAATATAGTATATAGTTCTATGATTTTGAAAACTATCTGCACATATATTCAGAAAAAGCGACTTCAACCAAAGATTCTGTTCAGCCTATGTTACACAGCAAATCAGACGCTTCTTTTAAGTGTAATTATTTAAAATTAATTTTCTTAAAAATTATTCGGTATTATGTTTTTATTTCCGCTAAATAAAAAATCAAAGAATTTACTGCATGAAACTGATCGTGTTACTTATTTGTTTATATATATATATATATATATTTAAAACTGGTATTCATTATTAAAAATTGCAAAGACTAACTTTTTTTTTTTTCTACGTGTGTGTAAATAAATTTTAAAAATGCTATATTTTATTTTTATTAATCTAGAAAACAATTTGGTTACTACAATAATTTCCGTACGATCTAATATTGTTTTACTGAATTAAAATTTGATACTATTCAAATACCATTCCTATGATTGATCTTAAAATCTATATATATAAAAGAGCAGAGTCAGTCTGTCTGTCTGTGTGTCTGTCTGTCCGCTATACAATCCTAGGCCGTTTCACCGATATGTACCAAATTCGGCACGGTTAATGTTTACGACCCGAGAAACTCAACGCCGCAAGCGATTTTACAAAATTCGCCCCCCAAGAGTGGAGGGGGGGGGCAAAACGTGATTTCACAAAATTCTTCATATCTCAAACAAAAAAAACAGATATCCGTAAAATTTTTCCTTTAAAATATAGCTAATACAAATGTCTAAAAATCGACTTCTGGAATTTTTGAAATTCAGCCCCCAGGTGGGGCAGCAGGGGGGGGGGGTAGGGGCAAAAACAAATAGAAATACAGTTAGGCAGTTCAAAATTGGTACAGATAGGTTTTTGAAGGACTGCAACTCGAATGGGGATATTTTCGAAAGTGTAAAGTTATTAGGAGGGGCGAGAAATAAAAATAGAGTTAGATCGTTCAAAATTGGTTTATAGAGGTTTTCGATACTTTCAAATCAATTGCGGATATTTTCGAATTTCTAAAATTATTAGGAGGGCGGTAAGGGGGGGGGGTAGGGGCAAAAACAAATAGAAATACAGTTAGGCAGTTCAAAATTGGTACAGATAGGTTTTTGAAGGACTGCAACTCGAATGGGGATATTTTCGAAAGTGTAAAGTTATTAGGAGCGGCGAGGGGGGAGGGGGGAAATAAAAATAGAGTTAGATCGTTCAAAATTGGTTTATAGAGGTTTTCGATACTTACAAATCATTTGCGGATATTTTCGAATTTCTAAAATTATTAGGAGGGCGGTAAGGGGGGGGGGCTTTGGGCAAAAACAAATAGAAATGCAGTTAGATCGTTCAAAATTGGTACAAACAGGTTTTAAAGGCCTGCAAGTCGAATGGGGATATTTTCGAAAGTGATTTTCGGAAACCGAAAGTGGTATTGTAAGTCTGTATCTCAAAAACGGCTCTAACGATTTTCTTCTAAGTTGCTATGTAAACACTGTTAGTTGTTGCACTGAAAATCAGACGCTTCTTTTAAATCTAATTATTTAAAATTAATTTCTTTAAAATTATTTGATATTATGTTTTATTTCCGCTAAATAAAAAGTCTCAAAGAATCTACTGCCTGAAACTGATCATTTCAAATTACCTTTTGCTAAGATGTTACTTATTTGTTTATATTTTTCAGCTAAAGTGCAGAAATCAGTTTATCTGCAGATTAGCTAGGTAATCTGTACATTAACTAGGGTGATCCGTTAAAGTGAGGAAAATTGTTTCATTTCTCAAATTACCTAGGTAATCTACGAATTATCTAGATAATCTGCACATTACCCACTAGGCACTCGTTAAAGTGAAAAAAGGATCTCTGATGTTGTAACTTTTGAGCACGCTGTGTTGTATTTGTTTGTTTTTTTCATTCGAAAAAAAAAAAAAAAAAAAAATAGTTTTCTTTTCTTTCTTTCTTTACTTATTTTAATCTGCATATGTTTTAATTTTTATGTCTTTTAAAGTTATATATTTTTTATTTTTTTTTATTTATTTAATCTTTTTTATTCTGTCAATATAAGTTTAAAGATGGTATGCATTTTTAATATGAAATATACCTTTAACAGCTTTCAATAAATTCTATTTTATAAATGGATGTTAGAATTGTAATACATTAACGATTTCTTTTCAAATAAAAATATTTACTCACTTAAATTCCAAAAATAAAAAATGTTTTATTAACAACTTACATTGCTATTATTATTATTATTATTATTATTATTTTTTTTTTATTATGCACCAATTTTTAATGCGCTATAGAAGATTCGCTATATATAGATTTTATTTATTCATTTTTTTTTATTTACATAAAACTGGTATTCATTATTAAAAATTGTAAAGATTAATTTACTTTTCTCTTTCTCTCTTCTTCTTCTTCTTTTTTTTTTTTTTTTTTTTTTTGTTTGCGTGTGTGTGTGCGTAAAGAAATTTTAAAAACACTATATTTTATCTATATATTAATTTCAAACGTGTTTTGTCTGTATCCACTAAATTGGTAGAAAGGCAAGGTGTAAAAATTTGGTTGAGGTGTCTAAAAGGTCTTGGTCTGTAGATGTGTCATCAAAAGAGAAAAATACAATAATTGTTTTTCTACACTAAATATTTTGTTACACTAAATGTCGAAAAATGTCAATTATCGGCTCCATAGACAAGATCTAATTTTTTTTTTTTTTTTTTTTTGTAATGGAAATATACACAGTTAGTACATAATAGTTGTTCTTGACAACTGCTTTACAAAAATGTTATTATAAAGAGATTTATCTTACGAAGGAAATTTTTATGTACAACTCACATTAATTTAAATTAAATTTTCAATACATAAAACTTTAAAACGTATAGTTTTTACTTTCAATAATTTAGTTTTTTTAAAAAAGAAAGTCGAGGAAAAAGGAAATCAATACATCACAGCTATAAAAAGATTTCCGTCTTCTTTTCCTATACAAATTCACAATAGTGCATATACAAATTACTTATTGAAATTATTTTCTATGACGATTGTAGACGATTTCGATGTGGGAGATCTATCACACTGAATGTGGAAAGAAGTCCATTTTCGGCTCTACAACATCTAAAGATTTTTTTTTTTTTTTTTTAATGGAAATACATCTAATTAGTGCATAATAATTACTCTAGACGATGGTTTTACCAAAATGTTATTAAGAAGAGATTTATGTAACAAAATATATTTATACACAGAACTCAAATTCATTATAATTGAATTTTTAATGCATAAAACTCCAGATTTATCATCCGATTCAACTGACTATAATACTGATGACTGTGTTGTTCAATATTATTTTATTTAAACCTTTAAAGCTCACTACATATTTTTCTTTTGAAAATTGCTAAATCATTTGAAAAAACAGTTGTTAGTTGATCATAAGTTGATCACAGTTGATCATAAACAAATATATTTTTTTAAATAGCATTTTTAACCTGATTAAATTCAAATATAAAGAAATTAATTAATAAGTAATTTTGAATGGAGACTTTATAAATTGCAAAAACTAGCAACATATTTTTCAAGTCAGAAGAGATGCAGGGCTCTTCATCAGGTTAAAGAACTAGGCACGAGTGCATCAACAAACAAGCAAGGTACACTCACATCTACTAAGAAATTGTAAATAACTTTTGCATGGGGCTTCTTCTGAAACATACTTATTAAATCTCCCATTAATACTACTGACTAACAAGCAGAAAGAAACGAAAGGTTTAAATTTTAATTGAAAAAATTCAAAATTATTGTAAAATTATTTGATTTTTTTTTTTTTTTTTTTTTTTTTTTTCAGGGCGTTGCTAATGAACATTAAAAAATTAAAACATAATATGTGCTTGGTACGTTGCATGGAAACGACTGAAGTTCGTTGAAAATTATTCGATACTAATGTTACTTTGTAATTCAAGAAATCAGATGTGCTTATCTACAAAAATATGCTTCCAATTTTTAATTGATACTTTTCTGGATAAATGAATCATTATTTAGAGTTAAACTGTTGTGTAAATCATAAGTGTAGACGAATTTCGTCTCAGAGAAGTATTACACTAAATGTCGAAAAATGTACTTCGCATGTAAAAAATGTTTGTGATCATGCATGTCAACTTTCCTTGCAATCTGTTTATACACACATTATTTAAAATAACATATGCTCAATAATTATCTGCCATTCTTTTTTTTTTTTTTTTTTTTTTTTTCACTATTATCACATCCAGTATAATGTCACTGTCTCTTACGATGTATTAGGGCTGCCAGATTTTAGCCAGGCTGATTATTTTTGTCTAAACTAGTTACTTTAAAAAAAGGCCTGCTAAAATTTAAAAAAGCCGGCTTTTATTATTATTATTATTATTATTATTATTATTATTATATAAATACGATTTATATTAATATAAAAAAAATATGACTCAATAACATTGCCATAAAAAATATAATTTATCAATCATTGAGTTTGGTTTAAAAATAACAATACACTTTAGTAGATTTTCATATTATTCAACTTGCGATTCATTAAACATAATGAGATCCACATGTAATTTTATATGCACAAAACTAAGTTTCCTGGGGAGTATCGTATAAAAAAACCTTCTTTAAATGTTTAGAAGTCCACACAAAAGAAAAAAAAATCTGGTTTAGAGGATATTATTACATAATGATAAAAGATATAATGATAAAAGACATAATGATAAAGAATCTACTGTTGTGTCTTTGTAAAAGAACTATAAGTGCCAGATTCTTCAAAATTTATGCACTTTGTACATTGGTGACTTATAGCACGTATATAAATTTTCAGCTCAAACGAATAAAGCGTTTAGACATTATTGCAGTTAAAAAAAATTGGTTACATATAGACCATAATGATAAAGAATTTTTCTTTGTGTTCCTGTAAAGAAAACTATAAATGTTACATTCACCAAAATTTATATAGTTTGTGCGACGGGGACATGTGTATAAATTTTCAGCTCATTCGAATAAGGAATTTAGATGCTATTGCACTTTTAAAAATTTAGGCCCATAGAGCATACATAATGTTAAAGAATTTTTCTTTGTGTTCCTGTGAAAAAACCATAAACGATACATTCACAAATATATACAGTTTGTGCCACGGGGATCCATAACATGTGTATAATTTTTTAGCTCATTCCAATAAGGTATTTAGACGCTTTTGCACTTAAAAATAATTAGGCCCATAGACCATAATGATAAAGAATTTTTCTTTGTGTAAAAAAAAAAAAAAAAAAAAAAAAAAAAAAAAAAGTGCTAGATTCACCAAAATCAATAGGATTCGTTCTATGGTAACTTATAACATGTGTACAACTTTCAGCTCATTCAAACAAAGCGCTTAGGCGCTATTGTGTTCACTCACATACATATACGCATACATCTTCGTAAAAATAGTAAATATGTATTCAGAGGACCTCAAAATATGTGGAAACACCAAATTCTCAAACTCGGATTTTTGACATGATTGCAATACTTTCCTCACTGTAGTGTTCGGAAAGTAAGAAGTATGTTTTTTGGTAAAGTTAAAAAAAAATATATTAAACAATATGACATAAGCTAATTAAATTGATTTTTTAAAATTAAATTTTCTGTTATTTTCCACTGAAAATTTCGTTATTAAAAAAAAGGGAGGAAAGAAAAAGAAAAAGAAAAGAGAAAAAAAAAAAAAAAAAAAAAAAAAAAAAAGAAAGAAAGACTTAAAAATGGCCAAATCTGAATTTGCAGCAAACAGAATTAAAAAAAAAAAGTGTGGGTGGGGGGGCAGTTCTGATATTAAGAACTTTGTATTTTTATTATCATAAAAATCATAAGAATGGAATAATTATTTCGTGTTACAATCATCAGAAAATTAATAAAAGAAAGAAAGAAAGAAAAGCAAAAGTAGGTACGAATGTAGCGTGAAAGCGACAAGTCCGAAGCAATATTTTGTGTTCCTTGGATTTTTATGTTGTTTCTAGACAAAGATCTCTGCATCGAACAAATTTAAATGCTTTAGCTAAGTTTCTATTTCTTTTCTTTTTTTCTTGTTTTTTAATGTCCCCATTCAATTGTTTAGTAAGAAGAAATACGGTCGAATATCCCTAATGAGCAATATTTTAAACATTTTTATGCACTTAGTATTAGCTCACTTTGAAAACGTTCAGAACATTATATGGATTTTTATAATTATCAGTTAAAACTGTGTCCTGGACTGTTAAAACTTTTTGCAATGCGAAAAGAATGCTGAAGATAAAATTATTATCCCACTTCAGTTCCGCCAGAATTTAAATTTATAAAGATTTGGTAAATATACATAGGATAAAAATTTATTAATTAATGGGGAGGAGGGGATCTTTAGATTTATTTTAAATAAATACTTAAAAAAAAATTAAAAAAAAAAAAAAAAAAGAGCATATTTGTGATATTGAAAAAAGAAATTATCTAATAAATACGTATGAGTAGTTTATGTGCAGTAAAACAAACTCGGGTTCTGATTCCGTATTGCTATTTCAGTCCCTTTTCTACGACATGGGTAACTTCACTTCAGGGCATTTTCACACTTTCAACTGAAAACTAATCACCTGTCATCTTAATGGGTTTTTCACCGCCCATCGCTCTGATAAAAGAAGCAGAGTGAAATGGGGGAAAATTGGGTTATTTCAGCTAAAACTTGCTTTATTCCCCAAAATTATTAATATGATTTTTAAATCTAAACATTAGGAAATTTAATTGTAATAAGTTGTATCATTTAAAAAATTGCAGTATGTTTCAGATTTTTGATATTACAATTTGTTTATTATTTGAGAACGATAAAGAAAATCAAGTAAAAATTCGTCTTTTGCAGCTTAAAAACAAATTTTTAAATTAAAAAAAATCAATTTCTGAAACATGAGGCAACTTTTAATGGTCGTGAATTTTCCGAATGTGAAAACAGAATTAAAAAACATGTATTACGTAATGAGTAATAATGGGGAATATTTTACAATAGGTTAATACGGGATTTGGATGACCTTGAAGCTCACTGACGTAGGGCCTTAAAGAAGCTCCTTCTCCGTTAAAAACTTATCAGGGCACGTAATGGACTTGGCAACGAATTTGGCGAATTTATCGCTCCTTGACAATTATTTTGACGACTTGGTGAAAAAACCTTTATTATCGATATACCCATTGTCCAAGCTGTAACTCGATTATTACGGAAGTTACTGTAAAATTCTCGATTAATGGCAGGTTTTAAAAGGGGTCCCGTTCCGATCACTGAGGTGTGTTTCTCCGACTTTACGGAACAGAAAGTTCTGCTTGACTGTCTCTACCATTGAATTGCAGCCTATTTCTGTATGCTATGGTATCTTTTGTGCTGGGATTTTTATGTTGTCTGTTGTTAATTAAGCTGCGTTTTCTGATGAAACTCAAGTTGATGCTGGGTTTAAGACACATGAAATCTTCTGTAAATAAATTTTTAAACCTCTGCAATTCATTCACAGAAAATTCACGAGACCCGAGTTCGCAACAATATGTTTGTCTAATGCGTATATATTATGTCAGTGTGTAATTATTAGGGAACCCATGTTTATGAAAACGTATTTATATGATGCGTGTGTTTCATATTGACATACGAATTAATTTGTATTTTGTTTATTCCTTTAAACTCTACTTAAAGCCACTTATGTCATTTTCCGTTCTTGTAATTTCATAATTAAAAATCTGAATTGACTTTACTCGACTTTCAGAACATTTAGAAATTAATGATGTGTTGGGAAATTGTAAATAATTGTATTTATTTTGTTATACATACTTTCAAAGAAGCTTAGTAAGTTGACAAAATGTCAATTTTCCGCATTTCCAGCTATTTTTCGCGTTAAAATAGCTTAATTTTCCCTTTAAAACGCATTAAAAAGCTCCGTTAAAGCAGGTATTGGATTTCGCACCAAATTTGGCGACTTTTTGCCGAGAAAATCCTTATTATCGATATAACAAAGATGGACGCTCCACTGTGATTGTTCAATGAGTTACGGGAAATTTCCCGAACATTCTAGGCTCGACCGAGGGGTATAAAAGGAAGTTCTGCGCGCAAAATCCCGATCAGTTGCTGTTGAGTTCGCCAAAGTCTTGCATTGCTATTGAAGGAGTTCTGAGCCTCTTTGAATGACACTTGCTTTATGTGTTATTGCTATACAGTTTCTACTGTGGATTTGCTGTTGACAGCTGTTGTTTAAGCTGTGTTTAATGGTGGAATTGAATTTAATACTTGGTTTTTAGACCTGTATTTTTCTGGAACTTTCTGTAAATAAAACTATTGAATTTTTGCAAGGTTCGCCTCTCATTCTCGGACATGATACGTGAAAATTCATTCATTCTTTCTATTACACACATAATTTTTCTAATGGTCGTATTGTTACAAAATTGTAAATAATTGTGCTTATATTTGTATAAATTCTTTCAAAGAGGCTTAGTAAGTTGATAAAGTGCTAATTTTGTGCATTTCTAGTCGTTTTAGCGTTGAAATAGCCTTAATTTCCCTTAAAAACGCATTAAAAAGCCCCAATAAGGCAGGTAATGGATTTGGCGCCAAATTTGGCGACTTTTTCCCACCTTGGCGATTTTTTTGGCGACCTTGACGAGAAAATCCTTATATGGGATATACCAAATATGGAAGCTGTAAGTTCATTGGTTGACCACTTTCTAGAGTTTTCTCGAAAAATCTGGGTTCCATGGAACAGTATATAAGGAGCGCTCTCTCGCCAAGGCAGTCAGTTCAGTTCAGTCTTCAGCCAGCTTCGCTAGTGCTTCCATTGCTCTTGAGCCTCTTTGAGAGAGACTTGCTTCAAGTGTTATTGCTATACAGTTTGTAATGTGGATTTGCTATTGACAGCTGTTGTTCAAGCTGTGTCATTGATTGAATTGAAGCTGATACCTGGTTTGTAGACCTGTATTTCTCTGGAACTTTCTGTGAATAAATTACTGAATTTTTGTAAGTTTTGCCTTTCATTCTCGGACAACTCACGAACCCCCAAGTACGCAACATTTCTGGTGTCAGAAGTGGGATTGTCTGTGAATGGTGAAAACGAGAGCTATGGAACAAGAAATGAAGAAATTTCTAGAAGGTCTCACTGCTCAGATGAATGAGTTAAGATCTGGATTGATAGAGAAAATGGAATCAGGACAGGAAAAGATGGAAGCATCGCAAAGAGAGATGAAAGAAAGTATGGAAGCATCGCAGAGAGAGATGAAAGATAGCCTGAGTCAAGAGATGAATGAAATGAAAGCTGGACAGGAAAAGATGGAAACCGGATTGATAGACAAAATAGAAACCGGACAAAAAGAATTGAAAGACGGCTTGACTGAAGAAATGAAGGAAATGAAAGACAGTTTGGGTGAAGAATTAAATCTAATCAAGAAGAGATGAAGAAAGAACTATCATGAGTGAGAGACGACTTAGTAAACGTGAAAGAAGTGATAGAGTGTAAGTTATCAGATGTGGAAAACAGAATAGACGGAATAGAAGAAAAAGTTATAAAAATAGAAGAGAGTTTTGAAGAGAGATTCATGAAGATAGAAGAGAATTTTGAGGAGAAATTTAAAGAAAACTTTGATCAAGAGCTGAAAGGAAGGGTCTCAGAGATAGAAAGCAAGTTTAAGAGAATGGAGGAAGATCTTGAGAGAAAAATGAAAGAAGAGTGGAACGGAGAAGTAATAGGGAATGAACTGCAGAGCAAGATTCGGAATCTCGAAGAAAAGTTAGAATCCATGCCTCAGGAAACTGAAAAGAAAGAGAAAAGAATACAGAATCAGGAATTTATTAAGCTATCTACCTACGATGGCAGTTCCTCCTGGCATGTATATAAGACACAGTTTTCCATCGTAGCTGAAGCTAACGGCTGGGACTCTACCGCCAAGTCAGTCCACTTAGCAGCAGCATTACGGGGAGATGCAGCCGAGATACTGCGAAATGTTTCTAAAGAAGAAAGGAACGACTTCGAGGCCCTGACTAGAGCACTGGAGCTACGGTTCGGAGAGAAGTGTTCTAGGGACTATAGTCGCCTCCAGCTAAAATCTCGTTACCAGAAAACGGGCGAAAATTTGCAAGAGCTGGCAGCGGACATCCAGAGACTGTCACACCTAGCATTCTCAGACTGTCATGCTGACACTCGAAACGACTTAGCTCTTCAGTACTTTATCGATGCTATTCATGATCCAGAAATTCAGAAAGCGCTGAGACACTCCAACATCAGAGACGTAGAATCAGCTTTAGGCTCTGCACTTAGGATAGAGGCAGCCCAACAAGCCTCCCGTAAAGACCGCCATACCATAAGAGCAGTCTCATCAAACGATACGCCTGCTGGTGAAAATGAAATGAAGAGACGTATCGAAGAGATTTTAAAGAGAATGCGCAGCCTGGAGAATAATAAGGAAATAAAAGACCGGAAGATAAAGTGCTGGGGCTGTGGAGGGGACGGTCACGTGAAGAGGAACTGCCCTGTACGACCAACTATAGGAAATAACCCGTCTTCACCATCATTACACGGAAACTAAGAGGAGGCCGTCTCGCTGGGCGGAGGTCGCCTGAAATTAAAGAGCCCCAATTTACAGTATTTCATGTTTCATCGATGAGTGGCGGCGATAATGGACTTTACGTCTATGGCCAAGCTAACAACACCACCTGCCGGATGATTCTGGACACAGGAGCCAACGTGACCATCATTAGAACGGATTTGGCTCAAGAACTAAAAGAGAAGATCATCTGGACGCCGCCCTGCGTTAAACTCCAGACTGTGACCGGACACGAAATCAAAATATATGGAAAAATGAACTTGATCATCACTTTTGGGAATGCCAGTTACCATCATATGGCATATGTGGCAGATATAAGAGATCCTGTAATCATTGGAATTGATTTCCTGAGAAAATTTAACTTTAAATTGGACTTCAAGAATAATGAACTGCATTCGAGTACTCAAGACATAGCTGTGTTCAACACTGAAAATCAGGACATTCAGCCAATATGCCAGATAACAGCCAAGTCGGAAATTTCCATCCCTCCACATACAGTGACAATAGTTTCAGGAACACCTACTACGAAGCAATACTTCCGTTTTGGACTGATTGAATACCCGAATACAGACAATAGCCCAAGAGGAGTTCTGGTAGCTTCATCTCTAGTTGATCTCTCAAAGAGTACTATTCCTGTGAGAGTCGCAAACATCAGCGATAAGGTCCGGACAGTGAAGAAGGATGAGGTGTTAGCAACCTGCACTCCTGTTACATGCATCAACCGCCCCACGCAATCAACGGAATCCAAGTTTTCTGAACAATTAATAACGGAATTACTCAAGAATGCAGAGTTAGGAAAGGAACAGAGATGTGCTGCGGAGAAGCTACTCCAAGAATTTATAGACCTCTTTTCTCGAACACCTGAAGATGTCGGGAGAACGAACATTACCCAGCACAGAATTGATACAGGAAATCATCCTCCAATCAAACAGCATCCAAGAAGACTTCCATTTGCTAAACAGGAAGAGGTCACTGAACTTCTAAGTGAAATGCAGTACAATGATGTCATCGAGCCATCAACGAGTCCTTGGGCCTCTCCCATAGTACTGGTGCGAAAAAAAGGTGGTTCAACAAGATTTTGCGTGGATTATCGTCGTTTGAATGACATCACGAAGAAAGACAGTTACCCTCTTCCCAGAATTGACGACACATTAGACACACTTGCTGGCAATAAATGGTTCTCGACTTTGGATCTGAAGAGCGGTTACTGGCAAGTAGAGTTACATCCTGATGATCGTGAGAAGACTGCATTCACCACGGGACAAGGACTGTGGCAATTTAAAGTTATGCCATTCGGATTATGTAATGCACCTGCCACCTTCGAACGCCTGATGGAGACAGTGCTAAAAGGACTTTCCTATGAAGCCTGTCTGGTGTATTTGGATGATATTATCATTGTGGGGCGCACCTTTGAAGACCATCTTCGAAACATCCGAAAGGTGCTGGGGAAACTCCGAATGGCTAACCTCAAGTTTAATCCAGACAAGTGTAACTTGTTCCGTCGTGAAGTGAGCTACCTCGGCCATATTATCTCTGCCGAAGGTGTGAGGACTGATTATGAGAAGATCTCTGCAGTCGAGAACTGGTGTCGCCCTGAAAATGTACACCAACTACGAAGTTTCCTGGGGTTATGCACTTACTACAGCAAGTTTGTCAAGGGTTTCTCAAATATTGCCAGACCACTCCACAAGCTGACGGAAGCCAAACAGAAGTTCCTGTGGACAGATGAATGTGAAAAAGCGTTCAAGCGACTTAAAGAGGCCTTAACATCATCGCCTATCTTGACGTATCCACAGCCCGACAGATAGTTTATACTTGATACAGATGCCAGCCATGAGAGTGTCGGTGCTGTTCTGTCGCAGGAAATTGATGGTCAAGAACATGTCATTGCCTATTGGAGTAAATGCCTGTCTAAACCAGAGCGGAATTACTGTACCACCAGGAAAGAGCTACTCACCATCGTAAAAGCCATAGAACATTTCCATCATTATCTGTATGGCAGAAGATTCCTGCTCCGGACTGACCATGCATCTTTAACGTGGTTGCTCCAGTTCAAGAACCCGGAAGGACAGATTGCCAGGTGGATACAACGCCTGCAGGAATATGACTTCGAGATACGTCATCGTAAAGGGACTCTACATGGTAATGCAGATGCCTTGTCACGGAAGCCCTGCTCGGAAAGCTGCAAGTACTGCTCTAGAGCCGAACAGAAATACCTGCCGATAAATCCAGTTGCCTGCCAAGTTACTGTCTCAACACCATCAGATCAAGATACCGATCCATGGAGTGACAAAGAACTTAGAAAAGCCCAGTTGGAAGATCCTGACATAAAGCCAACATTACAGCTGAAAGAGATGACCAGCAACAGACCTATCTGGCAGGACATTTCCAGATTTAGACCCTTTACGAAAAGTTATTGGGCACTTTGGGACTCTCTTCATATCAGAAATGGCGTATTATACAGAAAGTGGGAATCTGATGATGGGAAAAGCTTCCGATGGCAGATAGTATTGCCAAGATCAAGAATTCCAGATGTTTTAGAACAACTGCATAGTAGCTCTACCGGAGGCCATTTTGGGGTAATGAAGACTCTGCAGAAAGTTCGGGAACGCTTCTACTGGTGCAAGGCAAAGGAGGATGTGGAGAAATGGTGTAAATCTTGTGATGCTTGTGCGGCACGTAAAGGCCCGCAGAAAGGAAGTCGAGGAAGACTGCAACGGTATACCGTGGGAGCACCATTTGAACGGATTGCAATCGACATCTTGGGTCCTTTGCCACGGACCTCCAGGGGAAATAAATACATCTTCGTCGTGATGGACTATTTCACCAAGTGGCCTGAGGCATATCCCATTCCCAATCAAGAGGCATGCACAGTCGCAGAGGTCCTAGTGCAGCAATGGGTGTCAAGGTACGGCACGCCCCTACAACTTCATACCGACCAAGGTAGGAACTTTACCTCTGATGTTTTTAAAGGACTGTGCCAACTGCTCGGCATAGACAAAACCCGGTCAACACCTTTACATCCCCAGTCGGACGGCATGGTCGAGAGTTTCAATCGTACCATCCTGAATAACCTCTCTCTTCTAGTATCAAGGAACCAGCAAGATTGGGACTTGAAGTTGCCATTGTTCCTGCTGGCTTATCGAAGTGCTGTCCATGAAACCACCGGCTATACTCCAGCCCTGATGCAGTTTGGACGCGAACTTCGTCTCCCTTCTGATCTCCTGTTTGGACGTCCACCCGATGCGCCTTCATCGCCAGAGGAGTACATCCAAGATCTCCAGGCACGATTTGAGGACGTACACAACTTTGCTCGGGAGCGGATTAACATGGCAACGGAGAAAATGAAGACAAGGTACGATCTAAAGGCTACGCAACACGAGTTCCAGGAAGGAGACAAGGTCTGGTTGTGGAATCCTTTTCGCCGCAAAGGACTCTCTCCAAAGTTACAGTGCAACTGGGACGGACCATACACAGTCATAAAAAGGCTGAATGATGTAATGGTGCGGATCACTAAAACACCTTCATCAAAACCGAAGGTAGTGCACTATAACAGGCTAGCCAAGTACCACAATTAACGGAACAGTAATATTAAAATTTGCGCATGCGTAATGTAAATATTTGTATATAAATACTTGTACATATTTGTGAATTTTGTAAATATTTCTTACTTGATTTTTGTTTCTATTTTGTCCTTATATGTAACTTAGTTTTTGTATTTGTGATTGTGTAAATTTGGTTAGTTTCTCCTCTTAACCAAGGGTTGCACTGCCCGGGACGTGCAGTCCTTGGGAGGGGGGCAGTGTTACAAAATTGTAAATAATTGTGTTTATATTTCTATAAATTCTTTCAAAGAGGCTTAGTAAGTTGATAAAGTGCTAATTTTGTGCATTTCTAGTCGTTTCAGTGTTGAAATAGCCTTAATTTCCCTTAAAAACGCATTAAAAAGCCCCAATAAGGCAGGTATTGGATTTCGCACCAAATTTGGCGACTTTTTGCCAAGAAAATCCTTATTATTGTTCAAGGAGTTACGGGAAATTTCCCGAACATTCTAGGCTCGACCGAGGGGTATAAAAGGAAGTTCTGCGCGCAAAATCCCGATCAGTTGCTGTTGAGTTCGCCAAAGTCTTGCATTGCTATTGAAGGAGTTCTGAGCCTCTTTGAATGACACTTGCTTTATGTGTTATTGCTATACAGTTTCTACTGTGGATTTGCTGTTGACAGCTGTTGTTTAAGCTGTGTTTAATGGTGGAATTGAATTTAATACTTGGTTTTTAGACCTGTATTTTTCTGGAACTTTCTGTAAATAAAACTATTGAATTTTTGCAAGGTTCGCCTCTCATTCTCGGACATGATACGTGAAAATTCATTCATTATTTCTATTACACACATAATTTTTCTAATGGTCGTATTGTTACAAAATTGTAAATAATTGTGTTTATATTTGTATAAATTCTTTCAAAGAGGCTTAGTAAGTTGATAAAGTGCTAATTTTGTGCATTTCTAGTCGTTTTAGCGTTGAAATAGCCTTAATTTCCCTTAAAAACGCATTAAAAAGCCCCAATAAGGCAGGTAATGGATTTGGCGCCAAATTTGGCAACTTTTCCCCACCTTGGCGATTTTTTTGGCGACCTTGGCGAGAAAATCCTTATATGGGATATACCAAATATGGAAGCTGTAAGTTGATTGGTTGACCACTTTCTAGAGTTTTCTCGAAAAATCTGGGTTCCTTGGAACAGTATATAAGGAGCGCGCTCTCGCCAAGGCAGTCAGTTCAGTTCAGTCTTCAGCCAGCTTCGCTAGTGCTTGCATTGCTCTTGAGCCTCTTTGAGAGAGACTTGCTTCAAGTGTTATTGCTATACAGTTTGTACTGTGGATTTGCTATTGACAGCTGTTGTTCAAGCTGTGTTATTGATTGAATTGAAGCTGATACCTGGTTTGTAGACCTGTATTTCTCGGGAACTTTCTGTGAATAAATTACTGAATTTTTGTAAGTTTTGCCTTTCATTCTCGGACAACTCACGAACCCCCAAGTACGCAACAGTATCTTAGCCAATTATAGCGACATTTTATCGCACTTTTTCTGTTTTGAACAGTTTAGCATTAAAAAAGGAATTTCAAAAAATATGCATTCATGATAATACAAAGAAATTATAATTTGTATTGCTTGATATAGTACCATAAGTTCCAAATTTATAAAATTCTGTAAATAATTCTTGTAACGATGAAAATTAAACATGTCTACAAAATTTAAGCACAATAGAAAATTCAGCATTTGTACGCTACCGTGTACATACATATCCACATTTATCCTATAATCGTTAATCTCCACACATTTCAAATGATAATGATTTGTAATATATATAATAAATCTCAGTTTAATTGAATGCAGCATTTAAACGCTATTGCGTTCACTCACTCAATTACATATACACATTAAACTTTTATCCATTGAACTACACGTATTTCATGTTATGGTAACCTAAAATATACATCCTAAATTTGAATGAATTCAATGGAATGCAGCGTTTAGATGCTATCGTACTCTTTCAGTTATTTCATGCGATGGCGATCTATAATATACACTAAGCGACAAAAAAAAAAAAAAAGCTGCACTTGGATATTTTTCTTTTCCCTTTTTGCAACCGCCAATTTTATCATTTAAAAAGAAAATTTTTGAACAGATTTTATTACTTCGGCCTCCACGTACTCTTTAGGATTGAACCCAGTGTTCAAAATAAAATGCAACTGTCAGGAAAATTATAATTTTAGAAAGTATTTCAAAAATGGCAAGTATAAGGCATTTAACGATGCCACAAAAAGTATTAATTTTAGAATGAAAGTCAAAAAATATTTTAATACGTGAGATGACAAATTAATTAAATGTTACCGAAATATTCCTGAGATGATTTTTAGGAAGATATAAAATTTTTTGGCTGTTTAAACGGAAAATGTGTTTTTAGGCGGCCATATTGCCCATCCAAGCGAGATGATGGCAAGTTAAGAAACAAAAGGTTTAAAAAATCTATTTGTACATGCTCATAACTTAGAAAAGAATAAAAGAAAGTGCATAGCAAAATAATTTCTTCAAAAAGAGTGGGGGAACAATTAAACAAAGCATGTTAAAAACCAGAAAATCTGCGAAAAAAAAGCCACTACTAAGGAAAATAAAAAACAAGACTTTAGTTCATCAAAAATTAAAAAAAATTATCTGTTAATTATTAGGCCGAACTGGTATTCTCTGATGAGTCAAGTTCATTTTATTTCGGGCTGATTAAAAAAAAAAAAAAAAAAAAAAAGTAGTAAAATTTTAAAAAATGTGACCTAATTATTGAAAATTGCATTCATAAAACGGTGACACATTCTCTGTATATTATGGCACGGAGGTGCATACATTTTCAATGAGTCGGACATTTTTTTATGCTCAAGAGATCAAGTAACTCGAAATAAAACACGGTCATTATAAAAACGGCGCCTGACCGACTATTTTGAAGGTATCTCAGACTTTCCTGCAAACAGAATTTCAAGATGATATTGCACCATACTAAAGGGAGATCGTTGTCGTTTATTCGATTCAAATTGTTAAAACTCCCTATCCTATCCCATGAGCACCTATAATTCTGTAAGTAATCATATCTTTTTTATCTTTAAGTTAAATCCCACAAAAAAAAATATCGTAGAATTTATTTTTCATCAGACTTGGAAATAGCCCCTCAATCCGCTAGAAAATGTTTAGTCTATAAAAAAGCACGGAAAAGGGGGCGATGATTAGAATATTGCAGCCTACTACTCTGCAAGGACTAGAAAAAATTATTTATTATATTTGGCACAGCGAAATTTCTGATATTTATATTAAAACACTGCATAATACTATACCATTGCACATTACAGCATTAATTCCATAAAAATGTAGACCAACTCAATGCAGAATGCATATTTTTATTAAAAAATTGTTTAAATCTATTAAATAAGTAGTTCTATTTCATGTATTAAAATATAACTTGTTTATATCATACAGTAAATCATAATAGAGTACAAAGTATATGTTCATTATATTACGTCTTAAAAGAATGTTTTATGTAGATTTTTAATAATTACTTCGTAGAGTGTAATAAAGTGAATTATTAAATCAAAAATGTACATAGGTATAATTTTGTCTCTTTTATATTATGCAAACATGACAGTTTTATTTGCTTCAACCATTAGTTTTTATTTTATTACAAATAAAAAAGGTATACGTCATTTTTTCTGCAGTGAGGCTTTTTTTTTTTTTTTTTGTCGCTTAGTGTACATATCATATTCGAATGCAATCGAATTTAGTGTTCAGACGATATCGTGTTCACTCACATACGTACAGACCCTTATAAATGCAAGCATAAACGCAATAAAAAAAAAAAAAAAAAATCTGAATTCAGGAGATTGCCTAAATTTATTAAATGATGTTCAAGTGATTTGAGACCATAAATCGTTATGTATAAGAATTCTATTTTGTATCCGTGTAAAGAGAGAGAGAGAGAGAGAGAGAGAGAAATACTAAGTTTTACATCATTAAAATCATTAGTTGTGAATCACCTTCAGCATACATATCAAATGCAGCGTCTAGACGCTATCGTATTCACTGATACACATACACATACATGTATACCTTCATTATTATAAATAAAATTTAAGTAAAAAATCATTTTTTAAAGTACGAAGCTTTTTATTGTGAAGCCCTAAAAAGCATAAAATAAAATGTATTCTGGCAAAGACATGCTACAAAGAAATGAAAGTTTCAACACTAAGAAAATTTTAGAGAAAAATATAGGTACTTTCCTTTTGCAAGAGATGAAAATTTGTTAATGTTCAAAATATTTTAAAAAGCTTTCGAGACCAACATTCTTCGTTATTAGTTTTTGTATAATCATTCATTAGGTCAGAAATCTCAAATGTCTCGAAAGCTTTTTAAAATATTTTGAACATTAAAAAATTTTCATCTCTTGCAAAAGGAACGTACCTATATTTTTCTCTAAAATTTTCTTAGTGTTGAAACTTTCATTTCTTTGTAGCATGTCTTTGCCAGAATACATTTTATTTTATGCTTTTTAGGGCTTCACAATAAAAAGCTTCGTACTTTAAAAAATGATTTTTTACTTAAATTTTATTTTGTGCATTTTAGTTACAAAAAAGGAAAAAGCTTCTTAAGAAAACTAATTAAAATTTCTTAGGATATTTTGTAGACAACGGAAGATTTTCGTTTATCAATTGACATTTTTTTTCTATTATTTATCTGCAAAAAAAAAAAAAAAAAAAAAACTATATCGTCTTTCGAGGACCGAATCCGGGAACATCGTGTTATCAGCATGATGCTCTAACCAAAAGTCTAAGAACTGTCAAGAAAAATCATAGAACATTCTAGAAAAATCTAACAAATACTTATACAAAAGAAATATTGTTCTCGAATGCTTTTTAAAATATTTGCAATATTTAAAACTTTTCATGTTTTGCAAAAGTGAAATATCTATATTTTTCTTAAAAATTTTCTTGTTGTTGAAACTTTTATGATTTTATAGCATGTCTCTGCAAGAATAAATTTTAATTTTAGGCTTTTTAGGGCTTTACAATAATAAAAAACTTTCAGCGTTATTTTTATTTATTTATTTACTTACTTATATTTTTATTTAATTATTTATTTTTATTTTTATTTTTACTGAAATTTTTATTTTGTGCGTTTAGTAACTCAAAAAGAAGTTTCTTTAAAAAACTATCAAAATTACTTATGACACTGTGTAAGCAACGAATGATTTTCTTTTATCAATTGACATAGTTTCTATCAATTATCTGCAAAAAAGTAACACATCGGCTTGCGAGGATCGAACCCACAAGCATCGCGTTATCACCATGACGCTCTAACTAAATGCGCTAACGAGCGACGAATAAGGTTGTTTAAATTTACGTTAAAGTGGAGGCGCCTTTTTTTCAGAATGACACAAAGACACGATGATAAAAATCCAATTTCATTAAAAAGCTTCTAAAAGAATATATATATATATATATATTTATTTATTTATTTAACTTTATATTTTGCGTTTTTTAGTATCTAAAAAAAGGCTTCTTTAAAAAAACTCTTCAAAAATTCTTAGAATACTGTGTAGAAAAAAAATTTCTTTTACCAATTGGCATATTTTCTATTACACATTTCATCTGTAAAATTTAGCACATCGATCCTTCGGGGATGGAACTCACCACCATCGTATTAGCAACTTGACGCTCTAACTAACTGAGCCAACGAGTGACTATAAAGACTGCTGATATTTGCTTTAAAGTTGCTTATTTATTAGCGTGACATGAAAACGTGATAACAAAATACAATTTCAATAAAAAGCTTCTAAAAAAATGTTTATTTATTTCTTTATTTTTATTAAAATTTTTATTTTGTGCTTTTTAGTTACTAGATAAAAAGCTATTTAAATGAAATCTTCAAGCATTATTAGAATACTGTGTACACAACGAAATATTTTCTTTTATCAATTGGCACTTTTTCTATTAATTATTTGCAAAAAATAACACCTCGGTCCGGCGAGGATCGAACACACGACTCTCGCACTATCAACATGACGCTGTAACCAGCTGATTCATTAAAAGATACAATGAGTTGCTTACAGTATTTTTTTTTTTTTTTAATATATATATAATGGAAGCGTCTTGGTTTTTTAACGTGACAAAAAGCCGATGACAAATCCAATTTCATATAATAGTAATATATAATATACATATATACATATAAAGCTTCTAAAAATATTTTTTTATGTATTTTTTACTTAAATCATTTTATTTTGTGCTTTTTTAATATCTAAAATGTTTTGTGTTTTCCAATATCTAAATAAATAAATAAATAAATAAATAAATAATGCTTCTTAAATAAACTCCTCAAACAAATTCTTAGTGTAAGCAACGAAAAATTTTCTTGAATCAATTGACACCTTTTCTACTAATTATCTGCAAAAATTAACACGCTGGACTTTTCGGGGACCGAACTCACAACCACCGTGTTACTAACTGGATGCTCTTACCAACTGAGCCACAGAACGACAAACAACACAGCTTATATTTACCTTAAAATGAAAGCGCCTTGTTTACTAGCGTGACACGAAGACACGATGATAAGGCAATTTCAATTAAAAACCTTCTAAAAATGAAAAATGAATTCAGAAGACTTCAAAACTCATAGAAACATGAAGATGTCAAATTTTAATTTTTCCATGATAATATTTCTCGTGCATAATATATGATCGGAATTTAATTATATGTTTTCTTCCATCATTCGTAATTTTATAAACTTAACGAATCGCTCTTTTATTTAATCCGCAACATTACTGTGCTATTGCCTAGCACAGTCAGGTTCGTTTCACACAAAAGCCGGATCGTAGAATCGTTGAGAAATAAAGTAGAAGTCTTTACCTCAAAATAATCAGGATACGCATCATTTTAGTACTGTGATTTATTAATGCAGCAATATAATGTTCAGGTTTCAGTCACCAATAACTTTACATTTCATTCCTATAATCGTAAGGAGATACAAATATTCTATCCCCATCAACTAGACAGAGAGGGAGGAGGACCCCAAAAATTTACGTCTACTTAGGACTTGATAAAAAGCGAAAAGATACACTAAATCTGCTAGCCACAGATAGCTTAAAATCGCAACCCCGGAGATTGGCATTGTTGAAATGCAGCCAAAAGAATGCCAAACTGTTTCTTTGTTCTTCTAAGATATTCATACTAAATTTTGAATATAAAAAGTTCGTTACAAATATTAAATCGATTTGACATTGAGAAGCCATGCCAAATGACCTTCAACTCTCAATGAACAAAGACGGCGACGCCCAGACTATCGAACAACCCTATAAATCTATTTTTAGAATTATAATGACCCTCTTGAAATAATAATAGGTTTTTTTAACATAAACATACAAGGGTAATAAACATGAAATCAAATGCTTGTTTTATTTTATTAATAGCTGTATATAGTAGAAATATGTTGATAACGGCTTTTTAAATTACCCTCTGAAAATAAATAATTATGGCTAAATTGATTTAATCCATCCGGGGAAAATGTATAAACATACTATTTTTCAAAAACCCTGATATAAAAATTGCTTATTTTATTCATAGATCAATGTGTTTGTAACAATAGAAGAACAAAGAAATGAAAATTTTGATTTAAAAATAAAACAGGAAATTCTCTATAATTAATTAATTGAGTTAGATAAATTTAAAAAGATTTATTTTATTTAATCTATATTAATCCCTCCTTTTTGTTATATATTAAATTTGGATAAATAAATAAGCTTATAAAGGACATATGTGTGAGAACACTCACACAATTACTTTTGCTAAAAGCCTATTTAGCGCGTCCTTTAAGCATTTATTTATTACGGAATCTAAATTTATCAATTATTTTTCTTATTAATAAACATGTTTCTTGTAAATATTTAAAAAAAAAAAAAAAAAAAAAAAAAATGTCTTTCAATTAATTTTAACTTATTTTTGTAAAAAAAAAAAAAAAAAAAAAAAATAATAATAATAATAATAATAATAAAAACAGAATTTATTACTATTTTAACGTCTTATTAAATGACAAAATTAAATTAGTTGAAAACGAGCGCCATCTCTTGACGAATTCACGAAATTTTTGGGAGTTAAATATTACAAAACTGAAAGTAACTACCCTGTATATTGACCAAAAATTTTTTTGATTGCAAAAGGCACTAGTACAGGTGAGAAGAAATGTCCATGGAAAAGTTCGGCTCAATAGCTGTAGAACTTTAGGCTCAATAGCTGTCAATCTTAACAACGAGAATAAGAAGAATGTAACCGGCAAATATCGGGTTTTCAAAGTTATATAACTCAGGCCTCTTAATTCGGATCGACATGCAAATTTACATGTTTTGTCTTAAGGGTATGCTCAAGGTCTGTGCAACAAATCATAGGTCTTGGGGATCAGGAAGCTGAGACACAGGTAGTCGAAAATTCAGAGATGCTATGTCGACATAATATACACTTGTAGCGTTTCACCATTGACTTTCCTAATTTGAAAATTTCATTTGTTTTTCTTAATGTTTGCTTCAGCTTAGCGGGAGCGTTCCTTAATAAGAGAATAAAAATTGTAAAGATGCAACTTTTAAAAATAGATTACAATTTTATAAAATGGTCTCATCAGACAAATGTTGTCATCCCCCCCCCTCCTTAAGTCACTGAATTGAGTCCGTGGGCTTAAATGTAGCTTATGTTATCATCCTGTATTTTATTAAGTCACTATTGCATAGTTTCTACAAAATGTAATCCTAACTGGTCCATGTTAGAGAAATATTATACAGATTTTTAACCAACCTAAAATAATAGTTATAGATCATTTTAAATTTCTTATTAATTTTAGACTTATGAGCAATAAATATTTGCGCATGCGCATTAATACTTTTGTAGATAAATCGAACAGAATGTCAAATTGTTGCAATATTTTTATGTTTAAAATATCAAGGAAGTCAAAAATGCCTTCGAAAGAAAATAATTTAACTTTCTCATTTACGCAATTTAATAGCCTGTAAAAATTTATTTATTTATTTATTTATTTATATTTTAACAGAAATTTATTCAACTGGTTTATTTTATCAGTCTAGATCTAGATCAGAATTTGTAGTAAATTTTTAAACCACTTCTAGTGAAAAAGTTTTATACAAAATATGAAATCGAGTTTTCAGTCGACGACAATACAATATGCTGACTGAGGTTTATCATTCCAGGGATAGGTTCTAGAGTCAAAAATCTGTCTGCCTGTGATAAATCTTGCGCAACATTTTAATCCCTTCCGCTGAACCTATTTTTACCAAGTACTGCTCGCAAGTCCGTAATCGACGAAAACGCATTACGCTAATACATTTAGGAATCTACCAAAGACAGGATCCAGGGGCAAAATTATGCCTGCCTGTGTAAAATCTTGTAATTCATTTTTTATACTTTTTTTTTTTTTTTCAAACCGATTTTATCCCCATTTTGTGCTTGAGCGAATAACAGTATAATTTGCAAACATATTTTTTGGACGCAGTAGTTTTTATTTATTTATTTATTATAATATTTTGTGTCACACTCACCGCATTCTCTTACCCTGCATTTCAATACTATAAAAATCGATTGGATACTAAGTCTTAAGACGAATAAGTTAGATAATACAGTTCAACATATTTTTAAGTAATCAAAAACAGGTTTAAAAATAATTTTATTTGACATGTGCGGAGGGCTACCGCCGGGGACCGAAATTTTCGCCCCCAACATTTCGCCCATGGAAATATCCCCCCCCCCCCCCCCCGGAAATTTCGCCCCCGAGTGATGCAAAATATAAATGTAATTCCAAATAAAAATATAAGCATACATGCGGTATTTCCCAAAATATTACCATGTTTTTATTAACTTCGATTTTTCTTCGTTTGTTTGTGTGTCCAGCACAAATCTTGCAATCGATTTTTAACTAACTTGTCGACTAGTTAAACATTTGAAACTTTCAGTAAAGCTCAGAACACGGTTAAAAAGTACTTTTTAATACTTTTAGCTAACTGTTTCGTGTCCCTGCAGCCTTCGGCAGCGTTTATGATTCACCAAAAAATTTATTTAACTAACTTCCCGACTAGCTAAACATTTGAAACTTTCCGAATTAATCAGAACACGGTGACAATTCATTTTTAAAATACTCTTAACTAACTGATTCCGGTCCCTGCTGCCTTCGGCAGCGTTTATGTGATACAACAAAAAATTTATTTAACCAACTTCCCGACTAGCTAGATATTTGGAACTTTCAGAATAGTTCAGAACACGGTGACAATGTATTTTTTTAATACTTTTAGCCAACTGTTCCGTGTCCCTGACGCCTTCGGTACCATTACCAGTACAAACATTGCAATCGATTTTTAAGTAATTTCCCGACCAGCTAGACATTTGAAACTTTCAGAAAAGCTCAGAAAACAGTGACAATTTACTTTTTAAAATATTTTTAGCCAACTGTTTCGAGTACCTGCTGCCTTCAGCAGCGTTTATATGATTGAACAGAAAATGTATTTAATTAACTTACCGCCTAGCTACATTTGAAACTTTCAGAATAGTTCAGAACATGGTGGCAATGCATTTTTTAAATACTTTTAGCCAACTGTTTCAGGTCCCTGCTGTTTTAGGTAGCATTTATACATTTCAACAGAAAATGTATTGTACTAACTTCTCGACCATTTGAAACTTTTATAATAGCTCAACCGACGATAACAATGCATTTTTTTAATACTTTTAGCCAATTTTTTCGGGTCCCCACTGCCTTTGGTAGCATTGATATGAATCAGCATTCGTATAACTATCCGACTAGCTAGAAATTTGAAACTTTTATAAAAGCTCATAACACGATGACTATGAGTTTTTTAATACTTTTAGCCAATTTTTTCGAGTCCCTGCTACCTTAGGTAGCGTTTATATGATCCAACAACCATGTTGCAACCCGTCTAGCTAGACATTTGAAAGTTTCAGAATAGCTCAGAACACGGTGACAATGCATTTTTTCGTTACTTTTAGCCAATTATTTCGGGTACTCGCTGCCTTCGGTAGCGTTTATATGATTCAACAGAAAATTTAAAAACATGTTATATAAAAAGTTCGTTCTGTTTATCTTGTAATAATTTGTTGTATAAAAATATGAAGTTTATACAATATTGATATACAGTGCGTTGCATGAATATAAACGCAGCTTTATCAATGACTAGAAATAAAATTTTTAAAATTTTGAAAGAAGGAATGTGACTTAAGTTATTGCACATGACAAACAACTGAATGAGGTGCTTTGAGCACGTATGTTTAGGCTGATGCAAGCTTATGTAAACGAGTGTTTAAGCATTTTCTTATTTTTCACTGTTTTTCGTTTGTTGCGCGAAATTAAACGCACTCTGTATTTTGCGTTTAAAGTTTAACAGAGCCACCGGAATAAAATTAAAACACAAATAGTCGTGTTGCTAAAGTTCTCTTAAAAACTGTTTTATTGCTTGAGTGCAAAATTTACGGAGTTTGTTCAGGGTGGCAAGAGGGAAAACTTTGACAGTAGACGAGAGGATAAAAATCGACTTTATGCATGGTAAAGGCTTTAGCAATCGTGAAATTGGGCGCCGAATCGGAAGAAGTGAGAGTGTTGCGCGAAATTATATAAATAAAGGAGCAAATTGTGGGGAAAAAGCGTATAAGAAGCGAACAGGAAAGCTCACCAGTTACGACAAACGTCGAATATGCAACGCTGCAAAGAATAAGAATATTTCCAGTGCGATGCTAAAGGCACAATACAATACATCGGAAAACCTTATGGAGAACTATCAAAGATTCAACATTCATTAAATTTAAGAAAATGAAAGTGAAACCACTCCTCAATCAAAAGCACAAAGATATGCGGCTGGAAGGGGCAAGAAAATGGATTCTAGATCGACTAAATTGGGAAAAAGTCATCTTCTCAGATGAAAACTATTTAATCTCGATGGCCTGGATGATTTCATAGCTACTGGATCGGTTTGAGAACCGAAGAAATGTACTGTTCAAAACGTCAATCTCGAGGTGGGTCTGTCATGATGTGGACAGCCATAGGTTTTTAAGGGACTTTCGAATTAAATTTCGTGGAGAACACTATGAAATCTGCAGATTATGTCCAGATGCTCACAAGGCACCTCCGCCGTCAAGCAGTCAAGAAAGCTGGAAGAAATTATATTTTCAGCAAGACTGTACATCTGTACATACAGCACATATCGTGAAAAAGTGGTTCCTTGACAATAAAATGAAAGTTCTTGATTGGCCCTTAAAAAGCCCCGATCTAAACATAATATAGAACGTATGAGGGATTCTGGTTCGCCTTGTGTACGTAAACGGAAGGCAGTTTAACACGAAAGATGAACTAAAATCGGCCATTCTATTAGCTTGGAAGACAATCAGCTTAGATGACCTCATGCCACTATATCAGTCAATGCTAAGGCGGTTACTGGCTGTTCTAGAAGCCCATGGTGGCTTTACAAAGTATTAGATACAGTATTTATTACTCAGTTATTTATTTTTTTACATGTGCGTTTAAATTCATGCAACATGTATTTTTGTCGTAAATTCAACAACATTATTTTCTAAAAAATCATGTTGGTCTTTCATTGTTTTGATTCGTATTTTTGTTTCTTGAATCATACACATACAGTTTGCATCAAGTGTCACCAATTCATATTTTTTTATTACTCTTCTAAACCATTCTAATTCTTAAAACTAAGGTGCGTTTATTTTCATGCAACGCACTGTATGTTTTGATTTTGGTCATAACAAGGGTTCACAAACAGCATTGCGATAAAAATATGCGTGAATGAATATTGAATATATTCATTCGAGATTCTAAAAAGATTTATTATTTCTCTTCTATTATGGATCATAAATTCTGGTCGTTTTTTACTTTCAAGAAGCAAAATTTCTCTGCTCCTCAATCCCATCCATGGAGGTCAGAGATGTTATGTCATTTCTTCGGACCACCTTTAGGGGCGAGACCCAGACCGTCGCCAATTTCCCACTTCACAGCACTAGTGCGACGTAAAATCCCAACCAACCAACTCTGCTCCTCAAAGGGTTTAAGAACTGAAAATCGAAGCTGAGGTTGTTTGCAAATATAGTACATTTTCAAAAGTAACTGTTAACTCTAATAGAACATAGAAAGTTTTATTATAGGTTTACATTTATTACTTTACACTAATTATTAGTAATGGAGCATATAATTAATTAAATTGCATTAAGCCAAAATAAATAATGTTCGTGAACATTATTTATTTTGGCTACGAAAACATACTTAGTAAGCGCGCTTACTAAGTATGTTTTCGTTTGTTTCATAACTCGTAAACAATTCGACTTTTATCAATATCACTGCAGGCTTTATCTTCGGGCTGAAATCCATTCGTCGACTAGGACATATTTTTGTCTTAAAGAATCAAATTCGAAACGCTAAAATGTCGACCACATTCACAACAATAAAATTACGGGCTGTGTCTACGGGCTGAATATTCATTAAATAAAGTGCATTTGTCGACAAGAACCTGCTTATCTCTTTATATACACAAAAATGTCTTAAACTTTCATAATAATGTCATTACAAGCTCTATCATTAGCTTCTTTTGAAATCTCTATGATGATAGGTCGTATTTAATGGCCAAAACCTTTGTATTCTTGGTCATTATGAATATAATTCTCCTAAATACCTCCAAAATGGAAAATTATATAAAGTCCAAAAAGAGAGGTGCACAACTAGATGTTATAGAAAACCCTATACCAATTTGCAACGTTCTACGTCGCACCGTTATTGAGATATGCGAGATACATTACAGGCTTTATCTACTGGCTAAATATTCATTAAAAAAGAAAAATAAAAATAATATGCATTCGTTGACAAGAACCTGCTTATTATGTCTTAACTTTCTACAAGCAAAAAGTCTTCAAGTTTCGTAGCAATATGATTACTGGCTCTATCATTAGCTTTTTTTTAAATCTCTATGATGATAAGTCATGTATAATGGCCAAAATCTTTGTATTTTTGGTCATTATGAACATAATTTTCCTAAATATCTCCAAAACGGAAAATCATAGACAATCCAAAAATAAAGGTGCACAACTAGATGTTATAACAAACCTTTATACTAATTTTCAACGTTCTATGTCTAACAGTTTTTGAATTATGCGAGATACGTACCCCCCCTCCCCTCCTCCCCCACACACACGTACTTACGTACTGATGTCACGAAAATTCGTGTAAAATCGTTGATATATCTGAAACGAGAACTCGTATTAAAACCAAAGTTGCAAGTGTACAATTAGACATTATAACAGCCACGCATATAAATTTGGAACCATCTACGATCATTCATATTTTGAACTATGCAGAATACAAAATAAATTTCGCACATCGGGATTACTAACTTTCTTAGAAACCTTTGGACGGCCCCTGCCTGCCTGGGCTCAGCCAAGCTTAACGGGTTTTATGCCGTCCGTCGGAGCGAATAAATCGCCAGATCATCTGATTTTTTTAGATTGAGAAAGTAACTTTCTGTGAATTATCAGTAGTAATGCTGGAAATTTAAATGGAGCGGACTTTAACTTGAATTTGCTAGAGGTACTAGTTGTACTGACTGTATAACTAGAATGACGACTAAAGTTTAACTAATTTTGATTTACTTTAGCGGTTTTTTTATCTTAAGAGTTAAGCAAGGTTATTACAAATGTTATTAGAAATTAATTTATAAGAGTTAGTTGCATTTTTTAGCTGAGATAATTTATGGTAAATGGTTAAACTAAGCTGATTCATGTATACTTAATTTTCTGGTAAGTATTTTTAACTTAAATCGTTAAGATTAAGTAAAGGAAAGTAAGCAATTAATTAATTAATTAGAATTAAGCAAGTAAATAACAAGTAAATTAAAATTGGTGCGGGTCAAAGCTTTATGAGTACCAAAAAGAAAAGTGACAGGAAATAGTTCAAGGCTTAACAAGGAAAGTATTACCCCTACAATGGTTGCTTTTAAACATGGTTGCTTTTTGACCACTCCATTCATATACTAATGGAAATAATAATAATAATAATAAAAATACATTCATGCACAGTCCTGGGTGTGACGTGGACTTACAGTCGGTAACAAAAGTCTCCGAACACTAGCAAAAATTCCTATATAAAAAATGTGCACTTAATACAGTTTTATTAAATAAATCCTTGTCGAATACTGTTCTTAATCAGTCTAAAAACAGAATTCGACAACAATTTACTTAACAAAACTATATTAAGTGTACTTTTCTTACATAGGAATTTTTGCTAGTGTTCGAAGACTTTTGTTACCGACTGTACGGACTTATAAGCCGAGAACCGTTTACATTTTTTATTTTATTTATTTATTTATTTATTTATTTACATTTATATATTTTTTACAAGTTTTTTTTACATTTTATTTTTTATAATAGTTTTTATTTTTATTTATTTTTTTTTTTTTTTACATTTCTGTACTTTTTTTAAACTTTTTAATTCAAGATTTTCTGTTTTTACATTTTGATTTTAACCGGAGCTCAGACTGTATAGGTACCCACCGCTTTAACTTCATGGACCACGATCATGACCTAAAATAAACAAAAAGTCCCTTGATCTAGTAAATAAAAGTCTGCCAGGTCCTCTTCTTCGGGTTTTAACAGTACTTGGCTGGTTCCTGCTGTTCGAGGGTTGTTGGCTTTTGATCACTGTGAAGTGTTGTCTATGTTGTTTGTGATCCATCTGACTATGTGTTTTGCCTTGTTCTGTACGTGTTTGTTAATGGCTAGTTGTTTATACCAGAGTTGTTCATTGGCCTGTGTGATTTGGGCTAGATGGAGGTTTTCCGCTAGTGGACAGGCTAGTAAGTAATGTAAAGATATTCCTAGCTCGCCACAGGCGCAATTCGGGCTCTTCTTCCACTTAAACCGATGAAGATAGGCCGAAAATGCCCCATGGCCCGTGTATATTTGTGATAGAAGCTTGCAGCTAACTAGGGTCTTTGTGTCTACTGTTGTGTAGTATCTGTGAGTTAGCCTGCCCGTATCCCTGTAGTCCCACTCCAACTGCCATTGGTCCAGAGTAACCTTTTTGAGATTTTTCTTTAAGTATGAGATTGGTTTTTCTAAGTAGTATTGTTCTTTATTGTTTGTATTATCGGCTGCCAGTTTTACTAATTTATCATCCTCTTCATTACCTAGTATGCCTACGTGGGCCTTAACCCATTCAATTTTGAAGCTGTTATCAGATCGAACTATTTCATTGTCAATTTTATGAATCAATTTATCGGTGTAAAATGGTTTGGATATTGCTTGGATGGCCGGCATGCATCCTAGTGGATACTGTATGTGGTTCCCATTGTGTTGGCCCATTCTGCTGCCTTGAGCATTGACAGTAGTTCGGCCTGGAAGACACTATTACACTTTCTTAGAGGCACTGACCATTCATGAATTTTTTGGGAGTTTTTGAAAGCTACAAAGACCGATCCTGTAGCACCTGATTCCAGCTTCGACCCGTCCGTGTAGATATGTGTGTCGTCAGCAGAAGACACTATAAATGGCTCTGGGGTGTCCGCAGGGTGTTTCCACCAAATGTTCTGCTTTTTTGTAAAGTCTGTGTGTGTGGTTGAATACGTGTTCTTGAAGCTGGTAGTTTCTGTGTAGTCTTGTGAGTGCAGCTTCATATTTTAGTTGCAGGTGTACTGGAATCAGGCCAGTTAGTACCAGAAGTGCCGAGGTCGGGGCTGTTCTATAAGCCCTCCCGAAGGTCAGTGCGAAGAGTCGCTGGCAGCTAAGCAATTTGTCTTTACTTTGCTGTGTTATTTTATTGCCCCAGATTGGGGCTGCATAGGGCAGTGTCTTTTTCACCACTGTCTTCTACCATGTTTTAACCAGGTTAGGTTTTATCCCCCATCCCCTTGAGACCATGCGCCCGAACAAATTGAAGGATTTATAGAATTTTTTCACCTGATGTTCTACAGGAGACTGCCATTTAAGATTTTTGTGAAGTTCCACTCACAGATACTTCATGGTTTCTTTAGTCTCTAATTCTATGTACTTGTAGCGTATTCCTTCAAGTTTATATGAATTTGCATTTGGGTGGTTTCCTGTGTGAGGTCTGTTAATGTACAGCAGTTCTGTTTTGCTCCAATTAATAGTTAGGTTGTTCCTGTTTGCCGAATTGCCAAATTCAACTAATGCTGTGTTGCGGTGTTAAAGTGTTTGTGTCTTTCCCGCTTAAAGTTAATATAAAATCATCTGCAAAAGCTTGGATCCTAACGTTGTTCCCCCAGAAACGATTAAGTGCTGTCTCCGCTATTAGTAGCCAAAGGAGCTGTCCTAGGCAGCTCCCCTGGGGACAGCCACAAAAGGTTTGTTTGATCTTGCTTATTTCATTTTCCTCCAGCTTGACATACCTGTCTTCCAGAAAGCTAACTATCCATTTGACTTTGTATGTCGGACAGCCGGAGAGTTGGAGGTTCCTAAAAGTGTTGGCCACCTGATATTGTCAAAGGCACCTTTTATGCCTATTGATATTAAAAGTGTCTGTTTTTTGTCTAGTTTGTCCTGCTGAATATTGTCTAATAATTTTTTAGCGAGTTTTCTGTTGAGGTGCCTTGCTTGAATCCGAATTGATTAGGGTTACAATATTTAGAGATTGCGAAGGAGTGATTCATCCTGCCGTGTATTATTCTTTCCAAAATTTTGCTGATAGCTGGGAGGAGGCATATTGGACTATAGTTTTTTTGGGTCTTTTGGATCCTTGCCTTCCTTATGGAACAGAACCACTGTACCCTTTTTGAATGGCTTCGGAAAGTGTTTTAGCTGTAGACATTTATTAAATAGAGCTAGGAGTAGGTTTTTGCTTGTATAGTTTGTTTATTTATTAGATTCTAATAAATGTAGTCATGGCCAGGAGCTTTATTCTGTTTGATATTTTTAATTATCCTGTTTAGTTCTTGTGAAGTTACTTTTTTAGGGCTATTTTCTGCAAAGTAGGGAGGTGACGAATTTAATTTGTGTGGTATGTTAGCGTCGGTTAGATAAAGCGAGTCCAGGAATCTGTTTAAGCTGCTGTCTATAGTTACAAGGTAGTTATCATCCAGAACATTACAGAGCTTCGCAGGGTTTGACATTTTGCCTGAGGCAATCTTATATTGGGGACCGTAGGCATCTTTGGCGCTTTCACAGAAAGCTATCCATGCCTTAGATCTTTCCTTATTTATCAATTTCTTTTATACGGCTCGTTCTATTTTGTACAGTATATGTTGTTGTTGTTTCAAGTCAGGGTCTGGCTGGGTTTGATACCTACGGCAGAAAGCTCTTACTTTATTCCTAGCAATTTTAATTTTGTCGGTCCACCAAGTGGGTTCTTTTTGATCAGAGGTTTTTCGTAATTTGTAATAGGCGAAAGCCAGTGTTTTAAGTTCACTGAGAACTTCTGCCGTAATTATGTCTAGTGTATTCCTATCCTCTGCTGATGTTATTGGACCGACAAAGCGTTTGCTGAGTTTTCCAACATTTTTCTCAAATTTCGAATGTTTGACATGTTTTGTCTTTAGACTATGTCTGTGATGACTGTGATTGCTGTAGTAAAGCGTATACTTAATGAATTTGTGATCACTTCTAGAGTGATCATCACTTACTCCCCAGCCCTTAATGTTATTCAGGAGGCTGGCCGTTGTGATCGTTAGATTTGGCCATCCCCTGCTCCTGATCGTTTGGAACGTTGGTGGACTCCTGGTGAGTTCCTAACCAGTAGTGAGTGCTGGGCCAGGAAGTTCGTCAACTGTCTGTCCCTAGTGTCCACCTCATCTTACCCACACTGTGTGGAGTGAGCGTTGAAATTCCCTGCCAGAAGGATATTTCCCTGAGTTCTTTGTATAATGAGATCTATTTCCTGGAGAACCGATTGGAATTTTGAGCGCTGTGGGACATAAGCGTTTATTATAGTGATTTTTTCCTTTGTGTTCTCTATTAATATCGCTACTGTGTGTTCTAGATTGACAATCACAAGTGGATTCGTTCCTAGTTTTGTTACGATAGCCGCCCTATTGTTTGGCGTCCTGGATGCCTGCCAGCCCGATCCCAGGCCCGAGATTTTCCCAGTGTGTTTATTTTCGTGAAAGTCCTGAATTAAAGCTATGTTGATTTTTTGCTGTGCGAGGTAGCCAAATAAGTCTCTTGTTGCATCTTTACTAGAATCAAGGTTTATCTGAATTATATTGATAGCGCATGGTCCTTTTGTGTTGTTTATGTTCTGTTGTGGCTGTGTATTGTATTCGTGTATTACGACATTTTCACCGTCCATAATTTCTTCTTGCATAATTTCGCCTTGGTCGGCCTTGATTTGTTCTTACTGGCTGATTTCTTCTTGTTAAATTTCGTGTGCTTGTCACCTGCTGATACCCGTCTTCTTCCTTCTGTAGCTGGTCATAGTAAATCACCGGACTTCCGCCTTCTGTTGAGTAAGAAATCGATGTGATGACATCATAAGCAGGTGTTAGCTCCGTCTTGCCATCTTCTACTACCACTTTCCGGATTACCAGTATTTGTCTGTATACGTAGCAATGACCAGAGTATGCCGTGTGATCTGTGGCTATCTTTGATTTGTTACATCCTTATACAAAGTATAAGGAAGTATAGTAATCCCGATTTGCGAAATGGATTTTGCATTTCACATTGCTCAAAAACGAATGATCGCTGAATGTTGCTAATTTATACGTGTGACTGTCATGATGTCTAGTTGTACACCCGCAAGTGTCGTCTTAACGCGAGCTCTCGTTTTAGAGATATAAGGGAATTTACACTATTTTTCGTGACGTATGTATGTATGTGTGTCTGTGTGTGTGTCCGTATGTCGCATAACTCAAAAACGGTTGGACGTAGAAAGTTGCGAATTGGTACATAGGTTTGTTGTAACATCTAGTTGTGCACCTCCCTTTTTGGACTTTGTATGATTTTCCGTTTTGGAGATATTTAGGAAAATTAGGTTCATTATGGCCAGAATGTATCAAAAAACGGTAATAACTCAAAAACGGTTTCGACAAATCTTGCAATTTATCGAAATCTAAAATTTATCGAAAATATAATTGAATAATTTGAAAGCGATGTTATAATTGGGAAGAAAAAAAAAATTAATAGTCCTCCGTCCTAAACTAAATTCTGCTTTTGCCAGAATTTACACAAAATCTTTTCAAAATGACATTGACATGAGTCCCCCCAAGGCACAACTATGACATGAGTCCCCCCCCAAGGCACAACTTTGACATGAGTCCCCCCCAAGGCACAACTTTGACATGAGTCCCCCCCAAGGCACAACTTTGACATGAGTCCCCCCAAGGTGCAACTTTGACATGAGTCCCCCCCAAGGCACAACTTTGACATGAGTCCCCCCAAGGCACAAATTTGACATGTCCCCTCCCCCAAGGCCCAACTTTGACATGAGTCCCCCCCCTAGGCCCAACTTTGACATGAGTCCTCCCAAGGCCCAACTTTGACATGTCTCCCCCAAGGTACAACTTTGACATGAGTCCCCCCAAGGCACAACTTTGACATGAATCCCCCCAAGGCACAACTTTGGCATGAGTCCCCCCAAGGCACAACTTTGACATGAGTCCCCCCCAAGGCACAACTTTGACATGTCCCCTCCCCCAAGGTCCAACTTTGACATGAGTCCCCCCCTAGGCACAACTTTGACATGAGTCCTCCCAAGGCCCAACTTTGGCATGTCTCCCCCAAGGTACAACTTTGACATGAGTCCCCCCAAGGCACAACTTTGACATGAATCCCCCCAAGGCACAACTTTGGCATGAGTCCCCCCAAGGCGCAACTTTGACATGAGTCTCCTCAAGGCACAATTTTATTTTATTTTTTATTTTTATTTTTTACGTATGCATGCATTTTTTTAAAATATTTTTAGCCAACTGTTTCGGGTCCAGTGACAATGTTTTTTAACATTATGTATATTTCTAAAAGTGTATAAGGAAGTCATGTGGTGCCCACATCAGATTTTTTCTGTACGTGTTCTGTATATTTCTTTCTCCCGTTCTATGCCTCCCGGCGCACCGCGCACAGCAGGTATTCCACCGGCACGATTGGCCGTGTGGACATAGCCCTGGCAGTGTTAACACCTGATGACTATTACTTTGGATTTAATTTGGCAATGCTTTAATCCTAAGCATATTGTGATGATATCAAATTTTAAGTGACGCTTTGCTATATTAGTTAAAATATACATAGATTTCCTTATTTGATCATTTGCTTTTTTCTTTTATTTATATTTACAATGCAAACATAATATTTTTAACTTCAAGATAAGACAAACATATAAAATATACTCACTGATGCTTTTTCATTTGCATTTCAATTTTAAAGTAACAGTTTTAAAAGGAATGATATAAAAATTCCAGTGACACCTCGGTGTCGTTTGAAAAGATTTGTTTTTAGATTCCATTAAATTTACGTCTGTCTTGTCTAATAAAGTATATTTACACATCGAAACAGTGCTTTTATTTTTCAAATATACTGCCAAATCATCACACTTTCACTGAGTTTGTATTATAAATTGAAATTATTTATTTCTATAAATTGATTTGTCTTTTGCTTCACGCTATCCAACACTGTGAGTAAAATTTATGTAAATGTTATTTTGTATCATAGTATCCAACTAAGTGAAAATTTGTGCAAAGAGATAGTGTGATGCAAAGAAAACATGTACGGCCGAGCTAGTTCCGTGTGCCAAAAATTCAACACGCAGTGATTATACCTGATTGTGAGATATTATATTACCATGGGTTTGGTTTATAGCATGTTGTTGAGGTTTTTAGAGATTAATCTTTTGAAGTCATTAGGGAATATTTTGGACCAAACGGGACGACCTCAAAACGGTGATTCATTTTCTTTTGACCTGGCCATCCCCTTCCCCAGTTATATACTAAGTGAATGTTGTACCAAATCAATTGAAATTTCCAAAAATGTAATTTGAAAGTTATTCTTTAAATTCCTTATTTAATATTTATTATTTTGCAATTTGCGATTTGTGTATTGCAAAAGTGCTTTTTTTTCCAGGATCCAATTTGTACAACTAATTAAATCCTGATATAACATGACATGCATTTTATCAAAATAAAATCGCCGTCCAGATCATGTTTTTACTTCCTTCTATATTCAATAGAAGAAAGTATTGGATTCGTAAAAATTTTCGACCTTGGGTTTTTGATGGATATACACGTTTTGAGAGCTGTAGAACACGACTTGACCATTTTTAGAAAATGTCTGTCTGTCTGTCTGTCTGTGTGTGTGTGACAAAATTTTGTGGCAACTGTATCTCAGAAACTACAGCACGGAAGTCCATACAAATTGGTAAGTAGTTGCACCTTGACATAAATTAGTGCCTATCAACTTTTGGTAAAAATCGTCTTACAGGTTGCGTTGCACTCCCGCTTTTTCTAAATTTTTAACATGGTGATATAGGGCAAAATTTTGTATAACTGTGCATAAAGAGAATTATATTTTAGTAATCATTATGAAATTTACAAGAATTATTTATAATAGAGATAGTCAACTGGGATAAAAATTTTGCATGTGTAGGAGCCTCGTGAACCCCCCCCCCCCTGGGGGGAAGTCCCCCCTCGAAGGGAGCAAATTTTCAAGATGGGTATCTTTCGAAAGGTCTCGTCAATACCTTTAAAAGGAATGGTTGAACTATAAATCTGGTGATAATTTAAAACAAATTTATCGATTTTTTTTTTTACTTTTTACGAAAAAAAAAAAAAAAAAAAACCTTAGAAAAAAAAAAATCGTTTTTTTTTTTTTTTTTTTTTTTTTTTTTTTTTTTTTTTTTTAACAAAATTTAAGCACTCTTGGTATTTAGTTGGCTCCTGACATAAACTGGTGCTGATTATATTTGGGGATCAATCTCACACAACAGGAGGCGCTGTGATCGTATTTCTTCTAAATTTTTAACATGGTAGTATAGGACAAAATTTCGTATAAATGTACATAATGAGAGTTATTCTTAGCCTGTGATTGTAAAATTAATATGAGATATTGCTAATAGTAGTAGTTAATTAGGAAAAAAATGTGCATCTGGGGGCATCGCTTCCCCCCCCCTTGGGGGAAGTACCCCACGGGGTGGGGTAAATTTTCAAGATGGGTATCTTTCGAAAGGTCTCGTCAATACCTTTAAAACGAATGGTTGAACTATAAATATGTGATAATTTAAAACGAAAAAAAAACTTGGATTTTTCTTTTTTTTTTTTTTTTTTTTTTTTTTTTTTTTAAATATTGTTGCTGAGTGAATTTGTATAGTAAAATATAGAAGAAAGTCTTGTGGTGGCCACAACATACTAGTTTTAAGTGGTCGCATTTAACTAAGTTCAGGAAATCCCTTCCTTAATATTATATAGGATAACATGACAATTATAGATTAGTCACCATATGTATATTTTACTTAGAATAACAAAAAAAAAAAAAAAAAAAAAAATGTTATCTGTGCTTAGAGAAGAATTGGTAAACACATATGACAAAATTTCGCATAAATGTGCATAAAGAAAATTATTTTTAATGGTCATTTGGAAATTAAAAGGAATTATTTATAATAGTGATTGTCAACTAGGAATAAACTTTTGTAAGTGTAGACACATCACTACCCCTCCTTTGGGGAAGTCCCCTCGATGGCGGCAAATTTTTATCATAAGTATCTTTCAAAAGAGCTCGTCACTATCTTTTAAACGAATTGTTGAACCGTCGATCTGCGATAATTTAAAATAAAGTTAGCGATTTTTTTTTTTTTTTTTTTAATGACCCCCCCCCCCCCACAAAAAAAAAAAATAATAATAATAATAATAATAAATAAATAAATAAAAATAAAAATAAATAAATAAAAATAAAAAAACACTTTCTTTTATATAACAATATTAGAAGAAAGTATTTGATAAGTGAAAATTTTTGAACTCCAGTTTTCGATGGTTTTACATGTTTTGAGATGTCCTGATCACAATATGACAGTTTTTAAAAAAATATCTGCCTGGGGAAGTACACCCAGGGGAGAGTAAATTTTCAATATGGGTATCTTTCGAAAGAACTCGTAACTTCCTTTCAAACGGATGGTTGAACCATAAACCTCTGATAATTTAAAACAAAGTTAGATTTTTTCATTTTTTTTTTTTTTTTTTTTTTTCATTTTTAATGAAAAATAAATAGGCAGGGGCAGATATTTCATTTATGCTCATGCCTGTACAAAACTGACTTTTTCCGTCATTCAGTATTATACTACTTTCAGGTAAAAATCGTCAGCATTCACCATGGAAAATAAATTTAATAAATTATAATTTAATAAATAATTTGTATAGCGTAAATGTATATAGGATTATCTATAGAAAAAAGTCTTTTGGTGGCTACAACTCACTAGTTTTACAAGGACACAACAATGAATTCTTTATCCTTATGGCTTATGGGCTCATATTATTTAATATCAGATATCGTCTAAATGCCTAATCCGACAAAGCTGAAAATTCATATACATGTTACAGATCACCATTACACGAACTCTATAGATTTTGGTAATTTTAGCATTTATAGATTTTTACAGGGACGCAACCAAAATTCTTTTTCAATAAGATTTATTGACTCAAATTATTTGAAGTGCAATTGTGTTAAATTTAATAACATTTAATACCCAAACACCATATTAAAATTTTTTGTTTATTTAACGGCTTCTGTTACTTTAATTTATTTACACAACCATTGATTACTTAATGTTCGGAAAGTCGAGTAGAGTCGCTCCGGATTTTTTGCTTTTCTGTCTGAATTAGTGTCTTGCATGAGTCGAGATCTACCGGATCCGAACCCAACAGATGAATGTTATATGAACCCGAAAAAAGAACGGAAAATAGGGAATTTTTATTACACGTGCCGGATTTTTTTATACCTGAATCCGATCCGAACACCGATATCATTTTACCCGAATTTCACCAAAAACCCGAAAACTAAATGAAAATTATTAATTCTTCTAAAAACCCTGAAAATTTCTTTTCGAATTATAAAATAAAGTAAATATTCACTGTCAAACAGTTTATGAGTAATTTTAAAAATAATTTAAAATGTAATTACTAATACACTAAGTAAGAAATTCAAAAATCTGAAAAATAAGTTGATGTATAACAATTAGCAAACCCGTGTGAAGTTTTCGCAATATCTTTCTTTTAAACACTTTCCAGCAAGGTTGAAAAGCATTAATGACTTCGGTTTGTCTGTCTGTCCGCCCTATAACTCCCATAAATATTCATGGAATTTCTTGAAATTGATATAATTTATTTAAAGTCAATATCGGATGTTTCTTATAGAAAAGGGAGAGATTACCTCTAGTGGTTTGTGTACAGTGCAACGAAAGTATTCCAGAGCATTGTGTTCGATGAGAGGTATTTCTATAAACCAGATTTTAATATATTTACTTGACACAAATCTTAATGAAATTAAATATGCTGTTAAAGTTCACAATCGGATGTTTCCCACTGAAAATGGAATAATTACCATCATTCGTTTGTCTACACGATTAACTAAAAGTATTACAAAGCATTACGTTCTATGAGAGCTTTTATCTGATGTGCCTGACATCTCCCTTTTCCCCCGGAAAACTCTTGTTTTTTTTATATCTCAGTTTGTAATTCGAACTATTTTTTACTCCGAAAATACCGTGATGCGGCAGTTTCGCGGACGAATACAGTCTTCTCTTCCATCTGAAATACTGAATATCAAATAATCGTTTTGGCTCCCTCTATCGGGAATTAGCGTCAAGAATAAATACAAAAATATAAAAAAATATTTTTGTTTCTTTAATATCTTCTACTATTAAGTGAGCAATATTTGTATATTTCACTGTTCTCGAAAACGGTAGCTCTGACAGTCACGAGATTTAACACAAAGGTGCCCCCCGAAGGGTCATTGTGCACATCGAAGTCAGATTTTCGAATTTTTGATTAGTTTTTTCTTAATTAATTAAAATGTGAAAATAATAACCTTCTAATTTCAGATAAATAAGCCATTTAAATTTTAGTATTTTATCCATAATTTGATTGTTGCCAATTTTTTTTTCGACAAAAAATTAATAATAATAAAGAAAAAAAAATGTACATTTATTTAAAATGAGAAAAATAAATCAGAAAGATTAGAAAATAAATTAGAAATATCAGTCGCATCGTTTCAAATAAGATACCAAATGAAAGGGAAAATAGTTGTAAATCCTATGCATTAAACAGCTTATCAATCGGATGATTAGTTTTTTCTTAATTAATTAAAATGTGAAAATAATAACCTTCTAATTTCTGATAAAAAAGCCATTTTAATTTTAAAATTTTATCCATAATTTAATTGTTGCCAATTTTTTTTTCGACAAAATAATAATAATAATAATAATAATAATAATAATAATAAAAAGTACACTTATTTAAAATGAGGAAAATAAATCAGAAAGATTAGAAAATAAATTAGAAATATCAGTCGCATCGTTACAAGTAAGATAGCAAATGAAAGAGAAAATTTTTGTAAATCCGATGCATTAAACAGCTTATCAATCGGACAATTAGATTTTTTAAAATTAACTAAAGTATGAATTTTAGGTGGCAACAGCAGAAGATTGTATGGAAACCGTTAGGAGATAAAAAAAATGAAAAATCTGCTTCACATTAAATCACATGATTTTTAAGCGGGATTAAAAATTGCAGTTTTCAAAATCTTTTAAATTTTCTCTCACGAACACAAAAATATAATATAAAGCCTGTACCCCCCAAGACCAACTTGCATTTCAAATTTCATCAATTATTTTGGTTAATAAACAAAAGTTATCATTATTTTTTTCAAATTAAGTTTTATTCTATCATCGAAAAGATTTATGTGATCATAGATATAATAATATATAAAGATCTATCATCCCCATAATATCGTGCAAAGATTTTTGATGCCGAAAAAAAAAAGCTTTGGAATCAGTTATTAAGTGGTATTGAAGGAAAAAAGGAAAAAAAAAAAAAGAATGAATTTGAAACTATATCTGGAGTTTTTCATTCATCTTTAGTTAATAAATTATTCATGAATTTTATTTGCTAAAACATTCGTGTGTATTCCCGTGTGTATTCAGTCGGGGAATGACTGCCATATTTTGGTAAAATCGCCGTCTTTTCCCGAGTGAAAAGGAATCACTTTTTTCTCCCCAATGATCAATCTATATATTATTACTATATCTATGTATGTGGTACGATACATTAGGAATTTGGGTTTTAAAAGTTTTTTTTAAATAGATTATTTAAACTCTATGAACCATATTTTTATTTTATCAGTTTCATTAACAGATCCTGCTGGGCGATTTTATAAATTTTGGTGTTGAAGTACACCGAACGTTTTTCGACAAGAAGTTTAATTTAGCAACAGCCATTTTAATCTAAGTAGCGCATCAAATATATAAAAACATAAATGATTTAATTTTACACAAAATTTACAGAACAAATGCAGTTTTAAAGATGGGAAATTTATTTCAACAAGCGCCATTTTAAACCTAGAAACCATTAAAAATATAAGCAGAATATAAAGGATTCTTATGTATAAACCAAAAAGAGTCTGATAAAATTATTAGCAAAACAGTCTTCTCCTTTTCATACAAAAAAAAAAAAAAAAAAAAAAAAAATCCATAGCTAATATGGCGACAAAAATTCAAAAGCCGCCAATGGAGCGACATAATAAAGTTGTGTAACACGATAATGTTTACCTATTTATTTATTTTTTTATATAACTAGGGGGCTCTGCCCCCTGCTCGCTCCGCTCACCAACCCCCGAGGAAGGCTTTCCCTCACCCCAACTTGCTTCGCTCATTAACCCCTGCTGGATTTTGCCCGACTATTTGCAACTTTGCCTTTCATTGAATTGGAATATTAATATAATACATAACACAAGAGAAAAGTTGAACAATATTATAGAAATCCACCATATATGGTATCACATTGAAATACACAATATTTAATATTATATCGTTTAAAATATGTGAAAAATCTGTCTTAACTTTCGACAGTTTAATAACAATTTGCCATTATTTTGAGAGAAAACATATGTTAAACAGCTAGACATACAAAATAAACAACGATAGCACTAACTGTTTAGAACAGAGAGAAATTCTTATCAAAACGATTTAGCGCTACAGCTTTGGTATACGATCCACTTGTTAAATTTTTGTCACTGTTGGACGATGAATTTTTCGGGTATTATTGCTTGATTAAAGAAATTATGAACTTATTTTTTCTAATGCCTATATTTATGACTATTGAATTTTTTTTTTTAGTTAATTTAGGGCAATATGTAACACTCTGCATTTATTTCTAATGTACAACAAGGTTTAAAATGGTACTTACAACAGTAAACCTGTAACTTTTTAAAGTGCATTTTTCCTAGAATATGGTTTAGTCAGATCTATTGAAATTAAATATCTTATGTGATTATTTTAAACATTTCATTAGTAGTAGTACGACAGGACAATTTCTTTCAGATAGCGATTTTGTATTGTCGCCATGAATGTGCCAAGATGCCCGTCAATATCTGATTTTACCATTTCTTAAACTATATTATATACTAAGTTAAATCGGGGGGGGGGGGGGATCACACTTTTCGAAACCTACTAATAAGCGAAAAATTCATCCTTGATTATATTGTAAAAACGAATTGCCGATTTGGAGTAGTCAACACAGACCATCACCATTCATAAATTGGATGGCTTTTGAAAGTTTGTTGACAATATTTTCTGAATAAATATTCATGATGGCTCCTGAATACTTGTTGGCGATATATTCTGAATAATTATTATTGTTGGCGATATCTACTGGTATATATTGAACATGACATCTTAATAGTTGTTGGCGATATCTCCTGAACTTGTGTTAATGATTGGCTTCTAAATATTTGTTGGCTACAACTTCTGGATGTGTACTGGTTACACCTTGATTTTTTTACATATATATTATATAATATTGAATTTAGAAAATAAAAAATGCGTGTGGAGAATGAAACATAATGATATTGGACAATATAATTTAATTTAATTTATTGAGACATCAAAGGTACAGGAAAAACTACTTTAACCATTTACTTTCTAATAGTAGAGATAATATTTTACCTGGAGATATTTTGTATATTTAGTTGAAATAAAAAATTTTCTTTTTTTCTCTCTTGAATTAAGTTAAAAAATATTTAAAATAAAATTGAAAAAAAAATGTGCTAAAGCAATGGAACAGTTTAACCTCTTGGCGAAATTTTAAATTTGGCACCGAAGTAGCTTAGACTTTTCTCGCAAAAATCTTGACATGCATAACTGCAATAGATAATTTAAGTCATCGTCAAAATAAATGAAAAATTTAAAATCTGGCAGTGAGGTCCTGTATTAGGCGTAACTAAAATATTTTAGCAATGCAGTTACTTCATTCCATTACATGGAAAAAAAGACCAAAAAAAGTCCTGTTGTATTAAATTAAATTCTGTTTTCTGCAAAGTTTTACATCAATGCTTAAAACATAAAAATAGGTTGTGAATTTTATTATTATTATTATTACTATTGCACTATTTTATAATTTTTCTCGGTACTTACGTATTAACGCCACCGCAGCAGAAGTTGCGCTAATGCGCCAATAAAAAGCAATCTTGTTGTTCGCACACAAGAGACATATGGGGACAGCGAGACATCTTTTGGAATCTTATTTATCAGAGTGAATATCTATAGTATCTCCCCACAACTGAATTTGCGATTTATATTTGGCGATTATGACTAAATCATAAATCTGAAAATCATAAATGATAAAATCATAAGCTGAATCGTAAATCATAAGCTAAATCATATAATCATAAATCCAAAATAAGCAGCCTTCAGGCTGCCATATTATATCTCAAAGAGTCCAGAACGACATCGTTATCGTTCAAAACGGCGCCAAAGAAAAATCGCCAAATTCAGTTGTGGGGAGATACTCTAGTTGTACCTAGCTGCGGTGGCGTTAATACGTAAGTACCTTTTTCTCTGTATTTAAGGCATGGCTAGAGTTAAAATGGCTATTGTGGTTGCGTAAATGAATTCCTTGGCGAAAAAAGTACGAGTTTCTTCATTTCTAATTTTTAAAAATTAGCTAAATTAGTCATAGTAAAGATCCATCATTTTAAATATATTTTGAGTGAAAAAACTAAATCTTTATATAAAGTAATCTATGTTGTTGTCTCGTAAATTTCATTTTAAAAAATTCTGGGCTTAACTTCTAAATTCATACCGGAACAACTATAGTATTTCCCCTCAGCTAGATTTGGAGATTTTTCGTTGGCGATTATGACTAAATCATAAATCTAAAAATCATAAATCATATAGCATAAATGATAAAATCGTAAGCTAAATTATAAATCATAAATCCAAAATAAATAGCATGTAGGCTGCCATATTATATCGCAAACAATCCAGAACGACATCGTTATCGTTCAAATCGGCGCCAAAGAAAAATCGCAAAATTCAGCTGAGGGGAAATACTATAGTTGTACCTTCATACCAATCGTTGTTTAACATAATTATTATATTCATTACTAAATCATTTTCGCCTAACGTTAAAATAAAAACTAATAATAAAAACTAAACTAATTGTATAAACTTAACTAATAATATAAAATAAAATAAAAATATAAACCAATTTTCATTTCATTTTTATTAAATTTTTACTTAATGTTTTTAAAACATCGGTTATTTTCATGTTTTGCTATTCTAAATAATTTTTTTCTTCTCTCGAGCATCTCGAAGATGCTAATATTTCAATTTTCTTATTTACACCATTGATCACATTTTAATTTTCCTGAGGAAAGTGACGTCAGAGACACAGAAAAAAACGTCATAAGAGAAACTTTTCCCTCCGGTGGGAAATACAGTACCTTCATAAACTCGACGTTTTTCTTAATAACTTCTTTAATTAAAAAGATAGAAATTTCTAAGCAGCTGAAATGCCTTCCTTGAAGCAGTCGGAATACACAGATACCTCTCATGATGCAGGCCACTTTGCCGTCCTCGAGGAGATGCTGTCGCAGACAAAAAAAAAATTGACGCCCGGGACAGTTACTTTTTTTTAATATATAGAGATAATCACTATGCTAATTTATCATACAAACAAATAAGCCTCTGTGTGTTACTGCACTTGCACGCTGTCGAACAGAAATATTTGAAAAATTCAAATTAATATTTAAATAAATAAATAAAAATATGTTTAATGGGAAATATATATAGCCATAAAAAGATTAGTTGTCTAAAATACGGAAGAAATAGCGCTCATAGCATATTGTCACAAGGGATTAAGTCTTATTGTTACAATGGATTAAGTCTAAAATGGTGACAAAAATTGAAAAGCCGTCAAAGAGGCTGTACTATCAGGTTTTCAACCCATGAATTATATATAAACACACAAAATTAATTGTCTCATGCGACAGACGTAGCCGGTCACAGCATAATGTAATATTTGGAGTGAAATTGATCTCATTTAATAATAATTATTTAATTGCTCTCATAATCTCATTTAATGATTGTATAAACAATATAAACATATGAAATAACGGAAAATCAAATATTATGTTGTCTAAACCCAGTTACATTTGAGTCCAGTCCGAGTTACATGTGAACAATACGTATAGTGTTGTTCACGTGTAACTGGGATTCAAATATAAAAGGGAAACTCCAATTTTTTCGATACTATCTATTTCGAAACTGTTACATAATAAGCACCTAAATGGAAGCTGATTGGTAAACTATTGTCGCAGGTAATAGGGACAAGCGCCCGAGTTGCAGTGGATGCCCAAACCGCTGCCGAATGCAGCAGGGACCTGGAGAGAGCTTTTGAACAATTTCAGTGATTTATTTTATTTTATTTTTATAAAGCTATATAGAAAAGAGTTTCCTTTAAATTTAGTGGCCAGCGAAGCGGGCAAAGCCTTCTAGTATATATTAAATGAGTTATTTATTTAGGTACTTGTATTTTATATGACATTTGTTTATCAAAAATATTCATTGTATTTACATTGTTTTCATGCTGATACGTTGTTAACTTCCAAAATTGATTTTATTTTAAAAAGTGATTGCAACAACAATTTTTTTTTCTTTATTTTCATAAAAATGACAAATAATATGATAATCATACGCAAATATTTGTATTTTTTTCAAAATTAGGTGATAAATCACTTAAACTACGGATTGAAAAAATTCTTAAAACAGAATTTGAAAATAATTAATTTGCTCATTAAGTTTCTAGTATATATATATATATATATATATATATATATATACAGTCGGCTGCAAAATTATTCGAGCACTAGCCAATAATTCCTATATTAAAAAAGTACACATAAGACTGTTTTGTTAAATAAATCCTTGTCGAATCATGTTCTTTGACTGACTAAGTACATGACTCGATAAGGATTTATTTAACAAAGCAGTATTAAGTGTATTTTTTTTTACAGGGATTATTGCTAGTGCTCGAATAATTTTGCAGCCGACTGTATATATATATAAATTACAAAATGTTAAGCTATAATAAAATTTTGAATAGATTAAGATTTATTTTTAATTAAATTCATAACAAACTATACTACTTAAATATTTACCAGTATAAAAATTTCACTTTTTAAAAAATTTTCTATTATTATTTATTTTTCACTTTTAAATCAAATCTATACCTAAAAAAGTATTCGCGTTTCTTTCTTTCTTTCTTAAATTTAACAGTAGGGAGGTGGCATGAATATAACAATAAAAACTACTCCAGAAAAAAAAGAAAATCCTCCTTAACTCGTAAATACTTATTTCTTAGATATAATAGTGATATAAAATAAAATTGAAATTACCATGCATCTGCTACTTTTAAATTAGAAATTTAATAACATCGTAAATATTGTACACACTATTCTAAAAAATATGGCATAAAATTTTGAGGAATTTTTTTTTTTTTTTTTTTTTTTTTTTTTTGTGAATGATTACATTCAAATGATTAAATGACACAGATGTTCAAAGAGGATTCAAGGATGTTTATTTCCATAACAAAGGATTTTTTTTTTTTTTTTTTTACTATCACATATTTTTTAAAAACCTCGTTTATTTTTTAATATACTTTCCTATACAATATCCATAAAATCTTAAAAGTGTTACAAGGTAAACTGAGGCAATTTTAAACTTTTAATTAAACACAAAAAATTAAGCAAAATTATAATATGTAACTGTTTTCACTTTGTAAAACTAATCTATTAATCAGTTTAAAAACTTAAAAGTCGTGGCCAAACCAACAATAATAACGATTAATACTTATACTAAATTAAATGATTTTTCCGTAGCTTAATAATTACTGTTAACACAAACATTGTTACAGTAACTTGAGTTTGCATCATATTATAAAAATCGTAAAGGCAAATTCTTTACGAAAACAACTTTAAATTAAACTGATTTAAACTCATTTTGTATTATATAAAAACTAATCAAGTTGTTCTGTAGAATTTTTATATTAACTTAATTTCATTGATTTTAGAAAAGTGTGTTTCCAAAGTTCATACAAAATCTCGCCAAACAGTGTCAAATACGAATTATTCAATTTGTTTTTATCTAGTAATTTTCGGAATTTCTAAAAACTGTAAAACATGTCTTCGAGAATTTTTACGGAATTTTGTTTAGTTAAGAATAAAAGAAATGTGTGTAGTAGGGGAAGGGAGGGGGGCATAAGGACTCAGTGATGGGCAAATTTTAATTTTATAAATGTGAAATTTGGGTGGAGGGAGGGTGAATCTCTGTTAGTTTGATGGAAAAACCTTTTAAAAACAACATTTTAACACAAAATGTTTTTCTCTATAACTATTTGTTAGAAAAATAAGAAAGAAATTTTTTCTTTTAAAGTCGTCCCTCGTGTCTCGAGAAAACCTTGGAAATTTTAAAAACTGTAAAAAATAGGAGGCGGGGGAGGGGGGGGGGGGGAGCTTAATCAGTTTGAAGGATCTTTGTTTTGTTTGGAAATTCGAACTGTAAAAACAGGGGAGCGAAAGGCAAATCTTTGAAATTTTAAACAAATGAAGTTATTTTTGTAGTTTGTCGGAAATGTCTTCTACAAAAAAAATATTTTTTGAATATATTTTGGTTTGCCTCTTTTTCTTCTTTTTTTTTTTTTTTTTTTTTTTTTATTAAATATTCTGAAAGTAGTCTCCATTATATTCCTATTTCAGGATCACGCCGTTTGATCTCGTTTGGTTTATTAAAAGAAAAAAAAAAAAAAAAAAAGGAAAAGAAAAAAAGAAATTGAAGCTGAATTGAGATAGAAAAAACCTTAGGAGGCAAACATTAAAATTTCGAATAGGAGGGGAATTAGGAGCTCATTTAAAGTTCTACTTAGAATCATATTTAATATGCACGCTTTTTACGTTTTCAAAACTTTCAAGGCGTTTACTATAAATTTGGGAAGAAAAATGGGATTTTTAGGATTAGAATATAAATATATATATAAGCTTCTTTAAAAAATGCCCCACGAGTGGTTCTGCGCTGAAAAGCTGGAAGATGGGAATTGCCGGATTCGATCCCAACCTGCACTCTTCGACCTAGCCGTTTCTTCAGTGTTTCTTCTCCGAAACTTGCATAAATACGGGCTACGACCCCTTAGAAAGACCTCACGCGGGGCAATGTACTTATAGGCCTAGGACCCTAGCGCAGTCAATTGGCCTTAAAACCTACAAACATCCAACCTTAAAAATGTATCGCTGGAAACATTTTAAGTGATTATATTTAGAAGATTTCTCAAAGTGCTGAAAAATCCTTATCATTTGAAATTTTAAAGTTAGATCTCTCATATACATTTTATACATCTCATATACACATAAACATTTTAAACCAATTTTCGAAAATGAGGCAAAGTCCAAAATCCCTACACTACGTTTTAGAAAATTTTTAGGAATTTTAAAGTGATTCCGAAATACTAGGAAGAATGTGGGGACTATGTACAGTATCTTTAATCAGATAGAATAAAATTAGATGCATAACATTTTAATGCATGTTTTTTAGAAATGTCTTTCTAAAGAGCGATTTCCCTATTAAAATTTCTAGGTGATCTAACTGATAACCCCCCTCCTATTTTTCCCAGCTGAATTAATTTTAAACCAAACAAAATCTCTCTCAAATTGATTAAGCATCTTTTTTAGAATTATCAGAATTTCCAAGGGAGGATCTGAACATCACAACAATGGTGCTAGGTGTTTTGGAAAATTACTGTCATATCCTTAAACAGTTTTACTTTATGCATGTACAATTTAAAAATAACAAAATATTTATCTTTTGTTCACTTGATTGACCATTTAAAAATTTTTGTTAAATTTTTATCTAACTAAAATCGATGTGGTGAAAACTCTTTAGAAACTTATTCGTAACACTTTTTTTACAAAAACTGTAAGTAAAATATATGGAAATGTTTACATTGTGTCATTTCACCCAAATAAATTGAAAATGCATGCAAATAGATATTGTGCTGCAAAGAAACAAATTGTGAAATTTTTTTCAGTTTTGGATGGCGTGGCGCAAAAGATAAAATAATTCATTGAAATAAATATATTTCAGTACATAATATAAGCTTAATGAACGTGATATATTTGACAGCGTATTTGAAAATTAAAAGCAATATTTCAATGTGCACATATACTTTAATATGCAAAACAAAATAATTGCAGTGAAATTTAAAAACAAATCCTTTAATGTAACACCACTACGTTACTGGAATTTCATATAATTTCTTTTAAAACACATGCTTTATAGTATAAGAGATGTGAATGGAAAGGTATCAATGAGTAAATGCTATATATTATTTTATGTTGAAAATAACGTTTACACTGTAAATATAAATAAAAGGAAAAAGCAAATTCAAATAAGAAAATCTATGTATAATTTAATTAATATCAAAGCGTCGTTGAAAATTTGATATCATTATTTTTAAGACCCGTATTTCTAATTCTTATAGCCATAAAGTACAGTGCTGCGTCACAAACTTTGAACCCGTTAAGGGTTTTTTGTATTGATATTAATAATACATGCAATTTTTGTATACTAACTTAGGAACTGAAAGATACTTCGATGCGTAGTCCTCTCTATAATTTTTCATAAACAATAAATGATATTTATAAAAAATTTCGTATAAATATGAAGCGGTGTGATTAAAAATCAATCTTTTTTTTTTCTCTCTAACACCCCCCCCCTTGCCCCCCTCCCCTTAAAATGTAGGTAACACTCACCGTAATTTTTCATTAAAAGTAGGTGATAGTTGTTGAAATTTTAATTAAAATATGTAATATTGTGATTTTTATGCAATCATTTTTCTCTTCTGACCTCCAGCCCGACCCCCCCCCCCCCTGAAGATACATATAACAACCAGCGTATAAGTTTTCCTAAAAAGTAAGTGGTGCTTATAATAAGTTTTATTAAAATGAAAAATATAGGGTTATAAAACATTCATTTTATTTCCTTCAGTACTCCACCCCCCTTCCCCCACGCTTACGTAACCTTACTGTAATTTTCCATTAACAGTGTAATTTTACATTAATTGTGTAAGTGATATTTACACAAAATGTCCCTAAAAAATCGATTTTAAGCATTGTTTAAAAAGATTATTTTATTTTTCATCTGCCCCGACTTGCCACCCCCCCCCTACACACACATTTTTTCAACTATAGGTAACCTTCACTATCATTTTAATAAAAAGTAAGTGATAAGTCATGCAAAATTTCCTATAAATATGTAGCATGGTGATGTAAAAATAACCACTTTTTTACCCCACTCCATTAGCAACTCACCCCCCCACACACACACACACACACGCACACTCGCACAGACATGTGTAACACTCACTGTCATTTTTTTTTTTTTTTAAACAGTATGTGGTATATACAGAAATATTTTTAAAATCGGTATTATGTTACTTTAAAGAAGAATGTATTTTATTTCCATCTGTGCCCCCTTGCCCCCCCCCTTAAGTGTATAATACACTCATTGTGATCTTCATAAAAAATAAGTGATAGTACTGGAATCATTAAATCGATATCATTAAAGTTATCATTAAAATCGATAAAATAGTAATATAAAAAAATTAATTTGCCTTCCCTCCCCCGTCCGACCACCTCTTACATCCCCCCCCCCCCGAAAAAAAAATGTCTGGTACTTGCTGTAATTTTTTCACAAATTGTACGAGGTCCTAGCCCTCGCTCTTTCCCCAAGGTATATACTAAATGAATGTTGTACCAAATATATTGAAATTTCTAAAAATGTAATTTGAAACTCATTCTTTAAATTCTTTATTTGATATTTATTCTTTTTTGATTTGCGTATTAAAAAATGCCCTTTTTTCCAAGTGCCGTTTTTCCGGTGTCTTTTTTACCTGTGCCCTTTTACCGGGTATCCTTTTTTCCGGTGCCCTTTTTTCCGTGCCTTTTTTTCCAGTGCCCTTTTTTTCCGGGATCCATCTCTGGACGACCTGGGGAAGAATTTACGAAGATAATAAATCATTTCTAATAGATGTGTATTCCCCTATCTCGTTCAAAAATGGCGCTCTATAAGGATTGGTTTATAGCATGTTTTTGCAGTTTTTAGAGATGTGGTCTTCATTAGGGAAGCTTTTGGGCATAACAGCTAACAGCACGACCTCTTTTAGGTGAAAATCACTATTTCAAAATTACCTTTCTCTATTTTAATTTCAGAGTTTTAGTTCAGTCATTAAATAAAGCAAAATTGTTTATTAGGTGGTAGTAAAGTTTAAAAATCAGGAAAAATTTGCAGCTCAATATACATATTTTATAGTTTTTGTTACTGTTACCATAGTTGACAACTTTAACGCTATTTTTTTTTTTTTTTTCCTACTAGAAAAAAGAAGTATAGTAGCTTTGGTTTTAATTAGTCTTTGATAACTGATCAAAAATACGTAAAAAAAAAAAAAAAAAAAAAAAAAAAAAACCTTAATATTTTCTTTTGGTCAAAAGACATAAATTTAAATTTTGTATTTACATATCGCTTTGTGATTATTTTCTGTTTGAATATTTGTAAATATGTTGCATTTGGCGTTTTACCTATATTTAACAAATTTTATGGATATGATACTTCTATATATAACAAAGTGTTGAAAAAAATTAAAAGAATCAGATTTTATGTTCTTCACTTATAAAAATTAATAAAGTCTTATTCTAATTTAATAAGTACATATATATGTCTAATATCAAACAAAATTATCATTTTTATTAAAATTATCATACTTAAATAAATAAAATATTAAAGTGTACTTAAAAACACAAATATTTAATTTTAGTCATGATAAACAGAGATAGAAAAAGAAATATTTTATTTCACACAAATCTAATTACAAAATGATAAAAAAAAAAGCAGAGAAATTTAAAATGATTATTAAAATTAATAATGAAGAAAAGTATAAATAATAGTACAAACAATGTAAAATTTTTCCTTTAGATTATAAAGTACGATAAAATACATAAAACTTCCTGAAATCGAATTTTGAAATGTTCGACAAAATTCCGAAAAAATCCGAAAATTTTAAGAAGTAATTTAAAAATAGAACTAACTGGAAGTATCATCGTAATGGCACAAAAAGCTGGTATATCTACATAGATATATCATTATTTAGGAAAATAAGTATAATTTCATAATATATATAAATAGATTGATACAGATATATGAGTGTGTGTGTGTGTCTATGTATGTATGTGTATTTAATACGCAAATTTAAAATATTTTAAAACACAAATTTTAAACCACTGTGTTTTATGTAAAATAAATAATCAAAGGCCTAAATTATTAAAACATTAAATTTTATCTAATTCTAATTATCCAGAAAAAGATGTTGCTAGTGATTGTAGTTATAAAACGTGCATGTTAAATAACATGATATTTCTTTTTATGTAATTGTGGTTATATACTACAGAAAATTATTGTACAAAAATGTAGTGTGAAAAAACGTGGGTGCTAAAAATAATGCAGAATAAATTAGAAATGTCCTGTGTAAATGGCTTTTAAATTATTGTTGAAAAACACTGGGGGCACTGCTCTCGATTTTGATCTAGCTGTGGTAAAAATCTTATTTTATATTATAGTAGTAAGCCCCCCCCGTTCGTGGATCGGAAGTAACGTCATAGGAGAGGGAAGGGGGGAAGGAAACCGGAAGTGACGTAACGCTTGAATGGTTGGCTGGTTGCTTGATCCTGAAAGATGACGAGGGTAGAGTTTCTTTTTATACGTGGGCAACCTGGACTTCTTGTCAAGACATGTGACGGAGGGTAGAGTTTTTCAAAGGGCCAACACAGAATGCTGTCAGAACATGAAAGAGAGTGACGTCATCAACAGAAAAGAGGACAATAAAGTATATTTTTAAGAAATAATTAATTTTTAATCAATATTTCATTAATCAATCTTAATGAGTGAAATAATTATTTTAATGACTTTTTATTACTTAATTATTTCAATTCGCCAGATTTTTTACAAAACGATATTAACTTCCAGTGGAGTCGAACCATTACCGTTCTGAGAGAGAATGCCTTTGGACGATCTTCGAGACTGCCCTTGACGTCCGGACCCAAACCAGTCTTCCTCTTTATTGCAAAGAGCGATTGAAATCATTTCTACTATAGTACTATTTCGATGATATACGTTTCACGTGCTCCTTACAAATATAAGAAGAAACAATTATGTTGATTTATGGATATAATGCATTTGGATAACAATTAATAAAGGTAAGAATTTACAATTTTTCTATATATTAATTTAAGGCTGTACTTAATTTTACTTCATTACAGTAAAATTTATATTGTTAAAGTACTGTGTACATAGATTGTTGTTAACCCTAGCTGTTATAACTTAAAAAGATAATTGTTATATAAATTGTTTTTATAATGTATGTTTTAATAATATTAATTGAATTTTAAAGTGGAAGAAAACATATTAGTTTATAAATATTACATTTTCTAATAATATGTTATTACTTTTAAAATTTGAAAAAATATCTTTAAGCAAACAAAATCCCATGACATATTATAAAAATTAGTACTATTGCTACTTAAATATTATTTTTATTACTATTAGGATATTACATTTTTGTTTTCAAGAAATTGAATCATAAATACTTTACATTTTACAATAATTTTAAATACTTCTTCTGTAATAGCTGGAGTAATACAGCGTATAATATCTAAAATGTGGAAATATTTTCTATTATTTATTATTATATTCGGTTTGTAAACAATAGGTTTATTTATGCATTAAACCAATTAGCAATGTTATTTTTATAGATTTTATTTTTTGAAAAGTTATTTTTAAACATGGGATAATGTTAAAAATAAATAAAATCAAAAATCAAAAGGGACATAAAGTACGAAAGAGATTATTTTGAATTTTAAAACAGTTATATTAATAATTCATAAATATAATATGAATAAGAAATGAATATATTTTCAGTAATTTATATATATGAATATATATTTGTTTGGCCTGAAAATGTCAAATCGAGGATAAATAAATATTCATATTCTACAAATATTGTAATATCACATAAATATATATTGGGCAATGATAGTGATTTTATGTGATTTCATATGACTCAGAAAATCAACTAATTTTTTATTCCCCCATTACTATAATTGCCTTATATATATATATATATATATATATATATATATATATATATATATATATATATATATATTGTGGGTGGGTGGGTGGGGCGGGTGGGGGGGGGGGTAAAAGTAATATCTCTATGAAGAAAAACAAGTAGGCAAAGTATATTCATCCCTGTTGGATCAATCTAGATTTCACACCTAATCACTGTAACAAAAATAAAGGGATAAATATTTGGCAAAATAAATAATCTCCTGACGATATTATCCATTACCGTTCTGAGAGAGAAACGGTAATGTATTATCCAAGTATTTAACTAAATATTAAACTCGAAAGCGGAATAAATACCAAACAATTTTTGATTTTCCCTGAAAGCATACATTATTTTTATGATTAATAAATAATAATTATAATAAATAAATAAATAAATTTCAAGTTTATTTGCAGTTAAAGGTTTACTTAAAGTTTTTTAAGGTTTTTTTTTTTTTTTTTTTTTTTTTTAAGGTAGTAGTCATAACAATTAAAAACTGAAAAAGAAAAAAAAAAAATCAAAGAATTTTTTTGAACAAATATATTTAAATATTTATGTGTATATGTTCTATTAAACTTGATTATAAATAATTTTCTTAGTAACATAAGAGTATCATTACATATATTTTGAACATATATAAGAATTAATATTTTACATAGCAAGATACGAATTTTCGTTTTTTGCATTAATAAAGATGTTGTAGTAGTATAAGTATTTCTCCAAAGTTTTGAAACTTTATATTTTTACATCGTATATAAAAGCATCATTTTTATAAATAAAAACGACATTTGAATTTGTCAAATAAACTGTAAGCATAAATATGGGCTTTTGACAATAAAAGCACGTAAGTTGGATATTCGCAATTTAAAAATGAAAAAATATTATTCAAATTTAATATTTCAAATCATATTATTTAAATACTCATATAGCTAAACAAGAAGAGAAAGAGTATAGAGAACAAAAATTATAACTACCAATATAAGGTATAATTCTTAATACAGAACAGAGTGCAAAAGGATTTAAGTAGTGAGAATTTTTGAAATTACTTTTTAAGTAATTTATTATAAATTATTATTATTATTATTATAACTAGTAACAAATAAATTGATAGCAATAAAAATTATAACATATAAATTTATGCTAAATATTTCTAAAATTAATTTTCCTTTAAGAATTTAAGGGATTACTTTCCATTAATTTCTGAACAAGGAAATACTTTTAAATAAATAAATGTAAATAAGTTTATTTCAAAAGCAATTTCGGCGTGTATCTAAGAATACATTTCGTACTTTATGTCCTTTTGATTTTTAATTTAATTTATTTTTAACATTATCCCATGTTTAAAAATAACTTTTAAAGAACAAAATCTATAAAAATAACATTGCTAATTGGTTTCCCTTTCATGGTCATGAACGTGTATACACGGTCAGAGTTTTTTACTTCTGAATCATTTATTCATTGCTACGAATTTGCTAAATAGAAAACAATCAGTTTCTCTGTATTTCTGATAAATTTGTAATATTATTAGTACTTAATGACTTAAAAATATATAAAACACATCTCTCTAAAATGGCTTCGAAACGAAAAAATTAAAAATGGCGTGACCATGAATAGGTTAATGCATAAATAAACATATTGTTTACAAACCGAATATAATAATAAATAATAGAAAATATTTCCACATTTTAGATATTATAAGCTGTATTACTCCAGCTATTGCAGAAGGAGTATTTAAAATTATTCTAAAATGTAAAGTATTTATGATTCAATTTCTTGAAAACAAAAATGTAATATCCTAATAGTAATAAAAATAATATTTAAATAGCAATAGTACTAATTTTTATAATATGTCATGGGATTTTGTTTGCTTAAAAATATGTTTTCAAATTTTAAAAGTAATAACATATTATTAGAAAATGTAATATTTATAAACTAATATGTTTTCTTCCACTTTAAAATTCAATTAATATTATTAAAACATAATTAAAAGTTACATTACAAAACCAATTTATTATAGATAATTATAATAAATAAAATTATGTACATTTTTATGTTATATGTAATATATTACTATTAACAGAGATTCATTGAGCTTTGTTTACTCAGAATCTATTTTTCAAATTTTAAAAGTAATAACATATTACTAGGTAATGTAGTGTTTAGAAGCATGTATATTCTCCTTCAAAAAAAAAAAGAAAGAAAGAAAGAAAGAAAGAAAAGAATACAGTTTAATTTAAATTACAAAACATGAAAATTGAATTAATATTATTAAAACATAATTAAAAGTTACATTTCAAAATCAATTTATTATAGTATAGATAATTTTACTAAATACGTCAATTTTTTAAAAGTAAAATAATAGATAAAACTGATTTTAAATTGCTATTATTATTATTATTTTAATATTAATGCACATTATAAACACAATTTTTATAACACAAATACAGGGTTAACAACAATCTATGTACACAGTATTTTAACAATATAAATTTTACTGTAATAAGTAAAATTAAGTACAGCCTTAAATTAATATATAGAAAAATTGTAAATTCTTACCTTTATTAATTGTTGTCCGAATGCATTATATCCATAAAACGCTAAAGAAAAAAGGATTAATTAAGCGCAAACTAAAATAGCTTTCAAAAGAATTTTAAGAAAAATAATTCAAGTAATGAAATAATAGTAAAAACAGAATCTAATTAGAACTCAACATGACTTTATTTGAGTTTATTCACCCATAAAAAGACATGCAGTAACTAAGTTGTATTCCTCAGTAACGGTAATTATATTCCTTTCTTAATTTTTATTTAATACGACTTCTCTCAATTTTATTATTATTGTTATTTTTTAAAATAATTCGGCAAGGAAAAGAGAAAAAAAAAAAAAAAAAAAAAGGAGGGGGGACCACCCTTTAATTTATTTAAATATACAAAAAACGTAAGAGGGAGAAAGGCGATATCTTACCTTAAATACGATGTTGCGTCCATTAGCAACGGTTCTTAAAATTTTCTGAACGCTTCTTTTCTCGATTTAAATTTAATATTTAATTTAACTTGTTTCCAATTATATATATATATATATATATTAAAGTTCTATTTTGTCAGAGAGCAGTTGTCCAACTGTCTTAATAAAAGCATTTATGTTTGCCTTTTTTGTCTCCTAGGGATATATTTAGTTGGCCATCTTTATATATTTATTTATTTTTTTATGTAAGTTCTTTTGCCAGTTGTCTGCCAACAATGTATGTGCATTTTTTTTTTTCTTTTCTTTTTTACAATTTCAAACTTTCTTTACCATTTATCTTTTAGTAACAGAAATACATATATATATTATTTTATTCATTTTTATATATTCTTTCATCATTTATCAGGTAACGGAATTGAATAAATTTCTTTCTCTCTCTCTCTCTCTCTCTCAAATTCTGGCATATTGTTTTGATATTGAGAGCTTCGTCGGCTGTTTAAATGCTTTTTCGTTGTCGCAAATAAATATATAAATTTACATATTTTTTTCTTTGTTTGTTTGTTTTTCCGTAAACTCACATGAATTTGAACCCTTTGAACGATACCACATTTTATCTCCTACTCTTATAATTTTCTAAAAAACGTACGACAAATTTCACATTTTGCGTATTAATATATAGATTGGCAAATATATATATATATAAAAAATTCCTTTTTTATTTTTATTTATTATTATTATTGTTATAATTATTATGATTTAATACAGACATTGTATTTGACTATCACATTTCTGTATGTCTAAATAACAATACAAGGGGAAAACTAAAGTTTAATAAAAATGATAATTTTTTATTGGGATCAACTTTACCGTTTGCTTGAATCAAAGAATTTTAATTTTCTTCATTAACTTGATTTTGCGACAAATATTTTATTTTCTTCCGTTTTATTCAGATGCCGTTTCGATAAACGTACACATTGACCTTACCAAGAAACATATATAATTATTTTGTTATTATAATAATAATAAGATCGTATTATTTATTTATTTATTTATTTATTTATTTATTTTTGTGATTCAAACGAAAGGCAATTTTTAAAATAAAATTGCAAAATGACATCTACTACTAAAACATTGTGAAATAAAATTTTCATATGTTTACTGTATGGACGTATAAAAAAGAATAAAATTTTTCTCTTATTATATAATAAGTGTAAAAAGAAGCTGTCAATTATCTTTCCTTAACCAACAATCACATAGTTAAAGCAAGAATATCTACTACGAAAAGAAGGAAAGCTCCAGTAGAAATAATGTAAACGCGAACTGGGAGCGTCTGAGCAAGCGCGCCGTGTAGGTACTGTTGTATAACAAACTTTACAGGGAAGTGACGTGACGGCATTCTCGTAGAATTTTCAGTTTTGATCCAGTTTCGTTGGGTTTTATGAAACATTCCAAATTAGAAAATTACTTTAGGAATGTTTTCTTTTGGAATAAAATGATTTTAAAATATGGTTTTACCATAAGAAAATTAATATATATATATATATTTATTAATGTTTTTAATGGGTGATTTTTTTTTATTAAACGTTTCATTTTTATTGAATGAAAATGGATGTCAAAATATTAAATTTTACCAACTTTAATCGTTTTGTAAAAATTATAATTTGAGAGAAATGTATGGGTGTGTGTGTACATTGTATAAAAATAGAAGGGGGAAAAAACTTAATTTCCGTAAAACACAAAAATGTATACATGTGTTTGTGTATATGTATTAAAAAAAAAAAAAAACTTAAAATACCAAAAGTTATTAGGAGAGCAGTAATGAATGCTTTTGTAAACCAAATATATTGAAATTGCCTCATCCAATTTTAGATCATTAGTTTTATTGTTCATTGCAAAATAAATAAATAGTAATAATGATAATAAAAATACTTTTTTTAAAGCTATTTTGATTGTTAATGAAAGGAATCATTGTCAAAAATATTAAACTCTACCCACTTTAATCATTTTGTAGAAACAATAGCTTGAGAGAGAAATATATATATATATATATATACAGTGTGAGTATATATATGTAAAACCTTTTCAAATAATTCACAGAAAAAAATAAAAATAAAATAAATATTTAAAAATAAGTGCTTGAAAAAATGGTATAATATCTAAATGTAAACAATATCAACAATTTTTGAAATAAGTTTTTTTTTTTTTTTTTTTTTTTTTTTTTTTTTTAATATAAGTTAAAAAAATTAATGTTATGTCTTATTAATTACTAATCCTGTTTCAAAAAACATAATTTTATTTGTATTTCAGTTATTATTGGAAATGAAATACTGCATTTTTTGTTAAATCTTTCCAGTTTTAAGTTTATAAAATGTAATTAACCAATTTAGTTTTACTATTGTCTCTTACATTCAGTAAAATGTTTTTTAAACTAAAACTATAATCTGCTTTCTAAGAAAAATGTATTTAAAATCTCGTTTATATTAAGTTAGAATTATGAAATAAAAAATTTAATAAAAGCTATATAGACTTTCTCTCTAATTTAAATATATTTTTTTTTTTTTTTAAATCATCTGTGATTTATAACTAGAATTGTTTAATCTAATGTAAAAGTACAGATATAAGGTAAAGATGGAATAAAGTAAATTCTGTGTAATAAGAATTGATGGCATATGAAAAAAAATTTTACTGTCTTATATATTTCTATTTTAATGGGATACCATACTTTTGTATCTAAATTTATATATACTTCAAATTTAATTATTTATTTTTAATCCATTTTATAATTATTGAAGTTTGCTTAATGTTATTCCCAATCTTTGATTGTATCAACAGTTCTTAAAAATTTATTAACTCCACTTATACAGTCTTTACTACATCACAAATGTATTCATAAATTTTCCACTATTACAATGCATTTTTTTTAGTTGATTTGTGTTTAATATTAGTCACCAAATGAAAGAACTTTAAGATGTAGTAAGGGTGTTGATACCTGCCATCTTAAATAAAAAATAAAGATCATTTTTTATCATGTTTTCTGTCTACTTATACGGTATAAAACTATTTATCTGTAAACCAGTTAACGATAATTGCATTTTTCAACAAATAGCTCCCCCCCCCCCTACCTAAAATACTAAGACTGTGATATTTTTTTCTTTTACTAATGTCATTTCTTTAATACAGCCACTGTATTTAAAGGAAAAAGAAAATCACAAATTATGGTTTTATAAAATTTAGGCATTATTGTTAATCAAAATATCAATTATTCCTCATAATTTTTTTTATGTTTTCCATATAAGAGCTATAAGTAATAGCCACATTAATTCCTATACTGATTATATCTTGTGTGTGTGTGGGGGGGGGGGGTGTTAAAATAATTAATACAAAACCTAAGTTATTTTTTAAATATGCTAATAGATATGTGAATAATAAAAATAAAATAATAATTCAGAACATGTGGACATACTTTTATAATGAATTACCTAATTTAAAGGTGCAGAATACATACCTTTTAGATCTTGAGAAACCATCATCACTATCAATTTTTAAATATTCTTTAGTCTCTGAAGCCAGCAAATAGTCATCTTGGAAGGCGTAAAAGCAATAATATTTAATGCCTTCCAAAATTATATCAACTAGCGTAAATGACTATCTTGATTGTTGAAAAATATCTTCTTCCGATTTAGAATATCAATCCAATTAATCAATTTGGCTTGAGGAGCAATAATCGAAAACCAACAATACACGATAAAATAATGCAGCTTAAAAAAAAATGTATTTTACAGAAAAAGTGAGTAATAAAAGATTAAATCCCCATGAATATTTAATACACGTGAAATACTACGCACGCTAGTATTTTTGAATAAATTACGAAGCAAATACTTGTACAAGAAAAAGATTTGAGATCCGAATTCGAAAATGGCGGCGAAAACACGTTACCCACCAAGGGATTACCTACCATACCACTTGCCTCTCGCCCTCGCCCAACACCTTCTAATCAAGGCCTTCCAAGATGATTGTGACGTCACATGCTTTAGGCCACTTTTTATGCACATCTTTGTAAATGGATTTAGAAATATTTTGAGATGACAACAAGCTATTTAGTATACTAATATTATGAGAGTATTGGAATTTATAATTAAAAGAGAGAAATATTTGAAATTGTGAACATAAAAAGGGAAATTATGCTTTTAAAAATAATTTATGTTTTTCTCCCGAATAAGTGAGAGATTTTATGTATGACTGCAGGTGTTTACCCTTTTTGCCTACTAGTAATGTTAATAAAAATATATATGTTTGGTATAGTTATTCAAATGCTGTTTTTTACTCCCAGTTTTATTTATTATATTTATTATTTTAATATAATTACTAAACTAAAAAGTATAAAGTTTTAATGAGAAATAACCATTTACCTATAAGTTTCGGAAATTTTTAACAATGAATCCGTGAGAAAATTTGTCATTTGTCCAAGTTTCATTTTGAATCAGCGTGAAAAGGAAAAAAGTAATATATACAGAGAGAGAAAAAAATTGTTTTCGGAAATCACCATTATAGACATATTTCTTTACTGATTGAATTTTTAAGATTATGTACTCATATTTCAAAAAATAAAATTTATTTCGTTAAATAGGACAATAAGTCACATAGATTTCAAATGAAAAAAAAAAAAAAAAAAAGACTTGTTTGTTATTTTTAGAACTATCATTAGAACCTTAAAAAAATAAAAATAAATAAAAATAAAAATAAAAATCTGGTTTTTAAAGCAGAATATATAAAACATTTTAAACTTTATAAATTATACACGTGTGTCTGTATTTATATATTTGAATTACTGAGATAAATACAGAAAGAAGGTCAAAGAAAGATATGAATATTAAAAAGGATAAATAAGTCATACAGTATTATAAACAAGAATATCGTTTAACCTTCAATGTACGTTGCTTACGTGATCACACTACAGACAGAAAGACAGATGGATTAATTTAATTCATAATCACTCTTAAACATTGTTGAAAAGTGTTAACCATTAGTACAAACAGAAATGCAATTCCAGCATTTTCTAACTGTAGCCCTTAATATATCCAAATATTTACTGTAGTCCTGTTAATCTTAATGCCTAACATACCATAATTTATAAAACATGTTTTAGCATATGGATAATAAATGTGAATTTAATTATGATTTGTGCAGTACTATGTTAACTGTAATTCTTAGAAATGCTTCCTATAAAACACAAGGCATTAGGATTTTTTTTTTGGTGTACCTGGGAAAAATAGTCGTGGTATTTATATCACTTTCAATGGGAAACATTCCACTATGAACATGAATAACATATATCAGTTTGGTGAAAATCTGAAAATATTTACACACCCTAGAGGCGGACAGACAAATTGAAATCATAAACTATTTTCAATTTTGTTGGAAAGTGTTCAAAATTAATATTAGATACGTTTCAGTTGAAAATTTTATAAATCTTTATTTTATTACTTTTTTTTTTAAATCATCACAGCTTCTCACAATACATATTTTACAAACTAATTTAACCAATTGATGCTGAGATATAACTATCTGGATATTTACAAAAAGTAACAATACCGCCGCACGTCATCTCATGTACATCCAAATTGATTCGGCATAGTGTTTCATAACATACATCTTACATATAAAATTCAATGAATACATATATATCATAGAAGCTGAGATATGGCTCGCCTATAAATAGAGAAATTTGCTTTATGCCAACGACATCGGTCGGCAGATATGCGTCCAAATTTAATCAGTATAATAGTTTAAAATGGCTTTTGCACGTATCAAGTTTAGTGCTTTTATATATCATAGAAGCTCAATTATAGCGTTTTCTTAAAAGGGGAAAATTGCAACATACTAGCATTACCTATTGACCGATACGCACCTAAGTTGAATAAACATAGTCTTTCACAATCGACTACTTGCACATCAAGTTAGGGAAAGTTACACACAATAGAAGCTAAGATATAATCTTTCCTTAATTGTGGGAAATTGCAGCATAGCAACGCCATTTGTTGGGCGATATGTACCAAAAGCTATTCAGAACCAATTTATATCAAAGTGCATCCAAATATAAACTTTTTCACAATTCGGTTCATTATTTTGCGAGACACAGCACTCAAAACATAAAAATTTCATTATACATAGTCAGACATCTCCTAAAAAGGGTTTAAAGAAATCTCAAAACGTGTAAATGAACCAAAAGCCAAATAAAGAAAATTTTTAAAAATCCAATACTTTATTGTTATGTAAATAGAATAAAATAAAAATGAATTTTAAGTTATTGTGGAAGTAGTATATATAACTGAATGTTTACGATCAATTACTTAATTTATAGAGCACTAGCAGGCTTTGCCCGCTTCGCTGGTCATTATATTGAAATGAATCCCCAAAACAGCATATCATTAATAATAATAAAATATCTAAAAAAAAAAAAAAAAAAAATCATTGAAATCCGTCAAAATCTAATTTTAAGTTGCCCAATGCCTTCGGCAGTCCCTTACCTGCTTCTTACTCCCCCTCCCTCGCGGTTACAGTTGAAAGTTTTACAAACTCTCATCAAAGTGCATATTTCGCACACTTAATTAACACCCACACACCAAAATTCGCCATTCTTAGGTAATTTGGACGGATTTAAGCTTCAAAATGTGGTTTTTGCCCCGCCCGCCCCAAGAGGAAAGGGGGGGGGGGTAAATTTCCAAAATTACTTCATATTGCATGTTGCATACACATACCTAACCGACACATCAAAAAATTGAGATCATGAAATTATTTAAAGCTGAGTTATGCTTTAAAACTTTTTTTTTTTAAATCTCTCCCCCCGTTCTTAAAGGAGGGAATTTCGCAAAATCTCTTCATACTATGAGTTAGATACATATAATCGTCCCTTACATAAAAAATGTCTAACCTTATATAATTTAGTGCAGCGTTACGCATGAATTACATGTTTTTGCCCCCCATTCTCCATAGGGCGGTAGGGTGGAATTTCATAAAATCCCTTTGTAGTGTGTGTTCAGTTCGATTTCCCCGTGTGTTGAGTACCCTCCCTTCCCCCCCCCCCTCCCCCTTAAAAATCCAAAATCGCAGAAAGTAATTTTTTTGTACTCAAGTCTGGTCTTTCCATCTGCAATTTCTTCACCGTTAAGTAATTTGGAGCCGAGATAAGCCTTCTGCCCCCCAAGGGAGACAGGGGGGGGGGGGGGTATTTTGCAAAATTCCGTCTTAGTTGGGGGTCAGGCTCCGAAAACCAACCTGGTCACTAAAATTTGTGACCCTCTTTCCCACAGAATCGTCATGGCAGTGTTGAGTCAGTGAATCATAGAGTTTACTCTTTTATATGTACAGATTTGTTTATATTTTTTATGGACTACTTGGCTTAAGGTTGCTGTCACAAAAATAGAATCCTTGGCGAAAAATGTCCTATCTACTTCAGTATTAAAATTAAAAATATACCCAGGATTATCAACTAATAAAGCTCTTTAATAGAGATCTGAATTAGCTTTCATTTTCTTATTATTTAATTTTGATAATGACGTTATGTTGTCATGTGCCTAAGCAAATTTAATATTTATTATTTTTTTTTATTATTATTCGCGTGAAATATTCTTTGGCAACAATTAAAAATTAAAATAAATTACTTTAAAATTTTATTATAGAAGAAATATTTATATTATATACAGGGATGGAACACGGGCGCAGAATTCATACCGGAATCTGTTTAAGGAATTTCTCTACTTATGATATCGTTGATTTAAGAAGTAGAAAGTTTTCGTACATTGATAGTTGTATGAATTCTGCGCCCGTGTTCCATCCTTGTATATAGAAGATTAATTAAAAGTTTACATTTTTTCCGGTATAAATAGAAGCCTATGTCTTATTCCAGACTATTATCTATCTCTGTACAAAATTTCATCCAGATCCGTTTAGCCGTTGTGGCGTGATTGAGTAACAAACATCCATCCAAACTTTCGCATTTATAATATTAGTATAGATTAGTTATCATGTGCATGTGTTAGATTGAGTTATTTTGCTGTCAAATTGACAAAATTTTAATTTTAAATTTCAAAACTCTGTCGTTCTTGGCGCTTATTGTATTTAGTGATCAAAAACGTAATACGAAAATATGCATGCCAGATGTATATTTTCGTAATATGCATTGTACGAAATATTGTTTCATATTATTCATTACTCTCTTAATATAAGTTGTTAAAATAACCATGATTTTTGAAAGGAATTAAATTATGTTCGCCAAATAATTCGTCAATATTTTTTTTTTTTTTTTTTTCTGCTAAGGATGACCGATATCAATTATTTAGACATTTGAAAACAAATTTTACTTAAAAGTATGATAGAATATTTATCATTTTCCTTTTAATTAGTATATTAGTTGGATATTTATTGTGTAAATATCATCTTTTGAAATGAAATGTTTGTGTTTTCAATCGAATATGGAAATTTGCCATTTTTTTTTTTTTATTCCTAGAGTTTTGAAATTAAAAATTCAAATTTTGTCAATTTTACAACAAAAATAACTTAATCTAACGCATGGACATAATAATTAATACATACCTATACCTAAATATGGGGATTAAAATCGGGAAATAATTTTCCTCGATTTTTAATAATTTTTTACAAAAAAATCCAATGGACGTTTAACATAGGAAATATTTTTCTTGCATCCATGAACGGCCAGTGACGTCATCACTTCGCTTGCGTATTAGCACTTTATCAATGTGTAAAAGAAATTTTTAATTAAAAATGACGTCAGTTTTTGTGAGATGCATAATTTTTTTTTATAATTTTTTATCGTTCACGTTTAGATAAATGTATTTATTTTCCTGTTGAAAAAAATAAATAAATTCGTTTTTTTTTTTTTTTTTTTTTTGGCAACAATTAAATTATGGATAAATTTAAATGGCTAATTTTTTGCTATTATTAGCTTACAAAATTGCTATTTTATGCATAAAAATCGCAAAAACAATTTTTTTTTCGGAATAAAAGGTAGCCAACTTTTTAAGTTAGGGTATAAGCTATCTCCATAACAAATTTTATCGAAATCCATCGAGCAGTTTTAGCGTGAAACTCAGTCAAATAAACGGACATTCACATTTATAATATATATAAGATTGTTAAAAGAAAAAAAAAATGTTTAAATTGAAATAGCAAATGGTTCTTAAATTTAAATGTGCTAAGAATGAAACAATTAACGAGAAATTAAGTATATGTTTTTAATAAGATTCCTTTTGTTTATTACGAATACTTAATATGCTACACATGAACAATTTGATTTTGAATTGGGAACAGAATAACTAATAATTTAAACTCATATTATTTTTGGTTAAATTTGTTCTGGGGAAAAAAAAAAAAATCAAATTTTTAATAACTAAAAATATCAACCTTTTATTACAATCATCAATCATTTTAATGAAACAAGAAACAAATAACATGAAGTTGAATATATATATATATTTACCAAGATATATATTATTTATCGCTATCGCTAATAATTAATATTGCATACAAGAACAATTTGATTTTAAACTGAGAACAGAATATAGTATGTAGTAATTTAAATTCATATTATTTTTGCTCAAATTTGTTCTGAAAAATTTGGTACATTTTAAACAACTGTATACATTAAAACAAATTCTAAATACAACTCATATTATGAGAAGATTGCTAAAGGTTAGAAATCTAACAAAGCTTACAATAAAAAAATTATACAATAAAATAAAGTATTTAACACTTACTTTTGGTTGTAAACTTGATTCTTTCATTTTAAAATCTCTCGCGTTCCTTAACCTAAAGGAAAATTATCAGAAAAAGACGGTAAACGGCATCAACGATTTAAAATTTCTAATAAGAAAGTATTCGAATTTCGAATTCGACGCTTGCATTACGTGTGAAATAACTAGCCCAAATGCTCATACGTCACACCACTTCCGGTTTTGCGGTTGGAAGGCCTTGATTAGAAGGTATTGCCTCGCCTCGTTGTTTACGATTAGAGAGCGCATGCGCGCGGAATTACAGCATCTCGGCCAAAGAATATCTACTACGCGGTTCTTACGAGCCGTTCAGCCTGTATGTTTGCTTCTCCTTTATGCTTTATTCGCGTCGTCAGATGGCAATAGTTACGCTTTGATAAAGCTTTCCTTCTTCTCGTAGTAGATATTCTTTGGTTAAAGGTCCCAAGACTATACTGAGAGAACGGATTATAGGGGGCGAGTCCAGCCTCTGGAACACTTCGACCGATCCAACTGGGCCCTGAGACATTTGATCCACGACCGGTCGAAAGAAGAGGCTGGACGACTCTGATCCCTCTATTAGATCAAAATCAGTGCTGACATCTGTAGGCTTAGTTTGAAATTAGCTCTAAAGTATTATAATTAAATTAGTTAAAGAAAAATTTAATTCATTAATTAAAAATGTAATTTAACTATAAATAAAAAAAGATAGATGCATATCTATTTTTTTCTATTCTGCATAGTTGGGTACATATGCAATGAGATACAATAATATTAATTATATAAATCTTTTTCGAAAATTATTTAAAAAAATAATAATAACAATAAAATTGTAATTTTAGAAAAATTTCCAGCATTTTTTTTTTTTTTTTTTCTTTTTTTTATTATTTCCTTCGATTATGCATTTTTGTATTTTAACGATATATTGTAAACAATTTTAAGTAATATTTTATGGATTTATTATCAAGCTAATTTTTGTTAAATATTTTTAAGTTGGAATGTTGAAATTTAAAGCAAATATTTAGCATTCAAATACTTGATGTAAATAAGAAGTAGGTTCAAGTTTTATTATTATGATCTATGGTAAGAAATATGAAACTATTACACATTGCCAAAAAAATATAAAATTTAAATTTTGATTTTAATCAATGATTACAAAAATAATAAAAATAATAAAAATAATAATTAAAATAAATAAAATAATTATCACTTCATTGATTGGTTTGTAAATTCAATTAATTATGATTTAAATCAATAATATTTTAAATGTTTAATATATTTATGATTTTTTTTTAAATTTAAATACAAATTAAATATTGATTTTTAAATATTGTTAATTACTTTTATGTTTGAATGCTAAAATTTAATGCAAATATATTAATAAAACAGTACAAAACATATTTAAAATAATTTGTTAAACTAAAAATTTAAAAATTGTTAGCAGGGAGCATTTTAAAATTTTATTTTATTGAATTTAAATAATATTCGATATATATATATATATATATATTTTTTTTTTTTTTGCATTATTTGCATTTTAATCCATTGCATGAATACATTTATAATTCTAAAACAATTACACAGTTCTTTACCAAAAAAAAAAAAAAAGCTTTTATGCATATTCGCGTTTGTAAGGACCGATAGATGGCTGAACCAGAGCAATAACTAACGGCCAATCAGAGCAATGGATTTGTAAATAGATCAAATGACTCGGAAAAAGTTCTTTGGCGATTTGATCACAAGACGTTAGATCGCGCCCGTCACAACTGCTCCAGTCCAGCTCGTTCCTTCTAATGAGCATGCGCCAAAATCATGAAGGTCTATAATTCGCCGCTGGTGCTACCCTCTATTACCGATGAAATTAACCAAACATTTTCACTTTCAGAAATTTTATTTTCCCTTTCAACCTTTTTTAAAATAATAAAAATCTCAGACTCAGAATCTTTTATTTTATTTCAAATTTTATTTTCCACCAATTACAAAAAAAAAAAAAAAAAAAAAAAGATAATAATAAATAAGGTTTAGAAAAATATACAAATAAATATTTGAAAGTGTAGGAGGCTCTTCATTTATGAAAATATTTATAGATAATAATAATATTTTAAAAAGCTTAGTAAAACAGCAGAAGTGTATGAGATATAATAATTCAAAATCAAGTTTAATAGTGCTTTATGATTGTGTTTATATTACTTTTTCACATCAAATTATATTACTTTTTCACATTTGAATGAAAGCTTTAAATAGAAACAAATGAAGTAGAAAATTGGTTTTAAGTTAAATTATGTATAATTTCCTATTCTTTGTATAATACTGCATATTAATATTGCCAATTAATTTATAACAATAAGAAAAAAATATATATATAATATTTCAGTTTTAAATTGCATTATATTATTATCAGTAAATTATAAAAAAAGTAAATTTGAATTAATTTAAATCCTATATATTCAGCTAAGAATATTATACTATATTATGCATGACATAGAAAAATTACATATGATTTTTTCTAACAAGTATTCGAGATATTCCCATTAATATTAAATAAGAATTTTATTAGATTTAACAAAGTACTTAAAAGTACGTATCTTAAAAACTGAGCAAATGAGAGTTAATTTTTATCAAAGCTGTTTATTTTCTCCCATGCAAATATTTACAATTATTATTATTATTAAATCTAATGTAGAAGCTTTTAGCTATATAGAAATTTAATTTCATGTCAGTATTATTTATAAATATTTTACATATATAAGTCGTAAAAACATTTTATTTTATTTTATAGCTTTTCTAGTCATAGTCATGCCTCCCACTGTTTAATAAATAATTAAGTAAAAAACGTTAATTTACTTTAAGACATGCGTTTAATATATTTTAATTATTACAGTTTATGGCTCCAACAAAGAATTTTCTATATTTTTAAATGAAAAATTATAAATAATATAATCAAATGATAAAAATTTGAAATTTATTCGAAACAGTAATATTTATCAAAGGGGATCAAATTCTTTAACTATATATCATATATGAGGTTAGCACTGAAAATAAAATTGAAATTGATGAAACATGTTAAAACTTTTTAAAATTGTCTTATGACATTATGATTCAAACAGGGAGGAAGGGAAGAGGATAAACAGTTTAAATGACCCTCTTAATGTTTGTTAGTGATAAACATTAACTCTCATTTGTTGTGATATTTAATCTCAGACATTCTTTTATTAACTTTCATTTTTCTTGTTCCGAACTTTCTTTTTTGTTTTTTACTTCCCGCCAAAAGATTGTTCGGTGCACCTGCCTTATCACGTGACGATGTGTCGCGTCTCTCTACAAGTACATTGTAATTCTTTTTTTTTAATCATGTAATTTTCGTTATTCGGAACTGACGTTCCATTTTCTTATTCTATTTAATCATAATTTTTTCCTTTTGTCTAAGATGAATAAATTAAAGTAAAAAACATCTAGGCTTTCTTTCATTACCTAGCAACGAGTGAATTATCCTAAATATAATAGATCTACATATTATGTAAGAATTTCTCACTCTAATCAAGATTAATTATAGGAAAAGTAGTTGCTGGTCTTTAATACAGAAGTCATATTAAGGAGATTTTTTCTTCACCAATGGAATTTGCAATTACCTGTGAAAACCCAGGTAAGCCAAACTTTATTTAATTATATCACTGTTATTTTAGCAAAGAATTATTAGTAAGAAATATTTGTTATAAATATATTTAAATAACTAATTTGAGGAAACTCCGAACTCATGCACATATTCAGAAAGTATTTTTCTATTAGATTATGATTCTGATATTTTGAATTGAAAATTTAGATTTATTCTTGACAAAAGTTCAAAAGTTTTTTTTTCATTGCACATTGGAAGAGATTGCTACATTTAAATAATAAAATAAATAAGAAATGAAAATGTAAGCGAAAATATTTGTTTTTGTTTCTTCAAAACCGAAGTGACACTAAATCGAAAGTATTGAAAAGTGCTTATTTTCATGAAAACTATTTAATTTCATTTTCTTCTTCAAGTACTATTTATCCTAACTGTGTTGATTTAAAATATTAAATGAATATTTACGAATTGAACAAATATTAACAAAACTATTACAAAAATTTTGTTTAAGTATGTCAGCAACAAAAGATATACAAATTGAACCGCTGAACTCTACAAATTATAATGTGTGGAAGTTTCGTATTGAGATGTACTTGCAAAAAGAGGATCTTTTTACAGTCATTACTGACGATCCTCCCAACCCAATAACCGATCAGTGGCGTTCAAAAAATAGAAAAGCGAGAGCTTTAATTAATTTACTTATTGATAACGAACAAATCGTGTATGTTATGAATCTAGATACAGCACGAGAGTGCTGGAATGCTCTGCGCCAAGTCCACGAAAGATCATCCCTTACGAGTAAGCTTTTCTTACTTAGGAAACTTTATTCCATAAAATTAATGGAAGGTGGTGATGTAAACCAACATATAGCTGATATATATAAAACACGCGACAGACTCACTGCTATAGGTGAAGTCATAGACGAATCGCACCTAGCTGCATTAATGCTATGCTCACTCCCTCCTTCGTATGACGTTCTCATAACAAGTCTCGAATCGAAAGACGAAGCGCAATTGACACCTGAGTATATACGAAACAAATTAGCTGATGAATATGCCAAAAGGCTTGAAAACAAAACTTATCAAAATTCAGCGTTAAAAGTCCAATACCATAACAAATCGGAGAAATTCTGCAAATACTGTAAGAAAAGTAATCATAATATAGAAGAATGTTATAAGTTAAAAAACAAAAATAATTCTGCTGTTAAAAGTCACAGTAAAAATTTCAACAAAAAACCCAACTTCAGATCCAACATATGCTCTCAGAACAATGAGAAGCCAGATAGCGCTCAAATTGCAGAGGGGAGCAATAAACCAAAAGCTGATAAATTGTATTCTTTTTATGTTGGAGATAAAACTGTAAATTGGGTGGTTGATTCAGGGTCGTCTTCACATATCTGCAATGATAAACTAAAATTTCGCGATCTTAAAAATAACGTTTCTAACGTCACTATCGCGAACGGCACGCAGCTAAAATCTTTGGGTTCCGGTACTGTGGATTTGTATACCGTAAATTCGGAAAACACACAGAACAAAATAACACTTAAAAATGTTCTTTATGTCCCTGAAATAGAAACTAATTTAATTTCTATAAAAAGAGCAACAGAGAATGGCTGTATCGCTGTATTTGATGATAAAACCTGTAAAATTGTAAATCAGGGAAATACATGCATTGAGGGATATGTGAAAAATAACTTATATGAATGTCAATTAAATTATTCTGAAAACAAACACACAGCGAACATTGTAATACAAACTTGTGATAACGAAAATTGCATAAACAAGTGGCATGTGAAACTTGGCCACAGAAATACTAACCACATTAAAGATTTAGTTAACAAGGACATGGCTGTGGGTATAAAATTAAATGATTGCAAACATAATACTGAATGTAAAACATGCATAATGTCAAAATTAACTGATTCACCTTACCCCAAAGCTGCACAATTTAGAGCCTCCGTACCACTCGAACTGGTCCACACAGACTTATGTGGCCCTATGAAAACCCCCACTGTAGGTGGAAAATATTACTTTCTTACATTTATAGACGACTACAGTCGTTATACTATTATATATTTGCTAAGAAATAAGTTTGAGGTATTTTCTAAGTTAAAGGAATATGTGGCTATGACCGCAAACAAATTTGGCCGAAAAGTGCAAGCAATTCGCTCCGATAACGGGGGTGAATACACTAGTATGGAAGTGAATGAATTTTTGAATAAAGAAGGAATTGAGCACCAGTTTACCGTTCCTTACTCTAGTGCTCAGAACGGCGTGGCAGAACGTAAAAATCGTACGCTGACCGAAATGGCTCGCTGTCTGCTTAAAGACAGTAATTTACCGAATTCCTTTTGGGGGGAAGCCGTAAATACTGCAAATTACATACAAAATAGGCTCCCGACCTCCTCATGCGACTCAACTCCTTACGAAAAATGGACCGGCCGTAAACCCGATTTATCAAATATAAAAACATTCGGATGTCGCGCATATGCATATGTACATAAAATACATAGGGGAAAACTGGATAGCACCGCTCAAGAAGGAATTTTTGTGGGATATGATAATCGTAGCAAAGGCTACAGAATTTGCACAAATAATAAAAATGTAATAATTAGCAGAACAGTAAAATTTTTGGAGGATGAAAATAGAGAATCCCACAATAATGAAACATCACAAATCAAGAATGAAAATTCAAATGATGAAATTCCGGTGTCCAAATTACCAATATTAGATACTGATATAAATATAGATATAGCGGGCGATAACGATTGTCCGGATGACACGCAAACTCTGCCGCGACGATCACAACGATTAAATAAAGGTGTTCCGCCCGACAGATTTGCATTTGCAGTAAATGACAAAAGAATTGATGAGCCTAAGTGTTTTGATGATATATTAAAAATTCAAAACCCAGCTGAAAAAGAAAATTGGCTGAATGCCACACTCGACGAAATGAATTCACTCAGACAAAACAATACTTGGGAACTTGTTGACGCTCAACCAGGGACCAAAGTAGTAGGGTGTAAGTGGGCGTTCAAGGCCAAATACAATAGCCAAGGACAAGTCGAGAAATATAAAGCCAGGCTTGTTGCCAAGGGTTTTTCTCAAAAATACGGGGTGGACTATGACGAAACTTTTGCACCAGTTGCATCGCATACCACTCTAAGAAGTTTCTTGACCATGTCACTATATAAAAATTTGAATCTAAGGCATGTAGATATAAAAACAAGCCGCTAGAGCGTGGAATTTGAAAATTAATGAAACATTGTGTAAATTAGGATTTAAACAAAGTCAACATGACAAGTGTTTATATATACGTAACAAAGATAACACAGAAACTTACATTCTTGTGTATGTTGATGATCTACTTGTAGCTGGTAAAAATCACGATATTGACATACTAATTAATCAACTTAGGGAAGAATATCCATTAACCGACCTTGGGGAAGCCAAATATTACCTCGGCATAAATATAGAAAGACCTTGTAAAGGGGTAATTACGCTTGATCAAAATAATAAAATACGAGACATTGTAACCAAATTTGGGCTAGATAACGCACGGCCCTCTGACACACCAATGGAACCAGGGTATATAAAATTAACTGATAATGACAATCTCTTACCAAACAACACAATGTACAGACAGGCTATAGGCGCGTTACTTTACATTTCTACAGTATCGCGACCTGATATAAGTGTTGCCGTTGGCATCTTAAGCCGTAGAAACGAAAATCCTAGAGCGAAAGACTGGGAGGCAGTTAAAAGGGTTATTAGATATTTGAAAAATACCCAAGATATTAAATTAAAACTTTGTAACTCTAGTGAACCTGTTCTTAGAGCATATTCGGATTCGGATTGGGCCAATGACCCAAGTGATAGAAAGTCTATATCTGGAAATTTATTTAAGATAGGAAAAAATCCAATATTTTGGACTTCGAAGAAACAGTCCTGTGTGTCCATGTCTTCAGCAGAGGCTGAGTACGTCGCAGCTGCGAGTGCTGCACTTGAAATACAGTGGCTCAACAAACTACTGGATGATTTAAATTTGCCGCAAGAATGTCCTATAGTGTTGTACCAGGACAACCAATCTACCATCAAGATTGCTGAAAATGAAAAATTCCAGTCCAAAACAAAACACTTACAGCTGAGATATCATCTTCTGCGAAACTTAATACAAGAAGGCCTAATAAAGCTTCAATACAAACCTACCAAAGAAATGAGCGCCGATACCCTCACAAAAGCTCTACCAAAAACTGATTTTAATAGACATAGAAATGCATTAATGAACAATTGAAAAATTTCTGAGCTTAAGAGGGGGTGTTGTGATATTTAATCTCAGACATTCTTTTATTAACTTTCATTTTTCTTGTTCCGAACTTTCTTTTTTGTTTTTTACTTCCCGCCAAAAGATTGTTCGGTGCACCTGCCTTATCGCGTGACGATGTGTCGCGTCTCTCTACAAGTACATTGTAATTCTTTTTTTTTAATCATGTAATTTTCGTTATTCGGAACTGACGTTCCATTTTCTTATTCTATTTAATCATAATTTTTTCCTTTTGTCTAAGATGAATAAATTAAAGTAAAAAACATCTAGGCTTTCTTTCATTACCTAGCAACGAGTGAATTATCCTAAATATAATAGATCTACATATTATGTAAGAATTTCTCACTCTAATCAAGATTAATTATAGGAAAAGTAGTTGCTGGTCTTTAATACAGAAGTCATATTAAGGAGATTTTTTCTTCACCAATGGAATTTGCAATTACCTGTGAAAACCCAGGTAAGCCAAACTTTATTTAATTATATCACTGTTATTTTAGCAAAGAATTATTAGTAAGAAATATTTGTTATAAATATATTTAAATAACTAATTTGAGGAAACTCCGAACTCATGCACATATTCAGAAAGTATTTTTCTATTATCATTTGCTTAGTTTTTGAATATGTCTATTTTTAAGTACTCCAATAAATTTTTGATATAATATTGATGAGAATACTTCAAATATAGTTAGAAAAAATTTTATGAAATTTTTCTGTGTTATGCATAATACAGTATAATATTTAGAGTTGAATATATAGGATTTAAATTAATTCAAATTTACATTCTTTATAATTTACTGATAATAATATAATTCAATTTAAAACTGAAATATTTTATATTTTTTTCTTAATGTTATAAATTATTTGGAAATATTAATAAGCAGTATTATACGAAGGATAGGAAATTATATATAATTTAATTTAAAATCAATTTTCTACATCATTTGTATCAGTTTAAAACTTTCATACAAAGTATTTGATGTGAAAAATTAATATAAACACAATCATAAAACACCAATAAACTTGATTTGGAATTATTATATCTCATACAATTATGTTGTTATTTTATTAAATTTTAAAATACTGTTGATTTTTTTTTCTCTAATTATCTATGAATATTTTCATAAATGAAGAGCCTCCTGCACTTTCAAATATTAATTTGAATCTTTTTCTAAACCCTACTCTCTTTCTTTCTTTTTTTTTAATTGGTGGAAAATAAAATTTAATTAAAAAAAAAAAAAATTCTGAGTCTGAGATTTTTATTATTTTAAAAAAGGTTGAAAGGGAAAATAAAATAAAATTTCTGAAAGTGAAAATGTTTGGTTAAATTCATCGGTAATAGAGGGTAGCACCAGCGGCGAATTATAGACCTTCATGATTTTGGCCGGCAACTTGAGCAAGTCCCCGCGCATGCTCATTAGAAGAAGGAACGAACTGGAGCAGTTGTGATGGGCGCGATCTAACGACTTGTGATTTGATCCACGACCGGTCCATGGAACACATTACACTGGACGACTTTGATCCAGACCGGTCGATGAGACTGGACGCATTGTTCCACGACCAATTGGATCGATCCTGGATCGGTCGAGAGCCTGAACCCGTCCAGGATCTTCTTTCATAGTACAACAAAAGAAGATCGTTCAAAGCTCCTCCTCACTCTTGAAGCATTTCTTTGCCTAAGGCACCTATAATACGAGCAGACTCGTCCGGCATCTTTTCCCCCAAATCCTTCAAGTGGGGAGCTTGGGAGAGAAAAGCAACCCTGAGCCGTTTTACGCGTTTCGTTTCAAAGTTCGCCAAATTGCATGCTTTTTAAATGGTAATTTTCAAACGCATAAATAAAATATATTCATTCATAAAAGATAAGTAAACAAATTTAGCTTCGAATTTAAAAGAAAATATAATATTAGGTTATCAATAGCTGAATAGCTTTTTCTAATTGTGGAACTATTTACTTCCGCGGAAGCACACTTCTTTCATTGTCGTCTGCTTGCTTGTTTAGATCCCTTGTTATCGTTACGCTGTCAGAGGATATTTATTGTTTTCTGTGTATAAAGTAATAAATATAGATGGATGTTAAGATATTAATTGCAGTATTTATTCAAGAAAGAATCCTCGGATGTTTGGATTTCTTTTAGAGGCGATCAGAAAGAAAATTTGGACTGTTAATTTTCGTCGAGACAAATGCATTCAGAGATCCGGCGCTGAAGTATGGAATGTAAGTTATATTTTGTTTAATTAATATATCTCTTGATAAATACCTCCTCTTTATGTGAAAATATGATAATGCATGCTGCTACTTATTAATATTTAACTGCTTATATGTTTTAAAGACGTAAAAAAGTTAACTATGAGCTTAATGTGATATTCTGAGTTTGTAAATATTGGCGACGTCAAATTTCGCCAAATAAAGTTTTGTTTTCATAATTTAATGCAAATAAAATTTAGTTTGTTTTAATTTTAAATCATAGGTGAATTATTATTGAAGAAATGTACGCATTTTTGCATTTTTAGGGTTATTTTTATATAATCATTAAAATCAGATAATAAACTTTTTGTGCTAAACAATATATTCATATGTATTATAGTTTAACTTACTACAGTAAAAAGCATTTATTTACTTGATAGACTTGTACTTTTCTGTAATATCTATTGGTGTTTTCTATTGTCTTAAAAGAGGTAAATTTAAATTAATAATAATTATAATAATAATAAAGTATGAATTTTGAAAATTTAAGTTTACTATGCTAAAATCTTTCAATAGAAACTTGTACAATCCTCGTTCAAAAAATCTAGATTAAGAATTTTTTTTCTAGATTAAGAAATATATGCTCCTTAAATTTCGTTTTAAACTACAATAGTTTTTAATGTTAAATACTTTATTTAAAATAAATTGATTTACTATTACATAATAATTATTTATTTTGATAAGAAAGAATTTAGTTATTATTAATAAAAGATCTTGCTTATAAATAAATTCTTGCAAAATTTAAAGAGATTTAAGATTTTTGTGAAATAATGCTAAATATTTTGATCAATATAAGAAACAAAACCTTTTTATGTTTAAAAATTTATATCTTAGAACAGGGTATATTAATTGACATTATGTGAGTCAAAATATGCAGTCATATTATTATATATCTAAGAAATTTATTTATAATAAAGTTTAATGTAGTATATATGCATTAAACCTTTATTGAGGAAATTTCTCTGAAACAAGTTGGTGCTTTTATTTCTGTTTTCATGGTTAACTTTCAACAAAACCCCATTATTTTTAATTTTAAATAATCTTATTTGTTTTTTAAAGTTTAATTAACATGAGATAATAAAAATAAAAATGCTTTTAGAACATGAACTAATTATTTGATATTTATACAAAGTATCCAATCTGTTTTAATTTCTATCTTAATATTTAGTTTAACTGCACACTTGAATGATAGATTGTTCAGGTTCAGATGAAGATTTACTTTATGGGAATGTTTATGTATTCTATAAATTGTTAAATCAATATTTTTCTGTTTTTTTTTTTTTTTTTTTTTTTTTTTTTAAGTAGGATTTTCGGGGGGGGGGGGGGGGAATTCATTTTTTAATTTCAGGGGTTGATCAAAATAAAAAAAATCCTTTTAACCCCCTCCCCCCCTTCCTTCTCCAAACTGAATATTATAAAATGGGGCCTTTCAAAAAATTAAAGTTCATAAAATAGACCCTTTCAGAAAATTTAAATTTAGTAAACTAAGTATGAGCCCATTCACTAAATTTCAGTTCATAAAGTCATTTCACAAAATTTTTGTTTTATAAAAATTAAATTTTTTAAAAAATTTCCCATGTTTTCAATATTATTTCAAATGACTACTTGCACTTGATTCTCTGCCACGTTATAAACTTGATATATATATATACATATATATAAAAAAAATTAGTGCTAATTTTTATTTGTTTACAAAAGTAGAATTTTTTTTACAAAATTTTCTTTTTGCACTTATATATTCTGCCAAAATGCCACTGCCCCCCCCCCCCCAAAAAAAAAAAAAAAAAAAAAAAAAAAAAAAAGATAAATAAATAAAAAAATATTGGTCAACTCTTGAAATGTTCCATATGTAAACTGTAAATATTATATAAAAGTATCAATTTACTACTAGCAATTTATTTCTTTTGAATACATTTATGGTACATTTTTAAATAAATGTATGTTAATCTGTTAATACTCATAATAAGATTTTAAAAAATTCTTTAGGACCATTTTGAAGAGTCCCAATTCAAGCAGAATAGACTGAGGCTGAAATTGGATGTCCAAAACCTGGTTGTGTACTTGAATCACATCTGAGTAATCCAGAAAAGGTTTGTTTTCCTTTTCTTTTATGACGTATTATGCTATAAATGTGTAAATGTTGATACCTGTCTTGCACAATAATTTTGAATTTTAAGTTGTACACAAAATTAAACTAATATGCATCCTAAATTAAAAAAAATTAAGGATGCATATTAAACTTTTTTAAAATTTTTTAATTATATTTTTAAAGTTAAAGTGTTTTTACATAATGCAATTTAATATAGTTAAAACTGCAAATAAGCAGTTTTATTTTTTCATTTACAAATACTAAATTAAATAAGATTTTTACTATATTTATGAACCCTGTATTTTTTTATTATTTCATTTTAATATAAATAAATCTGTAAATAAAGTTTTATTTATTTATGCACAAATAATAAATTAAACAAATTTTTAGCTCATTTGCAAACTCTGTATTTTTTAAATTACTAAAATGTAAATATCATTTATAAACACTTTACACTGTCTTTGTAAACAACTGAAAAAAAAAATACTCTTCACAGTTCAGGCTCAGACTTTATTATTATTATTATTATTTATGTATTTTTCTCTATATACTTTGTACGGGCTTGGATTTTACACAATGTTATAAATTAGTTTGTCTATTTTTTTTTTTTACAATTTTAACTTGATTGTCTCCTAGTTCGCACTGTGATTTTCTTAAATATTTTTAGCAAATGTGCTATTTATTGAAGGTAAGGCTGCAGACAAAAGGGGGGGGGGGGTTAACAAAAGAGAGAGGAGGATGGAGAAGGTTCCTCACACAGAAATTTTTGTTAAATAAAAGTTCTTTTAGAACTACTATTGAAATAGACTAGAAATGTTCAAATGCAGTGCCTTTGAGCTTATACCTTACCATATAATATGTTTATCGCATTGTAGGATAAAAGGAAGTAATGTAAACATCATAACAGATTATTTAGGATATTTTTGTTATTTTCAGTGACATTAGATTATAAAGGATAAGAGATGCATAATTGTGTTCATTTATTTCTTCTTCGAAAGGTCATCAAAATTATTCTTACTGTATCATTTTATGTACTTAAATATTTGAAAAATTAGTTTTCATAGACTGAAATTATTGGTTAATTATTATTTTTTTTTATAGGAATGTTATGAAGAATATAACAAAATTCTGAAAAAGAAAATTGCAGCATTAGAAAATGCTATCGTAAAAATTTAAAAGATATTAAAAGAAAAAGATGCAATACAAGAAAAAGACAGGGGGCTATCTTCATTTTTGTCTGAAAAGCAAATTGCATCTTTTTAGGTTGATAGACAGAGCATTACATATCGGAGCGATGAACCTTCCTGCATCTTGTATTTTCCAGATATGCATTTTTTACTTTGTTTAATATCAATTCAATTTGTAAAAGTGTTGTGAATATGTAATTATATTACATATTATTTTGCAAGGCCTTTGTTGTATTTGATAAAACAATATAAGCATATATAGATTTCTCCAGCAATGTAAACATTTTGTGAAACGAAATAAATAAAATATTTGTATTTTATTTTTCTAGTATTATTCGCATCTTTTGAAACAGTACAAGAATATAGGTTCATAATTTGATAAATAGAAATGATGGTTTTATTTATTTATTTTATTCTAAAGATTAATTTTATGTTACTGGGTTTTATTTTCATTTTATTAGTCTATAAATGCTATTACATTTAGACACCTATTACAACACCATCGTTCACGTGAAATAAAATGGGGTGAAATATTTCACCAGGTTACTGAATAGAATTATAAAAGAAGTAGTACGTTAGATCACAAATCCATAATAGAATAAAATGCAAACATGATAACTTTTAAATTATTATATTGTTATATATTACAGGATAGAATTATAGTGAATCAGAGAATGATTGAGTGGTTTTATTAAAAAAACAAGAAAGAAATAATATGCTTAAGTCCATTATTATGAAACACTTTTCAATATTACATAAGTTATAGTAAAAGTAAGTCAGATAATGATTGACTGGGTGTTATTGAAAAATTAAAATAATGCATCATTGACAAATTATAAAACACTTTCCTATGATTTGGAATATAGTTGTAATTGAAACTTTTGGAAAGTGAAAATGGAGAATTAACTTGTGTATATTCATATGTACTCAAAATCTATATTAGAGTAAAGAAAAATTATTATAGTGAATAATAATCATGCATCATTCATAAATTATGAAACACTTTCCCATGTTACAGGTTATAGTAAATGTGAGAGTAATTGAATGAATATTACACTTAAAAATATTTAAATAAAAGCAAATATAAGAAAAATTTCAAAAAACTTTAAATATTTTCTTTGGTCTAATAATTTGGCCAGGTACTGTATATATTATTATTATTATTTTGCAAGCCTTTGTTGCATCTGATTAAACATTATAAGCATCTAGATTTCTCCAACAGTGTAAATAATTTGTGAAATGAAATAAATAAAATATATGTATTTTTATCTGGTATTTGCATCTTTTGAAACAATGAATGCATATAGACTCACAACTAAGTGTGTGTGTGTGTGGCGGGGGGGGGGGGTCAGTATTACTCTTTTTTAACTAATGATTAAAAGTATATATTACTGGATTTATTTTCATTTTATTAGCACATATAGAATATTACTTTTAGAAACCTAATATAACCAGGGTTCTCACAAATACAAATTTGGATACAAGAAATTTTTTTAAAAATATATATCAATGATTAGCCAATTCTAAAAATAAATAGAGGTAAAAAATGGTATTCAAATTTCCCTTTGTGAGAACTTTGATTATAACATCATTCACCTGGAGTAAAGTAGGATGAAATACTTTCTGAGGTTACTGGATAAAATTATAAAAGAATTTAATTATGAGAACTTACATTTGAGTAATGCAAATCCATAATAGAGTAAAATAAAATTATAGTGAAAAGAAGAGTAAATCAAAGAATGAGTGATGTTATTTAAAGACAAGAAATAAAAAATTTTTTAATTATTAATTATAAAACATTTTTCATATTGCACAATGTTGTTATAGTAAAAGTAAGTCTGGCACTGACTGAATGTTATTAGTTTAAAATAAAGAGAAATTGTAAAAAACTTTCCATTGATATGGAATATAACTGTAGTTCAAACATTTAAAAAGGAAAAAATGAAGAATTTACTTATATATATTCAGGTGAGAGTGACTAAGTGAACATTGGCATTAAAAAATATTTAAAATAACAGTAAATGTAATATGAAATTAAAATCTTGCATAAATAAAGATACTGAGAGAAACATTATAGACAAGAATTACATTAAAAAAAAATAATAATAAATCAGTGAATGTTCAAATTAATTCTTAAAAAAAGTCATTTGTTAATTAGGAACACTATTCTATATTTTTCTGTAAACATATAATTAGCAAATCAACTGAAATCTGTAGAAGACAGATTGTATATATATATATATACAAACTTTAATATATATATATTTATACAATAAAACCACCCTAAAGTTATTACAGGGAGAGGACCCTCGTGTAGTCAGTTGACCTTAACACCTTCACGTGCACCATAGTAAGGGAGCCACCTGCCATAAAATATTAGCCCTTAAAAAGAAGTAGCCTTTTAATTAAGGTTGTTCAGAAAATCCTATTCAGGCCACAAAATCTATAAATTACATTTGGATTATAGGAATTTACGTTTTGATCACATAGCTGCAGTGGCGCATCCAGAACTTAACTTTTTTTTTTTTTTTTGAGTGGGAGTGGGGGGGGCTAAGAGTTTTCAAGATATTAATCCAGATCAATGAAAAATTTACAATTGTAACATTCAGTTGGGAATATTAGTGCTTTTTTTTTGGAGGGGGGGGGGCTTCAGCCCCTTAGCCCCCCTCCCCCATAAATCCGCCACTGCATAACTGAAGATATAGTGTTTAACCTCTCACTTATAAATGGTGAACACTAATTAGTTTTGGTCAAAGGCAAAGTAAAATTACTTGATCTTGAAAAAGGAATACAGTTGTAAGTGGGCTTTTATTTGAGGGATATTAATATTACGTTATAGAGGGAAATTTTGGATCTGTTAAAATTGGCCCTGAAGGAATGTGGCCTTTCAAAAGAGATGGACATTTAGAGAAGATTCACTGAATTTTTAAAGGAAAGCAAAGCAAAATTTATCATCCTTCAATTTTTATAGTGAAAAATAAAAAAAGGCGGGGGAACATAGAAAATTTCTAGAAAGACTTCAGCCCTGATGATAAGTTTATACAAAATGCTAAGTTTTTTTTTTTTTTTTTTACTTGATTGGAGGGTAACAGACTTTTATTATAGAAATCTTTATATACATCTCTATATATAAAAATGAATGTTTGTCTGTATGTCCTTTATAAAATCGTAAACGACTTGAACGATTTCGATCATTCTTTTTTTGTTTTTTTCCTTATAGGTCAGGGGTGGTTTAGGAAAATAAAAAATTGAAAAAATTCGCCCCACAAGGGAGGGGGGGGGGAGGGGGACAAACGTGAATTCAAAAAATCCTTCATATCTCAAACAAAAAAACAGATATCCGTAAAATTTTTGCTTTAAAATATAGCTAATATAAATGTCTAAAAACCAATTTCTAGAATTTTCGAAATTCGGTTGGTTGTAGGATTTAAGGCCGATTGACTCCTGATGTGTCCTAGGCCTAGAGGGGGAATGCCCTCCGTGGGGGTCTTTCTAAGGGGTCCTAGCCCGTATTTACGCGAGTTTCGGAGGAAACCACGGAAAACTCCGAACGGCTAGGTCGATGAGCGCGACCGGGGATCGAACCCGGCACCTCCCATCTACCAGCTTTGAGCGCAGAACCGCTCGGCCACTGGTGGGCCTTTCGAAATTCGGTCCCCAAGAGAGGGGGCGGGGGGGGGCGAAACGGGATTTCACATGCGCAAAACGCGATTTCGCATAATCCTATATATTTCAAACAAAAAAAACAGATATACGTGAAATTTTTGCTATAAAATATATCTAATACAAATATCTAAAAACCAATTTCTGGAATTTTAAAAATTCAGCCCTCATGTGGGGCAGCAGGGGCAAAAACAATTAGAAATAGAGTTAGGCCTTTCAAAATTGGTACAGATAGGTTTCAATAGCCTGCAAGTCGAATGGGGATATTTTCGAAAGTGGAAAGTTATTAGGAGGGGAGAGGGGGGGGGGGCAAAAAAAATAAAAAATATCGTTCAAATTTGGTATATAGAGGTTTTCGATACTCACAAATCGATTGCGGATATTTTCGAATTTGTAAAATTATCAGGAGGTGCGGTAAGGGGGGGGGGGCTATGGGCAAAAAAAAAATAGAAATACAGTTAGGGCATTCAAAATTGGTACAGATAGGTTTTAAAGGCCTGCAAGTCGAATGGGGATATTTTCGAAAGTGTGAAGTTATTAGGAGGGGCGAGAAGAGGGAGGGGATGGGGGGGGGCAAAAAAATAAAAGTAGAGTTAGATCGTTCAAAATTGGTACACAAATGGTTTTCGATACTTAAAATCGAATGCGGATATTTTTGAATTTGTAAAATTATTAGGAGGGGCGGTGAGAGGGGTGGGTCGGTAAGGGGGGGGGCTATGGGCAAAAATAAATAGAAATGCAGTTAGGCCGTTCAAAATTAGTACAGATTGGTTTTAGAGGCCTGCAAGTCAAATGGGGATATTTTCGAAAGTGTAACGTTATTAGGAGGGACGGGAGGGGGGGGGCTTAGGGGCAAAAAAAAAATAGAGTTAGATCATTCTAAATTGGTACATAGAGGTTTTCGATACTTACAAATCGATTGCGGATATTTTCGAATTTTTAAAATTATTGGGAAGGGGGGGGGTGAGTGGTGGGGCAAAAAAATAAAAATTGAGAATTCAGTAATTATAGTGATTCATTTAAAAATAGGGTCCAGCGAAGCGGGCGAAGCCTGCTAGTATATATATATATAAAGAAAAAGTAAGTAAAAAAAACTCCACAGAAACTTTGGAAAGGAGCTATTATTCTTCGTAAAATTTAGTTATAGTATATGAAACTGAAATCTGTAGGAGACTGATTTTGATTTGTAAATTTTTTATACACATACATTCATACTCACATACCTATTATACATATATGAAGAAGAGGGCTGAATTAACCATAATTAAATTTTAAATTATAAAACAAGCTAGTATGCCGTGGCCACCACAAAACATTCTTCTATATTTTACTGAAAAAATTCACGCAGCGCAAATTATTTGCTAAAATTGTTTTCCATGGGGAATGCAGACGGTTTGCGTCTCGGAGGTTGGTTGGTTGGTTGGAGGATTTAAGACCGATTGTCTCCGCATGTGTCCTAGGCCTGTAGGGGAAATGCCCTCCATGGGGGTCTTTCTAAGGGGTCCTAGTCCGTATTTACTCGAATTTCGGAGGAAACCACGGAAAACTCCGAACGACTAGGTGAATGAGCGTGACCTGGGATCGAACTCGGCACCTTCCATCTACCAGCTTTGAGCGCTTTCGTCTCGGAGGAGATGTTTAAAACTAAATGTTGAGAGAAAGTCAATTTTGTGCCAACATCTGTGGATTTTTTTTTTTTTTTTTTTTTTTTTTCATGATGGGTATCGTTCAAAAGAGCTTGCCAATACCTTTAAAACGAATGGTTGAACCATCGATCTGCGATAATTTAAAATAAAGTTATCGATTTTCTTCATTTTTAACAAAAAAAAAAAATTAATGTAATATTGACAATAAAATTGACTTTCTTTTGGATATTTAGTGTTATACTACTTCTCTAATATGGAAATCGTCTGCATTATCATGGAAGATAATTTTTTTAAATAAAAATTTTAATAAATTATTTTTACTGAGTGAATTAGTATAGGAAAATATAGAAGAAATTCATGTGGTGGCCACAGTATTTTCACAATACTAGTTTATTTTCGTTCTTTATTTCTGCATCTATACTAATGAAAGTGTTGTTAATATATATATATATATGTATATATATATATATATATTAAATTACACAGTATTTGCACAATAACAATAAACATCTATATAATTTTAAAATAAATTGTTAAAAACTTTAAAAATTATTTTGCAATTAAATTAAGTTATAAAATCTTGATGAAAATGAAATTATTTTTATATCTAACAATTAAACGAACCAAAGCAAAATTTAACATTTCTCATATTATTGAACAAGAAATGTTATTTACTACTGCAGAAATCACTACCGATTAAGTGCAGCCTCGAATTAAGAAAAGAACTATTATATATGCCGTGTTAAATATCGCGCTGAACTCTGAGAAAAGAAACCTTCATTCAAACTCGCCAATAAAGCAATAAGCGCGCCAGTCGGGAAGCGCGGTTCCAAATGGGGGCAAATATGGAGGACGATAAGTCGGCCTGTATTATAGAGGCTCTATCTTTGCCTAGATACCGTGACGTCATCCAGCCGTCAGAAGGCATTCTCTCTCAGAACGGTAATAGTCGAACCCACAATCTGTGGCATGCAAGTTCCGCGCACTACCGACTAAGCTACGGCGTTGTTAGCTTGAACGTTATTCTTTTCGTCTCCGTTTTCACGAGATAGGGGTTGGAAGAGGTTTTCCCCCACATGGCTTTTAACTTCAAAGTATAGTCCAGGGTGATATATGCAACAAGGTGATTGATAAATGACGTGATCTTCCCAAAATAGACATATGATATTGATGATTTGTTCATTTTTGTGAACATTTTTTAAACAATTAGAAAATATTGTTCGAGATTTTTCTTTCTTGAAAAATATTAAAACAATCCCATTTTCTTAAAATTTTATTTACGTTATTAATAATACGATCAGATTTTATTTTTTAAACATGCAAAAAAAAAAAAAAAAAAAAAAAAAAAGATTTTGCACATATTCTTTATTTATTTTACGTTTTTATAAATTACAAAACATATAGATATTTTATTTATTTCATTTATTATTATTATTATTATTTATTTATTATTATTTATTTATTTTATTTATGGATTCTATTTTATTTTATTTTATTTATTTATTTTTTGAGAAAAAATTTTTAATCCTTTTTTTGGAAAATTTATAAAAACAATTCAAAAAACTTATGTTCTAGTTTTTTCTTTTTTACAATAGTAAAAATGCAATCATATTTAATTTTAAAACATGCGAAAATTTTTAACAGTTATTCATTTAAAAATTTTTATGTTTAATAGTAATAATTAAAAAAAAAATACAAGTATTTTACTTATTTATTTATATATATATTTATTTATTTATTTATTCATTTTGTTAATTCTGTATTTTCTTTTTCTGAAATTTTAAAACTTTTTTTATTTTTATTAATGTAACTGTTTTTAGGTTTAAAGAAATATTAAAAAAAAAAAAAAAAACATATCTCTCTTTTTTTTTTTTTTTTCGGTTTATTAATTCTATATTTTCTTTTACTGAATTTTTTTAACTTGTTATTTTTTATTTTTATTAATGTGACTGTTTTTAGATTTAATGAAATATTTTTTAAACATTTCTCTTCTTTTGTTTCAGTTTGTCAAATCAATATATATATATATATATATATTCTTTTTTTTGGGGGGTGGGTTAACTTTTTATTTTATTTATTTATTTATTTATTTATTTATTTATTTATTTTTATACATGATACTAATTTTTGGATTTAAAAAATAATAATAAAATATATATATATATATATATATCATTTTTTTTCTTTTTTTTAAGTTTATAAATTCTTTTATTTTCTTTTAGTAAAAAAATATAATAAAAATTACTTATTATTACTATTTAATGAAACTTTATTGTATTACTATATTTATTATTATCATTATCTAGCAATATAAAGATATATTTTATGCAATGTTATTTTTCAGTTAAAGAAATTATATTTTATTGTGTGGAAAGCTTTTTTAGTCTATTTATTTATTTTTTTTTTTTATGTAACTATATTTTCTTACTCGCGAATTTTCAAAAGAGTTATTTTATTTAATAATTTGGATTAAGTAAGGAATCTGTTTAATACTGTCATATTTTAAAAGATATTTTACAGCAAAATGTTGAATGTTCTATTTTAAAGAAATAAAATTCAACTTATGATTTTTTCTATATTTGCTTAGGGGAAAATTACATTATTTAGAGACTAAAATAATAATTGTAGTCCAATCTAAAACAAAATTCCATTCGCCATGTGTTGTACTAAGCGATTTCCTTATAACTATTATTATTAAATAAATTGTTTTGGTATTACTATATACTCATTATGATATTTTTTCATCACACCACAATATAATTCATCATATTCACAAAGTTTTCCTTTATTTTCATATTACTTCTTAAATATATAAATCTACTGTAACAGACAAGGAATCTTCAATAAATTAATTAGTTTGAAAAATAGTTTAGCTCATTTTGGGAAAAAAAAAAAAAAAGATGTATGACATATTGTATTATTTACACATAACTACATAAATATTCGAAAAATAATAATTTGTGAAATTTTCTTGTACATAACAGTTTTTCATAATTCTGATAGAAATTTACAAAAATGAATTATCGTATAATGACCACCTATATCAATAAAGTCTTCAAAATACAAACCATCATACGCATGAAATATTTTCATTATCTCATCACCTTCTAGTTGACAATACGAGTTCATTATATCCTTTTTTTCAAAAGCATGTTAACAATTTAAGCCATGACATTTAAATATGTTTGCATAAAGTTAAAATTTAAATGTCCCATAGTTTTTACAATTATTTTTTAATAGCTAAAATAATAATAAAAGTGTTTGAAATTATTAGCTTTATAATTATACATTAAAAAAAAAAAAAAAAAAAAAAAAAAAAAATGAAGTTTTAGTACCATTTATAAACTGGAAATATATTGTGTTAACTTTCTTATACGATAAATAGTTTAAAAATAAACATTTACATGTACTCTTTCAATAGTTTTATATACAATGATCCATTTTCTTTTTTTTTAAATATAAGTTTTAACTGATACCTTTTTATTGGAGTAAGAATCTAACTAAATAGCATTTATCTAGTTTTTAAGCGATCAATAATAATAAAGTGGCAGTACATTTTTTAAACTAACAGAACATTATATATGCATTCTTTATTAACTCAGACAACACATTCTGTTTATATTTCTATAAATACATCATCTCATTTTGGATTTTAACTTAAATAAATAACGTTTATCACTGTGGTTTACAAAAGAAAAGAAATGCTTACACATAAAAGTTCTAAATTACAAATATTTACTAAATAAAATAAATATATCTTATAATGAAAATCATCTTTTCAAAGTGTTCATTAAAAAACTTAATAAAAATCCACAAAATTTTCTAAAATTAATTTTATTTTTATTGTTGTTACATTTCGTATATTGTCAGAAAAATAAATAAAATAAAATATCTGTGATAAAAAAAGGCACAATATTTTTTTTTTTTTTTTTTTTTTTTTTTTTTTTTTTACTGGAAAAACAAAAACTACTTCAATGCATTATTTCACCAATCGTTTATGAGTTTAATGCGCATATATTTAAACTAAATACATTTTATAAAATGTTAGGTCTGTTTTCTGACCTAACGTAAATTGGACATTCATTTGAAATCATCGAACTCATTATAATAATTTTTATTATTATGCAATTCCATATTATGTATAAATGTGTTTCAAATACTTTTAAAAAATTGATTGCATGTGTTGTTCGACTAGTGTTCTACGACCTAGTGTTTGTGGATTTGTTCTCTGTGCTCTAAATTAACATGGAATTTGTCCGGGTGAAATTTGGCATGTAACGTCTTTCCACATATACAAATAAAATATTTTACTATGTTATTATCTGTTTTGACAATTTTTTATAAGTGATATTAATTTAGCATAAAGGAATTTATATCAGATATGAGATTTCTTGAAACTTTCTAAATTTTTTGAAAATTTTTCAGATATGTTGTTGTCGTAAAATTTATTTTAATTCTCATGCAAGCTGTCGGAAAACGTGATGCAATTTTTTATTTAATATTTCTTTTTACTTTTTACTGTATCTGAGCTTTCTACTTTCAAATATTTAATATTATATAATATTATTTAATATAATATATTGAAAATATGGTAATTGCGTATGTTTTCATTTCACATTTTTGGGAAAATCATCGAGTTTATTGAGAATAATGGAAAAATCGCACTAATTTTAAATTTTATGCAGGGGGTGCAAAATTTTTACTTATTTCTTAATATCCGTTATATTCTATTAAGTATGTTTTATGAAAGATCATAATAGCACACTTACAATAGAAAAAATAGATATAGAGCACAAGAACTTTCTTTTCACTTGTATTATATATTAATTAAAAAAAAAAAATCTTTTAAAATAATTTTCTAATAATCTTAATATGAATTTAACACAATCGATTATTAATTTTTCTGGCAAATTAAATATTTTGAACAAAGTTGACTTTTATGAAAGTTTTGGCGTAACACTAAATGAAATTTCGAAATACTGTTTAAAAAAAAAAAAAAAAAAAATCTGGAGTGACTCCACTCGACTTTCCGAACATTGAGTAATTAACAGTTTTTTAGATAAAGTAAAGAAAGAGGAGTCGTTAAACAAACAAAAGAGAGAAAACCATAATAGAGTGTTTGAGTATTTTTCTCCATATACTACACGATGTTTTACTTAACGCTACCGAACTTTGAGCCCATAGATCATAATGATAAAGAATTTTTCGTTGTGTCCCTGTAAAAAACCTATAAATGCTAGATTCACCAAAATGCTTATAGTTAGTGCAACAGTGATTTATAATATACATATAAATTTTCAGCTCAATTGAATAAGGCGTTTAGATGCTATCGCAGTTTTAAAAATTTGGTCCCATAGGCCATAATGATAAAGAATTTTTCTTTGTGTCCCTGTAAAAAAACTATAAGTGCTAGATTCTCCAAAATCTATACAGATTGAGTATTTGTAACTTGTAATATGTGTATAAATTTTTTGCTCAATTGAATAAGGCGTTTAGATACTATCGCACTTTTAAGATTTTGGTCCCATAGGCCATAATGATAAAGAATTTGTCTTTGTGTCCCTGTAAAAAAACTATTAGTGCTAGATTCACCAAAATCTATAGGGTTCGTACTATGGTGACTTACAATATACGTACCAACTTTCAGCTTATTCGAACGAAGCGTTTAGACGCTAGCGTGTTCACTCACAGACATACACACATACATACACACATACGTACACACATACATACACACACACATACATACATCATCGCAAAAATAGTGAAAACGGACTCATTGGACCTCGAAACGTATAGAAACATCAAAATCTCAAATTCGGATTTTTGACATGATTACAATACTTTCCTCACTATAGTGTTCGGAAAGTAAAAATACGCTAGATTATTAACAAGATCTTCCAACCTATACAGAAAAACGCTATGATTTTTTTTAAATTGTGTATAATATGAAAAATAATTTATTGTAAATTGTGTTTATATAACTTAGTTTGTAATGAAAATAAAACTTGAACTACGGCTTTATGCAATTTTATTATGATAATTATTATTTTTATTACTAAATATGGAATATTTTATTATTATTATTGTTTATATTATTAAATATGGAAGATATTAATATTATTATCATTTTTTTTTCTTCAGAAAGTAAAATATTTCATAAATTATATGCTAGAATGAGGACCAAAAGCATAATATTTTAATGTGTCTTTTAATTAGCTCTTTAACGAACGATAAATGTATATTACCTTAGATTTTCAAATATCTTTTTTAAAAAGTACATTCAATCGCATTTATCTGCTACACATTATTATAAATGCAAAGGGAATATATCTATCATTTATAGTCAGGATATTTTTTCTAAAGAATATTAACATAAACTAAAATATAATTTTCACAAAGCTTTTTTGTCAAAAGATAAATTTACAAATAGTAATCTAATAAAGTAAAATTTTCCATTAAAATGTCGCATAAATAATAATTATTTACGAAGCAGTTTTTATAATTTTGCATTTTAAAAATCTATATATGATATCGTGCGCATGTGTATGACTCTCATCATTGAAAAAACGAAAGTTATTTTTAAATGTTTAATCTTCCAATATGATATTTCTAATAAGTTTAAAGAGTCGCATCTCCATTCATCTATTAAAATTAATAATAATACAAGTATAATTGTAAATACTCATACCCCAATTTTTTCCTTTGTCCTATGACTCCGTTATTTCATGATTGGAAATCTATTAAGTGAATGGATGATTTATCTTTCAGTTGAATGAATGCTGTACACAAGTTATCATCACTATCAGTAAATAAAAAGTCTTTCATACAATAGAGCTAGGATAACTAATAATTGCAATTACAAGTAAACAGAATTTGTTTTAATTGTTTAAAAAAATGTTTTTTTTTTTTTTTATATATATATATATATATATATATATATATATATAAAATATTATAAATTAGTACGTTTGAGAGATAAGGCTTTATTACATTCCTAATCAGTCACTATTAAAATTAACTAACATTTTTATTTTAAGATAAAAACATTTCTTTGCATGGATAAATATTAGCAAAGGATTTAAATAAGTGAAGAGAAAATAGTACTCTTCACAAGGACTTAAATACAAATGTAATTTTAAAATTCAAGATATATATATATATATATATATATTTAATCAAATAATATGTTTTTCTAAATTTATTAAAAAAAAAATAAAAATATTTACTTACTTTTCGCAAGAAACTAAATATTTAAAAATGTTTTATTTATTCGAAAACTTTATTCAAAAAAGTAAAAAAAAATGATTTCCTCTATCCTAAGCATTTATTTTTGCAAAAGAAGAAATTCTACAAAAAAAAAAAAAAAAAAAAAAAAAAACGAATATATTTAAAGTCACATTCAAATATATATTTATTTCATAACTTTTAATTAAAATTTTTATTTATTTATTTTATGATTTTTTATATATTGAAGAGCAGTTTTTCAATACCTTTTTACTGCTAACATAGCTTTTTACTCAAAATTAGAAACACAAAGTGTTCTCTAAAATTTCTTTGAAAAGATGATTTTAATTATAAGATATATTTATTTAAACAGTAAATATTTATATTTTAAAACTTTTATGTGTAAGCGTTTCTTTTCTTTTGTAAACCACAGTGATAAACATTAATTATTTAAGTTAAATCCAAAATGAGATGATGTATTTATACAAATATAAACAGAATGTGTTGTCTAAGTTAATAAAGAATGCATATATGATGTTTTGTTTGTTTAAAAAATGTACTGCCACTTTATTATAATTGATCGCTTAAAAATTAGATAAATGTTATTTAGTTAGATTCTTACTCTAATAAAATTTATCAGTTAAAACTTATATTTAAAAAAAAAAAAAAATTAATCATTGTATATAAAACTATCATAACTGTATATGTAATTATTTATTTTTAAACTATTTATCGTATAAGAAAGTTAACACAGTATATTTCCAGTTTATAAATGGTACTAAAACTTCATTATTTTTTAAAATGTATAATTATAAAGCTAATAAATTTCAAACAATTTTATTATTATATTAGCTATTAAAAATAATTGTAAAAACTATGGGACATTTAAATTTTAACTTTATGCAAACATAGGTAAATGTCATGGCTTAACTTGTTAACCTGCTTTTGAATAAAAAGGATATAATGAACTCGAATTGTCAAAAGAAGGTGATAAGGTAATGAAAATACTTCATGTGTATGAAGATTTGTGTTTTGAAGACTTTAGTGATATAGGTGGTCATTATAAGATAATTCATTTTTAAAAATATCTCTCAGAATTGTTAAAAACTGTTACGTACAAGAAAATTTCGCAAATTATTATTTTTCGATTATTGATGTAGTTATGTGTAAATAATACAAGATGTCATTTTTTTTTCCCCCAAAAAGAGATTAACTATTTTTAAAACTAATAAATTTATTGAAGATTCGGTGTCTGTTTCAGTAGATTTATATATTTAAGAATTAATATTTAAGTAATGGAAAGTTTTGTGAATATGATGAATTATATTGTGGTGTGATGAAAAAATATCATAATGAGTATATAGTAATACCAAAACAATTTATTTAATAATAATTGTTTTAAGGAAATCGCTTAGTACAACACATGCCGAGTGGTATTCTGTTTTAGATTGGAATACAATTATTATTTTAGTCACTTAATAATGAAATTTTCCCCTAAGCAAATCTAGAAAAAAATCATAAGTTAAATTTTATTTCTTTTAAATAGAACATTCAACATTTTACTTTAAAATATCTTTTAAAATATGACAGTATTAAACAGATTCCTTACTTAATCCAAATTATTAAATGAAAGTACCTCTTTTGAAAATTCGCGAGTAAGAAAATAATGTTACATTAAATAAATAAATAAATAGACTAAAGAAGTTTTGCAGAAGATAAAATATAATTTTTTTAAACTGAAAAATGTTATTGCATAAAAAATCTCATTAAATTGCTAGATAATGATAATAATAATTATAGTAATACAATAAAGTTTCATTAAATAGTAATAATAAGTAATTTTTATTATATTTTTTCACTAAAAGAAAATAAAAGAATTTATAAACTGAAAAAAGAAAGATATTTTTTTTTTTTTATTAAATATTTTTTAAACCTAAAAATTAGTCACAAGAATAAAAATAATAAAAGTTAAAAAATTTCCAAAAGGAAAATATGGAATTGACAAACTGAAACAAAAGAAGAGAAATGTTTAAAAATATTTCATTAAATCTAAAAACAGTTACATTAATAAAAATAAAAAATAACAAGTTTTAAAAAATCCAGAAAAAAAAAATATATATATAATTAACAAACCGAAAAATGAAGAGAAATGTTAAAAACAGTTAGATTAATAAAAATAAAAAAAAGTTTAAAAATTTCTGAAAAGAGAAAATACAAAATTTACAAAAAAAAAAAAAAAAAAAAAAAAAAAAACTGTTTATTTATTTATTTATTTATTATTATTATTATTATTATTAAACATTAAAAATCAAAAAAAAAAAAAAAATTAAAATGAATAACTGTTAAAAAAAATTTCGCATGTTTTAAAATTAAATGTGATTATTATTACTTATTATTACTTATTATTTGTTTTTGTAGAGATAGATACCTGTAACAACCCTGTTACGTGATAATAATAGCTAAAAATATAATAAAATCGGAGAATTTCTTATTTTTATGTTTAATCTTTTAATCAACATCGCTGCAAATGTACATCAATACCTTTTATTAGCTTAAATAATTCTGCTCTGGAAACAAATGAAAGTCAGTTATAATGCCCAAACGTTAATTTTAGAGAATTTACACTTTAGTAAACCGTAAATTAAAAATTTACTAAAATTTATCCATTCAAAAAGCGTGATACACACTACTCAAAAAAATTAGGGAAGCAAGCAAAATGTGAATAAATCATTGCCTGCTTGAAGTGAAGAATAAAAAAAAAAAAAAAAAAAAAAAAAAAAAAAAAAAATTGAATGGCATGAGCGTTAATTTGCATATGGAGTTTTCTTCTTCTGTTTTCTGCTGCGTTTTAAATTACTGATGATTTATTTGACATTAGTTATTAATATAAGTATTTGCGTAAATTCGTTAAAACTATATTTTCCCATATTTTATTGAGCAGTGTAGTATAGAAAATGTATAGAAAGAAAATACAATTATAAAATTGTTTTTAAACATATTATTCCTTAATACAATTTTAATTTGTGTGAGGAATTCAAACTTCTTTATTCAGTAGCATTACGGCTCTGAAGTATTTTTTTTTTTTTTTTTTTTTTTTTTTTTTTTTATTCAGTATTATAAAAAGAATAAAATATAATTGTTTATTTATTTATTTATTTATTTTTTTATCTTTCGCTTCAAATGAAGCAGTTTTAAATCGGCTTTAATCCATAACTTATCGATTTACGATTTCTACTAAAGATAAAAATTCATGCTTATTTTTTAAGTTAAATTTTAAGCTACATTTTTGATGATCTTAATTTGGAAATTTTAATAATACTTTAAGAAATGATTTATTTAGATAGAAAGATTTGAATGTATGTGCTAGGGAAATACAAACAGATCCTGATTAAAGATGTAAAACGCTTGTCAGCAGTATTTAAAAAAATATATCTTTGCGTTGTAATTTTCAGAAATTCATCGTTAAAAATAAGAAGATAATTATTTTTTAGAGATTGTTGTGTCTGTAGAAATTTTATTTAGTAAAATATAATATTGTAAAACTTGATGTAAATGTCATTTTATCTATTACACAGAACTTCAGATGCCAAACAGGTTTAGATAAATTGTGGCTTATATAGAAAAAATTATAATGCTAATTGGAACTATATGGAAAAACATATGAAAACACTCTAACATCACTTTCATAAATTTAAACATGTTAACTCAAATTATTCTTTTTTATTTTACATTTTAATATTTACTTCATTCTGTTTATTACAATTATCTTTAGCAAATCATTTGTTTTTAAACGTACATCTCGACATTTTACAATAATACATATAAGTTCATAGCTATGCGGTTTTATACTTTTTCATTATAGTCCTTTTTAATGAAATATTTTATAAAATTCTGTATCAGTTGTCACAGAATAAATAAATAAATATACATATATATATTGAACTCAAATGAAGTAGTATTAAAAAACAAAATTGTTGCCAGCTGTGTTAATCATGTTTCTTTCTTTCTATCTATCTATATGTATACATAGTATATATATATATATATATATATATATATATAGAAAACTATTGGAATGAATTTATATATAAAAATATAAGTTTAAAGACTAGAAAAACCAAAAGGAGAATTACAAACCAATGCGCAAAATTGCAGCAAAAGGAAATGCAAAACTTAAATGTAGGAATATATAAATGTAGGAATATATAAACAAATGAATGAAATTAAACCCCAAAAAACACTGAGTTAAATTTCGTTTTGTTACCTGTGGTACTAATAGCTATAATGATAAAGCAGGTAAAATCTTATTTAAATATCTAAATTCAGTCTTATAAGTGATAAATTATGCTAATAATTGTAACATTATAAACAATAAACAGAAAGTTTTAGAATATTTCAAGATTTATTCTGAAAGCATTACTTCCGTAAATACCTATGATTTTGAAAATTTGTTTGGCAGTATTCCGCACAACTTGGTAATAGAAGTTTTTGAAAGCATTTAGGATGAATTTGGAAGTTACTTAAATTGTGAAAAAAATTACTGGATAAATCTTATCAAGTTCTGTATTTTTGAAAACGTTTTGTTTAAAGGGAAAGATTACTTTTTACAGCGGAGGGGGATTCCAATGGGAACAAGTTCTTTGAGTGCTTTCGCAAATTTATTTTTATATTTTTTCGAAATTTTTTTTATAAACATTACTTTTTTCCGATATATAGATGATTTAATCGTTTTTAACTGTAATTGTTTCGAAAGCATTTCTAGAAAAATATAGCCTAAAAATTAATTTTAAACCGTACAGATTCTGTTAAAATTTCTTTCCTAGATTTAAATATCAAGAGAAATGAGGAAAAATGGCTTATTGGATTATATGACAAAAGGGAGGATTTTAATTTTAAAGTAAATAGTCTTACTAATTGGTTTTCAAATATCAGTAGTAAAGTTTAAAAAAATATTATGTTCGCACAGCTTAAAAGAATTCGTACTATTTGCAATAATGAAAATGATTTAAAATTTGCTCTTGAAGACCTAAAAAACACCTTGCAAATTAACTGTTACCCGTCCCAATTTTTAACTGTGTTTTTCCAGAGTTTTCCTATCTCGGTTTGTTCTACTTCCTCATTCAAGGGCGATATTTAAGCACCGACGTGTAGCCCCGTCGGCCGAAGAAAGGTTTTATTTTATTTCATTTTATACTTTCTTCTTTACCTTCATTAATTCTTTATTGTATTGTATATTTTTAAATGAATTGATGTAATTTTATAACTGTTTTAGTATTTTTATAAATTATATATATATATATGTTTGATTTCTCTTCAGTTTTTGGTGGTTTTCTGTTTGGTGAGAAGTTGGGGGCTAAAGATAGTTATTAGCTAAATGCTACTGTCCTTTCAGAAACTTCTCTTTCACCCCTACACTGAGGTGCCTCTCAGTTTTTTTGGGGGGTTTAATTTCATTCATTTGTTTATATATTCCTACATTTATATAGTTCTCTCTCTATATATATATATTATATATATTATAAGAAAATTATTTTCAGTTATATTTATGGATAAATTTTTAAAAAGAAATTAGTTAAAGATATAAAATGAATAATACCCTTAAAAAAAAAAAAAAAAAAAAAAAAAAAAAGTTAAAATAATGATGGACTGGTATCTCGTAAAATTAGTCTTTTGATTAATTAGTTGTTTTATTTCTATTTAATTATTTATTTATTAAAGGAATATAAACAAGATTGTTATTCAAAAGTAATTGTAAAAACGGTTGGTGTATTTAATTATTGTTAACTTATGTAAAATTTTAATGTGTTAACTAGCATATATGAAAAACAAATAAATAAATAAAGATATATAAAGATTATTTTTAAATTCATTTTATGTATGTTTTCGATATTAACTTTTTTGATTGGGCAAAATTTATTCATTTTCCGTCAACTGAATACTGGAGTATGTAAGATATAATATCCCATACGTTACATTTCACTAAATAGGAAAGTAGATTATTCCACTCTTCAAATTTTGACCATCATACTTTGTTTAACATTATGTTACAAAAATATTGTTAAGGTGACAAGGGACATTGACATTAATTATTTTTGTTTTATATTCTATCGCTACTTAAATCATGTATTGTCATTAAATCTATAAAATTTTATCTTTAGAGCACATTTTCAAGCATATATGCCAACATCGTAATTAATATTCAGTAGTATTCTTAGCCCCAATTACTTTTTATCACATCAGATTTTTTTAAAAGTACTTTTCTACTTATTTCGTCGTAATTAAAATAGGAGTATATTACTCTTTAAATTTAGTGGTGTTAAAAAAAGGGCAGACTAACAACACAGAATATTAATTATTGCAGATATGTATCAAAGGATAAAAATTCATTTTAATGATGGAAAGGCCTCTTTCATGGGGAAAATAATTTAAAATAGTGCTTAATTTTAAAATGCTCTAAGCGAATTCTGAATTATTTTAAATCTCCAAATTTTTTACTATTATTTTTTATCTTTGTATGTAACAAGAGAAATTCGATTGTTTATTTTTTTTATATCCTAATTGCAGAATCAAATTCAAACAGGAAAAAAAAAAAATGAATTTTTCATGATTTTTTTTTTTTTTTTTTTTTTTTTTATCTTGTGATTGAATCTGAGTGGTAACAATATATATATTTATATATTTCAAAATGAATACACCATTTTATGAGAAATAAGCCGGTTAACACAAATTTTTAAAAGGATTGAGTGAAAAAAAATTCGCAAAGAACATTCTAGGTAACTAGTTATTTCCGAAATTTGAAGCACAAGAAAAATAAATTTTAAGGTTAAAATTTTGTACAAACTTTTAAATGATGTTTTAGGAACTATAAAAGGATATAATTTTAAAATTATTGTATTCCTTAATAAATTTTATGATAAATAGCTAGATATTTTTAATTGCACCGATTTTGACAACTTTCATCGTCCTTTGTCCCTTAAGAAAGAAAAAAAAGAGAGAGAGAGAGAGAGAGACAGATAAACTCATTAATTACAAAAAATAAAGGTTGATATTATTAAGTTCAAAATATGTATTTCCTTTAACAGTTTTCTATGATTAAAGGAGACAAAATTTCTATAAAAGAATACCCTTGTCAAGCAATTGGCAGCCTTCATTAAATATATTTAATGCTAATATAAAATAACAAAAATATCAGACTTACCTTTTATAAAATCCACAGCTTGTTCAAGTCCATATGTATCTTTATCACAGTCGTCTAAGACGTAAGCACCAAGTTTAATTCCAGGTAAAATTTTCTTTTCATTAATCCAGTCAACTGTAAAAAGCATGCATTCCAAAGATTGTATACCACCTTGTGGCATTATTGGGCCACAAACAATTTCATTTTCACGCTCGTGAACCATCATTAAACCACCTAATATGACATCACCTCCTATTTCTGCAACTCTTTTTACCGGCCATGTGTAATCTTCAATAAAAAAATTGTGTTTGTTTTTGAAAGAGCCCCTTTTAAAAAAGGGCACTCTAACAGCTCTTAGTGGCTTTTTCCTAAAAATATTATGAAAATCGAGCGACTGTTTCTGGAAAGATTCATTGTGTTCCTTTCGTAAAGTTCTATTTGAATTTACATGAACCGGTGAAAAAGTACGATTATGTGTATATCTCGAGTTTGTATTAACAAATTTTGAAGCAATAATAAGGAATTTAAAAAAAAACATAATTTTTGTGTTTTTTGACATTTTTAATCTGTTTGAGAAGCTGTTTGGGGGCTAAAGTTTCTTACAAACTCTATCTGTGTTCAGAACTTAATGATTCAAACGACTGTTGGATTCCACTAACATCCTGAATTTCTGTGCGGGCGTGTCTAAGTTAAGCGAGCGCCCTCTCATGTTTCGACGGCTACAATGAGAGCGCATCTTTCCGCAGATTTCTATTAACAAATCGCGGATATTCTCTTTTATAAGAATATTTGCCGATGCAATCTTAAACTTGTTGATCCCGCTATGAATATTATGAAATGAAATCGGTTTCACTTTGTTAAAATAATAATTCCTTTCCATAAAACAATACTCCTTAAAACTCAAACGGGAAATTTAGAATTTTGTATTAAAGTGCATATAATCGCTTAAAAAATACCACTGTACAATACCCACTATACAATAACCTGCAAAATAGTAAAACAATTGTATTGTGAAAGTTGTTGTTAGTTTGAATCACAAATTGAAGAGTTGAAATAATTTCGCATTCAATGGCATTGAAAGTTTACGTACCTAGAGAAGTCTAAATTCAATACAATGCATGAAATGTTAAAAATGTAAGTTGTTAAATTCAAACAATAATTACAGAAGAATATCCTCTTTTAATAGCGCATATTATTAACAAAAATAAAATGTATATGTCTTCTAATTGTACATTTAAAATGTACTTTTATTTTTATTTTTCGGAATTTAAAAACCAGAAATTGGTTTCTGAATGTTTCTAAATAGAAATGCTTGCTACACTTTTATATAACAAAATCGCTAACACTCCAACAAACTATTTTATATTGAGAACGAAAAATATTTGAACATAAGTGCAAATAAAACACGATAAATTTGAAGATAATTCTTTGTAACCAAAATAATAATAACAATAATGTATTTTTTTTCAGTAAATATCAATCATACTTTTCATGACAAGTACATTTCACATATTTACTCTAGTTAGTGTTCATTTAATTTGGTTAAAAAAAAAAAAAAAAAAAAAAAAAAAGTAAATATTTCGGCATTAACTAATACGAATAGTATTTTTTAAAAAGTATGACAACAATATGAATATTAATATTTTATTAAAAACATACAAACAATAAAAATTACGAGAAATGTACAAAAACGAATTTCGAAAACAAACTGTTCGAAAGAAAAAAAATTAAAGAAAACTTAACAAAGTTTCTCAAACTATTTAATATTCAACGCTATAACATAAATATTTTTCAAAGATTAAATATATATATGTATGTGTGGTGTATTTCGTCATTGTATTCCTGATTCAATCTATTGGACCTGTGGTAAGTGACGTCACGTCCAATGAATGATCTGTTCATTCCTTTTTACTTTTATCTCTGCTAGAACAGATCGCAGTCTTAAAAATGTAGTCGTTCATGTTACTTGTATTTTTCATCTGTAATTGTCATAGTCATCTATTAAATTTTGTGTGTTTGAAATGAAACGCCTCGTCATATCCTAGTTATGGCTCATAAATCTTCTCCTGTCTATAAAATAGAGTAGCACAGTTTAATATAATGTACTTCTCATATACTAAGTTTAGTATGTTTATTCAAAACAGAAGTTGAGATATAACCCTTATTTAAATGAGGCGAATAACAACACACCTGAAACCCCTATTTAATGATATATTGCTGAAGCTAATCAGTACTAATTTAAATTAAAGTCTAAATTATTATCAATTATTATCAATTATTATCAAATTCCGTCCAATGGTTTATAAATTACAAAATTCTGCTAACACCGTACACACAGACAAATATGTTATTTTCTAAAATATTTAATCAAAAGTATAGGGATGTTACTTTTACACGAATTACTGCGTCTTTATTTGAAATTTAAGAAATTGCCAGATTAAGAACTTGCTTCTTTAGAAATTTTCAATACAAAGAATTCGTGCATAAAATGAAAAATTGCATAAAAATATAAAAATATTTTAAAATACCTTCTTGACAACATAAGAGGATATTGTTTTTCGTTCTCAAACTCACATTAATCACACTTATCGAACTTCATGACTTTTAATCTTCTACTCCTATAATTAATGTGTTAAAAATGTATGATAAATTTAATGTTTGCGCATTAATAGATCGATTTTCTCGGAAAAACTATTCTAATGTTACTGATAAAGTTTTAGGTTAAGGCTGTGCATCCGGAAATAGAGTTTCCTATTCAATATGGCCGCCCAGGGTCTAAGAAAAAATTGGGGATGGCCTAACTTTAAAAACTGACAGCCAATTGCTCCAATAAATGACTAGTATAATTCCGCTATTAGTTGACAAATTATCTACTTAACTACCTAAGTTATTTTGACACGTCCTCTTCTAGCTGTGGGGTGACCTGACAGAGGTGATAAGAGTTTCCCACCTGTATTCAATTATCTACAAGAAGAACGCTAAAAAGTATACAAACTATCGCATCACTCAGTGAAATATTTTGTGAAACGTAAATCACTAAAATAAACAGATTTACGATTTAAATTCTAATGTCAAAAAATTTAATCTTATTAAATAAATAAATAAAAATCCTTTACACAAAATGTTTCAGAACAGAAGAAAATATTTTTTAATTTATGGAATATATGCATAAAATATATGAATATTATTTAAAAAAAAAAAAAAAAAAAAATGTTTATTGAATTATTTATACTACATATATAGTTTAAAACAGTAGGTAAAATGGCTCTCTCTCTTGTCGAAAGATTCCAACCCACGGTAGTGTGTTTTAAAAAATAGTGGTTTATTTTATTTTATTTTATTTTTTAAGTTTTAATAGGAAATATGTTTACTCAAAAGTTTTTTTAATTCTAACTGTTTACTTTCTTTCACGTTTATACATGGTAGAGAAAGTATTGTTTTTTGGGTCAAATTTTCAAAATTGAGTTTTTTTTTTTTTTTTTTTACATAATTATAAGTTTTGAAATCCTTTGAATTGGAAAATGTTTTTAGCGGTTGGTTTGTGTGTGTATCTTTCTGTTATCAGCATATATCAAGAAAAATTATAGCAAAAAGTCCAAACTTGGTATTTTAAATGGGTTTCATATAAATATGCTACACTAAATTTTTCATTGAGAAAAAGCAAATGGTTAACATACAGGAATATCCAAGAGAATTCACATACGTGATGTTTATGGGGTTCAAAGTTCAAATAAGGGAGTAACAAAATTTTTTAAATGCATAAAAGCATGTTTTGTGTAGATTGTGGTATGGAAATCATTGATCATTCGTTCACAGAGCTCCAAAGTATTTGGATATATTGGGGCTATACTTGGAAATTGCTAAAATTATAATTAATTTTGTGTTAGAATTTTTTCAAGTAAGAATAAATTTAAATACACAACATTGTTTATAGACAATATACAGAGCTACCCAAAATTAAGCTAAACGTTCTTTTGTATTGAATGTAATTGATGGAAGTGCTTTGCTATATTTTATTATGCCGACGAACACTGCTCATTAAGCAAAATTAATTTTCCATATCCATACTGTATGTAAACGAATTACTTTTAGTAGTTTTACTCTCAACTCTAGTTTTTTTTTTTTTTTTTTTTTTTTTATAATATCACATTTTGAGGTTCCCTGATTATAAAAGTCCATTATTTAGCGGTTGGTCTGTATATATACCTGTTATCAGAATAACATAAAAACAGATAACTGCAGGAAATTCAAAAGTGGTATTTTCAAGTTCGTATTAGGTTGCCACTTAAAATTTGAGCAAGATTGTCCAGTTTGAAGTCAAATTAGTATCAGCCTTGATTATTATTTATTTGTTTATTTTTACAATTATGCATTATAAATAAGTGGGTTTGATGGAGGAGGGGAGTATCCATCTTACAAAGAAATACATGTAAAATAAAACTGTTCCATATGTTCTAAAAATATTCCGCAATTTGAGATTTTTTTTTAAAGTACATTAATTTTATTATCTTACGCTATTGATCCTAAAACTTAATATGCAATATATATATATATATATATATTAGAGGTCAGCACGGGCCGGGCTCGGGCCGAATTTTTCAATCTGTTCTCGGGCCGGGCCGGGCTATATATTTTTGTGTATACTCGGGCCGGGCCTGGCCTGAATGAAATTTTTTCCGGTCATGTCGGCCCGAAGCTTTTTCTTATTTTTCGAAAAAAGAAAATGATAAAATATTTCTTCAGCCATTTATTTCACATAATTTTGCAGGCTAGTATATCACATAAAATTTTATTTTGTTAAAAAATGTCTGTAGCTTCAATTTAATTGCTTATCAGTCTGTCTGTTCACTATCAGATTTTCCGCAAATATTTTTAGCATGTCTCGAAATTAATATATTTTATTTCAAGTAATATTAAATGGTTCCCTATTCAAAATAGTATGCATGTCACTGCTAGTTTGCGCACATGTTCAAACAAATGAAATTAGGTACGTTACTGTGTATAAGGCTTTGTGCCCTATGGTCTCTAGAATTTAGGTGGTATGAAGGCTATAAAAATCCTGCTGCTGTAACTTTTTCTCTAAACTCCCTTTTCTTTTCTGCAGTGCACTGGATGGAAGTAGCTTCATTTTTAGCATGTACAAAAGCATCTTTTCTATAGAATATGGTTGGATTACCATTAAAATTTTGTTTACCGGATCACATGAAAGATTCATAAACATTACGGTACATAAGAGGAAATTGTTGAACGTGCATTTTTAGTAGTAATAATCATTTTAATTACCGTCCTATATTGTTTGATGAGTGCTAATATTTTCGATTTGACTTTCTGTCTGTCTTATTTGTGCCTTCTGTACGTCTGTAATAACTAATAATGAACTTTTTTAAATATATAATTATCTTGTAAAAGTTCAGCAGTTTTGTTAAAGAAGATTCTATTGCTTCGCTGTATAAAACCTCTGCAAAACACATACTAAAAATCTTTTTCGTAGGAAGGCATGCATTTTTTTTTTTCATATTGTTGAATCGGGCCGGGCCGGGTCGGGCCTGATTTTATCAGTTTTTGTCCCGGCCGGGCCGTACACAGGCAAAATATAAACGGGTCGAGCCGGGCCCGGGCTGAATTATTCAATTTCATACCGGGCCGGACCGGGTGAGCAAAACTTTCGTACAAGCCGATCTGGGCCCGGGCCTCAAAATTCCGGCCCATGCAGACCTCAAATATATATGTAGGTATGTACAATGAAAACCTTTTTAAAAGTTTCAGTAAATATTCTATATATTTCTTTCCTTATTTTATTAAAATATGACATTTTCCTGACTTAAAATTTTAGTCTTGAGTCTAAACAGTTTTAAGATTTAATTAAGTAGAATTACAGTTCAAGGAAAAATTTTATTTATTTATTTATTTTTGGGTCTAATTTTAATGTAACTTTCGAATTTTGATGGAATATAATCCGACACACGCAGAGCTGCAAATACTTTAATTAAGAAAACTTTAAAAATTAAAAAGTAAAATAATACGCTCATTTCCAGATATTTTAATTGTGGACCTATGATAAATAACACCCGTGAAGTTGGAATATTTACAAGGCTTTTAGTTTACAACCTCAACCCTACCATCCTTATTATTTCCCAAAATAATTTACATCTCTGCAGAAAGGAAAAGCAATAAATTATAAAACATATAGGATAACAAAATTAATAATTTCAATATTTTTCTACTGGCAACTTTAAGTAAAATCGATTCTATGCAGGATAAAGGCCCCTCCTAGGTGATTGTTAACTGCCCTGTTTTCTACAATTCTCTATTCTGCTCTTCTAAACTTCACAATTTCATCTCCAACGATACTATTACATATTTCCTAGACCATATTTTTTTTTTCATTCGTTTATTTAATTATTTTTAACAAATTATTATTATTTTAAAGTTATGTACAGACATTACAATTTACAATTTTTTAATGTCATAAAATTAGTTAAATAATAATAATAATAAACTTTATGAGATTAAAGAAAAAACTTCAAATCAGACTCTTTCTTACTGTTTATATGATGGGTTGTTTTGTCTGTTGGGCTTGATACTGATATAACAAACAAAATTAAATTTGCCAAATCAAGTCAAAATTAATTTTATTAATTTCGTCCATGGTAGCTAATTCTTTTAACACAAAAATGCTGGAAAATCTTTCTCTATCTATGCACATTTTTAATTTATTTTATTAACTTTCATTTATATAAAAATCAGTCTCTGACTCTTTTTTTACAATATATATAAATGTCATTTGTAATGGGGGAAAATGTTTTATAAATTATGAATGATGGATCGTTTCCCCCCTCCCCTTTCTTTTTTTCATTACCCGACTACCGTAGGTAATGGAAGTATTGTATTCGGTACGAAAATTCGATATCGAGATTTCACCTGATTTACGTGTTTCAAGGTCTCTTGAGTCCAAAAAAGTAGTTTTTGGCAACTGGACAGTGTATGTGTATGTGTGTGTGTGGGGGGGGGGGGGATTATCTGACTATCATATCTCCGAAACTAATAAAGATAGAGCTACGAAACTTCAGAATTGAAACAAGTCTGGTATACAGATAAATCTTCTAAATTTTGGTGAAAAACGGAAGTGGATACCCGAAACAAGGATTACAGCATTTCAGTATATATATTTTAATAATGTGATATAAAACATAAACAACGATTTAATTCTTTTTGAAAATTCTTTTAAATTTAGTGACCAGCGAAGCGGGCGTAGCCTGCTAGTCTACATAAATAAAGAGAAGTGTCTCTGTGTGTGTGTCTGCGCTCCGGTGCTCACGCTACTAATTGCAGAGCTACAGAATTCAGCAGACGGGTACCTGGGATCCTGCAGGTGTGCACCTCATCGAGATTTTTTCGAATTTCGAATTTGAAATTTTTTAATTATTATTAATATTTTTTTTTTCAATTTTAAATATTGGCTTTTATGTTTAATTTTCCATGTATTTATTCTTCCATTGTAATCGTCTTTGTATCTTAGCAACGGCTGTTACGCAATTTATTTTTTATTTAATACAATCATTTGAAGGCGCAATCTTTTATTTATTTACAATATATTAAAATCACACAATCAACTGATTGGGAAGAAAATCATATTTACTGAAATTTATTTTTCCGACTGAGTGAAAATAATGCCTGGACCGGGAGTCGAACCCCAGATCTTTGACTTACAAGGTCAAGGCTCTACCAATTGAGCTATCCAGGCCGACAACCGGTGGACATTATTCACTCAGACAACCTTTAGGCAGAAATATCTGGTCTATCATGTAGATAGTTCGACAGAAATAAGCCGCAGGTAAAGGAAAACACCATTAAACAATGGGAGAAAGAAATACAATATATTAAAATCACACAATCAACTGATTGGGAAGAAAATCATATTTACTGAAATTTATTTTTCCGAATGAGTGAAAATAATGCCTGGACCGGGAGTCGTTTTTTTGGAGTAAAAATTCGATTGGGCTTATCCTTATCTTCAGAACAATTCACTCTGTTAACTCGTTATTCGCTATTTGAACATACAGCCGAAATTGGATTTGAAGTTGGTATAGCTATTTTGATAAAAATTTGGGGCTTAAAAATATTTTGTGTAAAAATTTATTGGACTCATACTCATATTAAGAAAAATTTGCTTTTGTTCTTAAAACTTTATCCACTATTTGCAATGTATGGCAGAAATTGGGTTTACTCTGCAATGTACACTAAGCGACAAAAAAAAAAAGCCGCACTGCAGAAAAAATGACTTATACCTTTTTTATTCGTAATAACTTTAAAATTAATGTTTGAAACAAATGAAACTCTCTTATTTGCGTAATACCAAAGGGATGAAATGATACCTATGTACATTTTCGATTTAATAATTTGCATTATTGCACACTACGAAGTAATTTTTAAAAATGTGCATAAAACTCATAAAACTTTCTTTTTGAACATAATGCAATAACCGTACATTTTCTATTCTGTTATGATTTATTAAATGAAATAAACAAGTTATATTTTAATATATGAAATAAAACTATTTTTTTTGTTACATCTAAGCAAATTTTTATTAAAAATATGTATTCTGCATTGAGTTAATTCCACCTTTATATGGAATTACTGCTTTAATGCGCAATGACATAGTATTATACAGTGTTTTAATATAAATCTCAGAAATTTCAACGTGCAAAATATCACAAATAATTTTTTCTAGTTCAGGCAGAGTTATAGGCTGCAAATTTCGAATCCTCTCCTTTCTTCCCCGCTTTTTTATTGACGAAACAATTTCAAGCTGATCGCGATTAGGATTATTCTCATGTCTGGTAAAGAAGAAATTTTACTGTATCTTTTGTGGGATTTAACTTAAAGTGAAAAAAGATATGATTACCTACAGAATTATAGGTTCTCATTGGAATGGATAGGAAATTTTGACTATTTGAAGTAATAAAATGACCACAGACGCTGCGTAGTAAGGTGCATTTTCAGCGTAAAATGCTGTTTGCGGAAATGTCCAAGATACCTCCAAAATAGTCGGTCAGGCAACACTTTTATGAAGATTGTGTTTTATTTCGAGTTAATTGATCCCTTCAGCATAATAATTTGTCCTACTGTTTGAAAAGTTATGCACCTCCGTACCATAATGTACGGAGATTGTGTCACTGTTTTAAAAGTGTGATTTTCATTAAGTCGGTCATATTTTCGTTGTCAGTTCCGCTTGTTTTCTTTAGCTCGAAATAAGTTAAACTTGACTCATCAAAGAGAAACAGTTCAGCCCAATAATTAACTAATATTTTTTTATTTTTTTAGTCATCTGAGGTCATGGTTTCCTAATTTTCTTCACGAAGAATGGAATTTTTTCAAATTTTCTGTCATTTAAATCTGCTTTGTTCAATAGTTGCTGTACTGTAGTTAAAGAAATTATGCTGCTAAACACTTTTTCTGAATCTCTTTTATGTTCTAAATGTAATACAAACCGAATTTTTAAGAAATGGCTTTTTAACTTACGGTCATCTCGCTTGGATGAGGAACATGGCCGCCATAAACCAAATTTCCTGTTTAAACGACCAAAAAACGTTATAACTTTCTAAAAACCGTTTTACCAATATTTCGTTAGCATTTAATTATTTTACTATCTCACGTATTAAAATATTTTTTGATTTTCATTCAAAAATTAATACTTTTTGTGGCATCGTTAACTGCCTTATTCTTATCATTTTTTAAATAATTTCTAAAATTACAATTTTCCTGACTATTGTATTTTGTTTATAACACTGGACTGAATACTAATGTGTATGTGGTGGACAACATAATAAAATCTGTTCGAAAATTTGCTTTTTAAACGATAAATTTGGCGGTTGTAGAAAGCGAAAAGGAAAATATACAAGTGCGGCTTTTTTTTTGTCGCTTAGTGTATATAAGTAATGTAACAAAAAATTTTAGTTTTTTTTTTTTTTTTTTTTTTTTTTTTTTTTTTAAGGAGAGGGGGATTGTTTGACTCAATCTCATCATCAGAAAGGAAAATTTATGTTTGCTGTTAACCCTTCATTATCCGTTTGCAAAGTGTATCAGAAATTGGATTTTTCCAGAAATATATATATAATTATTTTGGTGCAAGTTGGCATTAAAAATCGATTAAACTCATCGATTCCTCATCCTCAGGAAAATTCGTGCTCGCTGTTCACTCTTTATCCGCTGGAATCAAATTGTGGCAGAAAAAGGATTTACACAAAAATAAATATGAGTATTTTGATAAAAAATTATGTTTAAGAGATTTTTGAGTTACAAAATCGATTGCTCTACTTTTTATTTGTAGGAAAATTCGCTTTAGCTGTTACCCTTTATTACACAGTTTGCAAAATATTTCAGAAATTGAATCTATTTAGTAATGGATGTAACGATTTTGATGAAAGTTTGGGTTTAAGTGTTTTTGGGTGGTGGGAAAAAAAAAAAAAAAAAAAAAAAAAAATGAAAGAAAGAAAAGAAAAGAAAAGATCAGACTTATTCTAAGCTTAATTAAATATCGCGTTTTTTGTTATCCCTTTGTCTGCTGGTTTGGAAATATCGCAAAAATTGAGTTTAATCAGAATTGGTTATAACGGTTTTAATGAAAGCTTTGTGTAAAATGATTTTTGGGGCAAAAATCGATTGACTTAATCATCATCTTCATCTGAACCCATGTCCCTGTTAATTCTTTATCCGCCAGTGGTGAAATATGGTAGAAATTGAATATTCTCAGAAATGGATATAACGAATTTAATTGTAACAGTGTTATGGATCTAACGATTTTATTAAAAATTAGGGTTAAGGGTTTTTTGAAATGAGAAACCTCTCTGACTTATTCTTATAGTCAAGAAAATAGCATTCATATTTAACCATCACATCGTACGTTGAAAAATATTTCAAAACTCAGTTTTCTTAAGCATGTATAAAACGAATTTGATAAAAATTTAGGAATAACGTTCTATTGTGACGATAAACTGGTCTGGCTTTTCTTCATCTTTGGAAAATCAGCAGTTAGTGCTAACCCTTACTGAACTGGTTATGGCAAATTTATGTTTAGGTGGAAATGCACCTAACTATTTCGATATGAACTTAGAATTGAGTTTTATGAGAGGAAAAATCTAAGTGTTTTATAATTTTCGGGATTTTTTTTTTTTTTTTTTTTTTTAAATATGAAAAATTGTTTAGCATAACCTTTTTCTTTATAGCAGTCTCTGGTAATCCGTTCTTTGCTTGAAAAAAAAAAAAAAAAAAAAAGAAGATGAAGAAGAAATTGTAAGAACATTTTCTAATAAACTGCTTCAAAGATTTTCATAAAAAATGACAGACAGGAATTTAAGATGATAGTTCGATTTGAATTTTATCTATCTCTTGGATAATAAGCTCCAATGGTAAAAATTGCTCCACCAGGGCTTACAAATAAAAACTTATTTCCAAAAAATAAAACACTGCATTTACACTACGAATGATTTTTATAATGATACCGAGCGAACTCGCTTATCCAGGTACTAAATATAAATATTAATTTTTGCATTAATACATATTTTAATTATTGAAAATATAAAACGAAATTTAACGGAAATAAATTTGTAATCAAACTTAATAGAAATATAGTGTTAAGCAATTCTCCAAAAATAAATAAAGAAAAAAAGAAAATATATATATATATATGATCGAAAATAAATAATTGAAAACGTTTCATAATAAATAATTTTATGTATAATACACTGTTAAAATTTTTAATAGGAAACTAGTGGTAATCATTTATCTTAAGTCTTTTGTAAAATTTCAGAGAAAAATAAACGGAGATGTTAAAAAAAATGTTATATACCTGTTTATGACTAATATTAATTTAGTTAATTATTGGCGAGAATATATTTGTGACTTAGAATCCTTTTTTTTTTTTTTTTTTTTTAAGCAGAAACATTTATTTTAAATTTTTATTGAGAAATTAAAAAATAAAAATAGATAAAAATACAGAATAAAGATTGAGAATCTCGATTATTTACTTTTAACTAAGAATTATTGTAAATTTACAGAGACTTTGAATAATTATTACAATAAATTTACAGAATTTTTTTACAGTGATGGATGACAATATAAAGTATATAGAAAGATATTAAAACTTCTTCACACACCATAAATTTTAAGTCAGCACAACCGGTTTTGAAAGGACGTAGACTTTCTTCACCAGGTGCAAAATAAACACACGCTACTGCCTTGGAGGCAAAAGCAAGACTGAAAGCAGGGCAAAAACCACAGGGGCAGGAGCAACACAAACAACCAATAGGAAGCATCATGCAGGACCAATCAGAGAGGAACACATGTACACACACACCAGAAAAAGGGGAGGGAGGGAAGGAGTAAACAATTAAATTTATTTTGTTTAATTTATTTGACTAATATTATACTAATAAGTAAATTTCATAAAATTAATTAATTTATTATTGTTATTTTTTATTATTATTATTATTATTATAACAATTATTATGTTATAAACATAATGAAGGAAATTATTTAATTAAACAAATTTTTCCAGGCTGTAGACAGCAAAGTGAATCAGATTTTTCATTGACAATTTTATCACGATTAAGGTAAATAGCTAAATTTTCCAAAAAATCCAGTTCGGAAACGCGTTTGGCATGAAAGATAATTTTGGCACTCTTAAAATTAAAACTATGATCAAATTCCCAACTTTGCTTCGCAATAGAAGATTTAGAAATTTCTTGATTAACAACATACCGAGAATGTTCACGTAAACGACATTCAAGATTTCTTTTTGTTTGACCAATATAAGATAAATCACAATTATTACAAGGGACACTAAGATAACCCACTTATGAAGTTCAGGAACAGGGGATTTGGTTAAAGGGAATTGGAAATTATTGACATGTTTAAAAATAACGTGAAAATTGAAACGCTTCAAAACTTTGGCTAATTTAAAACATAAGGGGGGATAAAAAGGCAAGACAACAAGATTATCAGATTTAATTTTATCATCAATGGAAAGAGTAGAATTATAAGTTGGCCTACTAAACCTTTTGAGAGCTTTATCAATTAAAGAGGGTCTAAAACCTCTTTTAATAGCAACAGACTCTAAATAATTGAGTTCTTCTTTAAGAGAAGAAGTATCAGAACAAATTTTAAGAGCACGATACACGTAAGTGTAAAAGGTGCCAATTTTTTGTTTAGCCGGATGATTAGCGAGAGCATGGGGAGGGTTAGAAACAGAGAAAGGTTTCCTGTACACAGAGGTTTTAGAAGAGGAATCGCACCTAGTAACTAAAACATCAAAGAAAGGGAAGTTGATTACAATTTTCTAACTTGAAGGTAAACTGAATATGGGGATCAATAGCATTAGCAATATTAAGAATGGCAGAAACATCAAACGGGTTTTCGACAAGAATGAAAGTGACATCTACGTAACGTAACCAGCATTTTTAATTTAACATCTTTAATAATTTTTCCGCAAAATAATGCATATAGATATCGGCAAGAATAGGAGATAAAGGATTACCCATACTTAAACCATCACACTGTTTATAAAATTTGTTATTAAATTCAAAAGTAGTTTGGGAAACATAGAGTTTAATTAGATTAACAAATTCTTTGACTTCAATGTAAGAATAATGTTATTCGCGTAACTTTTTCTCTAAACAACTAAGCGCACCTTCAGTGGGGACATTAGTAAATAAAGACTTCACATCAAGAGATAACATTGAGCAATTTACAGATTGAGCAATATTCAGATTATTTAACTTAATAACAAAATCATAGGAATTTTTTATAGTATGACTATTAGTGCTGCATAAAGGAGAAAAAATAGAAGTTAAAAATTTAGAGAGGGGATAAGTAGCAGTACCAATATTCGAAACAATAGGTCTGAGGGGAACATTAGGTAAAGCATAAAAACGAGCACAAATTGCTGAAAAAGGGGAAACCGAGAATTTGGTATTGTCATGAAGAACGATAGATTTTTTAACAGCTTTTTGAACAGAGCTTAGAAGAGATTTAGTTTGTTCTTTTTTAATTTCAGTATAAAGTCCTTCAGATAAAAGAGAATTAACTTTATCAACATAATCAGTTTTGTCCGTGAGAACAATCTGGCCACCTTTATCTGCTTTAGTAATGACAAGATTTTGATTAGATTTAAGTTCCTTAAGAGGAACACTTTCAGATTTAGTAAGATTAGATTTATAATTGGAAATATTGGAAGAAATGCAATCAGCAAGAATATGGTGCAGATATTCTTTTTGAGCGGTAGATATTTTACTATATTTTAAAGAAGCCTCAATGGGAGCAATTAATTTAGAAATTGAAGGTTTACAAGATTGGGAAAAATTCAAACCGAGTTCTAACACTTTATTTTGTTGGGCACTTAAGTTATGTGAAGACAGATTAACAATGTAATTTTCTTCAGGAACTTTGTTAATTTCACGAGAGGTTTTTTGGTTTTTACACAAAACAGAAAACTTAGAAACTAAATTACGCTGATGTGCAGAATTAAGTGAATGTAAGGATATATAATTATGGTGTGTGGAGAAGTTTTAATATCTTTCTATTGATTGTACGCCAGTTTTTGAATAAAGTATATAGTTTGAAGGAATAGATATATAATACGGTGATATGCAAATGATAACGAAATAATAACATTCATTATGTAGTGCACAAGATTATATGCTCCAAGAATATTAAATCGAATAACAAAAATATATTATTTATAATTTGCACAAAAATTAATGTCGATAATCATATTTCATATAAAAGAAAAATAAATGCAAATCGCTTGCATTGAAACAAAATCTTATACAATATTAATTAACGTCAGCGTTTGCTCCGTTTGCAGTATATTGCATCCGGAATGTTTATCGCGTGACAGGTGGCTATCTTATTATTTAAGAACTTCCATTTTACAGATGATTATACCTCAGCATCTACTGAACATTTTGGTTTTGGAACCCTGTACTAGTGAGAAGCAACAGCTGCTGTTATTTCGTTATAAATTCACTTAGATAAAATCTAATATATATCATCAAGCAAGAAATTAAGTGGAATTTTTGAAAATGACGTGAAATTTTCAATTAGAGGTCATCTACATACTAAAATGAGCGCCAATTTTGGGGTTTTTTTTCAATAGAAACACACAAGTTGGAATTCATATTTGAATTTCTGAGAGTATGAAAATACAGAATGTTATACAACTTATATAATTTATCTTTAGTATTCATTGAATCTTGACAAAATTGAGTTATAACGAAAAATGTGTTAGAAGATTTTTCATGAACATAGAAAAATTTAGATACTACAAAAATTAGAAAAAAATTGCATATATTGTTTCACACAAGAAATGTTTTTTGAAAAATAAAAATAAAATAAATAAATAAATAAATATCAGAAGCACTATCATCTTCATATCAACGTAGCTGTGTCTGATTTCGTTTTTTAGATATATACTTAAATATGTAATTAGAAAATAATGTAAAATGTAAATACATATATGAATGCAATGCGTATTAGACATATTTAAATATATTACACTTAACATTGTTTAGACAATTCTGTTTGGAAAAAGTGCGATATTATTTAATTAAAAAGTGTCTATCATGGTGATACTAATCAGCAATGAAATTTAACTTTTTTTTTTTTTTTTTTTTTTTTTTTTTTTAACCATTTATATTATGTTGTAGGCGTGACATAATGTACTAACTGTAATAATGTAGATATATATGTATGTATAAATACATGTTTAATGAAATCGATATTAATTAATGTTACTGTATGATGATGAATAAAAACCTTGTGGCAAACAAAGTAATGAAAAACAACGCATTACCTTTTTTAAGATAAATTATTGTAAGTAATCATATTAACACATCTTACTTTCATTAAGTACACATTAAACATTTTTAATCGTACTTATCAGGTTTTGTTTATTTTAAGTCATTTAAACTGTAGGATTTATTTTATACCATATTTATTTTATACTATTTATTTTATTTCTACGAAAATATAGTTTTTTAAATAAATTTAACATTTTAAGACTAAATTATCCTTAAAAATTTACCCTACCCCACCTCCAACCACAAAAAAAAAAAAAAAAAAAAAAAGAGAGAGAGAGAGAGAGAAAATAATTTGGTGTGTCACACACATGACTTTCTCTGACCCTGAAATTTAATACTATAAGTACAGGTTGGAGATAAGCGGTAAGATAACGAGTACTGTTATGTAAACCTATGTTAAACAATTCAAATTAGGCTTCGGAAGAGTTTTATATGAGAATTAGTTCTGTGTGAAGGGCTGCCGCCCCCCTCAACCCCCCCGTTTCTTTAATGCACCTACTTTTCTATAGAATGTAATTCTGTTATTAAAATTAAAAGTTTACTTAAAATTATACAGACAATTTTCACGCGCAACATTCATTGAAACTTTTCAATCTTGATGAAATTTTTCCAGCAACAAACTTATATTAACTTCGAAATACAACATTTGGATCTTCTAAAATTATTCGTTTTTAAGTCACTCTAAGAGACACAGACAAAGATAAAACGTTAAAATTTACTACGGTAATCAGGAAGTCTCAAAACGTGTAAATATACAAAAAACAAGTGATGAATATTTAGCCTAAAAACATACATTATTTACCATATCTCTATGAGGAATTTATTTCAATTCCCGAATAGCTTTCCTGGAAATGGTAAAATATTATTAGTAAAGCACATCCACTAACAACAAAAAAGAATGTTATCACTTAAATATTTGCAGCCTTGTATATATTTAGAAGATTATATACAGACCACATGGTGCATCTAAATATAATCCTATAGTAATCATACATGGCCCAAGCTGAAATATACTTCCATCAATTTGCAACGATTGTCGCACTTTTACCTAGTTCTTTTGTGAAGCACTGTAAACAAACAGTCAATGATTTCCCTACCCTATTCTACATGAGACATGCTTTTATGCATATAGAAAATATATATTCGTTTCATTTGGTTTAGTGCTGTCTATAGATGTTAAATTCCACTTACCTGCAATTTCCCCCATAGACGTAATGTATTTGAATACTTTTGAGTGTCCCTCTACACGAACCATCTGCTCCATCTCAAAGAAAAATCCCTATATGATACACAATTAGAATACCGAGTTTGGAATTTCTGCTACTATTTTTTCTTGAGATATGCTGCTGAAACACACAGACACACAGACAGACTCACAGACATACACACAGACCATTCACGTAAAACATGATTTTCGTATGTGAAGATGGTGCCCAAAATGGCCGCAGTGTTGTGTTACTGTAGGTAGTCACTTTCAGCATTTTTAATTATTTTTATAATATACTGCAATTTTCTGCAGGTTATGGTGTCAACGGTGTGTTTTTAGTTGATAAGTATCTAACGCTGAACCACAACGTATGTATAACCTGTCAGAAGAGAAAATGTTCGATGGACAAATTTTCAGATCTGAAAAATATGGGCTACCCACCATTCAGTTCGATACATTTAGATTTACCTTTCTTAATTGGTTTTATTAGGATCTGTTCCGTAGTTAATTTTCATGTAATTTCATAAGATTTTCAATGCAATGATCCCCAAAATGCAGGTTTATATGAAAGATTCGGCTCTATAATAAGGTAAAAATGATAAAATCTTAAATTTCAAATCACTTAAGAAATTTTCGAATTAGAATATTTTCTGTCAAATATGTTCAAACTAGAATCATAAATGACATTTTAAAAGTGCTATGTTAACTTTTTGGTGAAAATTAGCATTTACGTAAAATTTTGTCCTATTCTGCCATGTTAAGAAAACCCTCAATTTCCAGTAACGAACGAAATTTTTAAATTATAAAATTCATAGTTCATAATAAGATGTTCATAACAAAAACCATTCATAACCTAAACAATATTTTAAAAGTGGTTTGACATTTTTACTATGAAAATAACACACTAAAATTGGACGTTTATTCAAAAATTTGCCCTATTCTTCTATGTTAAAAAATTCTTAAATTTCATGTAACTTATGAAATTTTTAAACTCATAAAATATTAATTTAAAGAATAACTGAAAAAAAAATTACTAAGATTCGAGCTGTCCTTATAATTGTGAACACCTGAAAAATCATCTTTTTACCATATTTAAAGTTTTTTAAGAGAGAAAAACGATAAAACTTTTTAAATATAGTCTCTATTAATGAAATTCAAATTAGTTAAAAATATATTTGTTTAAATAATAGTGTTCAGTGTTTAGTTAATATAGAAAAACGGGTGTCCTTATAATTATGAGAAGGAGTGTATATAACTGTTACAATTAAAATTTAGTGGTGGATATTGAATAAAAAGCGTCCAAAAATTCACAACACTGCCAAGAAGAGTGAAATACAATTGGACTGGCAAAGAGTTAAATAGATCGAAAATTTTTTTTTTTATTTGTTTATGTGCTAATTTGAAAAAAAAGTTATTGTTTCTTAAAACGTTGTTTATTATTTACTAGTTTTATATCACCTGAATGCATATATAGCAATATATATTTATGCATAGTATGATATATAGCAATGTATTCATATATAAATGAAAAAGATAATTTATCGGAATTTTTCAATGCACTATTCATGAAGCAAAGATTTTATTCAGAAGTAAGATAACTGAAAGGTTTTCTCTAAATGGACTTTGTTATCGATAAAATAATGTGTTTGAATCAAGTAAATCTATGAAATCTATAAAAACATGCTTTAAAAATTTCCTGAAAACATTTCATGAAACTCTAATATGTATTATTTTTTTTTTAAACATGGATATCCCTAAAATATGTACATACAAACAACCTGTTGAAAAAAACCCTAGATGTCTATATACCTTAAAATTTACATGAGATCTAAAAATGCATCTATATTTGTATTTCACGGAAACATAAAATGGGTATATGCTCTGAAAAGTTGCGTAGGCACTCGTAGCAAATTTCTCTGGATCACACTGGAAAAAAGGATCACACCAATATGAATTCAAAAATTTTTCGTGATATTAGATTTCTATGGAGTGAGTATTCTTTTATGAGAAAAGCGTTTTATTTAAATATCCTTTTCTGTTTCCCAATATAAATTGATGTAAATTTTTGTCGCCCACTTTAACTGTAAAATACAGAATAAAAGTATTTCATATAAATTCTACTGCGAAATTTATGTGCAATAAAGATATTATTTGAGACTAGCCAATATATATATTTCAGGTTTAAAAAAAAACCTATTGTAAATCTATATCTTGAAAATAAATCTTTTAAAAGTACAACCAAAGTATAAAGACGTATGTATAAAGTGATACGAAAAAGGTTTACATTATCTGGTATATTCTTCTTATAAAATGATCATTTCGGGAAATTTTTATACATATAACAGTTACAAAATCCTGCTGTTAACGTAACATTTAAATAATTGTCAGTCTGTAATTTCTTGTCACACCATTTAAGTTTTGAATTTGTTGGATATTGTTAAAAGAACGGTGAATATACTTAGAGTAATTTTCACGTATATTATACAATATACATACGAATGTTACGTTGTTAGCAAATCATAAATGCTAATTATATAACATTGTATTAAAAAGAGTTATTATATGAATAAAAAAAGTACATGTTAAATTCGCTACGTGTTTTGCCGCATCCGAAAGTAATAATATATTCTTTAAAGAAAAATATTAAAAGAACAATCATATTAATAATATAATAATAACTTTGTAGTTATATATATATGTACAGTGGAACCTGTCGAAAGTGACCACCCTAGGGACCGGCTAAAATGGTCACTATATGCAAGTGGTCACTTTATAAAGTCTCTTTAAAATTGGAAAATGGTCACTTTAGTCAGGAAAATGGTCACTTTACCAAGGTGTTCACTTTTACAGGTTCCACTGTATTTATATTTATAAAAATTGTTAAAAACATATTTGTTCTGCCTATCGGATTTCGATAAAATGTGATATATACGTTATATGGACAATGAGTAAACGATTTCTGCAATAAAAAAAAAAAAATAGTTCAAATTTTAACAACCAGGAGGAACTATAGCGCTTAGAGAAGGACAAAGTATGTCAGAATCATTAAAATTTGTTTAATTACAGAATGTGCTCAAATTGAGCTTCATTGACTTCAATTACGTGTTAAAAGCGTGTTCAATGGTAGCGCGAAGAAACTCTTGAAGAATTTCAGCAACATGGCGTATAATGATGGCTTTCAACTCCCGTAAAATCCTAATACCTTCTCTATAAACACGGTCTTTTACACTCAGCAACAAAATTATTGAAGCGCTAGCTATAATCCCTATTTAAAAGATGTGCACCTAATACTGTTTTGTTAAGTAAATACTTGTCGAGTCAAAATCTTAGTCTTATGCTGTTTATAAAAAAAATATATTGATGATAAATATTAGTGATCAAACTAAAAAAAAAAGAAAAATGTGGATGTGTTTCGATAATTTTGCTGCCGACTGTAATAATCTCCACAATCAGAAAACAAAGGGATTTAAGTCGGATGAACGAGGAAACCAGACAACCGGAATACATCTGGATATTACGCGAAGCCATAGAATGAAGCAGTTTTTTGACTTGGTGCCCAATGTAGGGAGTCGCACCATCTTGCACGAAGACAAGTGGCCTGTAAACATTGCCGTTTCTGTAAAATAGGAATGATTTGCTTCTGAAGGTGTTCACTCTACCGAGCACTCGTGACAGAGCACCTTTTTAGGACTTTGAGGAGTAAGTGTTTCAAAGAAAAACGGTCCGAGGATAAAATCCACATCATGCAGTCGCAATTCTTGTTGGTGGATACAATAGGAGGTGAAGCATCCCGTTTGCGGTATTTTTTAACTTTCACAGCTCCATTTAAAATAAGTGCGCATCGTCTGACCACAGAATTTTCCAAGGGCATGGTCATCAATATCTATTCTTGTCAAAAATCGACAGGTCTTGAGTTGCAATATTTGCACCATGTATATATTATATGGATACCATTTTAAAATGGATCGCAGAATATTCCGTGCTGACCATCAAGGAATTGCCAGCTCACGTACTACCAGTCGACCCCTTGCTGAAGAATAGCGGGAACTGGAGGCTTTTTTAACCACAGCAGTGGTGACTTCTTCTATGATTTCATTCGCAACGGGCTTCCGCACTTTTCCTTGCAGCACATCCAAGTCTCCAGTCTCTTCAAATTTCCTAATCATCTTTTCAATTCTTCGTCATGGGCCTTTTTCGCAATCCCTTAAAACGACGATATTCATGCAGTGTAGCTAAGATATTGCTGCCGTTCTGGTAAAAGAGTTTTATTAATAACGTTCGATCTTTCTTCTGTAGGGGCATGATTAACGATGACAAGGGCACACAGAATGATTTTCTGGCTTTGACTACAACTCTCTTTATAGGTTTCACTAATTTACATCAGGAATCTTTGAAAAATATCATCTGGTGGTCACAATTTGAGCCTTTTTTTTTTTTTTATTTATTACAAAAATTGTTCCCAAATAGTCCATATAAATTATATACTAAATTTAATCAAAATCCAACAGACAGAACGGGTTCTAGAGGGGTCTGAATAGGGTCACTTTAATTATAACACCCCTATATATTGAACAAAGTAAAGTGAATATTCACTGCCTTATGTTAAATGAATTTTGTTATTTTGATTTTTTATGTATTCATGTCTATAAAAAATATCAAAATATATATTTTGCTAACATTTGATAAAAAAAATTATTCATACATAGTAAACTAAATGAAAGTAAAATTATTTTTTCATTATATTTCTAGTTATATTTCATTAATGTTATTTAAAAAACTCATGTTTCAAAGAATTATTATTACATAAATAATAATAATAATGTATTTTGTTGAAGAAATTATATTTGTAAGAAATTTTCACTAAGATCGAAAAAAATATTTCAGCATATTTTCATTACACGAAGTCTCATGTCAGACCATATGGTGTGCGTCAGCCGCGAAGCATTCAACTATTGAAGCGAAAAAGGAACCATATCATCGAAAATCCAACAGTATTTATCTTTCTTCACTTATCTTCCCTACCTCTCAATTACAAATTCAATAAAAGCACGGAGAATGAAACATCTGGAAAAGGGTCCCATGCTTCAATCAAATCGCTAAACTTTAGGAAAATACTTTATACTATAAAAACGGCACGAAGCAAATCAATATATCATTATACATTTCAACGCTTTTTATCCTAATCATGTGTAATTTGGTTCAAAAAATAAGAGGTTGGAAAGAACCAGGCTTGGTCCAATATTCTTAGATTGCAGACAAATTTTCTTTTGCTGCAGATTTTTACGAAAATTTCTGCTACTAGATTAAATGGGTTTTGTAAATACAACGTAATACATATATATATATATATATATATATATGGATGTGTGTGTGTGTGTGAAAATAAACTAAATCTATTTAAGACATACATTCTTATTTACAAGACAGATTTTTAATATAAAAATGTTACGTGAGTCTTTCGGTAAAATTATAAAAAGTAATTTATTAAAATGAATTAAATTTTCATCAACAAATTTATAATTTGGAAAATTTCCCTTTATAAATAGTATGCCTCAAAATATTTATAACAATAGCTTTAAGAGACATTCATTTATTATTATTTAAATAAAAGAAAAATAAACTACTTTTTATTGTTCAAAATAACACATAGTTTACAATTTTCATAAAGATATAATTTACAAAAGAATGTATTTCATATATACAATGGATTTCACGCAAACGTTAACACAGACAATATGTTTTTACAATTAATAGAAATATTTTTAATTTTATGTGATAGAAAATAAATAAATCCTTTTTGAAATTGCAAAAGTAACATTATTTATAAAATTGTAAATATATTTTTTTTTTTATTTTATCTCACGTTATTTTTTCAAACACGATATCAGTTCAGATTATTCAAATTTTATGTTAAGTAAAGTATTAAAAATTAAATGTATCTTATTTTTATAATTTTGTTTCCAAGACTAACTCACTCCTTTTTTAAAAACAACACAATTATTTTTTTATAAACCACTACAACTTTTTTGTTAGTGTGTCAGATGTTTTTATGTTAATTCCCTCTCATATCTCTCAATTTAAATAAATAAATAAATATATATATATATATATTAACATTACAAAATCCTCTAGCATAAAATACTTTAATCTTTTTGTGCATTAGAAGAAATATTTTACTATAAAAATAAAAATAAAGTTAGAAAATTGACTGAACTGTATAAGAGTTAAAATTAGCATGTCGCTTTTACTTGTCATTTCTGTGATTTTCGTCATGTCTGTTACATTCAGCTATCTTTTTTAATTTCCAAAAGTTTTATTAATTTTTCTCACTGTTCGTGGCATCAACTGTTTAACCAATATTATTAATAGATTTGATTATAATTACAATGAGAAGTACGATTCATATTAATAAGAAAACACCACAGAACTGGTGTTGTAAATTATTACTAACAAAACTTTGAACAAACACCATAAAATGCAATAAACTCGCAACAATTGTTTCGAGTCGAAAAAGCACACGACCCTTCATCAGGCGAACGAAGTAAGCACAAGTGCTGCAGTCAAAGCGACAGCGCTGGTGTGTTTACGAATTTCTTAACATGGCATATAGGGCAATTTTTCACATAAACGTCAGTTTTGAGCGATATTTTCATGGTAAAGATATCAGACTACTTTAGAAATATTATTTAGGATACTGGCATGAATATTCCAATATAAAATGAATTTTCCAATATAAAAATTTCGTAAGTTATTAGAATTTCTTATCATAACAGAATAATGCAAAATTTTACACAAACGTCAATCATGAGGGATATTTTCATCATAAAGATGTTAGACCACTTTTGAAATATTATTTAGGATACTGACATGAATACCATAGAGTATGAATTTTCCAATTTAAAATATTCGTAAGTTACTTGGAATTTACGATTTACTTAAAATGGCAGAATAAGGCAAAATCGAACATAAACGTTCATTTTGAGGATCATAAATATGTCAGACAATTTCAAAATAGCATTTATGATACTTGTATGAACATGATTGACTACAAATATTCTAATCGGAAAAATTCGTATGATATTCGAAATTTAAGATTTTATCAAAATAGCAAAATGCGGCGATATTTCATATAAATATACATTTTTGGGAAAGTTGCATTGAAAATAGTAGCATGAAAATAAACTACAAAATTGATCCCAATAAAATAAATTAATAGATTAGAATAATATAAATATATCTAACTGAATGGTGGGTAGCCTATTAGTCAAGGATTTCTTTCTGTCACTGTGTCAAGCGTTTGGTCAAATTCATTTCTCTGTACATTCATTCTCCTGTACAAGAAATTTATGAGAACATACATATGATGGGGAACTGAGCAGAGTCCACCTATGCCAACTAGTTTTTATTGTTATTATACTTCAGAATGAGATACCCATTATATGTCATTTTATATTATATCACACAGCAAAAATCTTATTAAGTCTGTATGTAGTCCTACAGAGCATTTTATCTTTCACAATCTAGTAAATGTAGATTAGCAGATTCTAGAATGATGTTTAAACTTCTAATTAACACCAAGAATGTTAAATTTGCAGTTAATGTACAGGAATATATATGCTTTTTAAATTAGAAGAAAAAAAATGGAGGCATAAAAAAAAACTGTAGAAGATGTATATTACAAATGGTTAAAAATTGCAATGAATGTCTAGAGCTAGACAAACACATTACTTTCACTGTTATTCATCTCATGTTGTACTCTACAGTTATAGTCTTGCATCTAACTGTAAAAAAAGTACTTTATTTTATTTCAGATTTCGTGAATGTATGTTAAACATTTTTTAAGTGATAAAATATAAATAAATAAAACAAAAATGAAACTGCAGTTTCAACAGTTGGTAATTCTACTGCATGAAAAATAAAAAAAAATCTTTGGTTAATTAAAAAAAAAAAAAAAAAAAAAAAAAAAAAGTACCAAATAACTTGCTTTGTGCTAACTAAAATTAAAAATGCTTGAATTCAAAAATTCAATAAAAAAAAAAAGAGCTAATTGTTTGGAATAAAATAGAAGAAATTGTGTTAACTACTGTATTCTTCCACAGCACAAAATTATGTACGAAATGTCTATATTTTAGGAAATGAATAATATGAATGACACTGTATGAATAATATAACGCATTGTGCATAAAAAAACGTTTTTTTAATGCTATTGATAAAAATTTAAATTAAACTTTAAAAAGAAATAAGCCACAATATTTCAAAATTTCTACTGCACATGTTTGTCTCTCACAAATCATTGCCTTGTCTGTCACGATATTAAATAATTTTTATTTATTTATTCAAGTTTCAGTTAATTATTGCATATGATATTAAAGTGTTCTTTTTGTTCAAATTTTAATTTCTGAACTTAAAATGTGTTTAGATTTAGAGCAGTTGTGTGACAAAGATCAATCGCTTAAAATCAATTCCGTTTTTGTTATATCTGTCATACTACATTTTTACCACATTAATATAAATTATATTTTATCAGATTAAATGCTTTGCATTATTTGAAAATATAAGAATTATATTAAGTATACTTAAAATTAGGCAAGAAAGATGTCTGAAGTCATGTCTGTCCCAAATGTAATTATCTACTAAATATTATTTTAGTACGGTTATATAGCTAAATCAAAAATAAATAAATATATTTCAGCAAAATGATAAAAAAAAAAAGTCTTTTGGCTACTGCTGGATCTCATATTCACAGAAATTATGGATAGCATTATATGTATATATATATATATATTTCTGTGAGATTTATCTCTGCAATCACAAAATTTGCTTACAATTATGGTCGGATAAGGAATACGATTTTTTTCGATTATATTCACGCACATTTTATTAATTCACATTCATTAAATAGATATATTAATGATAAATAATTCTGTCATTTCTTTTCATTCATGTATTTTCTATATGATATTCAAACAAATTATTATTATTGTTGTTGTTATCATTATTATTATTAGTGTGGTCGTCTGAAATGATGTAAAAGTGTTAAGAAAACATTCACACACAATTTTTCTTTCTAAAAATGTGTGTTTAAATGTTCGTAAGATATATAACATTTTAACATTTCAATTGCAGTCTGCTGCGTCAAATATAGTCTGCCGTGTTTCCTAAAATGGCTTTGCATTGAGTCTAATATACTACGTGTTATAATTTTAAAAAAGTGAAAAAATTTTCGTAATTTTTCAAAGAAACCGTTATATTTTCACGAATATATGTAGTAGCCTCATAAAAATTTATACAGATATTTAGTAGATAACACCTAATAATATTCTACAGCCAAAATGCATTTCAAGCATTATTTTTTACATGGTGATCCGAAACATTTTGATTTTTATTAGTCCTCATTTCTTCTTCAGGTAAAATGTTTTGCTGAAATTTATGAGGTATAACACCATGTTCTTATACTCCTAAAGTTTCTAGATAATTCCTAAAGATTTTTTTCTAGATATTTGAAAAAACACCTAAATTCGAAAGTATCCAAATACTTATTGGTAGTACGCATAGAGCTATGATTTTGATAGGAACTTGAAGGAATCTGCGACCACGACAGATGTACAGTTGGTAACAAAAATTCCTATATAAAAAAAGTACACTTAATGCAGTTTTGTTAAATAAATCCTTGTCGAAGGATCCTTCGTAAATCCTTGTTCGACAAGGATTAATTTAACAAAACTGTATTAAGTGTACTTTTTTTAATATAGGAATATTTGCTAGTGTTCGGAGACTTTTGTTACCGACTGTAACATGCACTTGTCGCCATTTGTGCACATGACGGTGTTCATCCGGCTCGGGTATCGAACCCACAGTCTTTCAACTATGAGCCCTCTGCTCTAGTCGACCAAGTTACCTCGGCTTATAATTTTTTTTTTTTTTTTTTTAATGTTTCAATGTTCATTAAACTGTTTATGATTAAAAAAAAAAAAAAAAAAAAAAAAAAAAACTACCTCAGTACTGATATCTAAAATTTATTTTGTTCTTAATTAAGTGAGAAAAAAAATTTACAAAAAAAGTAAAGTAAAATAAAATAAATAAAAAACTCAATCTTAAAAATAAACATGAAGTAAGTTTCTTTTGCGTATCCTTGTAGCTGCACGGACAAAATATAGCGTAAAATTTAAAGAAAAAAAAAATCTCTATATTATTGCATGTGATGAACTAAAATTTTAATGAAAATTAATTAAATGTGTGGTAAACAGACACTTTGTAATAAATTTATTTATTGATTAAAAATATGAATATATAAATGATTTTTCATTATTATTATTATTAATTTATTTTTTATTAAAGTTACAATTCCTTATAATACATTTTTCTTTCTTATCGATTCACAAATTTAAAAAAAAAAAAAAAAAAATGTATTAAAGTATCAGTGTCTATGCAGACTAAATTATTTGATCTTTTCAAAAGAAGTAAATAAATAAAAACGCTCGTAAAAAAAAAAAAAAAAAAAAAAAAATACATACCAAGAAACAAAGCTTTTTTTTTTCTTATTTTTTCTCCCCTGCAAGCTTGAAAATGTTTGAACATCATTGATTTGAATCAGTGGTATCCAAGGAACAAAAATGCCGGGAAGATTTCAGCAATGTCACATTCAAAATAATCGTCGTGAAAAACAAGGCGGTTCAAGATTTTTGTTTTATTCCCTCCTCCTCCCCTTTCCCCAAGAATGAAATTGCAACGCATCTTGTGTTACAAGACAAGGAATGTAAAGATTGCTGCAGTTTTAAGCATTTTTTCTATTCAAAATGGGACACTCATTTTTAAGTTAAAGACAGAAATACATTGCTGAGATGTAAGATATATTCCCATGAAAAATTCTTTAAATAAAATTTTGTTCTGATAAATTTCAGTGGATTTTAATTGAGGAGAAAAAATTAAATAATAATGAAAGCATTTTTATTCTACATAAAAGTCAAAAAGTAAAAACATTTGTGTTCTAAAATTATTTTTTTTTCTTTTATTTATTTATTTATTTATTTAAAGATATATATTAATATATTTCTTAAAGTAAATATTTTTAATATTTTTAAAGTAGATTTAAATAAAGACATTTGATTTTTTTTTTTTTTTTTTTTTTTTTTCGTTTAATTATCTTACTTCTTATCTGATCTTAATTTTTGTTTGTTGCGCTACATATAAAAACTTTTATAATAATGTATATTTTCAAAAAAATTCTGTACAGTTTCGACGATTTTATCTTTAATACAAATTGACTTGATGTAATAAAATTTGTCAATTTGTGCGTTTATTTTTTATTAGGCTTTTAAATTAAAATTATATAAGAGTACATTACATTCCTTTCCTACGAATTGTATAAGATAAGTGGCAAAAAAGATTTTCGATACCAATGACAGTACATTTTCATTGCTTCTGGCACATAAATTTAAATTATAAATCTTCGTACTTATGGAATAGGGTGCATTAATATATGTGTGTGTATATATATATATATATACCAAAAGGAACGAAAGATACCTTTTATATTAAATATTAAAAATGCCGAGTTTCGGATTTTTTTAAATGTATCTTGAGAGTGAATTTTGCTCTAAAATGTCAAATATATATATATATATATTTACTTTTGTTATAACTCAATTTTAAATATTAGTGGTATTTAACAGCACGTTGAGGGTCCACAGTTCCACAAAAAATGTCATAAAATTCGAAAAACTCAGCTTTTTATTATTACAATTAACGCATTTAATTCTTAATATCAAATAACAAAGAAAAAAGTACGACAACATGTTTATAGGTGCAAATTTATTGATAAGTGTCCATAAACATTTTATCAAAATTTTCTAATAATATTCTTTTATAATATTTCTACATATCTATATAAAACTTACTGCTACGACTGTCATTCTTTTTTTTTTTTTTTTTTGGCTAAAATCGTATCTTCTCCCGAACGAGAGAGTCCACAGAATAGCGAGAGGTACCGATGTTTGCGAAATATTCCAAGGAACATGTTTATCTTAGTTTCAAATTTTAAAACCTTAATTAACAAAATTATTAATTAAAAATGTTGGGCTAATAACTCTATTTGCGAACTTGCAAATGGATTCTTTTATTGCATTATTTCTTCAGTGTCAGACGACATAGTCACCAGGAAAATAAATGTCATTCCTGGTTCAAATAACAAAAACAAACAAAATAAAAATGTCAATATTGCTATTGGTAACAAAGAAATTTATCGATTCTAAATAAATAAAAAGCGTTGCCCTAGATGTTTTCAATAATAAAAAAAAAGAATTTATGTTGCTGCCAGCTAGCTTAGCTCGGCAGAGCACGTAAAATAAACAGATTTACTAATTTGCTTTGAAAGGTAGAGTAAGACAATCGAAGGTCACCACAGTTTAAAAATTCAGATGGATACAGTGACTCCCTGTGACGCAATAGATGGGAGATTAGGAAGGTCAACGCAAACAGTCGGCGAAGTTTCAGATAAAGTCGGAGAGATTTTGCGCCGGCATTGAGCTACAACGGAGAAAGTAACTTGCGGAGTGTGAAGTGCACTGATGGGGAAAAAAATCCCAACACCAAGAAAAAATTATTGTACAGTAATGAAATTTCAGCAATACATTTGTGTAGGTAACAGATTTAATTGATTAAAGTTTCAAGATCACAAGTAGAGCCATTGGCGAGAAGAGCCATTTCAAATGTGAAATGTTGGTACATTAGTAACCGGTGTAACCGCCAGAATTTTGAATGCAAGCATGCAAACGTGCATTCATTGTGTCGTACAGGTGTCTGATATCAGTTTGTGGGATGGTGTTCCTTGCCTGTTGCACTTGGGCGGTCAATGCAGGGACGGTTAATGCTGGTTGTGGATGACGTTGGAGTTGTCGTCCAATGATGTCCCATACGTGCTCGACTGGAGAAAGATTTGGTGATCTAGCAGGCCAAGGCAACATGTCGACACTCTGTAGAGCATGTTGGGTTACAACAGCGGTATGATGGTGAGCGTTATCCTGTTGGAAAACACCCCCTTGAATGCTGTTCATGAATGGCAGCACAACAGGTTGTATCACTAGACTGACGTACAAATTTGCAGTCAGGGTGCGTGGGATAACCACGAGAGTGCTCCTGCTGTCATACGAAATTGCTCCCCAAACCATAACTCCAGGAGTAGGCCCTGTGTGTCCAGGCCGCAGACAGGTCACTAGCAGGCGTTCACCTGGCCTCTTTCTAACCAACACACGGATATCACTGCGACCAAGGCAGAACCGGCTTTCATCAGAAAACACAACAGATCTCCACTCTGTCCTCCAATGAGCTATAGCTTGACAACACTCACGTCGCAAACGGCAGTGGTTTGGAGTCAGTGGAATGCACGCTACAGGGCGTCTGGCTCGGAGCTGTCCTTGAAGTAACCGATTTGTAACAGTTCGTTGTGTCACTGTGGTACCAACTGCTGGCCGACCGGAACCCGGTCTTCTTGAGGCAGTATCTTCCCTTGACCACTGCTGCCAACACTCATGCACAGTGGATACATTCCTGCCAAGTCTTTCTGCAATATCGCGGAAAGAAAACCCACCTTCTCGTAGCCCTACTACACGACCTCGTTCAAACTCAGCGAGCTGTTGATAATGGCTTCTTCGTCTTTTTAGAGGCATCCTTGACTAACATTAACCCACTACATCAAATCTCAACTGTAAATAACGATTACGAACCTTACAGCGCTTATTTAAAGCAAACCTCATTTGCATGTTCATAGTGTCGCTACAGCACCACACTTATGCGCGTAGCTCGAAATTTGAATCGACGTCATTTTTCAGATGTATAAACACGCCTAAAAAATTTCGTTTATCTAGCACAGCTCCTTCCTGGTGTTGGGATTTTTTTTCCACCAGTGTAGATATGAACAGGTTTTTGAAGTTTTGCTAAGTGAAGTGATTGAAGGCTTTTCGGTTAAGGATAAATATCGAGGAATTTTTGTAGAGAGTGTGGCTTTGATGAGGATAGACATTTATGCTAGTGCTAAGTTGTTAAAGAGCGGAGATTGCTGTTTTGACGAATAGTGGAGTATTACGGTGTTTAGATAGAGTGGTATTTGCGTGAAAGAATTGTCAAACAAAAGGGAAGCCTACCGACAACCTTTAAGCGAGCGTAGTTCAGCGAGTCAACCGGGAGCAGTATTTTTCGAGTTTCTACTCTTTCTCTTGGGTGAGATGAACATTCTATATTTCTCTAAATTATTCATTTATTTTAACTTATTGATTGAGTTCCAGGAAAAGTCATCCCCCTGAGCTTAAGTTCAAATAAAAGCTTTATTTATATTTTATATTCAAGTCTCGTGCTCATCAATTATCTATTTAGTTATCTACTTAATTAATTAAGATGGAGTCGGCAACCACTCAGACTTCGCAGTGGTGCCCTAATCTGCTCGACACCCCCACTAGAGTTTATTTTAGGGGTGCAAATAATGTAAATTAATTTTTTACTGAACTTGAGGAATATTTTGAGCTGTCAAAAATTGAAGATGCAGATAAGTTTAATCTTCTCAAGTACTCCCTAAAGAGAGACGTAAAACTTTGGTTTGACAATGTCACCTCTCGTGCTCTCGGCCAAAACACTACGTATGTTGGCTTAAAGCTTAAAATCAAAAGTTCTTGAAATTATTACCCCGCTTTTTATTATTTCTATTAAGGATTATTTTGATGTTACACCTGTCACTTCCTATGATAGTCTACTTCAAACCTTGGCTAAATATCACATCACCCTCCAAAGCCTGAAAATAACTTTTATTGCCTGCGGGATATTGTAAATGCTCAAACTGTACGGCGGGAAAATCCCCCCCCCCCTCAAAATCCAAATTTCAATCGCCCTCAGCGAGATCATTCATTGCCCCAGCCAAGGCATAATACTAAAACTTTCAACACTCTCGAAATGGCCGTTTTAATCAAAACCAACCTAAAAACTTTTCTAGAAATAATACAAGTGCCAGAATCTTTCTTAACTCTCGCAATAACCAACTTCGCCAGTTAAACTAGTAAGTGGCTCTTGTGAGGAGGGTCAACAGTCACTGAATGACTCCGTCACCTCCGCTTGTCTAGAAACTATTTGTATCAGTTCGGTTGACTTAACTAACTTAAACATAGTTTTACAGGATGTGGTCACCCCGGCATTTTGGGATACTGGAGCTGAATGTTCCTTTTTAGCTTACGAAACCTACGCTAAGTACTTCTCTTTCAAGTCTTTAAAACGTACTAACTTAAATATTACAAATGCTCAAAGCCAGGCCTGTATTAATAGGAACGAAGTATGACTGAAAGTTCAGATCCATAACTTAAGTATAATTTGGCCATTCTATGTAATAGAAGATCTTCAACGTCCCTGCATTATCGGGTTAGACTTCATGACGGCAAATAGAGTCGGACTAAATTTTGCTACTAAATCCTTATATAATGATGATTCGAAATTAAGTTCTAAACCTGTTGAGCCCACATAATTAATTATTAATCTGGAGGACAGTGCCCTCAATGATGTTGAAAAAGCTCATTTTGTTAATTTCCTTAATCAGTTTAAATCTTTATTTTCAGATACACCCGTGTTGACGCATGTCGTCTGTCATGAAATTGACACCGGAAATAACAAACCAGTCTTAGTAAACCTTATACATATGATCAAGCCAGGCAAGAAATTATTGATTGGGATATTCATAAAATGATACAAAACGATATTATAACACCAGCAAACTCTCCATTCACATCGCCCAGGTGTTCTTGTGTCGTAATAAAAATGGAAAGGCCAATATTGATCATCAGAGTTGGCGTTTCGCATATAATCGATGATCGGCTATCGCATATCACCACCACTACCTTTATGTCAACGCTAGACCTTACGTCGGGTTATTTTCAAATTGCAATGAAACAGGATATAATAAAAACTGAATTTATCACTAAACATGGCACGTTTGGCTTCAAACGAATGCCGTTTCGATGTTCAGAAGCGGTAGCAACTTTACAGAAGGCCATGGAAACGATACTTAAACCTGTTTTAAATAAATTCGTCCATGTCTATCTTGATGATATAATTATAACTTCCCTTTCTTTTACTGAACATTTAGATAATTTAAAAAGTGTTTTTATCTTACTGCAAAATGCAGGATTAGCTTTAAATTATTCTAAGTGTCCTTTTGCACGCAAGGAAATTAAATATCTAGGCATCAAAATAACGCCTGCTGGAATTTTTGTAGATAATAAAAACATTCAGCCAGTTTTACCCCCCCCCACACACACACACGACCTCAAAACAAGTTTCTACATTCTTAGGCATGTGTTCCTGGTATGGCAAATTTATACCTAATTTTGCTTACATATGCGAGCCGCTCTTTAAATTGAAAAAAATTTAATTGGTCAAACGAAGCCCAACAAGCTTTCGATAATTTAAAAGAAATCTTTAGCGCCTCTCCTGTGCCAGCTTATCGTAACTATAACATTTCCATTTCAAGTTGCAAAGGGTGCTTCACCCTACGGCATCGGTGCCGTTTTAACTCAAGAAGGACGTCCTCTTGCGTATGCGTGTCGCAGGCTTAATACTGCTGAAAGAAACTGTCCTGCAACTGAGCGCGATTGTTTAGCGGGGCTCTGGGGCCTACAAAAATTTAGATTATATTTCACGCATCTCCCAGTTACAGTCCTAACAGATCATGCTGCCTTAACTCGTTTAATTACTGGAAAAAATCTTTCGCCTCGTATGATACGATGGGCTTTAAAATTATCTAACTTTAATATACAAATTGAGCACCGTCCAGGTTCTGAAAACATTGTAGCGGAAGTTCTTTCAAGAACCACTCCTAATAATTCTACTTTAGGAAATTCAAATGAAGATAATTCTGCGACCTTTAAGCAAACTATGGATAGTAATGAAAACGACACCGAACGTAATTCTGCTAATAAATCGCTATCAGTGGCCAGTACTAATATGCAAGATCGACCAAGTGATAATTCTATTTATTTAAATGAAAATAATGCTAAATATTATTTAAATATTGAATCTGTCAAAACGACTGGGTTACCTATTATAAATGAAATTGATGTATTTCAAAATGAAATGTTAAATATCTGTTTTTCTTAAAATCTGATTGCTAATTTAACTGGAAATATTGTAAATGAAAATGAAATGTTTCACCTACTTCACATTCTAATAACTGTGTTTCTGAAAATCTGCTAGCTCATTTAAATGAAATGTTGTAAATCAAAATGAAATGTTAAATAACTGTGCCTCCAAAAATCTAGTAGCAAATTTAAACGAAAAGGTAGTAAATGAAAGTGAAATGTTAAACCGCTCTGCTTCTACAAATTTCGTTGCTAATTTAACAGAAAATGTAGTATATGATACATTTCTGCATATACTACATCTTTCATCTACATATATTACGTATGATACATGTAGTATATGATATGAAAACATCGCTTTAGCGCTCGTGCCAGCGTCTGTTTTAAATTCAAAAGAATATTTAATACAGGAGCAGAAAAATGATCCAGAATTTGGGTTAATATATAAGTTTCTCGAAGACCCAGAATCTATTTCAACAGTAGAATCAGCCATTGTTATGAACTGGTCCCAATCCCTTTCATTAATTCATAGCTTGCGTTTTTATTCCAAATTATTATCTTCTAATGGGGAACTGCGAGTTGCCATTCCTCAATCGCTTAGGCAAGCTATACTGTTTGAGTTTCAAGACTCTCAAATCTCGGGGCACCATGGGATTAGGAAAACTTATAAAAAACTCATTAATACTTGTTACTTCATTAATACTTGTACTAAAATGCGGAAGCCTGTAACTTCTTACGTTTCGAGTTGTCGCTTGTGCCAGCAATATAATTATAAAAATATGAAGTCGGCCGATAAATTAATTCCTATTGTAGTAGAATTTTCTAATCGAATTCTCGGACTCGACTTAATCGGCTCTTATCCCTTATCTAAACTCAATAGATTTAGATATGTTCTAGTTTTAGTTGATTATTTTAGTAAAACGTGGAATTAGTGCCTTTGCGTAAAGCCTCGGCATAAGTAGTTGCCACTGTATTTTTTAATTGTTATATTTCTCGTTACGGGGCCCCCCCTCTAAATTGTAACGGACCATGGTCCTCAATTTATAAGTAACACTTTTCAGCCGCTCTGCGACAAAACTCGAAATAAAACATGTTTTTACGGTTCCTTATCGGCCACAAACCGATCAGACTAAACGAGTTAATAGAACGTTAATTTAGATGATTGCGTCTTTCATTGGTCAAAATCATGAAAATTGGGATCAGTTTCTTTATCATTTTGGCTATGCTTTACGCACTGCTGTTAGCAATGCGATTGGTAAAACTCCAGCTAAATTATTTTTGGGGAGAAAAATTCTAACCGCGTTTCGGAAACTTGTGCTAGTAAATCAAAATGCACCCGAGTTTATTACGCAGAATATCGAAGCATTACTCCCTGAGGCTCTGAAAAATTTGCAAAAAGCTCAAGCGCCGCACCAAGCTTAATATTATAATTTACGGCGAAGAATTTTAGAAACAGAAGTTGGTGATCAAATACACCTGGAAATGCATTTATAAGCTCTAAAAAAGATTCAAAAGTCGCTAAATTCGGGCCAAAATCCATCAGGCCTTTTACAATCTTATGTTTCGAAAACAATAACTTAACCATCGACTTTAATGGCTCGTTAGCAACTATTAATATTGACCAAGTGAGAATATTTAAAGAGCGTGCTGAAACTATTGATAATGACAGTACACCGGGTTCGAACCCATCTGAGGAAAATTCATTTTCACCGTCCAACCTTAACCACCAGTCTAGAGCCCATGATTCTTTTGGGGGCGATAACGGCCATGGCGGCTCCGGATTCAGAGTGTGCTGATGATTACCGTTCGGACCATCACTTCAACACCTGGCGCCAAACTCGCTTACGGCAACAACAGGCCCCACCTTATGACTCACAGAACAAGCCTTCGTGAGAGCCTTCTGGGATTGCCAAAAACCCCGGTCTGTAAGCATCCAGACCTGTGTTCTACAACAACCAGCTTTACCAAGATATCTGACCTTCCCTGATGTCACAGATCCAACTACAAATCAGGTGATACCGTTCTCTATATATTTTTTAAATGTATATTACATCTATCGGAGCTACACCAAAATGTTCGACATAGCTTAAAGCCTTTTGGACATTCTTTTAGATCTTCTTACAAAAAAAAAAAAAAAAATTGTACATGAACTTTCGGATTCTGAAATTCATGTTAAGCTTCTATGTCACAATTTTTGTTCGGTTCTATTATACATTTTCTGCATGTATGTTAAATTCTATTCTTTTCTAGACATCAACGGCAGAGTAGGTTAATATAAACTTTTATTAACCCTTTGTATAAATATTCCCTCTTTATATTTATATGAATTTTGTATCTGTATTTTTAAATGAAACTTTTCTATTGACACTAAAAGTTCGTGAAAATGTGTATATTTTAGAATGGAGGATTTTTTTTTTTTTTTTTTTTTTTTTGGGGGGGGGGAGGGCTATATGCATTGAAATCGGGATTAACACTTAACAATAATTAAACTAACAGTTTAGTTTTTCGCTAATGCAATACCCAGGATGGGAATGATTATTATGTGTAATCTATTTTTATGTATTCAGAGACAAAATGTCTCGATCATTTGTCAAGAAGCAGTGTAACTTCGCTCATGTGTTACGTGTTACTGTAAGCAGTTTTGTATTCTAGACATATTCTGGTGAGATTTCCTGGACGTATTTTGATGACATTTCCTGAACGTTTCACTATCTCCTTGTGTTTCTAACCTGACTGAAGGCTGACTTAAGTGCAGTTTCCACTGCGGTTGGTTGGGAGTTGTTTCGAGCGGTGCTATTCAGAATCCTTTGATGTGGTCAAGAGGTGGAGGTGGTTCGATGGGTTGGTTCGAAGGGAGAAAGTCCCTGACTCTAACCCCCAGCTGAGATAATTGTGGGGCCAGAGGCAGATATCTTTGCTAATTTTGCATACTTTCCTTTGAAGTAACTGCGCAATGTGATAAAAAAAAGTTTACAACTGATGGCAAGACATTTGTCTCTTTGTGTCGGGAGCGTGATTAATGGTTTTTCGAACCTCGAAGTTCCAACCGCAATGGAAACCGGCCTATAGTCTGCGGGCCATTTAGTAATAGGAAAAAACACGAACATAAGAGAAAGCTGACATGTTATACATTTTCCCCTGGATGAATAACGATGGCTGATAATAGATCTCCAACAGAGCGGAATAATCGTGTCATAATCCTTCCATTGTATTTTTTATTACAAATTATATGGGTAGTTTTCCGAGGATTGACATCAATAATGTACTCTATTGCGCATTAAAAAAGGGAAGGGGAAAGAAAAAGAGAGGGAAGGAATATGGGTTGCGGAAAATAAAACATCAGAGAGACTGGGGAGTAGCGAATAGACAGGGTTCGGTTTTTAGACAAGGTGTAAAGACAGCGACATTGATAGAAAGATCTAGTACTCTAGTAAAATATGCTTCAAAGTTTATTCAGTGATTTAAAAACGTGTTAAGAGGATGCAGGGATGTTTCAATACTTCATGATCAAATATGCATTACTTTCATGGCTTTTTTTCCTTTCATTTTTGAGACACACTGTAATATTCGGCATTGTTAAGTACTATTTTTGATACGTAATTTCTTATCTGTTTCCTTATAATTCAGAAACGAATCAGAAGATATAATTTGACATTCAATGTTTACTAAAGGATATAGAAATAAAAATTTTAAATTTTATAACTGCAAATTAAAAATTAAAAATAGTTTTTTTTTTTTTTCATTTAATTTAATTTCATTCCTACAAATATTTTTCGGGCATTAAAAATAATAATGATAATAATAATTATAGCAATAAATAAATCGATATATAAATGAATCGATATACATGATAAAAATTAATAGAATGAAACAACAGCTATTTATTTTCTTTATAATTCATAACATTTCTTTCTCCTTCACTTTATTTAACCATTCTTCTTATTTTGTAATACATTATTACTTCTCTAAAATTAGTTTTTCCCGTCACATGTGAGAATGGTACATTAAAATAGTTAAAATAAGAGTTTTGAATAATATTGATAATGACAAAAGTTTCGAATTAAGAGAACCTTTTTGTAATTAACAGAAATCCAAAGATCTATTTAGAAAATATTACGAAATGTAATAATAGTAGTATTAATAATAATAATAATAAATTGTTTAATCAAAGTTTAATAATGCTAATTATTCACTAATTTAAGACATGGAGATTTTCAATAATTTTGCTGCGGAAATTTAGTTTACTGTTGAATTCACACACAGTGATGGAGCTTTTCTATAATCAAAGAAAGACAGTATATGCTGTACAATATAAAATAACAATATTATTTTTCATTTAATGATTATGAGAGAAACATTTCTTCTTATTTAACTTTTAGTTCATTTTTAAACATGCAACACTTAAAATGAAAGTACGTACTCACATGTATAAACACAAGTATAACGTTATAAAAAGAAGCCACATGTGCATAGAAGAGTGTAAAAGGCTAAACTCCAAAATAGCAACACTTTAAAACACTAATTCCATTTTCTTTTAAATACTTATGTGCACTTTAGGCATTTAGATTCTACTGGAATCTGTGTTATTTCATGTATTATTTCATGGGGTATGTCCTTGGTATTTCATGATTTCTTGCAAAATATTTGCAAGCACTACGCACAAAACATTCCATAATTACTATATAATTAATCTAACATATGCAAGTTTATATAAATGATTACTTCTACTTTTGAGCATTTCTTGTTCCAATTCTCATTTTTAGTTATCTTTTTCTCATATTTTTTAATAAAATTATTGGTTTAAGTTTGACAATTTTCTTGAAATTTGCATAAAAATCACACCTTGTTGGCCTTCATGTTGTGATCCTAAATGCTAACATTAGCGTAAGTAATTTAAAATTCATTTATCTATTAATTGATACTGCAAAAAAGGATCATAGAAAAAAAATGTGCTAACATTTAAATTGAATTACAATAAATTTTATGTGTGTGTTGTTGTCATTTTCATGTATATTGCTAAATTTTACAACGTTATTAAATTATTTTATATCTATCTATATATATATATATAGAGAGAGAGAGAGAGAGAAAGAGAGAGCATTTCAAATATCTTGTATTCGTAAGCTGTCATGTGCAATAAATAATTCTTACTGTGTAATCTCTGTTAAAAAATTTTATAAGTATAATAATAATAAAAATCCGTACTATTTCTACGACGGTAATCTACCAATAAAATTCACATAAATGTATAACCATTGCAAGCTCAATGAAATGCAGCGTTTAGACACTATCGTGTTTATTCACACACATACACACTCGAGCATATACGCCAACATAAAAATGGCAAAATGCGAACTAATCATATTTTTAAACGTATTTACAAAATCCTCATAAAGAGATGCTTTTTCATTATTGCAATACTTTACTAACTTTACATTTCCATCAGAAGGTATTAAATCTCTATTTTCAGGTCCTTTCCACATACGAAATGAATGTTAAAATACAGAAAAAGTATGGTATTATTTTTTGCTATATATGATATTATATTATAGTAGGGGATACCCGTGTACCTAGGGTAATAATGTTTCTAGGGCCGCCCCACCTTATTTGAATAATATTTAATTTTAAGTTTTAATACTCAATTGGGCGAGTAACAATACCATTTGCTACTTTTGCAACTACTTTGGAACATTTGAGGAGAAAGTTTTGACATGTTACATGTAGAAAACGAATTTACATGGTTTGAAGTAAAATATTGCAGCTCATCTCTTTTGCTATTTTACAAAGGCAAGTAAAATATTTTCCTTTCATTTTTAGTGTATAATGTTGCTTGTTATATTGAGTAATAAATGAGATATTTAATTAGTCCTCTCTGCATGTAGATTTTTTAGTGGAAGGCATTTTGAATGAAGTTACCAAAGCTTGTACCTAGGGCCACATAGCTGCCTTGTACCTAGGGCCAGTGTGTTTGGACATTTTAACACTTTCGTGACCGCATGTTTTTGTCTTTTTGACAATAAGGTCCGCCTGTGAGCGTTTTTTTTTTTTTTTTTTTTTTTTTTCATAAGTTACAATTTTCAAAAAAAAAATTTCCGAATTCACATTTATATTATAAACGGATATCCATTATAATCATACTCTCTCTAATCAAAAGTATTTGCATCCATAGTATACTGATTGTACAAGTATGAATATTGTGTATATTTTTTAGAAACAAATAATATACAAATTGCAAAAGAAACGCCCACTGGTGGAGTTTCATATTTTCAAATGACGTGAATCTACGTCAGCGGTCGCAAAAGTGTTAAGAAACACAGTATAGCCTATAGTAATTGGATGCTGGAAAACTCTGGTAAACCAATCACTATATATGACGTTGCTGAAAATGTTGGCAAATCCTAACCGCCTGTAAACATTCTATCAGGCTTTCGTGTATATATGGCCAATGATTCAAAGCACATTCACTGAGGATGAATATTTAAGTTCAAATGTGACTGAAAAACAAAATCCCTCCTTAATTAAAAAAACCTTCAACATCTAACGTATTTTCGTGTGTTATGCTTTAACAGCTACGAACCTAAACAAAACCTTTACCTAAAGGAAAACGTCCCACATCAAAGAAAAGATGTGACCGAAAACCAGAGAGATCTAGAAATCCAAGAGACACTCCAGATAAAAAGAAAAAAAAAAAAAAGAAATTGAAAAAAAAAAAAAAAAAATTCTGTTAGAATATCCCAAAGAGAAAAAAGAATGAAAAAATTTGTGTTTTAAATTAAGGCAACAGCATGATAATTATTATGTAATAAATAAATATATTACTTTTTTTTTTTTTTTTTTTTTTTTTTTATATATATGTTTATATGCTTATTTTCTATTCATTAGAAAGTGAAATATAAATTTGAGAGAATGGCCCTAGGTACAACGAGGTCTGGCCCCAGGTACAATGAGGGTGTTGTACCTAGGGCTACGAGTGAAGTTTTTTTAGAAACCTTCTATTTGTCGGAATTTATTATTTTATGTAATTATATTAATCGCAATTGGAAGTAATTAGTCCTAAAGATATGCGCATATCAGTTTGATAATTTTAAATAGGTCAAGGGCTCTGTTTTTGGGCATTAAAAAAAACCGGCCCTAGGTACACGGGTCTCCCCTATATACTAGCAGGCTTTGCCCACTTCGCTGGTCATTATATTGAAGTGAATTTTCAAAATACCATGCCATTGATAATAAAAAAAATTTCTAGTCTTTCATATCATAATATTACATATACATCAAAGTGTTTAAATAATAGTGTCATAGAAATGTGTTATTTTATTATTAAAAATAAGTTAAAATTATTTTAAGTTAAAAAATAATTCAATTTGAACTTTATTTAAGTTGAAAAATATTATATAATTATTACCTGTATAGCAAGCCATGCTGTGTATTCCAAAGCACTGCCAGGGAGAGGTGGCTCAATCGGGTGGCTATTTAATAAACACCACCCAATATGAAACACTCACCAGGCTTTTGCCTTTGTTACTTACAAATTTCTAGTCTGAAATGATAACATGTTGTGTATAGATGACACTGTTAACTTCTTTTTTCTTTTATGGCGGATGGGCGGGGGCATCAGGATCACCCGGGTTGTACTCCTACTCTTTGAGATCGTCCATATTTTCTAAGTGGACACTTTCCTCTTCTTTCTGGCTTTTTTTTTTTTTCCCTCGACTTCTGTTGGTGATGTCTCACTAAAAGGTGGAAATTGAGATTAACCTTGGCTATCCATGTATTGAACGTCCATCTAAAATTTAAAATAAACAAAAACGAAAATAAATATTCAACTAAAAGCAAAAGAGATTAATTAAAATAAAATTATTTACAGTAAAATTGTGTCCTTCTGTCCTCTCTTGTAAGCATCTTTGTCAATATTTACATTTCAGAGAGTTGTCGGGTTTGAACCCAGCTTTCTTCTTCAGTCCTAGCCTTTTTGCACGGTTCATAAAAAGCCACACTGCATTCATTATCAATCTCGGATAAAAATTTATCAAAATTTACCTTATAATAAACTTTACTGTCCCAAATGGCAGTTTTTTTTTTTTTTTTTTTTTTTTTTTTTTTCATCTATAATTTTTTTATCAGTTTTAAAAAGCATCAATACGATAACAATATCCTTATTTGTCTTTTTATTTCCAAACCTAAAATAATTTAAATTGTGGAAATTTTTAAAGCTTTTTAATTGGCTTGCTCTCCTGTTTGAGTTTTTTGATCTAAATTAATTTACAAATCTTTTTGGGTGCTATGAGTAAAGAAATCATTAAACGTGACATCATCTTCAAAAATATTATCGAAGGTCAGAGAGTCATACACAGAATCATTTAATTTTGTAACATGCTCTAAATGAACTTCAAAACTTTGCCTTAAGCAAATAAGATAGGATATTAGTACGTTAGTTATAGCTGATATGAAAGTTTACTTTTCAAATTCTATAATAAGTACATCATACTGTTACACCTTTTTTAAAAATGTTTTAGATGCTAAAAGAATAAACTGATATAACAAATGATGATTATACTGTAAAAAATTATACTTAAAAAAAAAAATACAAACCTGAAGACAAAAAAACAAATAAGAAGCAATGTTAATAAAAATTTAAATTAACTGAGCATGGTTAAATCAGAAAACATTCTAAACAGTTAGTACTTGTTACTACGGAATGAATGTTGTTAAAAATAAAATAAAATTGCAATGAAAAAAAAAAAAAAAAAAAAAACTGAAAAGCTGTAATTTTAAAAACATTTCTAACAAGATAAATACATAGCAGTAGGTAATTTATAAAACACTTCTTGATTTAAAAACAAACTCTCAAGTTAAGAAAACTTCCCTGCAGCAATAATACTTAATTAAATCACACTGTACAGCAGACAAATTTATTTATTTTTATATGGGCAAGTACTTTTTTTTGTTATAAAGAGATTATGCACAATTTTCCAGGAAAGTAAAATACTCCATAGCAGTATAGAAGTTTCTAGAAATAATTTCACTTTTCGAAAAAAGTTCCCAAAAATATCTCAGCATATACATAATATCGGTTATGAGGAGAAATTAGGACAAAGAATATCTTATGACAAAAACACTAAGATACGTGATACTCATGTATTTACAGCTGCCAATTACATTCTCATGCAACTGACAGAGACTTTTTATACATACATTACAAATATATAAGAAAATATAATTTATTTTATAGGATTTTTATAATATTCATACATACATATACACAAATATAAGTAATAAAATATAGCACATTTTATGTTAACTGCTTGAGAACAATAAATCTGTAGCATGTGGTTAATACATAAACACCGTAAATGCATATTCCATCATTTTGGTAATTCATACAATATTATCATAATTTAATAGTTTAATGACAATTAGTGTCCAATGCACATTTCATTTTATCATTTTGAGTAAGGAAGAAATCTGAATTTTGAAGCCATTATTATTATTCAGTTAGTAAAACAATTAGAAATTTATTTATTATTTTTTTTAAATCAATATATCATTTTAAGTAAAAAACAAATTTAACATTTATAGTTTGTTTTCTTGAAAGCCCACTTTTCAGTACGCAATTTACAGCATTTGTTAATATGAAAGCACTTTATGCAATAGAATAATTTGGTACTTTTATTTTACAGCGAAAGAGAAAAATACTTTAAGGCTGTAAGGAACTGTGTACTGTAAATTTATAAAGGAAAGTGTTGTAAAAAGAAAAATAAATATTATGAATGGGGGTTCGCTAAAAAAGAAAAGTATGATATAAAATTAAAATGCAATCCGTAATATTAATCTCACAAAACATTTTTGTTCATAATAATACGTATTAGCGCAGTAATCAAGACTATATTTATAGACATAAATTTCATTTTTATATAAAACATAACATACAGTCGGTAACAAAAGTGTCAGAACACTAGCGAGAATTCCTATCTAAAAAAAGTAGAGTTAATACTGTTTTGTTAAATAAATCCTTGTCGAATCCTGTTCTTTGTCAGTGTGAGAACATGATTCGATAAGGATTTATTTAACAAAACCGTATGAAGTGTACTTCTTTTACATAGGAATTTTTGCTAGTGTCGGACACGTTTGTTACCGACTGTACATATATTTTTTAAATGACATAATTTAAGTAATACTCATCAATATACGTTTTAAATGCCAAAATTAAAGTCGCCAAGCTATTGGTTTTAATTATAACAACCAAACCAAAGCGACTGAAAATCCAGTAAACATAAAACAGAAGCTGATTTTTGACTTCACCATGAGAGAAATATAAAGGAAATAGATAAACTGTCACTTAAACAAAATAAAAAATAGTAGTAGATTGTAGAGTCTAAGCATTCGAAGATTAAAATACGTAATTTAATAAAAAATAGCCTAAATTAAATATTACATTCATAAATATATCCACTAAATCTGCAAAGTCGCTTTTCGTGAAAATTAAAGTAAACATTATTGTTTAAAACAAATTAATTCGAGAGAAGAGCAAGCAATGTTCAAAAAATCATTCAATTCATGTGTTCAAAAAGTAAATAAGTGACGTCACTGGATCCAATTTTCCACTCTTCCCAAAAACTACTTTGGGAAGTTCGGGACAAGTCCGGTCGACCGGTCGAAAGGTTTCGAACACCATTTGCAACTGACCGAGCTTCCCGGGAAGTACTTTTAAACAGCTTTCCTTTTTCCCGGTCCACCGGGCTTCCCAGGAAGTTCTTTCGAATGCGCCCAATTTGTCGTTACCAAAACTCGAACTAAATTGACATAAAAAATATTTGCCAGCTGTCAATCAAAGCAACGAACGCAGCCGGTTACAAAATCCGCGACATCGAGTGGTCAATAATCCATTAAAAATCTATTTTTAGAACCATAATCATCTGCTCGAAAGTAATAATAGTTTTTTATGTAAACAGAAACATTATAATTACTAACGGAAATTCCTATTTCTTGTTTTATTAATACAGACATATGTTAGAAATAAGTTGGTAACGACTTTTGAAATACATTCTCAAATAAATGAATTATAGCGAATATGATTTACTTCTTTAGGGGAAGAAGTATAAATAAAATTAATTTTCAAAAATTTCGATATAACAATTGCTTTATTTTATTCTGAGGAAAATATGATTTTATTAAAAGACAATGAAATGCTGTTTAATGAATCAGTTTTGATTTGGAAAGAAAGCGGGAAATTTTATTTAATCAATTAATTAAATTACTTAAAAATATATTTTTTTTTTATTAATTATATTAATCTCTCTTTTTTTTGTTATTATAAAACAAAAATAAATTAACTTTTATGGAACATATGTGTGAACACTCACACAATATATTATTATAGCTGTACATTATTTCATTAAAAAAAAAAAAAAAAAAGGAAGAAAGAAAGAAAGAAAGAAAAAAAGAATTCTTATTTATTTTAAAATCACCAGCAAACGGAAACGCATTCAGGAATAAATTCATGACTCGAGGAGTTTTCTTTCCCCTCGTTCTCTTTTCATAATCGATTTTCACAAAGTGAGGCGATGTTGAATAGAGCTATTATAACATAGATGAGTGCGTTAAATGAAAGGCTCTACAAATTAACACAAGCGGGAGACTATGCGAAAGTGGAATGAATGCCTGTGAAATACGGAGGTGGGTGATTATATAAGCATAATCGAAGAGCAGCATTTAGTTTTCTCCGATTCAATTTAATTATCTTGTTTTAGATTGATTTTATCATTGCAGATATACAAATCCGTATTGATTAGACTGATTTAATGCAATTTTTCTGTAGAAGTACTTATAGATTTACAATACATAGCAGATTTTTTCCCCCAATGTAAATTAAATTGTAATAAATAAAATAAGAAATATATGTAGTTCTTTTCTCAGAAAGTTTCTTTTGATTTTATAGTAAAACTTTTATTTATTTTATGAAACACTAGCAGATATGAAATTTGTTATATATTATTATATGTATTTAGTTACGTATTATATTCCGTTAAAATTTATGAATTTCCAATTCGATTCATGAAACATATTTTATTGTTCTTACCTCAAAAGTATTTTTAAAACAAATCTTTAAAGCAATATGTGCAGTAAATTTATGTTCAAGCTGATATATAGTGCTGTACATATTTTCATATTAAACTTCAGTATTTTTAATTTAAATAAAAAAATGTATAAATAAAAGTTTAGGTAGCATCCCCATAATATTATGAAAAGTACAGAAATCAGGAAAACGTATAATTTCAGTTATGAATTTAAAATAAGCTCATGAGTACATTAAAAATATAATAATTTACGATAATTATTATTGGTTACTTTTATGTAAAAAAATTGATTTTAAAGAAAAAACAAGAAAGAAAAATAAAACGGTTAACATAAATTTTAAAACACCTTCCACCTGTACTTATATAAAATTGGAAAAAAAATCGTCCCCATTCTATTTGTGAGAATTTTCAACCGCCCTTCACAATATCCTGCATTGTTCTCTTACCTCAAGTTTTCGCATCACCATACTTTCCGACATACTAATTAATATTCCGTAGTATTGTTGGCCCCAATTTTTTTTTGCCACCAGCAGTGGCGGCTCGTGTCAACTTTCCCAGGTGGGGCCCGGTCCATAGCACGACATGTGAAATATATTCATAATTTAAACGCAAAAAGAAAAAGTTTTTAATGGGGAAAATTATTATTATTATTATTATTATTATTATTATTTTTATTCGGTGTGTTCTATGTATATTATTATTATTATAATTCATTGTGAATATTATAAAATTTTACAATGTTAAAATGTCAAAATTTTTAAACTGAAATTCTTCTACATGCAATTTTTTTTTTTTTTTTTTTTTTACATAACAATTCTCAATCTTTTGAATATAACTGAAAACATTATATATTTAATATATATGTTTCTTGTACGTTTGTTTTTAAAAGCACAGCCAAAATATAAGAAATTAAATTAAAATTAGAAATTTCATAAACGGTACAATAAAAATGTATACACATTTTTAAAATGTTGAATTTTTAAATTAAAGTGTGATTTTACTTTTTTATATTCTAGCTTATTTAAAAACAATGATGTAGGACAAATGTATATAAAATTTAAAACCTTCAGGAGATTTTGTAATGTCTATCAAAATTAAAAATTAAGCCTGTACAGAAAATTTAGTTTAAAATTTTACATTCCTTCAACAATACAAAATTGTGTTGTTATTGTAACTGTCCCAATAAAAAATTAATGTCTGACATTTTATTTCTTTGCAGTTTTTTGCATAATGTCGAGTTAAAAATACGCAAATAAAGACAATTTAAAAATCCATCGCTATATTAAAAAAAAAAAAAAAAAAAAAAAAGTGTGTATCTATATTTTAAAAGGATTGATTTATCCCTTAATAATAATTTAGAAATATATTTTTTAAATAACCAATATTAGTTTATGTAAATGTGATTATTATTATTAAAAATACTTTAATCAAATAATATTTGACTGGAAAAACAATAATTATAAAAAATATTACACTAAATTGCATGAAAAAAAAAAATAATAATAATAATATATAAAAAAAGATTTACAAATTTAGGCAGCCAAAACTGTTCGAGTATTTCTATCTGATTATTATTTATAGAAAAATAAATATTCTGCTCACCGAGTTTTTTGTCGAGCAAACCTTCCATTTACTTTCTCATTAAATTCTGGAATTGTGAAAATAAAGTCTTTGTGGATTGCGAGAACCGCAAGTGCATTTAAACTTTCCTGTCCCATAGAATTTCTCAAAAATGTTTTAATCCTTTTGTCAATAAATTTTCAACAGAATTCCTTTATATCACTGTTACTTTTTAAACAATCCTAGATTTATTCGGGAAAAAAAAAAAAAAAAAAAAAAAAAAAAAAAAAATCGCAGTCTCCTCTTTTTTACTATCAGTAGAAAAATAAATAAATAAAAAGTACTGTGAAAGTCGCCAAATTCTTTCCACGATCCGTATGGTTAATGCATCTTAAAGGAGACAGTTATTTTTCATTAAACTACGTTACATGGGCCATTAAACTACGTTACATGGTACCCCTAACACTTTAAAAGTATGGGAATATTAACATTGATAAAGCTCTACTTCGCCAAATGTGTAAACCCGCTGTTCCATGCGCAAAGCATAAATACTATACTAATTAATGCGCGAGATCGGGCACAAATCAAAGTGCACAAACGGCTAAACTCCGAGTAGGAACTAGCTGTAATTCGGTAAAAGAAAAGCGGACAAAGGAACAAGCAAACTTTATGTCCGAGAATAATAAGAGGAAATTGGATGCACGTTTTTAACTTGATAGATACATTTTTACAAGCGTTAGAATTTAAAAAATAAAAAGAAAGAGAGATATATTACTTGATTTTTAAAAGAGAAAAAAATTCAAGCGGGGCCAGGCCCAGGTGCCCTCAATGACGAACCGCCACTGCCCACTAGTATCTTTTTAGAGCATTTTTCTTCTTATTTAATCATAATTGCATTTGGAGAATATTATTCTAAAAATATACTGGGGTGTAAAATAGGGCGGGACTAACAACACTACGGAATAGTAATTAGGACATTTGCAAATATGCATCACAAAGAATAATCAACAAACACTGACACGTTGGTTTAAACACCTGATGTAGCATAGCAGTCTGAGAAATAAAATTATTCAATGTATGAGTTACATTGAAATTAACGAATTTCAATTTAAAAAATCAAATGTAATCAGGAGTGTGAATGTAAAAGTTGTAACTGTTTAAAGCAATTCTGTGCACGAAAAACACAACTTAAATGTTAATCCATGTTAAAACAAAGGATGAATATTCATCGACAGTCCATGACACAAATCTAAAAAGGCATGATTTTCGGGCATAATCTGGTGTCACTGTCCTTACCAATTAATTCCTTACTGTTATGGGAACATATTTTTTTTATCTATCTATACGCACTGTTAAAAACACATAACTAAGAAAGTATTATAAGCTATTCTCTATTACATCCCATATATATCTGAAAAAAATTGTGGCTCTATAAATTCAAATAGTATAAAACTTTATTGGCTTTCACTCAAAAAATGTATATTAATTTCGTATATTATCTTTTGTGCAATGTAAAATATGCATTAAAAACATCTTTTTAGAACATGGTGATCCGAAATCTTTTGTGTGACCATATGCAAAATGTTTTAGTAGTATAATTTAATACATTTTCAATAGAAAGCAAAAGTGGATCTAAATAATATATAAGAGTTTTAAGGCATTTTAAACATATTCATAGAGATAAAAGCGGGATAGATACGCTAACCAAATACATAAAAACACACATTTTTGTCAAAAAATTTTTAATAAAATAACTTAATATTGATTACTATCTGGACAATTATATTGCACAAATCTGCTTCTTGGTTGCAAAAAAAAAAAAAAAAAAAAGACATTTATTCATAAACGAGTACTGTCAGATCGAAAATAGATGCATGTGGTAAATATATTCGTAAATTTGTTAAACACTTCATTATTATTATTATTGGCATGGTTTGGCTTTAACATGTCTTTTAACGGTAATTTTTTGCACATTAGGGCATTTTACACCGGACTTAAGTCTTAAAGTGGACATAAAATCAATACGAACATCCATGCGTAAAATAAAATTGAACCGTTCACCTGAAAGAAAGTAAAAATGATAGGAAGTTTCAACAATATTTATTTACAATCAACAAATACTTTTTTTTTTTTTTTTTTTTTTTTTTTTGAAAGAGGGGAGGGGGGGATTTCATAACAATTCATTCTATCAACAATAAACATTTTAAAGTAACTTTTTTTTTTTTTTTTTTTTTCTTAGGACTGAGGAGTATTAGTGTCAATCTGGGATTTTTGCTGTGTCATTTTTCGATAATTGGACATTTATCGAAATTTAAAATTTATCGAAAATATAGTTGAATAATTTGAAAGCGATGTTATAATTTGAACAAAAAAAAAAAAAAAACTAATAGTTCTGCGTCCTAAACTAAATTATGCTTTTCCCAGAATTTCATCAATATATATATATATATTTCTTTTCCGATTGAACATTTGTTTCTTTTTAGCTTAGTCTTTGATTTAGGTGACTTGGTACCACTCATAATTTCATATAAAAGCTTATATTTTCATTTAATTTTTATAAATTGAACTATATTAAGTTTTTTCAATAAAATATATATTCAGACACTAATTTTTACGGGTTTGATACATTTTTTACAGATTAGAAATATTTAAATTGCGTTTTATAAGTTTGCATTCTTTTTACGAATTCATGACCTTTAAGATGCTAAAACTTCTACAGATATTGAAGAAAATACTTAATATTTTTTTAAGAATGTTTAATAGAACCTACTCAAAAGAATTACTGATGGATTTTAAAATCTATTAATTTGTTTTTGAGAAAAAAAAAAATGTGCATGACTATGAAAAAATTTGAAAAAAAAAAAAAAAGATTTTTTCTTACATTTTTATTTTTAATATTTTTTTTCTTTTAATGATGTTTCAAAATTTATTCCTAATTTATTTAAGTAAATTCTATTAAATGTAAAAAAATAATAATTAATTAATAAAATTACATATTTATTAATTAATAAAAAAAAAGTATTTTCTTAAATTCTGTAGAAGCTTTTCCATTTTGAAAATCGTAAATTCTTGACAAAAAAGAAAAAAAACCGCAATTTAAAGCTTTCAAATCTGCAAAAAATATATCAAAAAACATAAAAATTAGTGCCTGAATATATTATTTGAAGAATAAACTTAATATAGTTTACAAATATTAAATGAAATTATATGTTTTTACATGAAATCTGCAGTGCCGCCAAGTCAAAGGTGCTAAGCCCCCTTAAACACTACCTTTTATTTATTTATTTATTTATTATTATTATTATTATTATTATTATTATTATTATATATATCTTTCAGTTTAAACTTTTTTCTTTTTTTTTTTTTTTTTCTTTTTTTGGTGTTATAGGGTATAGCTTGTTGTAAATGTTCAGCAATTCGCATACAACAAGACAGAAATAACATATATTTTACACGCAATATTCATTCTATACCCTTGAAAACGTAATGAATTTGCATGTTTCAATTTAAGGTTGCTTGATATTCGTAATCTTTTTTTTTTTTTTTTTTTTTTTTCTTGTGTCACCTTATTTAGTGTTTCTTGGTTTCATCTATTCAATGTTTGAAAAGGTTTTCTCTCTCTCTCTCTCTATATATATATATATATTGGGGGGGGGGGGGGAGGGGGTAATATAAAATACTTAATCTTTTGGCTAATAATTTATGCAAATGAATTCTTTGCGTATACATAGTTAAAAGCTATTTAGTAAAAATTCTCATTATTCATAAGATATTTAACATTTTTGCATTCTAACTACAGTACGACGTGTCTAACGTAATACGTCAAATTTCCTAAAAATAGTTTTGCATTGCATTTAAAAATCTGCATCTCATGATTAAAAATGTTGCAATTTTTTACATGATCATCTTAAAAAATTTCATTTTTCTTTATTTGTTTACTGGTACCCTTTGTTGCTTTCTGGAAAAAAAAAAATCTAAAATCTAAAATAGTGTATGAGTTATAAACTGTTCTTTATGCTTCCAAAGTTTCAAAATAATTCATATTGTACTTTTGGAGATATGAACAAGACAAGTGGAAAGGCAGTGAATTATCATTGAGAAAAACTGGCAGTTGAGTAATTTTTTAACCAAATTTTCTACTCTTAAATTGTTGTTAAGTTGTTTTCCTACTAATAGTCGCGTAAGGATAAACGTGCACGAATATTCAACTGCTTACGCAATTAGCACTTTTTTACTTTCTCTTAACCATAAGGTCGAGAAAGAATTGTTTTAGGGTCAAATTTTCGAACGTGAGTTTTTGTTATATTTACATGTTTTGAGGTCCCCTGAATACGAAAATCATGTTTTTAGCGAATGGTCTGTGTGTGTGTCTGTTATCAGCATATATCAAGAACAAATAGTAGCAAAAATTCCAAACTCGGTATTCTAAATGTGTATCATATAGGGATGCTGCAGTAAGCTTTTCGTTGAGATGAAGTAAATGGTTCATGTACAGGGACACTCAAAAGTATTCAAATACATATCGTCTATGGGGGAAATTGCAGGTAAGCAGAGTTTAACACCTATAGACTGCACTAAACCAAATGAAACGAATTTATATTTTTTTGTAATAGAGATAGATGACTGTGAAAAAAAAATTGTGTATGTAGGAGCCTAGTCTCCCCCCCCCCCCTGGGGGGGGGAGTCCCACTCGAGGGGAGTAAATTTTCATGATGTGTATCTTTCAAAAGTGCTCGCCAATACCTTTAAAAAGAATGGTTGAACCATCGATCTGCGATAATTTAAAATAAAGTTATCGTTTTTTTTTTTTTTTTTTTTTTTTTTTTTTTTTAAGTGCAATATTGAGGTTAAATTCAACTTTTTTTTTTTTTTTTTTTTTTTTGGATTTATCATTTGAAGTTTTTTTTTCATTTTTAACTTTTTTTTTTTTTTTTTTTTTTTTTTTTTTTTTGGTTAAATGTAATATTGGGAATAAATTCAACTTTATATATATATATATATATATTTAGTGTTATACTATTTCTCTAATATGGAAATCGTCTGCAGTATCATAAAAGATAATCTTTTTAAATAATAATTTTAATAAATTATTTTTAAAAAACAGAGTTATTTTTTAGTAACCGAATTAAATTCTATATAAATGTAGGTGCATTAATGAAACGGGGGTTGAGGGGGGCGGTAGACCCCTCACACAGAACTAAATATCATATAAAACTTTTCCGAAGCCAAATTTGAATTGTTTATTAACACAGGTTTACATAACAGTACTCGTTATCTTACCTCTTAATCTCCAACCTGTATTTATAGTATTAAATTTCAGGGTAAGAGAAAGTCGTGTGAGTGACACACCAGATTATTTTTACTTTCTCTTACCCATAAGATAGATAAATTATTGTTTTGGGGTCAAATTTTCGAAAGCGAGTTTTTGTTATATATATATACGTTTAGAGGTCCACCACTAGACTACAATTATTTTCCCCCCCAATAAGAAATGCACTCGAGACACAGAAATCGAAGCGCCAGTATCTGATTCTTAATTTTTTATTGCCTTTCACGTGAATTGCTACAAAGATTTTTTTTTTTTTTTTTTTTTTTTTTACCATTTCAGAATTCTTACACTTCTGGATTATTTTCAACTGCTAGTACTCTGCAAACATATTATTATGTTAGAACTTTTTAGAAATGCTAAACTATCCTTTTTTCTCAAATGAACATTTTTTTTCCTAATTCGCATAATTCGGAATGTCACTGAGCTTTCTGAAATGTGAAATCTACGTACCCCTATAAAATAGACCCCAAGAATTTAGTAAGAACGATTTCAATAGATGTTTTGAAAAAGGTAAAAAATACAAAATAATAATAATAACAATAATAACAAATGAACAAACAGGATGAGACAAAAATGGCATTGATGAACAAAAAAAAAAAAAAAAAAACTGAGAAAGTGTTTGTTTAAGCATGGAATTACGCATGAATAGTTAAATTTTCTGACGAAAAAAAAAATAATAATAATTTCAAGTGTATTAAATCCAAACAAATGTATGTAATGTAGAACAATAAAGGAAAAGAAAGAAAGGAATTAGTTCAAATAAATCGAAGTCGAGGTAATTATTAAGAATAAGGGAAACTTTTAATGTTTTTCTATCGATGAGAATTTCTTGATATCATGCTCATTTCAAATTAAGAGAAAATTAGTAACTGCTCGATTCTCTATTAATAAAAATCAATTGTACATAAATCAGTGTTTAATCGTGGAGCGTAGAAATTGTTTTTTCTTCTGCGATTCTTCCAGTGAAAGATTGTGTCATGATTGAATTTTACATGACAGAATTAGTTATCCGACGTTGTTTTTTATTTCATCCTTTTGTCTTCTTCCCCTGCGTTATGAAAAGCTGTGCAATAATTGATTTATGATTTCCATATTCGACAATTTTAGAGAAAGAAATGAAACCACAATATTGGGGGTAGCACCACGGAAGTCTCTTGCTAGAACGGATTGACTGGGCACATCTCCTCTCATCATAGCATTTAAAATATCCAATCTGATATCGGAGATAGAGAGTAAACGACACATCATCTTCACTTTTTGCATTTAAAAGAGCAGAGAAGAATTTCTATCACTGATTTTATTTTGAAACTAAAACTTCATATTAATTAAAATATATTAATGAAATTTATGAAATGCGCATTGTAAAAATTATTGTAAATTTTTCTTAATGATTATCCCTAGTCACTGTAAATTTAAAAGGGTGTTCAATTAAGTGTGAGTGGCACACCAGATTATTTCAAATTAAAACCTTATCTCTAGATGAAATGTTTTAAAACATTGGGTATTTAAAGAAGAGGGTTTTTAGTGATCGTTTTCAGTAATTATTGGTTTTGACAACATTTAGAGGGCCGGTAACAAATTGAGCAAATTAAATAATGTGTGTGATCACCGTGTATCTTTAAGTGAACGAAATGAACTGTAACTTTATGGTATTACAATATAGACGCAGTTCAATTTGTAGGTGAATTTATGTGACGACAGCATATTAATAAATAATGGAGATATAGGCATTTATTTTAAAACTAAAAAAAAAAAAAAAAAAAAAAAATCGTTATATTATCTATATATAATATACAGAGATTTTAACGAAAATTATTCCCACTTTCAGATAAGTTTAAAAAAAAAAAAAAAACTTTTTAAACAATATACTGCAATCAGAATATAAAGATCGTAATTATCTAATGAAATATGAGCATTTTTATGAAAAAATGTTTTCGCTACGCATGTGCGAAAGGTAAAAAAAAAAAATTCCATTGCGTAGGTTGAAAGCTAGATATATTTGGAAACTTTTAGCAAAAGAACATTTAAATAGTGTAAAAATTAATCATATTACCCGAAAAAGAACGAGCTAGATTTTAGATATTTTCCAAGAGTTGAAATTTCTTAAGGGATTTTTCACATGCTGCCTAATTAATTTGGAGATCCAATTATTTCAACCACGCTCCAATTGTACATTTTTGTGAAAAAACTCTTATAATCTTATAACTCTAACATATATTTGTTTATTTACTAAGATCTGTGAGATGATAAAGGGTTTTTGGGCAGTGTTGTGCATGAACGCGTTCATGAGCGTAGCTCAATAAATTTTGAGTTTTGAGTTGAACTTCGCTCGTTTTTTAAATTATGAACTTGAGTTGAGCGAAACTCGTTTTTTTCACGAACCTGAGCGTGAAAAAGCAATTTAAACTAAAACTCATATTAAATGTTTTTATCTGAAATATAAAAAGGAACATAGAAGAAGAAAATGACAGAAAAGAGAATAACTGTGCAAAAGGGATCTCGGAAAAAAGGGCACTTGGAAAAAAAAAGACGCTGGTAAAAAAGGCACCACAAAAAAGAGCACCCGGAAAAAAGGGTACTTTTGCAATTTACAAATCGCAAAAACATAGTCCGGTCAATTTGGACAATTGAAATAAAGAAAATTCCGACAGAGCCAAATTTCCGTAGAGACCTTAGGTTCACCACAAAGAATAAGGTGTCAAAAGTCCCCATCGGTCCCATGTGTGCTAAGGGATTTATTCGGGCCCCAAGGTCAAAATTTTGGGTTTTTTAGATTTTTCTCGAAAACGGTAAGTTTTATCGAAAAAGTACCTCAGAGTAAAGTTGTAGATCTCAAAATTCTCTATAAAAATGGTCCTTATGATTTTTTCTCTAAGACCCACCATTTCTACATGTATGCTAAGGGACTTATTCGGGCCCCAAGGTCAAAATTTTGGGTTTTTTGGATTTTTCTCGAAAACGGTAAGTTTTACCGAAAAAGTACCTCAGAGTAAAGTTGTAGATCTCAAAATTCTCTATAAAAATGGTCCTTATGATTTTTCTCTAAGACCCACCATTTCTACATGTGTGCTAAGGGACTTATTCGGGCCCCAAGGTCAAAATTTTGGGTTTTTTGGATTTTTCTCGAAAACGGTAAGTTTTATCGAAAAAGTACCTCAGAGTAAAGTTGTAGATCTCAAAATTCTCTATAAAAATGGTCCTTATGATTTTTTCTCTAAGACCCACCATTTCCCAGATATTGCGCTTGTAAGAATCACGTTCTACATAATATGCACACATTTCCACACCACCGGTGAGGTAGTGTACTCGGCGCGTTTTTTTTTTTAACGTGGTTTCCCCGGTAGGCCTATTCCACGAACCTATATGACGTTATTTTCAGGAAAAATAGTTATTTAATAGTATGGAGATTATTGATATTGGTTATTGAGTTTAACTGTCGTCCGAATGTTTTTTTGTTACTTTAATCTGACTCATACTCTTCATACTCAACTTTAACAATCATGTTTTCTTCTTCTTCTTCTTTTTCTTCTTCTTCCTGTTGCTGAATGTTCAAAAATTGTTCAAATGAAGATGAATCAGTTGTCTCTTCATCAAAATCACATGAATCTTCCTCTCTTGTATTTAATTGAACATTCGAACACGATAGACCTTGGCAATTGGTACACGCTGGAGAACACTGCAACCGTATTTTTTTACAGCCACATTTGGCATTACAACCTTTCTTGCACTTGCAAAAAATAGAGTTAAGAAGTTTTTCTGGAGCAGAGGACAGTAAAGTTTTAATCGGTTCCAAAGTATTATTTATCAATTTCCAACCCCAGTCTTCAGGGTTCAGTTGATTGCCTTGCCATGTCTGAACTTGATAGTATACTCGAAACAAATGTTGAATAGCAGATGCCGATGTTGGAGGAAGACAAGATAGTTGTACTTGCTTTTTGTTTCGTGTATTTTTTACAAATGTTAAATATCTGTACTTATCTATGCAATCAATTTTTTTTGGAGCTCCATAAACCTCAAGAAGAAACCAAATTCCTTCAGTAATTAGTATTTGAGGTGAAGAATTAATTTCTGTAAATACTTTTGCGCAGTCAATCAAATCTTTTTTTTTTCAAATGATTTTAATACTGAATTTTTGCCCCTTCTGAACATTGCTGACGTAGTATCGCAGCCGGTTATCGCATGTAAAAATAAAATATAGTTTTGGCATTTTGGATAAGCTGATAAACTTTTAGAAGAATATATTTCTGTGCGTTGTTGCGCCTTCCCAGGTTTCAGAAAGTAGATAATTTTATCAGATGGAGTCCTTGCAGTGAGTAGTACTAACAAATCAACATCTTCGCCCACTACAATAGTTGTGTTTCTTGCATTAAATATTTCTATTGCTGTTTCAATTATGAGGACATCGGCGTCATTCGGAGCTTGTTTCACGGCAATATTTTCAGCAGTTAATTTGTTACTCAACATAGAAATAAATCGAGATTTATTATTAATGTTTGCAAAAAAATTGTTGTTGGTTTACTGGAACTGTCATAAAATCATCAAACATTATGTCGGAACCTGAGGATGTTTTTGTAGTACGACGACGTTGTTCTGCAGGTTTTATGTTCTTTATTGTGTCACTATAGCCATCAAATACTACTTGTAATAAATACGTATATTCACTCGAACTGCACGTTTAACACTAAAAGAAACAGGTACGTGAACGACACCACACGGACAAAAGAATAGCCAGATGTTATTCAAGGCCATACAAGTAGAGGGGATACTGTAAGGGACTGGCGGTCTTTTGAGAGTATATTTTCTTAGAATAGTATAATGTATACATTAAAGAGGCACAAGTAGGCATTTTTACTTGCTTGAGTACCTGAATATGTATATACGTGGCATATGTGTGCATATTATGTAGAACGTGATTCTTACAAGCGCAATATCTGGGAAATAGTGGGTCTTAGAGAAAAAATCATAAGGACCATTTTTATAGAAAATTTTGAAATCTACAACTTTACTCTGAGGTATGTTTTCGATAAAACTTACCGTTTTCGAGAAAAATCCAAAAACCCCAAAATTTTGACCTTGGGGCCCGAATAAGTCCCTTAGCACACATGTAGAAATGGTGGGTCTTAGAGAAAAAATCATAAGGACCATTTTTATAGAGAATTTTGAGATCTACAACTTTACTCTGAGGTACTTTTTCGGTAAAACTTACCGTTTTCGAGAAAAATCCAAAAACCCCAAAATTTTGACCTTGGGGCTCGAATAAGTCCCTTAGCACACATGTAGAAATGGTGGGTCTTAGAGAAAAAATCATAAGGACCATTTTTATAGAGAATTTTGAGATCTACAACTTTACTCTGAGGAACTTTTTCGATAAAACTTACCGTTTTCGAGAAAATCTAAAAAACCCAAAATTTTGACCTTGGAGGCCGAATAAGTCCCTTAGCACACATGGGACCGATGGGGACTTTTGACACCTTATTCTTTGTGGTGAACCTAAGGTCTCTACGGAAATTTGGCTCTGTCGGAATTTTCTTTATTTGATCACTATTTTATGTCTAAATTGACCGGACTAAACAATAAACATCAAATAATGAATTTAAAGAATGATTTTAATGGTGCATTTTTAGAAATTTCAAAAAATTAAGTTGGTACCATTTTCACTTAGTATATACTTGGGAGAAGGGTGGGGGGGGGGGTCTAGGAGCAGATTGAAAGAGAATTATAATCCCTTAATAATAATAATAATAATAATAATAATAATAATAATCCCCTTCTTACTGATTTTAATAAAATTTTGTCTAATAGTCACTTGCTGTTTGTGACAAAAATACAATGTCACACGTACTTCGGGGTCTGAAGGGGGGTGTCAGAAGGGAAATATATATATATATATATATATATATATATACATATATATATATATATATTTTTTTTTTTTTTTTTTTTTTTTTTTTTTTTTTTTTATGTCACCTTGTTACCGATTTTAACGATATTCTGTATTACCATCACTTAGTCTTTACGAAAATCACATTAAGTATTGTATTTAGTAGTGTAAATTGTGTAAGTGCTGTAATTTTTTTTTCTTTTTAAGCTCAGAGAAGGGGGGGGGGGGCAAGGGGTTTGTATAGATGCAAAAAAGGATTTTTTAAACCACTCTATTATAGATTGAAATAAAACTTTGCGTATATACATATGTTGGAGGGGGGAGGGCAGAGGGGCGAAATGCTTGTTTTTATATCACCATAGTAACTATTTCTCTGGAACTTTGCATAAATATAACTTAATCTTTAAAATTATAATAAATAATGTACAGTTGAAGGAGGGCAAGGGGAGAGGGAATGTGGAAATTAAATATTTTTAAACCAGCCTATTATTGATTTTTTATTGAAATTTTTTTGTATGTATTACTAACCAGCAAATTACGCCCGCTTCGCTGGTCACTAAATTTAAATGAATTTTCAAAGAATTTAATCCCAATTTATTTTTTTATATCGCATTTTGGGCTTTGTAACATAATTAAAAATTCCCTTTAAGTTCAAAATGACATATTTCAAATTAAATAATTGATTTCTTCCGTTTTGCCTCATTTCTCAACAATGCTCTATGGTCTTTCTATATGTGAATGAATCAACAACTGCTTAAAATGTAAGGAATTTTGTAAGTAAGAATAAGTAAGCTGTAATTTAAAAATTGCATCTGTTACAATTTCAAAACTGATAATTTAATATATATATATATATATATTCATTAGTCTTTAATATAGACTCTTATTTTAAGATAAAATCAATCAAATTATATCACATTGTGAAACTTTGCAAAATAATATGTGTAAATCTGATAACTTGATGTATATAGTTTCCCCACAAAAAATGAACAGTTTTTAGAGCTCTTTTTAAAAAGTATGACATCTATGCAGCATTTTTAAAATAAAGTCATCAGTTTTTACTATAAAAAAAAAAAAAAAAAAAAATGACCGACCGTCCTCAAAAGCAATTGAATGATATCACCATAACGGTGGAACCATAGGGCAAGGAGGGGCAGACGCCCCCCACCCTCTTCTTGGTTTGAAGTGTAGGGGCAACTCCACCCCTGAGATAATAGAAGAAATTCACCATTTGAAATTACTTTCAAATCACCTTCAGAGATTAAAAATGCTAAAATAGATATAAGATTATATAAACAATAAAAACTATTTACATATATAAGCAAGACAAAGGTTACAAAATGTGTGTTTTTCAGTATTTAACTTGATATTATTCTTAAATTACGGAATTGGAACACATTGAAAAAAAAAATAAATAAATAAAATCTGTGTATTGTTTAATGGATTTTATTTATTTTAGATTAAATGTGGACCAAATTCACATAGCCAAAGGCTGCTGCCAGTGTAGCCAGATTTTGGTACTTAATCAATATTCACGAATAATTTTTAGAAGTGATATTTGATGTACATAATAAACAATTAATCTTCGAAGTAATTACGCAAATGTTAATATTAAAATTTAGTAGTGGATATTGAAAAATGAAAATATCTGTAGAATTTGAAACTTAATATAATAAAATAAGTTTTTCAGTAAATAAATAAATAAATTGGTAATAATTTTAATAATAGAAAAACATCCGAAATAATTTAATTTGTTATTATAATATTACAATAAAAAAAAATTCCGCAGTATAATAATTTTAAGAGGACTCTCTACTTATCGTCTCTGAAAGCCGAAGCCAATGTTAATCTATGGAGAATTTTGCCCCATTATTACTTATGTAACTAATAAGTATTTTTAAATTCATGTTTACACACTCAAAAATCTCGCAAATGTTAAATTTTGCTTTCTAAACATTGCTTTCTAAAAATTTATTTTCTTAATTTTTAATATTTCATTTTCAAGCTTAAAAATACAAAATTTCACATTGTGAAAATTCGCATTTTACAGTTTCAAAATAAAGTATAAAAAATTAAAAAAATCCATTTTTAGAAAGCGATAACCTATTTAACCCTTTCAGGGGCAATGAATTTCATTTCTTTTAAAATCAAGTGCCACCACAGTTTGAAAACAAAATTAGAAGAAAAGTAATAAATTAATATTTTTGCATAAGGTAAAAAAGTAATATTTTATTAAAAAAAAAATATTCTGGGATGAATTTTTGAAGTTAGGAACTGAAATTAGGTGGTATAAAATGTATACCACTGCCCCTAAAAGGGTTAACAGTTGGAAATTTTCTGAATCTAAAGACAGAATTTAAAAATATTTATTGGTTAATGAGTTATAAAAGGCAAAATTCTCCATGGAATAACATTGGCTTTGGCTTCCGTCGACGACATGTAGAAAGTCCTCGTAACAGAAATTTTCTTATTTATTCCAATATTAAAATTTCAGAGTTAATACGCGGAAGTATTTAGATATTTTATATATCAGGGAGGAGATTTTTTTTTTTTTTTTTTTGTAAATTTTGCTTTTCAAATTATTTTGTGTTTCTTATGTGCATTTGTCATTTGTTACATCAGATAATCAAATAGAACTTGAAAAAATACTAAAATATAATGGTTTGTTCTTTTTTTTTAAATATATATTGAATATTAAACACATATTTATTGCTATAATACAATAGATTTTGTCATCAAAATTCTAGTATTTTATTTCAACGTTTTGCTTTTATTTATAGTTTCAGCTTTTTTGGATTTTTGCTAATCTCGTCGCTGATATATATAAATCTAGAAAGAAAACTGAAACTTCATTATGAATACGTAAACATTTTAAAATAATTGTTACAGAAGATAATTTATCGTTAAATATACTATGTAATTTATTATAAAATAATTTATTTTTAAATATTGTTTTTGCATAAAAATAAATAAATAAAGAGATAAATACATAAATAAAGAGATAAATAAATAAATAATCAAAAATAAATAAAAGAAAAGAGAGAAGGAGAAAAGAAAAGGAAAAAAATATAGCGGAATTTATGAATATTATATTCTATTTGACATTCTGGATTTCATTGAATATATCTTTTAATTATTGGTCCCGAGAAGTATTGCTATCAAAGCTGATAGACGGGAGGTGCCTGGTTTGAACTAATGTAGCATTTAATGGTCTGGCCGTTTGGAGTTTTCCATGGTTTTCTAGGAAACTCGCGAGAATACAGGATAGAGCTCTTTAGAAAGACTCGCCATGAAAGAAGGCTTAGACTTCAAGAGATTTGGCTTTCAAATCCTACAACACAATACATTTATTAATTCTAAGAATTTGCGTGAAAGAAATTTCATTCTCTTATAATATCAAATAAATCGTGTTAGCATTTATGTTATAAAAAGCTAGCCATTTTTATTCAAAATAGATATGCATAAACTGATTTATAAAGTAATGCGTATCCAAATAATAAGGTACTTAACCTAATTAAATATTTGACTTTTTACGCATCTTAACTGAAAATTTAAACTCTATTGATTTTTTAGTAACACCTCACATTTTTGGCAATTTTCTCGCTTTAAGTCTTCAACTTCATCCACATTCGCATTATCATTTTTATCATTAATTATTTCTCCGCCATATATTTTTATATTATCCAAATCATCCAGTCTAACTTGTGCATTTTCAAAATTTTTCTTTTTTTCTGTTTTTTCGTTCGATGTGTTATTTGTTCTTTGGATTTTGTAAAAGGCAAATTTGTATGGAACCGAAAAATTCTTCATTTTTACTTTATCCGGTAAACGTAATAATCTATTTTGGATATCATCAACATAATCGTGTGCTAGAAAATGTTCACTACAAATTCGTGCGTTTTTCGGATTAACTAAATATTTTCTTCGTCATCTTCGAATTAATTTTCTTTGTAGTTCTAAATCTTGTAGAAATCGATGAATTAATACATTCTCTTTTTTATTTCTATGCGTATTACTGCAAGTGGCAATAGCGCTAGAAGGCATTTTTTCATTGTTTACGCACTTTTAAATAAAATATAACTTAAACTAATTCTTTAAATAAAATAAAAGCAAAATCGAGACAAAAGAAAATAAGAGCTTTTCAGAATGATTTTTCTGTATATTCTACTAATGAAAATGCCCATCTATCTCCAGCTCAGCTAACCTCTATCTTTACTAACGTGCGAATGGGAGCTGTGAGCCGAAAATGAAGAGTGAACCACAGCGTGGACCAAGTGACGTCAGGAAACTTCCTGTTTTGGAGAGGGGTGGATTCAGAGCGAAAGGAATGAGCTAGCCCTTCTCTTTCTATAGCCCTGAGTTCGAATACCCCTGCAAGTGACGCCATTTGACAAAGAGCAGTACATTTGATTTTCACCTATGATAAACAAACAGCAGGGTGTTTTTAAATTGAATGGGTCTTTGTAGTCCAGGCGCGAACCGAATCGTTCTACTGCTGTAAAATTGTCCGTCCAGTATCAGCAGCATATTGTTAGCATAAACCGTTCTAGGTTGTGAGAGAATGAGAAATCTGAGTAGGTGGAGGTGGGGGTGACAGTAGTAATGAATAACTATTGAATAGGTCTACAATGAAAGGATCACTTCTAAAATCTCATGTTGTTTGGAAGAAGGTGCCGTCAATATTCTTATCAGTTAGTCAATGTATCTTTTGCATTTTCTGCATTCCGCATTCAGTAAAGGGAAAGTCTTTCAAAAGCATTGTCCGATTGACATTTATTTTCATTCTGTAGTAACCTCTTTAAACAATTCTTTTTTCTTTTTCTCTTGAATAATTCGGTGAATATATTTTAACGTGAATTGCAAAATAAATAGCATTTTTAATTATGGTATCAAAAATAAAAAAATAAATTTTATTACATCATATTTTCAAAAGAAAGGCTGCTACTGAAGAGTTAATGGTAATTAAGCATTATCAAATATTTTTAACAATTATTTTTTAAAGGTACTTAAAAAAAAAAAAAAAAAAAAAACAGAAACATTGAATTTATACTTAGCATTAGTAGAGTGGACAACGTGAAGTAAAAGTGCATTCGTAATAAATAATAATAATAAAACTAAGTAAAAAGCTACGTTAAAGAGGGTATAATAATACTGACAAGTAAACCTTCTCTCCTTTGATACCGGTTTTCCGGAAACCTATATATTTTCTGAAAGCTTATGTCACAAGTAGAAAAACTGTGAAATCTTAGGGGCAGAGGGACAAGCGTTTAGGAGCTGTAGGACCCACAAAAATCAGTAAAGTGTGTTCAGATGGACATATTCCTGCAATGACGTCTCTATTTTTTGTATGTTCCCGTATGTTGCATCAAGTACTAACGTATTGTATGCTTTTTCTTACATTTTCGATGGGTTCTAAAGTCGTTGGTGGCTGCCTTGGTCTCCCGATTCAGAACAAGCAATCGGTCTCCGAACATCCAGGAATCGGAGATGATAAAACACACAACTACTCTCCTGGAAAATGATATGGAGATTGTGGAAGAGATACGGATATTAGGATTTGCTGGAGGCCACAGAGAAGAATGGGAGGAGAAAATGAACTTCGAAGATGATGGTGTCGATAAGGAACAGCAAGGCTCGTCGCAACAGTCGCAGTCCTCCACTTCTATTGTGACGTATTTTGGCCAAGTATGCCTGATGACAGGAAGAAAATTCTGATTTTAGCGGATTCCTGGTGTTCTAACAAAGATCCTGCATCATCTGTTTCCGAAGTACCTGATGGTGAAGTCCTACAAAAAGAACTGGTACCTGAAGGATGTACGGGTAAGATCCAGCCTCTGGATATTAATTTTTTCAGACACTACAGATCTTTTGTTCGTTGCATAATGGACACAATCATTATCGAAACACAGGAGAACATCTGGAATCGCGATAGTTTTCTGGCCCAGACGTCCTTTTTCCCTATATCAATTCAACACTCCTCGTTTCAAGAACTTGATTAAGTATTCTTAAGGGCGGATACTTGGACAATGAACCTGCAATGTGGATTGCGCCAATGGATTACTGCTTTGATTCATTGACAAATGATGAGTGTGCAATATGTTCGGCTATCGCTTTTGTAAAATGTGCACATTGTGTACCGTCTTTCTGCTCGTCTAACTGTTTATTTGATGAATTGAACATTGATTGTCTCTTGTAATAGATTTTGTTTGAAGTCAATAACAAGTCACAATTTCAACATCCCAACGCATATTGTTTCTGTTTAACGAGTTGTTTCTTCCTTTAAACTGTGGTCTCCACCTCCTTATCATATTATTAGTTCATATAAACACGGGAAACGAGCATTTTAGCGACTTTTGGTGTCATGTTTCCAACACTTTACTGACACTTTGTATCTCCTATAGCTCCTAAACGCTTATCCCTCTGCCCCTAAGATTTCACAGTTTTTCTACTTGTAACATAAGCTTTCAGAAAATATATGGGTTTCCGGAAAACCGGTATCAAAGGAGAGAAGGTTTACTTGTGAGTATATTATTTTATTTCAAACCATTATTGTTCTTTATTTTATCCTTTTGCGAAAACTATTTAAATTTATAAAATAAAAATTTGAAATTTTTAAAAGTTTTAAAATATTCTCTGGTAATTAATATTTATTTTATTTATTTTTTCTTCTATTTTTCATCCTTGCAGATTTAATATACATTCTCAACATATTTTGTTATTACTTTATAGATTCAGTTATAAGTTAACTTTATTTATTATTATTATTGTTAATTAATAAATTTAATGTGAATTTTTAGCAATGAAACATAGAAATTCTCTTAAAAAATAAACTTATATTTACCAAAAACCATTTTAAATTAAAGAAAAAAAAATAAAATTTTGAATTTTATTTTTTCTGTATACTTTTCAAAAACTTTTAATATAGTTCATATTGTTATATTTCAGTATTTATGTAAACGATTTTTGTATAATTCTCTGACAAAATATTAAAAGCTAGTTCGTCTATGTGCACTCTGCTAAGTTCACCGTCATATTCTTGTTCGCATAAGTTTGTATTAGAGGCCATATTATATTCCTTTTAAGAGAAATGAAGATTGATTATTCGGCACGTTCGCAGAATGATATGAAGTGCCTTACCTACTTGGATACCCAAACTATGCTTCGAAACATTTACCGTATCTTAATTTATTGTTTAATTATTTTAGAGTCACTTTCTTATTTTCGTTTTCAAACAACTCCATAATGTTGAGCAAATCGCAAATCTCGAATAACTTACAAAGTTTTCAAAACATACTATCCACAGTTAGTAATGTTCTTGCCAGCATCATAAATGACATTTAAATATTTATCCAACATTTGTATGGTAAAAATAATCCTCAAAATACACGTTTATATGAAGTTTTGCTCTATTCTGCCATGTTAAGAAAATTGTAAATCTTAAATAATTTAGGAATTTTTTAAGGTAGAATGTTCATAGTTTTAATGATGTCCGTGTTAGCATTATAAATGCTATTTTAAAACTGGTATAATCTTTTAGGTGAAATAAACTTTCATAGTATACGTTAATGCGAAAATTTTACCTACTTTTTAATGTTAAGAAAAACCTCATTAACTTGCGATGTTTACGCATTAGAATATTAAAACATATAGTGTTCTTGCCAATGCCATAAATGATATTTTCAGGCAATAGGGACAGGCAACCGAGAGTCTGCGAAGGAGTGAATTGATGCCGAAGGCAGCAGGGACAAAAAGCGGGCTTTTAAGCAATTTTCTTTCTTTCTTTTTTTTTTCTTTCTGTTTTTCTGTAAAGCGATATAGAAAAGTGTTTCCTTCTAAATATAGTTACCAGCGAAGCAGGCAAACCCTTCGTTGATTCCCTACCATCATTGATTTCATGAATTTTAAAATTGTTTCGTTAACAAACTTTGATCTTATAGCACGCAAACAGCATCAGGCTGAGTTTTGTTAATTTCGGCTTTGGTTTTGAAATTTTTCTCGCATTCGGAATTCGGTTCGTTCCCGAACCTGGGCTTTTCTAGTAAGTTATAATTATGAGTTATAAATTAAGTTTAATTAAGCATTAAATTAAGAATAATTTTCATGGTAATTTTTAAAAAATATAAAATACCTGCGAAAGTGATCACAGAGGACATTCATTTAGAAAAGTGGGGGGGGGGGGGGGAATTAAAAAAAAAAAGAACTTTTAATGAGTTTCGCCCCTTTTTAAAAATGAACTTGAACTAAGCGCGTTCATTTCTTTTAGACATGAGTTTGAGCGCGAACTAACTCGTTTTTTACACGATGAACTTGAGTTTGAACTGGCTCGTTTTTTTTCGTGAATTTGCACAACACTGTTTTTGGGCCCTCCGTGGCAGTGTTGTTATGTTACCTCACTGCTAATCGTCATCGTCACCTCACTGCTATCGACCCCGTGATGGCACTCGGTGTTTTTCCAATTCTTCGTACTGGAATTCTGGCATTTTCTATCTGTCTTTATCTGACGAGGATTTACAAGCGGGATTCAAGAGTCAGGCATAAATGATATTAATAAATGCCAATAAAGTGTTTTTCACAACAAACTTTTGCTAAGTGCTTAAAGTATTTGGATCTTTAAATTAACTACGCGACATGTCAAAAACCACTTACGAAATTTCAACTACATTAAAATATCTAAAATCTAACTCGTTCCTTTTCTGATAATTTGCTTAATTTTTTACACTATTTAAATGCACTTTTGAAAAAAGTTTTCAAATATATCTAGCTTTCAACCTATGAATTTTACCTTTTTTTTTTTTTTCTTTTCTTTTTTTTTTTTAATATTTCGCACATGCGCAATGACAACGTTTTTCATAAAAATGTTCATATTTCATGAAATATTTGAGATATTTGTATTGCGGATGCATTATATTGTTTTAAAAGTGTTTTTCCAACTTATCTGAAAGTGGGAATAATTTTCGTTAAAAACTCTGTATAAACTCTGTTAAAAACATGTTTTTTTTTTGTTTTTTTTTAGTTTTAAAATAAAGATTTAGTATATCTCCGTTATTTAATATACTATCGTCATACAAATACATTCGCAAATTAAACTTGGTCTTTATTAACATATCCTAAATTTACAGTTAATTTCGTGCACTTAACGATACAGGGGGATCACAAACATTATTGATTTTTCAGAATTTGTTATCGGCCCTCTAAACGTTATTTTAAACCAATCTTTAATAAAAAAAAAAAACATTTGCAAGACCCAGTTCTCTAAATGTCCAATTTCTAAAAAAAAAATTCGTCGAGAGATAAGTTTTTAAATGGGAAAAAAATATGTATATATATATCATTTGCAAATCTTGTAAAACTTTTGAGCAGGAGTGTAAATAAATAAAGGTGCATTAACAGTTTTAACTAATACACCAGTAAAACAGATTATTGAAGGAGAAATATAAAAAATAAATAAACAAATAAACAAAAAAAGTTGCTTTAGTTAGTTACAGTCAGAATTAATTTTAAAAAAAAATGTTTGTTTCTAATAAAAGTGAAATCTCACATATTTCTCTTTCTTTTATGTTCAAAGCAAAAATAACTAATTAAAAAGTTCGAATGTTTCTAAGAATATGCCAGTTTATAGTGATTCAAAATTTAGTGATATGGATATAACTTCACAGCAAAATGTTAATTTTAATACTATTGAAATAAGTGTAAGTAAATTTTCATCAAAAATTTGGCGAAAAAGACAGTTTTACATTTTGTTGGTTTAATCTATATATATAAAAGAGTAAACTCACTGATTCACTGACTAAACACGGTTGTGGCGATCCTATGGGAGATAGAGTCACAATTGTTGGTGAGCAGGTTGATTTTAGGACCCTGACGCTCACTAAGACGGGATTTTGCGAAATAACCCCCCCGTTCCCCCCCGGGGGGGCAGAAGGCAAAAACCACCTTTATAAGCATAACTCGGCTCCAAATTGCTTCACTAGGAAGAAATTGCAGATGGAGAGACTAGACTTGAATACAAAAAAATTATTTTCTGCGATTTTGGAATTTTGGATTTTTAAGGGGGGAGAGGGGCTGAAAATGATTTTCGAAGGTGCAGAAGGCAAAAACCACCTTTATAAGCACAACTCGGCTCCAAATTGCTTCACGGTGAAGAAATTGCAGAGGGACTTGAAACCAAAACTAGACTTGAAAACAAAAAAATAATTTGCTGCGATTTTGGAATTTTGGATTTTTAAGGGGGGAAGGGGGTATAAATGATTTTCGGAGGCGCATAAGGCAAAAACACATTTATAAGTATAACTCGGCTCCAAATAACTTCACAGTGAAGAAATTGCAGATGGGGAGACTAGACTTGAATACGAAAAAATCGTTTCCTGCGATTTTGGAATTTTGGATTTTTAACGGGAGATGGGGGTATGAATGATTTAGAAAAATACGGATTTTCGAGTAAAAGTAATAGCTCAAAGATGTTAAAAAAAAGAAAAAACCGCCAAGCGTCTTCTTGAAATTTTTTCCAAAAACTCATTTTTTGATTTTTTCCGATTTTTTTTTTTGGGGGGGGGGGAGGGGGGGCAAAAAAATAAAAATAGTGCCAGATCCTTCAAAATTGGTACATAGAAGTTTTCGATACTTACAAATCGATTGCGGATTTTTTCGAATTTGTAAAATTATTAGAAGGGGGGGGAGGGGGCAGTATGGGGGGCTATGGGCAAAAACAAATAGAAATACAGTTAGGCCGTTCAAAATTGGTACAGATAGGTTTTAAAGGCCTGCAAGTCGAATGGGGATATTTTCTAAAGTGTAAAGTTATTAGGAGGGGGGAAAGGGGGGGAGGGGAGAGGGGTAAAAAAATAAAAATAGAGTTTGATCGTTCAAAATTGGTATATAGAGGTTTTCGATACTTACAAATCGATTGCGGATATTTTCGAATTTGTAAAATTATTAGGAGGGGCGGGAAGGGGGGGGGCAAAAACAAATAGAAATACAGTTAGGCCGTTCAAAATTGGTACAGATAGGTTTTAGAGGCCAGCAAGTCGAATGGGGATATTTTCGAAAGTGTAAAGTTATTAGGAGGGCCGGAAAGTGGGTGGGGGGCGGAGGGGCAAAAAAAAAATAGAATAGAGTTAGAGCATTCAAAATTGGTATATAGAGGTTTTCGATACCTACAAATCGACCGCGGGTATTTTCGAATTTTTAAAATTATTAGGGATAGACGGGAGGGGGGGGCAAAGGGGGAAAATAATAGAAATAAGAGTTAGAGCATTTTGGGAATTTTTTTCCGAAGGCAGTGAGAACCCGGTGCGACATTTTTCCTAATAAGATTTTTTTTTCTGTTTTTTTTTCACGTCATAAAAATTAATGCAATTTTGAGAATTCAGTAATTATAGCGATTCATTTAAAAATAGGGACCAGCGAAGCGGGCGTTGCCTGCTAGTCATAGAAATAAAAGATAAAGAATCTGTTTTGTGAAATTAAAACAACGAAAACCTAATCAAGATCTCTCATTTTTCCCGAGGGTGTTGATAATTCTCTTGTAAATTTTCAACTTATTATAATGATGAGTCTTCCAGACACTACAACTTCACAAAATAACAACAGATTTTCAGTGACATAAAAATTTTTTGGTGGATGATTTTCTAATTTTAATATTCATTAATATGCATTATTTATATGAATCGAAGACATAAATAAACAAATATAATATATTCTACATTTTATACTATTAATAAACACACTACATTAAAATACTTTTGTAATTTTACCTTTGGTCCATAGTACCCCGTGCCATAACGCAATTTACCCCGGGTTTTGGGTAAAATTGTCCGCTTTATAAATTTCTATTAAATATATATATATATTAAAAAAAGTAAACGTAATTATTACTTTTGACTAAGTGCAATATGAACATCAATATATAGGTAATATACACACATATTTTCAATTGCCAAAAATCATTACTTTGTCAGTAAGTACTTAAAATTTATAAAAGTGGTTCAATTTACCCCAGTCTCCCCTATTCATGTAAAAGCATCGCCCCCCCCCCCCTTCCCCAACCTAAGGATATAAATTTTCAACATTGGTATCTTTCGAAAACGCTTGTCATTACCTTCAAAACTAATATTTGTACCATAGATCCGTGATAATGTAAAATAAAGTTATCGATTTTTTCCTTGTAACGAAAATAAATAAATAAATAAAAATAAAATATCTCCTTTTTTATGATGTCAGCAAACAATTGAATTTCTTTAGGCATTCAGTGCCATACTTCTGCATTCAACATGATGAAAAATTCTAGTAAATAATAATTCAATATATAATTTTGTACAGCATGAATTTGTGTAAGGTATCATATAAGAAAGTCTTGTGCTGGTCGCAACATAGTAGTTATTCTAGTTACAAAGTTACAATTTTGTTTATATAAATTTTTGAAAAGCTTGTTTGATATTACCAGATTCTTAAAGTGTCTGTTTTGAGTTTGCCGATATTTGCAAAAGGGTCAATTTAACTACGATGATATTTTATGGAAAGTTCGATTCGATTTATCTGATTAGAAAACGTGGGAATTTTATTTAACATCACTGATAATTTTGTGCATTAGCGAATGCATTTATATTTAGATATGCATTAATTATGATAGTTTGTGGCCTTATGTGTTTGTGGAAAACGCTGACCAAAGCAAAAACGTGTACCTAAAAAAAAATATATATAGATATAGATATAGATATAAAAAATTATGTTTTCATAAATGACAGAAGCATGGCGACAAACATGCAGCTTTACTTCGGATCCCTGTAACTCTACTTAGCGATCACACGGCAAAATCTTAACTTATTCAAAAATTACTTCGTTGAATACTGGGAATGCCCATCCAATACCAGCGGCAGGATGGAAAACTTAACATTCCCCTCGAAAGCTTAATTACTGTACTTTTTCTCAAAATAACTTACCTCAAATATGAATCAATTAAAGAACCTCTTTAAAGAGCCATACCCAACAAGATTATAACCTGCATAACCAGCAAGATCCCACTTGCAGACAGACAATAACATTTTTTAAGATCTGCCTGAAAGTATATCGAGCTAGTATTTATGATATTTCCACATCTTTTCTTACAGAAAGGCAGAACGGGGATTCAGCGCTTGACGTTGATCTTCAACCAAAATCATTATCCGGATGAGAGACCTATATGAGGCAATTTTTATATTAGATAACTGACAAAAAAAAATACAACAATACTTTCCAGTTACGTTGATAATTACAATTTAATATAAATAATATACACATTATCTCAAAAAGGTAAATATGCGATTCGATTATTTACCTATTTCAGGTAAAAGAGCATTGTAAATTATCAAAGTGTCTAAAAATGAGGTAATAACATGCCAATAAAATAAATAAATAAATAAAATTCGCTACTTTTCAAAAATATTGAAAATTTTTATACGACCACACTAGACAAATTTTCGCAATTTTTTTTATATTCCTTCCTTTAACACTATTACAAAAAAGCCTTATATATAACAAAATTTTTCTATAAAACCTACAGTGCATTAAAAAATAATTCTGATAACAATGGAAATTATTCTTTTGATAATTTCCATTTCTTCCCTATAATGTCTCTGAACATTTTTCGTAATGTGTTGTAAGAAAATTGTAAAGACTCTTAAATGCATATTCCGCAGGAAACAAACATACTTTTATGCACATGAATAATCTATGTTAATTTTGATATTTTATGTGCAGTATAAATAAAATAAAATGTGCTTTAAATTCATGAGAATAAAACAGAAAATTAAAATAAATTTTAAATTCATAGTCTGTATTGTATCGAAATGCTTTTCTGAGTCTAATCATTATAATTCGGTTGTGTTATTCATACTACTTTCTATGTAGAATAAGACATTATAAAACTAATTGTTATGTATCAGTTTTAAGACATTCTTAAAATATTTACTTAAATTAAAGCGTTGACGGAAAAATGAAACAATCTCTCCAACAATTTGTAATATTCATGAAGTAAGTTAAAAATGCATAAAACAACTGTAAATACAGTTCAAGCAATTCTCACTCATATCTCCCAATATATCTAAATATGCACAATTTATCTAGCTTTCAAACATATGTAAGAAAAAATATATATATTGCGCATGCGTAGTAAAAGAATATTTACTAAAAATACTCATGTTCCAGCGAAAATTACACGTGTGAATTTTATGGTTCCAGAGTTAAGGTTTTTTTTTTTTTTTTTTTTTTTTTTTATGTTTTGTCAATTTTTCTGCAAGTAATGTAAAATTTTGTCAGAATATTTTCTTGTTATACGCAAAAAAATTAATAAATAATAATAATAAAAAGAAGTATTGAAAAAAACTTTCTGCGTGTCTAAATTATCTTGCTATTCCAAGATTCACACACAAGAAAAACACTTAGAAATATTTTGCATATGGCCGACAATGTGTTAAAGTTATAAGTCATTTGTAGTTTTTTATGATACAGGGTGATCCAACGTGTATGTGCTTTTCTTCATTTTGTGGTTGGTTCCCTACTTGAACTCGTGACTAAAACGATAGTGGAAAATGTTAGTTTTTAAATAGCTTTGTTGTCTGAAGTTCAATGCTATTTTATCCAGCATTTTTTTTTTTTTTTAGAAAAAAGAAAAGATGTCAAGATGAAAGTATTTCTAATAATTTGATCACCCACTGCATTTTTCACATTTCTATGTGAGAATTAAAAATAATAATAATAATAATAATAATAATAATAATAAATAAAAAAAATCTTAGTAATGAAAAGGTATTCACTAATTTGCCAAAATACAGAAATATTTTATTAATGGGAAATACAATTAATATTTACCAATAATTTACCCTCGATCGTTGTTCTCACGTCAATCGACAAATTCAAAATACTTCGATAATGCAAATCCTCTGTAGAAACGTGTATTTAATCTGCTTAAACCCTAGCATCACATTAGATTGATCTACTTTAGGTTTATATTTTTAGGTTTATATTTGTTTTAAATTTTACTAAATATTATTTTTAAAAAGTTGGTAATTTGTATAACGTTGAATTTAAACTTAAAAAAAAAAAAAAAAAAAAAAAAAAAAAGGAATGAGGAAAAAGTTAAATTGCTTTTTATAATGAAAACTATACACAGGAATAAAAAGTTTCTTTAAAACAAAAGTCATAAAAATTATGGAAAATTGCGTCAAACAAACACTAAAAAAAATTAGATTTCCATTTTTTTTTCATTTGATAAAGGTCTTTTAACATGGTTGTATTTTGTAAAGGAACGATAACTATGTAAAAAAATACCCCTCCTATTGAGCATAATTCTAAAATTCTAAACCTATCTTCTTATGGTTAAATAAGTACCCATGAAGAAGTTTCCCCAGTAATCGGAAAAAAAAAAAAAAAAAGCGATTTTTTTTTTAAAGCTCTTTATTAAAATGTGTAATTTTTATCCACTATTTAGAAAAGTTTACTGTTTATCTGAAAAAATATGCAATTGCTCATTGGAAAATTTCAAATTTTTCTAAAGGACCAATTTTAAGTTTGCAGATATTTGTGGAGGGTCATTTTTATCAATGAAGCGCACGTCATGATTTTATTAAATGCCATAATATGAAATTTCATATTTTACAGTCAGCAGTAAAATTATTTAATTAAGCAATACAAGATTTAATCAAGCAATTGTGTGTGTGTGTGAATGTTCTCCAAAATGGCAACAGTAAAATCAAAAGCATTTTCCCAGGGTTTTACACTATTCCAGAATTGTCAGCCATTAAAAAAAAAAACTACAACCTGCCAAACCCTACAACTACAATTTGTCTGTAAATATTTTCACCATCGTAAATATAATTTTCTTCAATTGCAAAATGAAATAAAGAAAAGAACTCAGCCTTATCAAAATCGATTATATTATACAACTAAAAAAAAAAAAAAAAAATCCTTTACTTTATTTATTAAATCTGACAAATCAATACTATTATATAAATCTTCAAAATCATAAGCAAATAATTCAGAAACATTACTTAAAATTTTTAATTTGTCAATAAGTTCATAACTATTTTTAATTAAAAAAGTGTTGTTGTTTTGTAAAACCATATTAAACATTTCATTTAATTTATTCAGTAATGACTTATTGGCGTTGACAATGTAAGAACCAAAATCAACGAGTAACTGCTCTAAATGCAATGGGGTTTTGTGAAATTTGGGGACAAAGACTAAATACGGAAAGTCTTGACTATCTTGTTTTAATTTTAATTTCTTATAAAAAGCCTTAACTCTGTTACACATTTCTTGTTTTTTGTGTTTTAGAATATTATAATTATCGTTATTATAGCTGTCATAAAGTTTTTGAGCATAAAGTCTTTTGCAAATGATTGCAAAATTTGTGTTAGCTTTGTCGATATATGAGATACGAGTAATAAATTTATCTAAAAAATCTTTAATTGGAGTCTTTAAATTTGCAGAAATATCAATTGAAATTCCATCATAATTATATATATATACATATGTTTTTTTAATTCTCTCAATACAGGATATCTCCACTCTTTGAACAGGTCAATAGGTAAACTATAAGTATAAACTATTTTTGAGATAAAAGGATCTATATATTATTTGTAATTCTTTTATATACTATATTTCCAGACAAAATTCTTTTTAATCTACACTTTGTACCATGTTTCATGTAATTACGCAATAAAGCTTTCCAAACTTATCTAAATCACCAGTAAACACATGTCCATGATCTTCATTAACATATTCAAGATAATTAGTTTCCTGGCAATAGCAAATGCTCTTTTCAGTGCCCCTCTCAAATTTTTCGCAAAATTATTATAATTATATATCATTCTATTCTACCAATGGGTTTGTCATATTTAAAAGCTTTAATTATTTTTACATTTTTAATGGGCAAAATGTTCTTGTACTTATTAATATTGTGTTAAAGTTTACTGTTTTAAAATGCTGTCCAATATAATACAAGACCAAATAAATTTTACAATAAATTAAAATCACACAATCAATTGATTGGGAAGAAAATCATTTATAGAAATTTATTTTTCCGACTGAGCGAAAATAAGGCCTGGACCGGGAGTCTGTCTTACAAGGTCAAGGCTCTACCAATTGAGCTATCCAGGCCGACAACCGGTGGACATTACTTGTTGTCTGAGTGAGTAATGTCCACCGGTTGTCGGCCTGGATAGCTCAATTGGTAGAGCCTTGACCTTGTAAGTCAAAGATCTGGGCTTCGACTCGTCCAGGCATTATTTTCACTCAGTCGGAAAAATAAATTTTATTGTCAGTTTTTACTTCAAATTCTCTTTTATGAAAATAATTCATTAAACCTTGTTTTTTTATCCTATATTTTAATATCTAAACTCATATCGAATGCCATATTAACCAATTTATTACTAGAATGTAAGATATGAAACAACTCTACCAACTGATTTTTTCTGATATTAAAAATTATATTCTTGATTGAAATTTTATCAAAGTTATCTCCATATTTATCAATATTACTAATGATCTCCATAAGACTATTTAACTTATTTTTAGCTTTAAAATGTTGAACGTTAGATATATTTTTATAGTCCTCATAATGATTAATTTCTCGTAAATTGGATCGCCAATATCCCATTCCTCTAAATTCGTTTAATACATTTTTCCTGTTTAATATAATATTTAAGCCATATGCGTAAATTGTACCGTACTTTAACACATCCTCACTTTCACTTATTTTACGTTTATATTTATTTGGTACGATATTTAGAATAGAGATCGCAATATTGTCAATTCCATGTTTTGCAAAATGACCTATATCCACTTGTTGGTCTGCTTTATTTAATTTTAACTTTCTTATATCATTTTTGGGGTTATTAAAGCGAACATTTAGTGAGTTTGAATTTTTTCCATTATAAGCCATATTGCAAATCTTACATCTGAACTTATACACACAATTGTAAACCTTACAAAATTTCAATTTTCTCTCCATATATTCACCACTATCCTCCATGCCATAGCACACACAAACTCTACACCTCTTATCACAACATTTACAAAACCTCAACAACTTTGAATCAACATCCTTACTAATGTTCTTATTATAGACACACACACAAACACACACACACACACACACACATATATATATATATATATTCTTTAATGAATTTTCAGTCATTATCACTAACACAATTAAGTTTTTTTTTTCTGTCTCTCTCCTGCCCATTTAACTCCTCTAAAATTATTACGTTTTTCTTTTTTCTCAGCTAGCAATGCAATTAATTCAAAATTTTAATACCATAGTTCTTGCTCTGTGGGCTTCTTCTAGTACATTCTTGGAAATGCAGTTGTGCTGGTCGAGCAACGTGTCTGAGAAAAACTCTGAAAAGTGAAGTCGCATCCTGATCATTTGTATGGGATGTTCAAGTAGCTCCTACAGTAGTTGATCTCCTCGTGGTGATTTGGCTTTATTAGGCTCTATGACTGCATCAAACCCGTTAAACTTGGTCTAGTCCAGGTAGGCGGGGGTAGTCCAGAGATTTCCAAGATTCAAAGTATACCCAGCAAGACACACTTACAGACGGACAGTAACATTTTATTAGATCTGCCTGCAAGTGTATCGAGCTAGTATTTAAGACCCTTTCACATTTTCTTCTTGAATGACAGAACCATCAACTTCCCAAGAAAGGAATTCAGCTTCATATGGTGTTAAACCATGTAATTAGAATCATTATCTGGAAGAGAGACCTATAAAGAATATTTATATTAAGTGATCGACAAAAATACAGCAATAATTCTTTCCAGTTGCATTAGATTTATAGTAGCATTATAGATAATTTTAATTGTAAATACACGGTGTTCTAAAAGATTCTTAATACTTAAATATAAACATTGTTTAAAATTAATAATTACGTAATTAATATTTAACATATAATATAATTTATTTACATATATATACAGGGTGATCAATTTTAAAGAGTAGACGTTGGTTTTTCTTATTAGCCTTAAATCTCGCGGACGTGGCAACTATTCTAACACTGAAGTATAATTGTTTGAACCTTGTTTAAGTGTGGGAGATAATTTCCGACACTGTTGGATTGTTACAACTTTATTTGTGAGGTAAAACAGAAATGGAGACGTACAATATTATTTAATCCTATGATAATTTTATTTATGAAAAACAAAATTTAATTCAAATTTTTTACATTATCATTCCTACATTACATTTACATTATCATTTTTACATTATCATTTCATTGGGTTTTCCAGAGAAGTCCTACAAATATCGGTGATTTAAAACAGATCACAACTGAAAAAATATCGTCAATAACACCAACAATGCTGCGAAGTGTGACAAAAATCTTGGTTCAACGTGCTCATGTTTGCATTCAAAATGGTGGTGAACATTTTCAACTTTTTCTGTAAAGAATGATAATGTAAAACATTTTAATTAAATTAGGTTTTTCAAAAATAAAATTATCACAGGATTAAGTAACACTGTGCGTCTCCATTTCTTTTTTACCTCACAAATGAAGTTGTAACAGTCCAACAGTGCTGGAAATTGTCTCCCACACTTAAACAAGGTTCAAACAATTATACTTCAGTGTTAGAATAGTTGTCAGATTTAAGGGTAATAAGAAAAACCAACGGGTACTCTTTTAAACTGACCACGTGTGTCCTTTTTTTTTTTTTTTTTTTTTTTTCTTTAATGAATTTTCAGTCATTATCACTCATTCAGTCATTTAATACCAAATGTTCTGGAGTTATTCTTTTGTTATATTCTGTCAAATATTTCTTTTTTTCTTCTTTTGTTTCTGTTTTATTTAGAATGAGTAATAAACTATCGCTTAAAGCCTACTTTAAAAGATTTTTCTAATAATTATAACGGTGGTGTTCGAAAATATCTACTACTATGCCGTTTTAAATAATATAAATATATTCTGTGAATGTTAGTAGCCCTTCTTGAAACGCAAAATTATATTATTTCCGGTATAAAAATTCCGCATATGCAAGGATTATTATTTGTATCATAATTATTTAAAATGCGTATTTGCAGAAAAAAGGTTTTGTGTTATTTCAGTAATAATTCTTATTATTTATTCAATTTCTATAAACTAACATTCGTTAGACCAGATAATGTTCGTAACAAAATTCGAATTTGTATCCCGTTGGATAGTTAAATAGTTGGACAATTCATCACGCTAATTAAAATGAGAGGAATAGAGTGCTTGAAGTCAATAATTGTAATTTATATTTCATCTGTATTCTATTAACTGTACAGCTTTATCAATTTTTTAAATGTTATTTAGACATAAATATTTGAAAGGGCTATAAATGAAAAAAAAAAAAAAAAAAAAATCGTTTGCGAGTACATTTATTAGATCCTTCTTTAAAGAAAGAAAGAAAGAAAAAAAAAAGTAATAAATTATTTGCAAATAAATAACATATTTGCATATATTAATTCTTCATTTTATATATTTAAAATAATAAATATTAAGCTTGATGTTAAAAGTAAATAAATAAATAAACTGAAAAATAAACATAATTGGTTCGTGAATCTACCTTAAACACACAAAATCTATTTTAACGTAAATTTTATCGTAATTTTATGTTTTGTACTTTATTATAAACTAGCAGGTTACGCCCGCTTCGCTGGTCACTATATTTAAATGATTTTTCAATAGAATTGAATTACTATTTATTTTTTTTATCGCATTATAATATATATATATATATATATATATATATATATATATATATATATATATATATATATATATTAAAAAGAAAAAAAAAAAACCCTACATTGAAATCGCCCTAAACTTGCTTCGGATACCTGCAGCCTACGGCAGGTCTTTTTTTGCCTGCAGTCCGTTGAGTCCAGGTTATACCACTGCCTGTTATTTTCGGAGTACTTCAATTTATGTATTTATCGACGGCAGGTAGATTTGTTATTATTTAGGAACTACGGTTTCAAAGATGACTGTATCTCAGCATCTATGAAATATTTAAGTTTCATTATTCAGTAGAAAATTTTTCATTATTCACGTGAAAATATATTTATTTTTTTGTCGAAAAAAATGAACTGGAAAACTTTTCTGGCAACGATTAAATTTAAAATTGATACTTAAGTAGCTAATTTTAAAGCTATTATAAAGAAATTATTTTCATATTTCAATTAATTTGTTAAAAAATAAAAAATCTAACAAATATAAAAAAGATCTCGAATGTTGTTCTCGAATACTTTTTAAAATATTTGGATTACTTAAAATATTTCATCTCATGCAAAAGTGAAACATCTATATTTTTCCTTAAAATTTACTTATTGATGAAACGTTTATATTTTTATAACCATGTCTCTTCAAGAATAAATATTTATTTTGTGATTTTAGGGCCCTAGTGATTTTTTTTTCTTTCTTAATTTTTTATTTTGTGCGTTTTAGTAACTAAAAAAAAAAAAACTAATCAGAACTTTTTAGGATACTGTTTAGACAATGAATTATTTTCTTTTACAATTGGCATCTTATCTATTAATTATCTGCAAGAGAAGTAACACATCTGAAACCGAGTATCGAACCCACGACCATCGCATTAATAACTTGACGTTTTAACCGACTAAGGCATTGACCGACATTACGGTATCCTCACATTTAATTCAAAATGGAAAAGCCTTGTTTTTAGAGTGACACGGAAACACTATGGCAAAATCCAATTTGAATAAAGCAAAAACATCTAATTAAAAGAAAACTAATCAAAAATTCGAAAATCGGGCTTCAAGGTGCATCCGGAGAGGTCATTACGAACCTCCTTGCAAATTTGTGTAGCTCTGTGATCAGCCGTTTTCCTGAAAAGCTCCGGACACACACACACACACATACCACACAAACATCTTATTTTATTATATGTATAGATAGATTTGCTTTTCTATTTTAGTATTTGGTTCCCCATGTATTACTCAGCTTTAAAGATACGGATATGCGGTTTTTATAATCATATTGTTCCATTAAAAAAAAAAAATAATAATAATTCTAATTGACAAAATTTGGAAAGGCCGTTTAAAAATTTAGAAGTGTAACTTCTTGAAAAATAGCGGAAGGGTATTTTTAAATATATTTTCGTATTTAATACTATATTTTGACTACTGTACCCACTTACCTGTAATTGGAAATAATTAAATGGCATTTATATCTTCTCGGGACACCATGTATGCATGAATTTAACCTTTCGATGCTTTTACATATAAACTTAAAAAAAAAAAAAAAAAAAAAAGTATATATACATATGGGATCAAAATAATTATCTATGTTTTGTTCAAGAACATTTTATGTGTCATCGCACACAAACACGCTGCAGTTAAACGAAACAGTTTTCTAAAATATGAGAGCAAGTTATTTTTGCCCACTTGAAAAAGCAGCCAGAAACATTTGGAAAACTCTGTACCATTTCTGAAGACAAAAAGTATATGTTTTACGAAAAATCGATTTTAAAGAATCACAAAAGTAAAAAATACGTTCTTTTCTATTATCTATAATTAATGCCTAGTGAAATTCAAAGTTAATAAAAATTAGAGAAAACTATGAAAGCCATTTTCAAAGTTTAATAGCAGAAGAAACCACGACGTTTTTATTCCAGAATTGGAAATGCAACCAGGAAAGGCATTAATAACGAGACAATCCAATAAAGAAAAGATCAACATCAGTTTTCAGAATTATTTATTGGCAGTACAACAAGAAGGAATTTTTACTGGCCAACGTATAAAAAATTAAGATCAGGAAGATAAGAATACGGTTATCGTGGGTGAGGAAAGTTTGAAATTAGATATTTAAAATGTCTTTTGAAAGAATGAACATAACCTAATAAGAAAAGACTTATTGCAATTTCTTTAAGAATATTTATGGTTGTTTTTTAGGGACCATTAATTTGCAAAGGTAAAATATAAATAATTGTTATATTGGCGTTTATTATGTATTTCTTGATCTGTCTCCCTTTCCATATCCTTTTTATTCAATAGATTTTCAACATTGTTTTTCATATTTATCGAACTGTTAATCACATTAGAAATAATAACGTATTTATTTACGTTTACACAAAATGTGTTGCTAAAAAAATATATATATATATATATAGCACAGTATAATAAAGGGAAATATAGGACTCAATGAAATAACAAATAATTTGTTAAAAATTGGCTTGAAAAATATAAATTTTATAAACCCTACTATATTTTGAAAAAAACACACAGCAATCATTTCGGGTCGAAGCACAACTCTGCATTAGGCCAGAAGATGTAAACACCAGTACCTCGTAGAAGCAACAACGCACAAAACATCTGGAAAAGAAAACAAAACACTTTCTAAAGACAATCAAAGTAAAAAAAAAAAAAAGTAAATTCCTGTAATTTTCCTTCGCAAAATTTCTGTTATTTAAAATTACAAAAAAATAGTGTATAATTATTTTTCAATAAGTTAAAAGACACATTTTTTTTTGCAAACAGATGAAATATGTACAAAGCACACATCTTATTTGGTGAGTACATTTGTTTTCTGTTTTGCATAGGGAAAACTTAGTATTAAAGAATCAACAAGTCGCTTGGTGCATTAACATACATATTAGATTATAATTAACATATATATTGATAGATTTACTTATAAATTTAATAGATTTACTTATATGACTAAAAGATTTACTTATAAATATATATTAGTAAATTTGATACATCGCTTTCGCTATCTGTTAATACAGTTTATTGGCACGAGGTTAAAAAAAAAATAATAATAATAATAAAATGAAAAAAATCTTCTATAGTTAATACATATGGGGATTTACAGAATCCGTACAACTGTTTCTACAGAGAAAGATCAAAATTGGGATGGAATGTTTTCAAACTCTGCACTGTAAGAAAAAGGAGGGGGAATATAGTAAATTATGCTTAGTTACGATGATTTGCCCTGAAATTCTAAGTTTTCCAGCAAGAGATTCTGCTCTCAAATCTTGTATACGAGAGGTGCCAGTTCGATGCCAGGTCGTGTTCGTCGTCCCAATCATTTTCGGAGTTCTCCATGGTTTTCTCTGAAACTCGCAAAAATACGAAGTAGAATTCCTTAGAAAGGCCCACATGGAGGGCGCTCCCCAGAACAACAATCCTTGTCAAATGACCTTATTCCTCTCACCACACACCACATATTTCAGCAGTTGCTGTAAATTTTAGTGCCCAAGTCTTGAATAGCATAGATAATGATTTTGCATCTTTCTTTTTTTTATATGTTATTTCTTCAAGTACCAGTTAAAAAAATATTCAGAATTTTTGATAAATTGAAATTTAAAATGGAAAAATTAAAAATTATTTTTAAACATACATATAACAAAACTTTTAGATACAATTAACAGAAGATGATATTTTTCGAATTTTCAAGGCATTAACTTAAAATATATTGAAGTTTTAAATGCATATATGTTTATTTCTTTCTTTCTTAAAATCGACTTAAACAACTAACAAATTTTACGAATAATATGTTTATTTTCTTTTGAAATTCATTAATGTTAAACGTTTGTTTTATATTCAGTTTAATGAAATACATTTTTTAAAAATAAGCAAATTAAGTGTTCCTTAAAATTTGATGTTTTGAAAAATTATCTGAAGTATTTTATTAACATTTAAAATTAGGCATTATATATTATTTAGGCAATAAATATTTAAAATTATGTCTTTGAACCAATGAGCCAATATTATATATCTGAGAGTTTTGCAAGAAACTGAATAGTTTTGTGATCAAGAATTTAACTATTTCTAAGCATGTTAACTTGTGTAAAAGCCATTTGAAAGTTAATTGAAATCTCATAAATGATTTATTTTTCTTTTTGGTATTTTTCTGCATTTTAAAATAATATTAAATTTTATAGTTCGTTGAAGTTCCACCCAATATTTTATCGCTGCATGGAGAAAATATTAAAAAGTAATATAATTAAACTTGTTGACGTACGATTGGGAATTGGTATTTAATAATCTACCATTTTTTTTCCGTGCGGAGAGGTGACTTCATTTACCATGTGGTGGGCATGGTTCAATATTTGTTTGTCGATGTAACAAATTTTATATTATGCTAGTTTATTTATTTTCATTTTATTATATTTTACTTTTTACAGTGCTCCCTATGAAAAGAAAAAAATTTAAAAAAAAAGTATATGTAAGAATATTTTCTATATTGTTCTGTTGCGGAAAATTTCCTTCAACATGTTTTTTTTTTTTTTTTTTATTAGCTTACGATTATTTTCTGGCAGGAAATATACTTTTTTTTTTTCTTTTTCTCTAGAGTGTGGTTAGAAACCAGTCTCAAAGTTTAGAAAACAAACCATCATTACAAATAATATTAATAATAATAATAATAATAATAATAATAATAATAATAATAATAAACTTTAAAATAATAATAATAATAACTTGAAATTTATTACAGATATGTCAATCAAACTTGCTAAAGAACATTCAAGAGAAAATAACAAAGATATAATCTACTTTTATAAGCTTGTGTGGAAATTTATTTATATCGAAAAAAAAATTTTTTTCCCCGCAAAATAAAACATATAAATGAAAAGAGGTAGAGTGAGATTTCTACTCCACATCTGTAATTTGAGAATAAAATACAACATATAAAAAATCGCTTTACACATAAATGGATTTAATTTAGAAGAATTAATTTCATTATCAATTTCAATTGCAGAACAATATAATTTGCACAACCTATTTTACAAACAATCCAAAACAACCTAAATATCAGTACAGCTGAGCTGAAAAAATTTTTCATATCTGAAGAAAAATGAGCTAAAGAAAACGCTTTTGAGGTTATTCACGGAGTTATAAGAGTTTTTCCCTAAGTAATCGTTTTTACAACTTAATTTTTATGAAGATAACAGTGAGTGTATTATATACCTGGGGGAGGGGGGGGGGGCAAGGGGGAGCAAATGAAAATAAAATATATTCTTCTTTAAAATACCCTATTATCGATTAAAAAATTTTTGTATAATCACGTATAATTTATGAAAAAATTGCAATATGTGTCAAACATACTTGGAGGGGGAAGGTTAGGATGGGGGGGGGGGAGTCAGAGGAAAATAAAATGAATTTTTAATCACCATTTCAGCGAATTTAATAATATATTCTATAACTACCACATAATTTTTATGAAGATCACAATGAGTGTATTATATACTTTGGGGGGGGGGGGGGAGGCAAGAGGGTTAGTTGGAAATAAAATATATTCTCCTTTATAGATTTAAACAAAAACTTCGTGCAATAACATATAATTTGTGAAACAATCACACTAAGTGTCAGACACACTTCAGGGGGGGGGGGGGGTTAAAGAGGGAGGGGCAGAGGAAAGTAAAATGATTTTTTATATCGCCATTTTTTCGATTTAATGATATATTCTGTAACTATCACTTGCTTTTTATGAAGATCACAATGAGTGTATTACACATCTGGAGGGGGGAGGGGCGCAGATAAAAGTAAAATATTCTTTAAACTACCGTATAATCGATTAAAAATAAAAACTTTGTATATACACAACTTTCTGCTTATGAAAAATTACAGTGAGTTTACATATATCTGGACGAATTGCTACGGGGAGAGGGGGGGAGGGGGGAGGGGGGGGAGTGAAGAAAATGTTTGTTTTTATTTCACCATGCTACTTATTTATATTAAACTTTGTACGACTATCACTTTCATTTTATTAAAATTATAGTGAAAGTTACCTATAGTTGATAAAGGGGGGGGGGGGGGAGAAGTGGAGGCAAATGTAAAATAAAATAATCTTTTTAAAAACACTTATTACCGTTTGTTTTATTAACATTTTGTGTAAGTATCAGTTAGTATTAATGAAAAATTACAGGGAGGTACTCAAAAATTCAATGTATGATTTAAATCTGTAAAAAAGTTGCTCAAAAATGAAATTTCTTCTTTTAATCTGTCTCTTTTGTCCCCCCCCCCCACGCACACATAGAAATAAAAACTTACGCTCTCCTTGATGCTTAGCATGAGTTTACAAGAAAAAATTAAGAAAAGTGCCTTTTTTTCCGGTACCCTTTTTCTGCAATCCGGAAAAAAGACATCGGAGAAAAGGTCACTTTTCTTAATTGTTACTTGTAAA